>CM040758.1:10531627-11151627 GCA_022829145.1 Albula goreensis
TCATAAAACAAGTCAATGTTCTATTCTTTGTTAAAGCCACAGTCAGTGTGCATGGTATGTTGCTCTTACAGATAATTGCAAAGAACTGTGTGGAGGTTAAAGCAATTACTGAATTTTATAACTGTTTTATGTTTGGTGCTGAGTTATTGTGTTCCTGGATGTTCTGTTCCCACAATATTCCCTGAATTGTATGCTCTGCGGGTGGTGTTTTTGCTCCCATGTGATCCTGTCATTCTGACCTCTGTAATGAATAGAATAGAATAAAAAAGAATAGATGATTTTATAGTATATTGCAATGGATTTTTGGCAAACAGACATCCTTAAGTTAAAAACAGGCATATACAGACATGGGTAATTTGTCTGGGATACTCCACACTGACTGTGTGTCATGCATTAATTTACTATATACTATTATTAACGTCTGCAACAGTGCCTCAGTTTGAGTTTCACAATAAAAATGACCTGAAAAGTGAGTGTTTGTGGGATAGTATTTGATTCTTTTTAAGGCCATAACACAGGCATTCCTATAACTGTCGGTATTCCTTGTTACTCAGAATTCCAGGCTGCAATGCCACTGCAGACAGGCCCAGAACAGCACAAGAGTCTATGTTAAGTTATTATCTCATATCCTAGCAGTTCACATCCCATTCATATCCACCCCAATGGTACAGCCAGGACTCACCCACTCTGTGCAGCTATGATCAGACATCAACCTACATTTGTGTAAAAGGCATGCTGTATTGTCTGTAATGGGGAGGGGTGGTCAACAAAAAAAACTATTATCAAGAACCAGAAAGACCTAAAAATGGGCTCCCCAGAAACTATTATCATTATCGAATATATTTGACTTATTTTATTATGCCTATGTTAACATAACATGGAGGACCACTTCTGAGTATATCTATTGTTGCCTATGAACAGTATAATTCAGATACACTCATAACTGCTGATTTTCTTATTTAACTGATTATTGATGGATGAATGTAACAGATTGACAATGCCACTCACCAGCGGGCCCAAATCAGTCACTGACTAAAGGGGAGTAATGAAAACCAGTTACAGTATATTGGTCCAAAGGGCCACATCTGAATAACACTGACCCTTAATGATAAGTTTGATCTCACATTACTGTATATAGCATCTAAAACACAAGTCTTCAATGATATGGGTATATGAGGCATCTATTAATATGACATGGAATCTACATAAATAATTCATAAGCATGACTACAGGAATTTTGGTCAGAGGGCTGACCTAAAGTCTTGATATGTCACATTTCATAATATCATTTTACATAACATGTCTTCTCCTGTCCGATGCCTTCAGCATCCTCCTCTCCTTTGGGATTTAACTGCATTGAACTGAATGTCTTCAGTGCCTGTTCAGGAATTTCTTACACATTAAAAGAGATGCAAACTTACTAATGCAGCACACATTAAACATTTAATATTTACACATTGAGGAGCATTTTACAAAAAGGCATATTAATAAATTTTCAGAAAAATCTTTGGTAATGTTCTTTTATTTGACTTTTACACAGCCAGGTAGGTCAACTAAGTACTCAAATGTCTTGTGAGGAACTGAGGACTGTGTTCATTTATAAAAACCAGTCAAGACGTATTTGTTCTATCATGATTATCCCGATTACTACCAACTACTAGGGATGGCAAAAGCTGCAAAGGATAATGTAGCCTACAACGAAATGCAGCCTACACTGCATCAAAATGGCCCATAATAGCATCATGCTGGATAACTAACAGGGAACACTTACTGCATTGCTGATTCCAGTCATGCAAGTCAGAAGGACAGAGCCACAGGTCCAGCTCTGAATGCCCAGTTATATCTGTGGGTGTGTCTCAGTGCTTCAACTTGTACAAGCATCCTTGCACAGAAAGACATGTAGCCCAGTGCTGCCACCTCTCCAGCTGAGCTGAATAATCATGGCACCACATATCTGTAGCAGCAGGCAGACTGCAGTATAGTGATTGACCAGGAGGAATCCTTTGCAGACTAAAACACCTTGTCCCTGAGTGTCCTACACCCCCCCCCACAACCTGCACACTCAGAGACACACTCACCATAAAATAAAAGGAGGTTGCAAGCTGTTTTCTGAGCTGTCCATGGTGCTGGAAACACCTTCCACAGTACGTCATTAACGCGGATTTCACATTAAAGCACAACACAATGTGTGGCCCCAACAGACTCGAATAATGAACTGCCTGAGCTTCGCCGCACCGTTTTCCTCCTGGCATTAAGTGGCACCGACTTGGCGCATCCCGAGTCATTCAGTCTAGTTTAGTGTTTAACTTGGAGGCCATAAACGGGTCCTACCAGTGTTTATTGTGTCAGCAGGCCTCAATATCCTACCTCCAATTCCACCATCTGACACCACCCATCTGTGCAGACAGCTAAGGCTCTATGTAGAGCTGTGGGAAAGCAGCTTTCTGCAGGAGAGTTATTAATGAGCGCTGCATAGAGACATAACCAGAGGTGTCTGTCATCTCTGCTGTTTCTCTTATATTTATTTTATATTTATATGTATTATTTATTTTTTCAGCAACTGAGCTTGCGATGGAGAGCTTGGAGGAAGAAAGAGAGAGAGGGTGAGGGAGAGAAAATTTTCGGTGCAGTGTCGTTAAACGCCTCGACAATTTCTAAGTCTGCTCCGATTTACAGATCTGTCTGTTTTTCTCACCTTTTTCCCCAACTGCGACCAGAACTTTCTCAGGTTGGTCACAGGAAGAGTTGTCTCCTTAATCACTGACACTAGGGAAGTCCACATTTTCACAGTGTTGTGTGGGTTAGAGTATCATTATTGCTTTCATCAAATCCCTGCCACATGCTTTTTGTTCATTTCATTTCCTGAATGTGTTATTGCACAGATATAGCGAAGGGGATACTGAAAGCCCAATCTGTCAGAGTTCCGAATTATATCTAGAAAGTGTTTAAGCCAAGTGTTAATAATGTATGAAATATAACGCATTCAGTGTAGCTAGCAAGTTAAGTCTAACAGCGAGGAGCAAGTAGAACTGATTCACTCCTAAAATACCTGACTCATTTGTCTGGCACTTTATATAATCCTTTCCTGCATGTCCTGATTTGTCACCGTCATTCTGTATCTTTGGTTTGTAATATCTTAAGGACCTAATGGCATGCTACATGAAATTTCAATACTTTTACATAAATCCCGCCATCTCCAACTCAAAGACTCTTATGCACCATATGTCTTCGAAACAGAAAAAAATCTCTTGTCTACAGATACATGTCTGACTGTTGTAGATCTGCTTTGAATGTGACACCTAAAATAAATAATTCAGTGTTAAAACATTTATATTTAAAAACATTCTAGAAAAAAAGCGTGAAAAGCGGAGCAGATTTGTCGACTGCCGCCTGCTCTCCAGCCGGGCATTTGATTGATTACAGCGGCTGGATCCGTGATTTTCCACATCAAAGTCGAACCTCTTCAAAGCGTGGCTGCTACCAGTCGCACACTGTTGGGAGGTAAATGAACATAATGTCTGTAGCCATAACAGAAGCCCAGGAGGGTGTTAGTCTGGATCTGGGCTGTTACTTTTCCCTCATTTACTCCATGTAAGACAAAGTGGGCAGTTAGTTAAAACCGCTGCTCTGAGATTTCTTCAGAGATAAAAAAAGAGAGATAAGACACTTTTCATTGGGGAGAGAAATGTGTTCCACTCAGGGCAGGTCTTTAAAATTCATACTTGTATGAGGCGCACTGTGGGGCCATTACTAAAAGAAGTAGCATTTATTAAAACAAATTATAATTTATACAACTTTTTGCAAACAGGAATCATGTCAGGGCTGGAATGACTTTAAATACCACATGGGTATGGCTGAGTTGTGTTGTAATGGTTGGGGCGCTGAGGTGGAAAATCAGAGGTTGCAGGTTTGCTTCCCAGGTAGGCTGCAGTAATTATGCCATTGAGTAAGGAGCTTGACCTGAATTTCTTTAGTAAATGTCAGACTGTAAAATAGATAGGGTTTGAAAATATAAGTTATTCTGGATAACCGTGTCTGCTAAATGACTTAACAGGTATCAGATGTATGTGACTAGTTTGATTTGTATTTGTTGCAGGGTTAATTTTTTTCATTGACTGCATACTCCACAACTCTGTTTAGCTCTTTAAATATCAGAAGAAGAACTTGCACTGATATAGATGTTTCCATATTCAAGGGAGATAGTAGAATTAGCTGACCTTTTTGTTTTTTTTTTTTCAGGTAATGGCATAATGACAACAATACAGATTGATCCAAATGGGGAAAAAACCAAAACAAAACAAAACTGAAGGAGAGAGCTCAGCTAAAAAATACCTGTAATATTCACGAACCCCACGGTATATTGTTCCCTATATTGTTCATTGAAAGAATTCAATTTCAATTCCTTTCCTGAATTGGCAGAATTGAAATGAAATTACCCCAAACTCTGCTGCTGGGGAAATATGAAAGCACAAATTTATCTCTATTGAAAAATTTATGGATTTTTGAATTGATAAAAATATAAACTACATAAACTTCCTGTATCTGCAGGCTTATTCAGTTACACTGGTTTAAAAGGAAGTTTGCCACCAAGCATTTAGAATTGATGGACCTGTTCCATTTCAAAAGTAAAGGCACCATATAGCTTTTAGGGGATATCTTACTTTTTACAAGCACAATAAAACACATATATGTATACTTGATGTTTTAGTACATGTAATTGAACCTTCAATAACACATCCAGGGGAAATCTTTGGCCAAGAAAACAAGGGTCTGGTTGAATGAAGGATCATTTTTAAGGAAAATTATGACCCACTCTTAGTTTTTAACCCCTGTAAATCTTACAGCAGTCACCGAGAGCGCACACACTCTTTCAGACATTAACTTTCAACAGAGAAAATCTGACTTGTCAGGCCAGAATTAAATTTATTACGGCAGGTTACATATGTTGGAGGAGTCCACAATTAATCACTCACATCTATTATTAAAAGGGCAGAGACCTGGCTCTGATCCTGTCCCTGTTAAAGTTATTCATTTATATCCTGCAGTCGTCCTTGTTTTCCTCCATATATCGTTTGCTTTCTCATTAGCAAGCTGTTGCATTTCAACCAAAATGCACTGTAAAAGTCAACAAGTTCAGTGGTATGAGGAAACCAATTGCCACGAACCATCTGGATAGGATAACCAGCAGCTATTCTCGAATGGCTCAAGATAACCAGTTTTCTTCAAACCATTTCAGTAGAGCTCAATATACTTTACACTGTTAGCAGTAGCAGTCCTGCTGTACAGCAGAACATCCATAGGCGTCATTTACAATGGGGATGCTGGGGCATGTCCCCACCAGTTCTTGTCGTGGTCGATTTCATCCCAGTGAAGTAGCCACACTGTTAAGGTCATTGTCTCCAGCACTTCTCAAAATAAACTGATGCCCAAGAGTAGAGCTCAACACTGTACTATTCAGTTACTTTGGAAGTGGAAGTGGTACTGTTAAGTGTCATTATTGGTTCATTACAAATTATGTTTTATCACTGATATTATAAAAATTATGTATTAATATGTCAAGGATTCAATGTTTAGGCACTGGAAAGATGTTTGGCTTTCTCTATGATTAACTTCATTTTAGAGGGAATTAGCTTCAAGAACATTATTTACTAGTAGCCTTAAAACCTGAATAATACATTTGCTGGGTTTGTTGATTTAATAACTTTTTTTTTTTTTACATTTTTCATGCAGTTTACAATCCATTCATATCACCATCTGAGGAGGCCTGCGAAAACAAACACTCCTCCCTTTTCAGTTCTTAGAGAGAGCCAATATTGATCCGTGTGAAAGCTGAATACAGTTATTTGAAGCTTCGCTGCTGTTTCAAGCCCAGATGTTGGTTTGCCTGCTCTAACTGCTGCAGTCACTCTTGCCAGCAGTGCTCCATCCATACCTTTGGGCGTTTTTCATTTTATTACATGGTGATGACTATGTAAGCTGATGAAACAGGGTATGGCAGGATTATAAAAATTGTAATTTTTCAGATTTCCTTTATTCAGAACAACTGATTAGCCTTTGACCCTATGGTGTGCTTGTTAGTAACCTTCACTGTTGAGCTGAGAGCATCTATAACCCATAATACATATCGCACATGTGCAGATGTGACTTGCACTGACTCAACCATGCAGGGTTTTGTTTAAATAAAGGATCAATGCACTCCAGCCCTGCCTCGGTTTACCCTATATTGTTATAAATGTTTAGTATAACATTAATAACTGTATTATAC
This sequence comes from Albula goreensis, assembly GCA_022829145.1. Taxonomy (NCBI): domain Eukaryota; kingdom Metazoa; phylum Chordata; class Actinopteri; order Albuliformes; family Albulidae; genus Albula; species Albula goreensis. The sequence goes on from CM040758.1 coordinate 10,537,893, forward strand.
TGCATATTATCAAAAGAATAATAATACCTGATGTTTTGGTTCAATATTAGTACATCCTGAATTTAAAAAAAACATGAACAGACTGGAGTTGCCAGATTGAGAAAATTCCACATAAAATCTGTTTGTGTGCATGGTTGAGATGAATGCATGCACAAAACTTTCAACACAATGTGCACATACATATGTGACTTGAGTGTTTCTTTGCACTTTTCTTCTGCATCTTGCTTTGTGGAACAAAGGAAAGGTGTCTGAGACGAAGGCAATTAGAGTGAGAGTGTGAGGAGAGCTGCTAATCAGAGACGAGGCTGCTCAGCCTCCTGGACTCCTTCCATCCCAGCATCCCCTGCCTCCGACTGCGGCGTCTTAGCATCCCGGGCGTCGCAGGGGCTCCTGGAGGCCCGCCAGGTTTCCGTTTATCTGTTTAAACAATCCAGTGGCTATTTAAGGAACCAGGAACCAGGCTCCTGCACTCTTCTGCGGGGCTGCCATGGAAACAGCCCACTCCGGCTCAAAGCGATAGCGGGGAGGTGAAGTGGCTTACTCCCGCTCTCACAGAAAAAAACTCTAGAAGGGCTGTGTGAAAGCGCTGCTAACTTTAAGTCTGTGGATATCTTACAAGAAAAAAACAACTGAAGCTAAAGATGATTGTGCAAGGTGTGTGTGAACGGTGTAAACTCTTATCAAAAAAGTGCTTTCTGGGACCTTTAAAGGTTTTTCATTTGTCCTCCTGGGGGAAGGGGAACCTGTGAGTGAAACCCATACTAAAGAAGAACCTTTAAGAGTTTCCCCAGCAGGACCAGTGAAGAACTCCTTAGGTACTTTTTTTTTCTAAGAGTGAATTTTGTGAACCCATGCTATGAATGGCTAAAAGCAGAACAAAAATCAAATACCAATTTCTCACTCAGGGCACAATCAGTTCAATTCAATCAGCAAATTCAGTTTAAGCAAATACCTTCATGCCTCAACCAGTAAGAACTTCCTAAATGAAAACGCTTAACCTCAAGCTAAAACCTTCCCAGAACATTGGTGGAGACTCCAGTTAGATTTCAATTCCGTTGTGAAATAGCATTATGATGAAAAATGTCCACTTCCACAGGCTCAGAGCGAGTTTTGTCACCTCACAAAATAAAAAAAAAGAAACATTCCAGACTAATGATGTTCATGGAATGTCCAGGAAACTGAATGAATTCATGTATTGGTAACATTTACTTTCATAGCATGTTCTGGGAATCGAAATTTGTTTTCAAGGAAGTTGTCCGGATACTTGCCATATTTCTGCACCACAGCGCCTCCTCTGGTAGAACAGCCTTTTCCCACAATCCTAAGTACTGCAGTCCCTACCAACTGAAAAGAAGAGTCTTCCAGCTCAACACGTTTTGAGGGATGCATGTGAAATTTTTCACTCTACTAAATAGATACAAACAATCATAAATACAACATACATTCAAAAATGTAAGAAAAAAGAAAAACAGATTGCCTGACAAAATGTGTGTTCATTCAAGGCCTTTGCTTGTTTATGCCATACACAGCTTCCTGTAGCGTGGCTCTCACTAATGCTCATATAACCCAGAAAAGTGACTTCACTTCCTTAATTGCCATGACCACACTTCTGCGGATTCCCCTCTCCTTCCACTCCACACTCATTTCCCAGAACCAATGTGTTATTTCTGCAGCTCTCAGCCTGAAATCATTTTCAGCACTTATTTGTTTCCATTTTTTTTTACACTTGTGAAAATGCAATTGAAGGATGAGGAACCCCAACAAGAACCAGATTATCTCCAGTTTGAGGTCATTAACAATATGCACAGGCCAATGTTTTCTGTTACAGGATAACCATTGACAGCCAACATTGGCCATTTTTAATTGCTTCCCCCTTTTTCCTCTCAATTTGGAGTACCCAATCATTATCACAAACTGAGTTTGTTGTTGCGACCACTTCTGCCAATTGGGGAAAGCACAGACAAGCCCATACTCTCCTCTGAAATAGAAGATTGCAGCCACAGCATCTTTCCACACCCAGTTAAGCCAGCACAAAGACGGCTCTTCATCCAGTCTAGGGTCCTGGACCCTGAAGGGAGGGAGGACTGACATCATCAGCAGACTTAAATGGGCAACAGCAGACATGAATGGAGAGCATCAACACATGACATGCTAACTGAATTCAATATGGCCATTCCATACCACACTGTGGGGTCCAACAACAGCAAAATTCAAAAGTTTAATCACAGGAAAACATTCCTCTTCATTCATCACCAAACTGAAGGCCATCTGCCTTTTTATGCCTGATCAGTCTTAAACGAAACCATTATCAGTTTAATCTTATGATAATATGTATTTTTAGTTCAGAATAAAATTGTATGGTTGAATCAAAATCTGGTCTGACTCAAAATAATCACTTATAATAAAACAACTAAAATTCAGCTCTTCAACAAAGTGTATTTATTTGTGCATTATGCAAAATTGTTCCTAAATCAAAAGACCAGACCAAAAATAAATTATATACTAGAACTACCATGGAAGTGAAATAACTATTAGAGGCAAAGGGAAGACCAACTTTGCTCTGGTGTCTTTACCAATTATTTTAGGTTGATCTACTGCCCCATGGCCATTTTCATATTCCTGACAGGAAGTACTACTTCCTTTTGCTCATGGATTTCACTCAACATCAGGAAGTTAGCCTAGGGCAGTTTGAGGCCACATTCACAAGTCCAAGGCCCCAAGGTAAGGTCATTTCTCTTCATGAGTTAGTGAAACGCCCTGGCAGATCTCTTCCGTGTCCTTTGATTCATTATGATATTGCAAGTGACAAAAAGTCTGCCACAAACTGTACCTTCACTGATCATATGATATCCAGAAACAGCTGGATTTTTGAAAGGATGTAAGAAAATAAAACAAAGCGAACCAGGCCATTCAGCCCAACTGGGTTTATCATTTTCTTGTAATCTGCAGAGTATCCAGCACTGCATCTAGCCTGGACTTGAACATTTTAAGGATCACTAGCCACTTGGCAAGCTGTACCAAGCATTGACAACTCACTGTGTAAAACAGTAATTCCTGATATTATAAATTTGTAATTTATCCTTGACTAATTTCCATCTATGCACCCTTCTTCGCTAACATAACTCAACCTGTAAAATCTTTTGTAGGTCAACCAGTTAAATCCTTCAGTGAATTAAAAAACTCCACCTAATTGCCCAATAGTCTCCTAGGCTTTGTGTCCCGAGGCTTTCCTTAAAACCTTTCAGTTTCTTACCAGAAACCAATTTATTTGCACTTCTTTGTAAATTTTCAGAGGCCTTTCTTTTCGAGTGGTGCCCAGAAATTCACACACCTAAAGCACAGTGTCGTTTGGGAAGGCTAATATTATTTTCAACACTGAACTCAGAGATTAAGTGAAAAATAGTATATAAATGTTCTGGAGGAAAACTCTGTCAAAATGCTAAGGCCAATGAGATTTAATAAACCCCATAATGCTTGGAGACACAATGAGCTGTTAGTTTCTGAGTTCTTCAAACTAATCACAATGTTTTGCTCTCCAAAACAAAACTCAATGACTGGTTCAACTCAGTCACATACCATTAGCTTTTGGTGGCTCCACCTATTTTTGGTGTCATGATATCTCATTTTCCTGTATTGAAAGTAGAGCCATTTCAGCAACAGCAAACAGTCAATCAGTATAGAGTTTAATATGTGCTTTCTTGTATGGTATTTTCTTTTTTGTATAATGCAACTGCACTGCAAAAGAAATGTTCAGACAGAAGGAAGCTGTGGCACTGGCCCAATGTTTGCTGCTCACCGATGTGAGTGGGCTGAATGTGTGTACGCTGTGCTGTGGATGACCTTCTGTCTTTTATAATCGCCATGCCCTCGTGTGGACTTTTAATGGGAACAATTAAGGAGATTTACAATGTTAATACACTGATTACGAATGACCTAATGAATCACATTCACAAGAGCGGCCAGACCACCGCCAATCTTTACGGTTAATTAAGGTTATATCCTTTCACATCATGTATATTAGCTGATGGGATTTTGAGCATAATATGACATTATGCGGGTGTGCGATCCTTTTTAATTCTTGTATTAAGGCACCTTGGGAGAGCAAAGACTACTAGCAAAGTTATACAAGATGAACTACTGAGGGGCAAACAAGGGTTGAAAGAGATCAAAAATGGGGCTTAGTCTCACACAGTCTGAGTTGCTGCATGCAGAAAATTTTGACGTTCAGCAGAGGTAAGGGCGCATAAATCATATCCTACAAATATTAGGAACCATACCTATACTTCTTTGGATTTATACATATATAAAAATCAGTTGGTAATGATTTAGATCTGTCCTAGTTGTAGTTCACTCTAATGTTCAATGCATACAGTATGTTTAATATGTTTTTGCAGTTTTGCAGCAAAGCTATCTAATATGTTGCTATGGCACTGTGCATTGTGGCAATGCTGGCCATTGCTTGAATTTGTAAAAGTAAAATGTTAAAAAGCCAGGCTTCATAGTATTTGGGAAAAAGGCCATCAAATTAGGCCTCGTTTTCACTTGACTCACATTACCCATCATTTGTGACAGGTGTTTCTTAACAGCCTGGGTCACATGACACACAATGACATCACATATAATTAACAATGAACAACTTCAGATGAAACTTACAATAAGCTTGCAGATTCAGAATGTATTGGAAATAGAGCACATTTGGTTAACCTGAGCACAACACTTCCACATACAGTCAAAATGCAATATTACTCTTTGTGAAGATATGAGACTTCCATCCTCATAGTAGGTCCAAAGGTTTACCGCTCTTGCGTTTGACTTTGAACAGTAGCTTTATTGTCTCAGCTCTATCCTTCATTTCAACTTTTTGTGCTCAGAAATACAATCCTGGTGTAACCTAACTGGTCGATTTACAGCAGCTTCTTGGAGAGATAAAACAATATTACACAAAAAAGTGGAGAGGGCTGCATGGATCCTCCTAATAGTTTTGCTATCCTCATTTTCTGCCATTGGGTCACCTGATCATTCAAAAGTTCTGTCTATGATGACTGGGCCCTCCAAGACCTTATAAGAAACAGAGCTCTGGACTGTTGGATATTTCCCCAAGCATTCCACATACCATGCCAAGCCATGACGTCAGCTTAGTGCTGTGTCATTCTTGTGTAGAAGACCTCAGAGACATGAGTTAGCATCTGAACTTATGATTACCCTTTCCCTGGCTGTGGACCCTTGGTCTTTAGCCCAGCGGTCTACTCATATCTCTAATCATAGCAAGAGTCATGGTTTGAAAAAGCATATGTAACCCTGTGTATGTTTTTTATATCAGTACTGCCTTATATTGTTGGCCCTCAGCTAGGGCTCCCAGGCAGTGTCTGAGTCAATACTGTAGACATAGTATTGAATGTTAACATCTTATCGGTACTTGTTCCAGTTCTCCCTAAATGTTGATTGGCTCTCTTACTATGTTTCTCTTGCTGCTTTCCTCATCATTTTCAGAATGAATTGCACTGCAGTTATAGTTCAGTAGTATGTCTGCTCCTCATGGTCCTCTACTGCAAGGGTCTGATGAATCAAAATGCATAACATGTACAATCATGTCTATGTGTTTTTATAACAATATTTATTGGAAAATCACATAAAAAAATAAAAAATACATTTCTGTTTCATAAAATATATATGCATACATTATTGGACTGTACCCCATTGTTTTTAGAAGTCTTGAAGTCAAACTGCTGATTCTTCTAGGAATCTCAACATTTTTTCTGGGCCAGCCTTAGTCCTGTGTGTCTGCTTGCTCTTGCACCAGTGTTATATTTCATTGTGAGAGAAAGGAGCACTGCAGCAAGAACCTGAGAGCCTCATCATTTAGACACATATGAAAGTCTTACTGCGTTAGTCACACCTAGTTAATTCACATTTTGACTAAAGGAACTCATTTCACAGTCTACTAAGCAGGACACCAAAAATGGCATTTACATAACAGTCAGGCATACATCTTCAGGACTTGTGAGATATTGGCATATTTTTAATACAAAATATTACAGTTAAGCAAAAATGCGGAGTATGCGAAGCAAGATTGGAGAATGGGAATAACAGAAAAGAAAAAAATATGAGGGAAAAGGGGGATTGCGAGGGCCTGTAAAGGACAGCCAAGAAATTAACGAGGGGAATAAACTTATTCAAGCTATACAGAACCAGCTCTGTTGCCTACACTCTACTGAAAGTGAGTAAATGTCAATGAATTTAAAAACATTACAAAGACCATGTAACTTGCCCTGAAACACCAAGTTTTATTTGTATGATGATTTCTAGCATAATCTATTTTTAATTAACTGAACCTGTCAAAAGTATCCACACTTCTACTAAATTCAGAATAACAAAGAAAATAACTCATAAGCCTGAAAAATCAAGGAAATTAATAAAAAAAATACACTTCAGTATAGAGGGTTTGAGTTACTCATTGAGTCCTCCCTTATCTCAAACAAAGCACAACAGAATGTCAGTACATGTGTTGTATATTACTGCAGGTTTTGACAGCAACATAAAAGTGTTTAATCTGCTGATAGTGCATTTGCGAGATATCAAGCTTCAGGCTTTTCAGGAAAAGTTTTGCATTAAATTATTGTGATAAGTGATAAATCAAAAAGTAATTTTGGTTGTTAAACCTGTTGTACACAAAAAGGATGGCACAAAGAGCATTCTTAATCACATGTTAATGATTCAGTTGAATTATGAATTCTAACTATCAACCCAGTATTACACAGCACTTTGGAAGGTTGTGAGATTTTAATTGGATTGTCTGAAGTCAAATGACATTTAAAAGAAACTGCAGCAAGACAACACCCGCTATAGGATATGATAAATTTATGTCCATTAACTGTCTGTCTAGGAGATAAAACTGGCTCCAGTGTGTTCTGGAGAAAAAGGGATTAGTAACTTTGCTCATACAGTCTCACCTTCGTGGGACCGGAGGATATAACTGCCCAATACACTGGCAGCCTCTTCATCCATTCATTTCTGGGCAGGCTCTTTGATGAGGTCATCATTCACAGGAAGTGAGGCGATGACCATTGCCAGGCATCGGACTGTGAAGGGTTCGTCTTCATAACAACCTCCGAGGAGCCCAGCCAGGCCTGCCTTTAATAGCCTTAATTTACAGAGTCTTTACACTTATCAAAAGTTTAGGCTGAGAGCAATGACACTTCGTTAGGAGGAGCTGAAATTGCTTTGGCTCTTGGAAGCGTGCTGTGGTACTGCTGGAGGGGGCCTGGTCATTGGTGTACAAGCTGACTTCAAGCCACACTGTTTGACGTGTTGAAGACGTTTCACTTTTTTAAGTTAAGCCAGTCCCATTATGATAATTAGATATACTTAATTAAAATATATTGTCAAGGTCAAAATGGATATTGCAATACTTACTTACCCCAGGAAGAATAGCAACCACATTGTGGAAGCTAATGGGGAACCAATAAACAATAAAAATGTATGTATATTTACAAATGATCATACAGTGCAGATATGCTGGCACTTTTCATGCTTTTCACAAATAAAATAATATTGGCCACAGACTCTCAGTCCGTGCATACATTGTAGACATACAGAGCATACATATACATATTTGATTTTATGTCACTGAATTTTCATAATTTCTGAAAAGTGCAGTTTTTACCAGTAATTACGGGTTAAAAGTAGGCAGTCAACACAACATGGACATTTTATTCTGACAAATAGACGAAAGCAAACAAATTTGATGTGTCTGGGTCCTAAGATCTCATGTAAACATACAGGGGTCCATGGCACAATGTTTGACCAGAATACTTTATAAACATGTTCAAGAAGGAGTTTGATTGCAAATACTTGACACCTCCCCACTTTAAGGGATTGCTGGTTAATATAAAAAAAGTTGTAACCTTGAGAAGGACAGTTTTGTTACCAGTAATTGTGTAGTAAAAGGCAGGTGGCCATTGCACCACAGATAATATTTTACTTTTGACAATAGACAAAAACAAACACACCTGATATGCATAACCACCTTCAAATACCAGCTTCTAATGACCAGAAAACCTTGTGTTGAACCTTTAAATTTGAAAGCTCTTTTTTGCACAAAATACAGATAGACAGGTCATCACAGGTTAATCTTTTTTCTCTGAAATGATTATTTGCTTTTGTGTCCAGAGAAGGATAAATCCTTCCAAATCAAACAATGATCATAAACCTGGTAATGATCTTTTTTTTTTGAGGCAAACTTTTTAAAAAATTTACAATGTACTTAATTTCTGCGACTGTCCAGTTAGTGTTGACTGTTCAGTGATGTACTATCATATCATTTGTGTCATTTTGTCTTCCTTTACTTGTTTACTTCTCACTTCTTTGTGTTCTTTCTTAAGGGCACAGAAAATGTTCAGAATTGACTTGACTCTCTCGACTCTCTGTAGCTCGTCAGCCTCCAAAGGTTGCTTCTTTTTAAGGTTCTGCCATTACCATAACCAAAATGGGCAAGAGCTGATCTGCCACTCAAACATGAGGCCCGGTCTCTCTGTTTCACCCACAAATGATTTCTGATACAATATTTCAATATCCCATACAGTAGCTTGTCATACAGTGTATGTCAGTAATGACCATGGAGGCCGCGTTTTGTTACCGTGTTAAAGGACTATGACAACATGCTCCTGGCTGCCATTCCGCTGTGTTTTTTTTAGGCAGGCCTGTGAGAAATGTGAGCTTTTAATGGATCAAAGACATTTTTCACTGGAGCTGAGTTTGTTTTTTCTGGCATGCACACCTCAGAGAGCTTGAAGAAAATGTTCAAAAAAATACACACACACAGAGGCCTTCGGGAAGAAAGACAACTCTCTCGCTTTGGCACTTTTTCACTGTTGGGTTATTTAAAGATGTTTGCCCCTTTTATTGCAGCATGAATTATAGGCAATATTAGACTAAGATTTTTAGAAAAATGGAAATCTGATCTGCAAATGAATATCATGATGATTCATTGTTTGAAAAAAGGCAATCATTTAAACGACAATGACATCCAAATAAATTGTATTTCTTGGATTACTTGAAATTACTATTGCAAGCTGGACTATGAATTTTATGCATGCTTGCATGAATTAATTATCAAAATAATAAATTCACACTGAGGTGTACATTTGCTCATAGTCTTTAAATATAAATATTCATAGTGCAGCATATTTGTGCTCAAAGAAGCAAGTGGATTTCCAAAGCTATATTTAACAATATTTTCTCACTGTCCTCCTTTCTCTTTGTATTTAATAATTCATCTCTTCATTAATGAGGGTTATTGTATTCAGGTCACATTGTAGAAAATTAACCATGCTTGTTGTTGTGCATTCTGTAAACACTACAAATTGAGGAGAGGAAACAAATCTTATGGCTCATTTCCATTTCACAGAAAGTATTTGTTGTTGTATGATTTTTATCCTTATCTAAAAATGCTTTCACATGATGAAAACTTTTCTCCCTCTGAGGTGCTGGAACATTTCTGTGATATTCTACAGGCTGAGACTCCAGCAGTGAGCTTTAGTCTCAATGGGGTACATGTTTGTAGATTACCCAGAAAACCAGGGAGCATCTCAGTTCTTTTGTTTCAAGTATTGCACACGAAAAAGTGAGGTAAGGGCAAGTAAATACCTGGTGATACTAAATACGTATAACTTGGAAGTGATGTGAAAGAGAGGCTTTGTGAGCCCAAAACAACGCACAACTAATTTTAACCAATCAGGTTCTCTGTTCTGTACAAGGTAATGTGGTAGTTTTATATGTGAAACGGTTGACCAGAGCACTGGTACTGTACCCCAGTGAATTATGGGAACTGATCAGCGTTCACCCTCTGCTTTTAATCAGCTTAATTACTCCTGCCACTTCTACAAGCGATGTTTCATCCTAGAGCAGATGGAGAGTTTTAGAAATATAGCTATATATTTCTATCCTGTAGGGGTTGTCTGTCTATTTCTTTTCAAGGCTCAAACTAAAGTTCTGTTCTTAATCGTACATCAGAATTAAACTAGGTCAAATTTATGTGTTTTCTTCTAGCAAAAACGTCTAATAATGAAAGTCTCAGGCCTATTCTCTGTGATAAGTATTCTCTTGGGCCAGCTACAGTTTGTTATACAGTTTTTAAGTCATATTTGGTGATTTTTTTCTGAAACTATTACAACATTTTGAAATTTCAGTTGGATTTCTGCTGAGAAATATATTTGAAACCTGATATTAAAGTTACACTCAGAGCACTCTCCCTACAGACTGGTCTGATCCTTTAAAAAAAATTCTCATCACTTCCTTATGTCCTCACATCATTTAAAATGTATTTACATCTTACAAATAAATGTCTCATTCATTCTCAATAGTATTTTAAGTGTCAAGATAAAAGAAAATTAAGCATTTTAATCTTTTTAGAGTCATTGGTATCCAGAGTGAGGTCTATTTCAACTTTATATTATGTTTGTTTACTTTATTCAGTTAGTTTTGAGGGTTGATTTTGTTCTTAGGACCACTCGTGTACCAAATAAAAATTACTCAACAAAAAAAAGAGAAAAAAAAACAGATCCATAAAGTTCCCGAGGTAACTAAATTTAAAAAAAATCAAATGCAGTGTCAAAATATCCTCTCATCTCACATACGGAGCACCTCTTCAGTTAAGCATATTTCTTACTCGCGGGCGCCTGAATCAACCTCATCTGAAAAACAAAAATCTTTTATTAAAAGTCAGTGTTGCGAATCTGGCGTCTGTGCGAGGGGTTGTTTACAGGCCGAAGGCTCTGGGCTTAACAGAAGGTACTGTCTGGCACTGCGGGCCTGTTATACAGACGCTGCAGCAGAGACAGGTTAAATATTAACTACAGTGTCTCTTTCACAGTGTCTTCACTGCCCGCTAATGGGGGTGGGGTGGGGGGGCAGCAGTCTGTGTTCATCTGCAGGAAACTCTCTAATGATGAAGGTTAATAAGGCCTTTACAGGAAGCCAATACAATATAGGTGTGTTTTTTTCCCAAAGTTTTAGTTACTTAGCTTTAGTTGGTTTTTGTTTACTGGAAACTGGTATTAATGATGCTATGATGCTAAGAGCTATATAAACTTTCTTGCGAATCTTGTTTGATTTTTTTTTAAGTTATCAGATGTTGCATAAATGGCAAATAGCTCAGTCAGATGAAAGCCATTGCACAGTTTCTGTAGTAGGTTTGTCCGATCTTGTCTGAATAGACACTTGCTATCAATGCTAGCAATGGTTGTCTATGAAGACTCAGTTAACACTTGACCTTTTAATGCCTTAGAGGCACTGTTTCAGTGAGTCCATGGACTCCACGATTCGATTTCAAATATGAACTGTGCCAGTGACGTTTGTGCCTGGAGGCCCTAAAGGACAGTGTTCACTTGGCCATAGTGCTGAGAAAGTGAGGGATTTCAGTTGGTGGGACATTAATGTGTTATCACACAAGAGCTATCGCCTCTCCATTGGCTACACATGAAGTGGTCTCTATGATCTAATTCAGTACCTATGTCAGCTTCACTGGACGAGTCAGTCAAATCTGAAATCACATGGCAGAGCACTTGCATAATTATACTGTCACAATTGGAAAAAGGACCTTGTGCAATCTTAAAAGCACCTTGCCTTGGCATTACAAACTGGCATTGCAAACACAGAGGTCTACCAAAGAAGGGGGCATGGAGACCTAACTTGCATTCTTTCTCAGTTGCCAAGCACCAGTTTGGGTGAAGGCTGGGAGGGAAGCAGTATTCAGCTCTCGTTCTGAAATTTTAGAAAATACATCTTTTTGTTAAAACCATCTCTCAAGGTCATTGTGTTTTTTTTCAATTGGACTGGCTTAGATGTTGGAATGTACTTATTATTAATTTGACTGTGATTTATTCAATTTATCTTAAATCTGATAGCTGGCTTATCTTAATGGCACACAAGCAAGTCCAACCAAATTCTTAGCTGGGGTGTAAGGCTGAAATATATATAATTGAAATTAGTTTTTTTCATCAATGGGGCTGATTCTGAGGTTTCTCCAGTTTCACTGCACCCTGAATAAAGCCTTTTGTTTTATGCCTCTGCTGTTGTGTTCACTTGTGTTTTATTTCATAAATCAAGGCAACCTGAATCTATCCCTCAGTATTATACTCAATTCGATCTTAATTTCAAACATCTTCACATTTATCCTCAGCAAAGACCACATCATGAGTAAACCCACATACAAGAAACTTTCCTCCTACACTTTAAGTGTGATCCAATTCCCAGGCTCTATGACTGACCAATTCATTGTTCTGACTAAATAATTGATATAGGCTGCCAAATATCATTTCTTGTAATGTCTGAAATATAATATTTCACTTTTTTCTGACATTTTGGTTTTCCTGCATCTTTTTCAAATATATGAACACAATTAAGACTATGTAGTCTTTACTGTGTGAAGCCAGTTTGCAAGGGCAAAATGGGTTTATTCTGTTCTTGTGGTTCAGTCTATTTCATATAATTACCTGTTGAAATGTTGTCCTTCGTGATATATTAAATGTGAGTATTTTTGTAGAATTGTACAGCATTCCATTTCTACACGTCAGACATTTACACTCATTTCTGCCCCTAAAGCACAATAGTTGCCTAGACTGGCTTGTTGTCTCTTTCTCCTTTCCTCCTCCTTCCATGATGCTGGCATTTCTGCAGTTATTCACAGTGCACAGTTCATGCCGTCACCAGCAGTCTCCTACAGTTCATGGTTCATACTGCCACTTTCATGATCACTTATCTAGCTGTCAGTCACATATTGATATTCTCAGAATAACATTCCACATTCTTCACTGACTGATCATGGTTGCCGTAGATCTGATATTAATTCGTATCTTCATCCACTCTCATATTTATAAATCCTGGATACGCATTGCCACAAGCTGAATAAATATTGTACCAGGTTTTATTTTATTCACGTGTCCCCCATGCTCTGCCATGCCCTCAGGCTACTATAAAACTGATTCCCAATATGCCCACTGCCATCATTCTTTACATTATTATTGATAATAGATTATTTATTTTCACTGTTCCTCATAGTATTGTCATGATTGACATGATTTTTTCACTTTAACTGACAGCACTCTCCAACTCTTCTCCTCAGAGGGTTATATCTCACAGTTCTCACATCCTGTAGATATGTCAATTCATTTTTATGTCAGTTATATCATGCCACACATGGCTGGTGTTTTACATTCAAAACGGTTGAGTTCTGGATACTATGGCTGCAAATGATTAACGGAGCCCAAATACCCCACTGAAATGGGAATACAATTCAAAATGAGAGACGTAATCCAAGCCATATGATCTGAAGGGGTGATAAGAATGAGGGTTAGTGTTGTTTTGTGTTTTTTTTTTATTAGCTAGCAGGCAAATAACAGCTGACTGACGAAATAAGCTGGGCCGGCCCTGTCATTACAAAACTCTCAATACTGCAGAGAAAGTTCTCCTTGCTTCTGTCTGTTCCAGACTATTGCTCACCGGCTTGTCTGAATGCAAATCACCAAAAAACCCCAGTGCGTTAAGAACCCTGCAGCAGAGACAGAAAATAAAAACAGAGATAATGTAACCCCAGCCTTTAAAATCACTTCGCCTGGTTCACGCTGCATACGATATCGACTGGGTGAAACTCACGATTCATTGCTTAAACACATGGTTCCCAAACTTTTAGATCTGGAGCAAAAGGGTAAATGGTAACGTACTTCTCCTACATGGTGAGAGCACTGACGGCTGTATTCATTTATTTACATATCGCAATCTTCCCCATTCTCTCTCCAGTGTGGAAACACCAATTCTGTCTCATTTTGGAGTCGCCACTGTGAGACCCACACCCACACAACAAACACTGCAGATGAAGTACTGTATGTGCACACTTCTCCTTAACATATGCAGTTGTTATACCATATATTCAAGAAATAATAATCCCATAATCATATACATTGTTCACAGGCAATTTATGCATGCAGTGGCAGTGGAGTAGCTGGGGATATACACAAGTATAGTGGACTGCAACCTCCTGAACTTATGGGGATGTACAGTATACCCATCATTCAGCCTTGTTACCAATAATACATGAGAGCTTTGGAATGCCCACCTCATCAGACTGTATACTCACTTCCTGAATGGGCTACAGGGCCCTTCCTCTTTATCAAATATTCATACTCACCAATGTATGCCTAATGTATTGTCCCATATATTTAAGAAATAGGAAAGTCCATATTTGAATACATGGTCTGCATATAATTTAGGCATGCAGAATGCGCAGAAAACATATGCACCAGCATACACACCGACCCTCCAGGACTGAACTTGAGGACCCCAATAAGACCAAATGGTTTGTTAACAGTTCATTAATGATTGTATGTAGTATCACAAGATGGTTCCCCTGCAATCATGAGAAGAGACCCCCTGCAGAACCTTCTCTTTTCTCAGAGATTAATAAGTGCTTTAAGCACCGAACCTGGCTGGTTCAAAGTGTGGACCAGAAACTCTGGTTTTTAAGCTTTCTGTTTATTTTTGTTTACTGTTGCACACTGGGCAGATGCATAGTGTATATCTGCCTGACATTTATTGTGTTTGCTCACTCTCAGCTGCTTGTTTTTCTTCCTTCGTCTCCTGTATTTTTTCTCCCCTCCATCATCCTCACGACATCGTAAAGTGTGGCGTGGGTAGGCCGAGAGCGAAAAGCGCTATGTAAAATTAAGTTTTATCCTTATTATCGCTGCAAAAACTGTACATTTTAGAGGGGGGAAAGTAATGGACAACAGCTGGGGAAACTGAAGAAAATGACTGCGTTTGCCAGACTGATTTACACTTTGGCCAGATAACATAGTTCCTGCAATTTCACACAGGCAGTTGAGCTCTGCAGAAATGCCAGGGAAGCAGGCTCGTCTGCCACGTTCCAGATGGAGTGCACAGTTTCTGTATGAATAATGAAAAAGTTGGGAATGTGTTTTTGGATGCTTGGTTATGCAAGATTAAGTAAGTCACAGATTATAATAATTACTCTTATATAACAACAGATAATTTATTATTTAGCCAGTGCAAGCGTGAGTGTTTGCATTTTGTATGTGTGTGTGTGTGTATGTGCGTGTGTGTGTGTTTTGGGTCTGGAAGCAACAGTGCTTGCTGCTGGTGGAGCTCCTCTCAGACTGGCTCAGTCTTTTTGCTCTGGTATGTCTTTTGAGGTCCTGGTTTCTTTGAACCAATTCATATTGCGCACAATTTGGATTAGAAGCTCCCACAACATTAGGTCTGTTGGCCAACTGTGTAATGATATTATGTAGAAAATAAATGGTTTTCCCATTACAACCGAGGATGAATTATTGTACATTTACATCAAAAGGGCGAACGCCTGTTGTTCATTATACAATATAAACCCACTTATAATTGCAAAAATATGTCTTTCTTTATTTACTGATAAGGGCTTGGAGGTTGGGGCCATGTATGCCAAAAATACAAAAATATTTGCCTGAGAACAACTTCTGGCCAAAACATATACAGTAGCCTTTTCTTCAAATGGTTATGTTTTTAGTTATTTTTCTGTATTTACGCCATGGAAAGTTCTGGAAAGGAACCTGATTAGAAACAGAGAAGCATCTCTTTTTTTACCCAGAAAGCCTTGAGTGCTCCACTCACTGATGCACATGATATGTTTATTTTCCTCTGAACCATAGACAAATTCCTTTATGCATCTTCAAACGGGAGAATTTTATTCAGAGAGGGACGGATGTAAAGGCTCCCTCCCTCAAATATTTAAGTCACTAAAACATGACAGCACCAAAGGCGAGTTCCTCAGAGCCCAGCTGTCCTAATTTCAGTTTTTCTGACCTAGAATTATGTCCTCAGCTGCTCTGTGTGTGATGCCGCTCCAGTCCTTTCCCTCGCTATTAAGCAGATAAAATCTGAATCAGTGTTTATTGAAGTGTTCTGCACCATCATTTATTTTTAATCTCTGTCTGTTATTTCCATATCAGTTTTGAAAAAATGTTGTCAAGCTTTGGAACTATTGTCTATTATATCACTAGTCATATCTTAGACATAGTGTATTATTTATTATACAAGCAAGGTTTGTACTTCAGAAGTATCTCTATACGTGATATATTACGTATTATTGTATAATTGTATACAATAATTATGTAACATACTGTAAAAATATTGCACCGTGTTACTGAGAGTGCAATCTTTTTCAAACATGGTGATGTAACAGCTCTCAAGTAACATACTGTCACGATCCACATCTAGTAACATTGCGATTTGTCGGTGTTCTTGTTCTTCTATGGTGAAGGATACCAGATCCTAAGCCACACAGAGTATATAAACTGAAGAAGTCATTTTGTATATACGTTTCTGTTCACCTGTAAGACGCAACAGCATGAAGCATACATCAACAATCCTATAATATGCAGCTTGACAATTCTAAAGTTTTAGCTGTAGTAACTGCAGATACGGCCCTATGATCCTAAGCTTTCAATGGAAATCAAATAGCCTACATGGTTTTCATAATGAATCTCAGGGCCTACAAACAGAAAAGATTCAGGAAAGATTGAGAACTTTCTCATTGTTTGGTTTAAATTCATTTGTGAGAAAACTTCATGATGAGAATGAAGAGTCAGTCGTATAACATATTTATTGTTCTAAAGTTTTGTCAAAATCAATGGAAAACACTGCAGGCTTGCCTTCAGGTAACTTTCAAGAAACTTCCCCTGGAAAAAAAAACATTGCAGGGGATATGTGTCAAATATATTTATCAATGTTTGGAATGAAATATTGCATTAAAATTCTGTTTTTAAGGCCCACTCAAGCCAAACACACCACCTGATTTTACTTGGAGAAATGCTCATTAAAACTGAAGCAGAGAATGGATGTAGGATGTGGAATGATGTAGGAGTTCACAGAGATAGTTTGAGGAGTGATGGCCTCTCAATTCTCCTCTAACTCAACAAACAGGAGAGCCACATCACATCTGTAATATATGGACAAACATACGTCACAGCACCAGGGAAAACGTAGGAGGAAGCCAGAATCTTTCTGTCAAAAATGGACTCATAAAGCAAATATTCTCAATTTCACTGACATGTCACTTTTCCAACCATTCAGATAATTGTGCAACACTATTTTCAAACTATCTTTCATTATATTGTAGTTATACAGGCTGAGAAGCCTCGAGTGTCCTGATTTGGTTAACCGAGGTGAATGTTAGCTGAACAACTATATGATAATTTGGACACAGAGTGGATTCATATTCAAAATGAGGTCTGTGGCTTTGTTTTAAAACTGTCTGGGTCAGAGGATTATTATTTTATTTCCCTGAAACATTTACAGTGAAATAATTACTGTAAAAATTCACTTATGCAGTCATGACATTTAAGAAAGTGTGTGTGTGCGTGCATGAGACAGTTTTTAAAATCAGCTTTACGTGTCTTTTACAGTGTTATTGAATAATTTAAAAGTACAGTTTTACTATATAATTCCAATAAATGACTCATATTCCATCAACACAATAATTGTTTTCAGTCTGTAAGATTAACCATGGTCTGCCTCTTAGCCTAATGAATGAAAATATAAGCTGGTGTTGCTGTCAGAGACGGTTATTACAAAAAATGTTTTTCCTCATTTATACCAGACATCCAGCCCATTGTATGATTAATATGAAGCATGGAACTTTGCTGTCAATCATTCTGCTCAGACTCCAAAATTAAATGGCCAAACAGCAAGCCACCAGTTTGCTTGTCAAAATTTAGATCAAAGTCTGGGTTACTTTTGTTTTATTTATTTATTTATTTATTTATTTATTTATTTATTTATTTATTTATTTGTTTTTTTTTAAAGGCTGTCGTCTTAGACCTAGACCAAGGGTTGACAGCTCTGCCCTTGAGGGCTACAGAGTGTGTTGACTTTTGCTGTGAGTTAGTAATTAATATATCAGGTAACACAGTTGATTACACAGTTCAGTAAACTGAGTTTTTGTGTCTGCATTACTTGTTGATAACATTTGGCATCTGAATCAGTCGCTGATTTTAAGTGGAAATAAAAACCAGCTCACCCTTCAGCTCACCCTTTAGGGGCTGGCCACCACTACCTTACACACCCACTAAATTTATGTACATACTTTTTCAACAATGGATAAAAGTTGAAATTAGAAAAAAAAATGAAGTCAGGCCAGGCTGTTACCTTTAGTTAAAAATGTTCATTTGGGTTCAGGCTGAAAGCTGATCTCTGTTCAAAGCCATGATTCAGAGCTGGGGCCAATGAGATTCCACCCACCCTGACACTCAGTATGGCTCGTTATGTAACAGATCTGATTAATTACCAGTGACATGTCTGAGAAACGTTCCCTGTAAAATTAATCATCACACTCCAATCAGCAGGCCTTAATGTGAAACGGCAACTTTTTTTTATATGAGCCTCTCGTCTAAGCATGCCATGTGGCCCCACAGCTTGGCCCAGATACGCACTACGTTGTTTTTTCCTCAGGAATGATTGCATATCGACAAATCAATTGATTTTTTTTAATCTGATGCTCTGACAATGGAATTGTCACGGAGTGCTTTGCGACGAGCAACGTGAATGACAGAATGACTAAGAAAATGGAAAGGAAAAAGGACCGGAAGAGATACGAGAGACAATCAAGATAACATAAAATGATTGCTGTGAGAGGATTTCTCTGATGGATCCTGCGTGCGGCTCATGCAGAATAGGTAGACGCCAGACTGGCATGCCAGGTTTATAGCTCTCCACTGTGAGCCTGGTGACAGCAGTGCAGTTCAGAGAGAGAAACCTGCCCATTTCCAAAGTTGTTGCCAAAAGTTTCTAACTGCTCATATCTCATGTAACCAAATCAAATCAAAGACAACAATTTGAACTGAAGACTCAATCACCATCTTACACTCTTAGAAAGAAAAGTGCTTTTGAACACCTTTAAAGGCTTTTTATTTGTCCTGCTGGGGGAACCCTAAAAGGTTCATCTTAGATACGGATCTCTTTCAGGGGTTCTTTATATAACCCTCAGAATAAGGTTCTACAGAGAACCTCTGAGTGAAATCCAGGAATCTTTATGGAAAACCAAGAATCTTTATGGGTTTCCCCAGAAGAACAAGCAAAGAACCCTTTGGGAAACTTTTTTCTAAGAGTGTATACCGAGAGGTATACACAAGGTGTGCACCAAAGTGCATCCTGGACTGGTTTCTGAAAGTCTGACCAAGGTCTAATATGTCTTGTTTGCAATACTATTTTAGACAATAAGATGAGAGCGGCTGAAGAACTCTCAATACCACCATCTGGGCTCTGATACTGGGGGGCGGAATAGAGTTCATGGAACCTCCAGTGTCTGCAATGACCAAGCCAGGTGAAGTGACAGGTGGGGGAAAAGAATTCTCGTTTTTATTTGTCTACCCTTTGGAATAAATTTTCTTTAAAATAATAATAATAATAATAATAATAATAATAATAATAATAATAATAATAATAATAAAATAATATAGCATATGGCCTTAACGAGACAAAAGTCCATTTTGACTGAATTTCCAATGCATTGGAATTCAAGTGAATGTTTTTTGAAAATGAAAAAAATGTATTCATGGTTTGGAAATATTATATTACATTAACCTGACTGAATATGTTGTTCCTATACCTACGTAGGCGGCTGGAATAAGAAAGGGACAAGCTTATCTATATTTCATGATATAATAGTGTTTGTCAGGGACTGTATCCGCATTAATTGCGTTATAACTCTTTGTATACAGACACGTATGCGTGGCCTGTTCCTTTTTTACAAGACCATATGTTTGATTGGATAAAGGATTATCCTTTCATGACCCCATAAAAGATAGTTCTTGACCAAATAATGGGCCCGAACCCTATTTTAAAGGTCCAGCTGAACATCACCTTTGGTTTTTGTCACTCTGGGCAAAAAGGGGAGGTTCTACACTGTAGAACATTCAGTGCGCGGAGGAGAATACAGAATATGAGAGAATAACTGCGCTCATCACCAAACCAATTAAACAGGGTTACACTGTACATATTATTATTTCAATCAAAGACGTTTCTCTTGTATGAAAATAAAAAGGCTTCGTGGACAGGCGGCGGGTAGGGTGGTTACTCTAATCCCCCGCCTGCACTGCTCTAGCCAATCAGCCTGCTTCTGCTTCATTGTTACATCACAGACCGACTGACCCAATTTTTGTGACAGCCTCTGCACCCGCGGACAAGTTCAGTTAAGGACACGTGTGTGTGTGTGTGTGTGTGTGTGTGTGTGTGTGTGTGTGTGTGTGTGTGTGTGTGTGTGTGTGTGTGTGTGTGTGTGTGTGTGTGTGTTCCGTGAAAAACCGAGGCAGGTGTGTATGTTATCTTTGCTTGAACTCAATGACTTGAACTAGGAACAGACGTGACACAGGACCGCACAACGTCAAACAAATGTGACACTTTTTTTTTTTTGTAAAGATTTTATCAAACAAAACAACTTATGTATGTTCTACTTTAAAAATATAACTGCATTTAATTATTTCAATTATTCAATATTACTATTTTGCTTTTCATCCCTGTGGCTTAACAGTTTCCAGTAGATGGGATTGGCCTCCAATGTTTCTTACATTTTTACAGTTGTCGAGTTATTTAATGTAATGAATTATTTTATTTAGCCTTCGGGACAAATATAGCCAGTAAGACCAGTCTGTAGCGCCAGCCTAACCCGAAACCCATCGGTTTCCTTCTTCCGTTAAAAACAGGTTGTCCAACATAGTAAAAAAAATAAAATATTTTCTTTAGTTGCTTATGCAACATGTCTCCACACAGCACGGCAGATACGGTAAACACATGGCACTGTTATTAAACGTAGACCTACGAGAGCTTCCTGAACGTTCACACTTTCCTCTGCGCCATGTGTGCCGTACGGGAGACGGCTGGGTTCAATGAAAAATGATTAGATATCATTTCACCTAACGTCACATAATTCTTTAATTAAGGGGACCGATAACGGGCAGATTAATATTCTGCCTGAGTTTTACTCACCGCGTCCCTGATGAATATGCATTTCCTGAGGTTTTATGATCAACGTGATTCAATTTTAATGTGTTACTCCACGCCCTCATTTCAGGTTACCAATGCTCAAACTGCGCAAAGATTCCCCTTCTCTGCCTACTTCTGACCTGCTATATATAGCATACAGCAGGTCAGAATATCTTTGTGCCGGTGTAGGTGCCGAGACAAGCCGACGAAAAGATTTATGAAGCGCGGCCGCCGAGCGTTCTACAACACGATGCGAGCAGGAAATGAGAACGGTCAGACTGGAGTTTTACAGGGTCTCAGGTCGGGTGCACAGGAGCGTGATAGGCCATGATTTCACACTGTCTGGGCAAGAGATCCAGCTCAATTTTTTGAGCGAGGAGGTGTAAGTCATTACTGCCTCGTACTACAGATAAAACAGCCAGAATCAGGTCTTTTAATCAGGTCTCTGGGTTGTTTCTTTAACCTTTTTAGCTTAGGAAACAACATTTTGATGATGTTTTTTGTACATGTGAAAAACTCAGAACCTTAATAAAGCAAATTTCTTGGCCTCCTGAGTGTTTGGTTTCAGCAGATTTCTGGTTGCTCATTCAGTTGGTTAAGCAGGCGTATCATTTCACGCACTCACTCTACTGTGTGATATGTAAGAAGTAGAAATGGATTAATGATAGAAGCTGAATTATTATCCATGCTTATCCCTGAGAATTTGGCAGAGTATTGGAGAAAGAAACTAGCCAAGGTAACAGTTATGTGACTGACAGGTGAGGCTATGTGTTTGACACAAATGCATGTTTGAGTGACAGGGTGGACTCACAGGTAGGAAAGATGGGACCCGAAAGAGACTGCCTCTCTTTTTAACCCCGAAATAAAGCAAAGCCTCACACCGAAAGGTAATACTGAGGACAAATACAGCATGGAGAGCGAGGAAACAGCCCATATCTCAGATTACCATCAACATGACCTCTGACCAGCAACTGAGATAAAATTGAAATAACAATGAAAAGGACCAGTGGACGAAAATGGTCAATATTCAAAGGGGGCATTCGCTCAACATATTTTTGTTCTGCAAATTTTGTAGTTGCGTATTTGCACTTTTTATGATATGCAGCATAGCCTGACAGATATGAAATCCAGATTTATACATATATTATCCTTGGATATTTGTGGAAGTCATATATACTTATTTCCTATGTCTGGATGTCTGTGTCTTTGTGCTCGTCTGAGTTGATGTATGGAGAACGGCTCCTATTCCAGATTTAAGATGGTCTGTGTATAAAATCAATAGCATTTTTTTAGGATGCGCACTCTGAAAATCTGCTAAAACCATCCAATCCACAAATATAAAGCCAAAAAAACTTTATTTGTTAAACCCCTTTCAAGAAATATTACATTTGTGTATATTTCTTACAATAATGTACAGTAAGGAGTATACTGTTTAAACAAAACATGAAACCTGAGGGACCAGTTTGGACTGAACTTTGCTTAGAGGACACTGAATTAAAATGGGAAATTCAGAATTAAAAACTTTTTATTTGGATGAATTTTTCATGAAGCAGTAATGTGAAACTCTGAGGCACAGGTAGCTAAAATGTATTTCAATTATTCATCCAGTTATGATTAATCTGGAATTATCACCTCATTATCAAGTCATTACCACAGAATTTAGTTGTTTTAAACAAATTAATTTACAGTTGATTCACGAGGAATCGAGGCAAAGCCACTGAGAATTCCCTCACCTGAGAGCCAATATCTGTTAACTGATTAAAAGAGGAAAGCCTTTGGTCTGCAAAAGACCATAGAATTTAGACCCTTCAAGGCCATATGAATTCAGTCAAAATCTTTATAAGGTGCATTCAATTCTGTTTTACAATGAACAGAATACATTCAAAAGAAAATGTTTACTTGACTCCAATAAAGCAGAAAATGCTTAAAGAAATGTAAGTAAAGTCTGCTTGGCCTGCATGCACTCTTTAAGAATCTAATTGCATTTAATTTCATCTCATCCTAATGGTCAGTTTGATATTTATCTCATATATCAGTCTTGGACATTTTTCTTCTGAAAAGTGTTCATAGTTATCTTTAATAAAATGTCTCTCAGACACAAACACACAATGGTATTTGGATATATGTTTCCTAATATTGCTGTTTAACCCAAACTCCCTGAAGAGCTGTCCAAAGTGCTGAAATCGCCTGTGCACCTATTTCCTCAAGTGTACAGTTATCATATGGACCAGTGCACCACTGTTTCCGCAAAGACACTCCACTTTCTGGCATTTCCCTTCCCTCTCATGATGGAGCGTTTAATTGTATGACCTCTGTGTATGTGCAAGCAGTGTGTCAACTGAAGCTTAAGTGTTCCTCTGAAACACTTACAAACTCAGTGTGGGTTAAAAAAAAAATCAATATAGCCAAGCATTGCAATATTATGTTTATTATGTATTATACTACTTTATTTTGTCATATATTTGATGCCTATGTCTGAGACTATTTAAATTATGGAACTATAAACTAAATTTCCCCATGATTAGAAAATGATATGTCTGTGTAAATCCAGCTGACTCATTTTTAATTGAATATGGAATAATATTGGTCTTCAGGCTTGACTGTAGTGTTTCTAAATGTTCAAATGAAAATAATCACATTTTATTCACCATTGCACAAAATTTAGCATTAATACAGAGCAATATCAAACCGCATTTCTGGTGAATCACAATACTAATGTATTCTGGCCTATGTATCGTGATAATGTTGTATTGTGATATTCCTCGCAGCTCCCATCAGTAAAACCACAGTGCGAGAGGGGAACTAGCACTACTTGCAGAAGAGGTGCTTATTCAGCTCAGTCTGTGGTGGTTCATTAGCAAAACGTTTTGATATCTTCATCCATATCACCAATGTGTTAGAAAAAGCTGTACGAAATACACAAATGAAAATAACTTACAATCAGCGCAAGATAACGCCTTGCTTTTAAGTGTTTCCTTTTAATATTACATTAAGAAAATAACACATTGCAATCACTGTAATTACAGTAAAAACACCTCGGAGGCTTGTCCAAAGCGACGAGCAGGGGATTCTCCTGTCAGATACATGAAAGATAACCGTCTGGCAGGGGCTCAGAGCCGCCGTTATCGTCTCCTTGGGAGAGGATTTCATGCTCTTTTAAGCAGTGTGAATGGGTAGGCATCGCTGAAGGTCTGGGGCAGCAGAGGCAGCTGTAGCCTTTTCCACCCACCCCCATCCCCCCACCCCTACCCCCATCTTGCTAAAATTATATTCAGCTTCAGGAATCCTGGATCCACTGGGTCGGGGCCTAGCTGTGGGAAAAAAAATTATATTCTAAAAAACAGCCAAATAAACATTTGTTTTACACTTAATGAAAGAGTGAGATTACTTACAAATGAACGGGAAATGGTATCGAGTGAATCAGAACCACTGCGGATTCTAAACAGACAGTGAGTGGGCGAGTAGAGAGACTGCAAGGCTAACAAGGACTTTAACCCTCTTGAATCGTTGCATTTTAATTATTCTGAAGGAAAAAAAGGACGTTCAATGTACAGTACATGGCTGCAAGCAAACAGAGTAACATGTACAGTATTCATAACAAACAGTTTTTTCCACTGTTAAAAAATGGTGTGGGTGAGGTGCGTTTATATTCTTTACAGAGCAAATGTGTTCACTGTTCCTTAATGATCCACCATGGTACTGTTCTTTGCCCTTCACTGACATAAACTATGACTAAAGGTTCAATGGATGCACCTTGCAGGGGTCCACCCCAATAACAAGCCTTTGTTCCCCTTTAGGGTAAAATGTAATAAAACTGTCAAACATCTCTGTGCTAGACATGGACTCTTTCCTGGACCTGTAAAAGTACAAGAATTGAAGAGACAATACGTTATGATGTCACCCTATATCATAAATCAGCTTCCCTGTGTCTCAACGGATTTCACTACAGTTACAGAAATATAGCGCCACCTGGTGGAACGATACTCCATTGTTGTACTGCGTTGCGCTGACAGTTCTGGCAGCACAAGTCCTGCAAAACTGTTCAATGCACTGCCGGCAGCATGCAGTTCTGAAACCAGACCAGCAGAGAAATGCTCGCAAGAGAATACGTTTCTGTTATGAATTATACTATTTCGCTTTGGCCTTTCATATAAAAAGCCAAAGTAGTAATTTTGAAGTAATGTATTTGATTTTAGGTATGGCAATTCCAGACATTACTGACCCCTTTTTGGGAGCATATTATCAAAAGTTCAGAAATCTCAGATCAATCTGAGTCTTAAATTCAATATGTAATCTCATATCAATATGTTGCATTGTCGTGTACCTTATTGTATTGTGTAATTACACAACTTTAATATTCCCTGATTTCAGCTAATATTAAGATGTCAATAATAAAAATCAGTCTTCCGTGTTTGCATGTATGTTGCACCTTATGTATGCAAAGTTCTTATAATGTGTAACTGACAGCACAGTGTACAATTACATGGATTTACAATAGTTCGAATAGGGTTTGCAGTGATACACCACATTTTATCGTGCCCTGCTCTTAGGACACTGGGTTAAAACGTAAGCCAACAACCCGCCAAATACTCTTACCGTCAATAATACAGGGCAGTTATCAAACCCATTGGTAAACTGGACTGCATTGCAGTATCAATTCATGTCATTGCACGTTGAATAATAATTAGAAAAGTGTGATGCAGTTGCTCTCTTCTATAAATAACAAAAACACATACATCCTCGCGTGAAGTAAAATGAATCTGTGCATTTTTTCCCACACAGGTTCGATCGTCGTTAAATGAGGAGTACACCTCATTGGCTGATACTAGAATGTAACGCACTGGCATTCATGTCGGAAACTGTAAGTTTAGTGCTTTGTCACCTTTTATGTATTTCTTACCTGTCCCTCTGTTTCCTAAAGCTTTAACTGAACACCTGCTTAATTAGAATGCCCTGCCCTACTTCCAAATGTTTGCAGTAGCGTACCTCTGTGCAGCAGCCGACGAAAGAGTGTCTCTTCCCCGCCCCCCTCCCAACCCGCGCCCTCTCATCCCCTGAGTTTGTAATGCACTCGGTTGCGGTAGGAGGGTCCATGTGCACGGAATGACGTCTCACTGCAAGTCTGTCTGACTGCTTCGCTGTTATTAACAGTCTTCGGTCGGGAAAGCAACAGAATCGGAAAACAGCGGTAATAATGGACTGAATGTAAAAAAAAAAAAAATATCCAGACCGAGCTGTCTGTCTGAGTCGTCGGTGTCTATCGATTAAAAAACAGCGCTGTGCCGTTGAGGATTACGACTGAGAAATGCAGTTGCACACTTTTGCGCTTTAAAGCTGTCAGAACTGGAACTAGTGGATGTATGGAAAGGAGTGAATGGTTGTCGTTACACTGGGAATATTGTAAGGAAAAAAATATATATCTGTTTATTATCGTCTCCTTTTTTCTTTTTTGGAATATTGCTGCCCAGCAACACTGTCACCTGACTAAATTGGATGTCGTAATTCAGGTAAGGACTCAAAATGTTTGGTTTGAGGTTATCGACTTAAAACAGTTAATTGGATATTTTTAATCACAGCAAGTGCGAAATTAACAGTTACCTTGACTTGTTAATGTTTGTATATCCGTCTTTTAGTTGTGTTTGTCGTCAATGGAGAAAGATTCACTTTGAACTACCCGAGAGACATCACAAGCACTATGCTTTGATATGAACCATAGCTGATGACATACAGTCTATAAAATAATTTAGGTTACTTAATATTGACAGTAAAAATAATAATACAAATGACATGAATGTTGGCGAACTACCAAACTTAACATCTCAACAAGAAAAACAACAGCAAATGTTTTAAGTTTTAAGAAGATGCTCCAAACTGTTTAACAAGTTAAACTACGTAAACTCTGCTTACCTTTGTAACCCCTGTTTAGTTACACCCTTGCTTTTGACTCAACGAATATATTCATGTTTTCATTTTAAAACCTCTTTATTTAATGTTTATGCCATTTAGAAATATCTGTAGCCTACCTCGGTTTGAGACGCAATCATACGCCCCCCTCACTCCCCCCGCAGAGATTTTTGTCAACCTCTCAATAACTTGGCACGGCACCGTAAACAAAATCAGAGGAAACTACTAAATACGTTGCAGGCCATGGGTGCAATGCTAAAAGGACAGTCAGTAAGTCGCGACCGTCAAGTATTCTCTTGAATTAGAGCTGCAGGCTTGCCCTTTGGTTAATTAAAACACGCTTTCAGTTTCGCATTTTTGAGCGTTCAGTGTTAAGCATTAAATTAATATTAAAAGTCTTTTGAAGAAGTTTAAAATTTTAATCGTTCTCTGTTAAGTGTGGATTTGTTTTTAGCAATCAGCAGTAGACGAAGAAAATGTTTAATTCTAGCCAAGCTCATTTTCTGCTTGTTAAAAGTGAACGTGTCACGTTCCTGAAGCACTTATTACGCAGCAGGCAAATGTATACTGTTGCATCTTGGAACAGTTTTTTCCGGAGTTAAGATCTCCCCCCCTAAGCTCCGCTGCCTGAACGACTTTTAGAATTTCAGGCGACGTCGCAGCAATGTTTTGACTGCAGTACCAATAAATGCAGGAATGACAGTAGTCGAACCAATCCGTGGGTGGCATCGTGAAGTTTTGTAGCCGAGAGTCCCATTTTGTCCAATGATTGCAAACAAGAGGTGGGGGTAAGAAGAGAACGCTACAATGCCACGTGATGTCATTTTAAAGCAGTACTACAATCCAAAAATTACTTTGTGTGTGTGTGTGTGTGTGTGTGTGTGTGTGTGTGTGTGTGTGGGGGGGGTCGTTACATAATCTAATTAAACAAATGTAAGTAACCCATTATGTTGAATTACCCTGAAAAGCAGGACTGCTCGAAAAGTTTAAAGCAAAAAAAAAAAAAAAAACATGAAACACACTGACCAAAAATGTCATTGTGTTGTGTGCATAATTTAATTCATAGGCTCCAGTCTCTTTGCTTGACATATCTCACCTCTTGTCCTACCCCTTGTCCATTTATGTGCCTAGTTTTTTCTCTGTGAGGATTACAATTTTCTTTAAGAATGGTAAACCAAAGGAGACACTGCATATATCAGTATGAATGGCATTATTGACCCCTTTCACACTGTCTATTAAAAAAATATTCAAAAATGTACATTAGTTCTGAAGCTGTGAAAATGAAGGTATATTTGTTTGCTTTCTGTAAACAGACTTTAGCATATTGGAGAAAGTAATTGAAAAATATGTTATTAAATTAGTAACGACAAGTACTGCTTTTTGATTGTAAGCATATGTATTTGTACATGTCAGACCTAATTTGTTTTCTTTGTGACTCTATTGTGAATATAGTATTATGACAGAATATTTTTTCCATCAACTTCTGTTGCTTTTTTAATCGTACAGGGCTATCAAACAGGTGCCCCCAAACAAATGTTCGGTTTGCATTTGTTTAAACCTGTGTGAACAACATTATGCAACTGATAAATAATTCAGCCATGCATTCTAAATACTGTTTTCCTCTGCTCCCCCATCATTCAGGAGTATCAATGGTCCAGTCATGGAAACAAAGAGATACCAAAGCTTCTTTGAGGGTAAAGACACAGAGAGCAGGTGGCCGCGTGGGTCTAACTCAGAGTGTAGCGGTGCGGTGGGGGACGCACGACAGGCTGACTGTGACATGTCAGTAGATGGTGCAAATGTTAGCTGCGGGCCTCCCACTGCGGCCAGCTTCGAGGGGAACGGAAGAGACAAGATGGACCGGCCTCCGCTCTGCCCCAACCAGAAGCATGACCGACAGTTTGTCATCCCAGGTGTCAACAGTTCCACCAGGTTGGAAACAGACTCCAAAGAGCTTTCGAAAACGGTGGCTGAGTCCATGGGCTTGTACATGGACGCGGTCAGAGAGGCAGACTATGGCTATGGCCAGCAGCGCATCCCTGAAGGGCACTGCGTTCCTGAGAAACTGTTTGCAGGTGGTGTAGGAAAATGCCTTGAGCTCAGCCCTCCTGCATCAGTGGGGAGTCCGAAATTGTCACCCCCTGCCTTGCCCTGCCCTGCCATGCCCCGCCCCATGAAGGCTCCTGCAGAGGGTTCTTCTGTTGGCCCCCAGGGCCCTGGTTTGGCGCCCTCCATCTGCTGCAGCCCCCTTAACTCGCACAGCTCCCTCTCTAGCCCAACCAGTTTGGTGTCATCCACCACCAGCCCATCCTGTTTTGGGAATGCGCGCTCGTCTGTCAGCAGCCCCATCCCGCCAGGTCTTGCCATGCCCCCTGGCCTCCCTCGTGCTCACCCCCGCCTCCCGGCTACCTGCAGCCCTCCGAACAATGCCAGCTCTGTTGCGTCTCCCCTAGCCAGTCCCCTCAATGTCCTGAGGTCTCCCATCTCCAGCCCTCGAAGCATGGGCAGTGTCCGGTCCCCACCCTCCTGCTGTGCCAACCTGAGGTCTTCAGTGTCCAGCCCGGCCGGAGGTGGCAATGGCGGCTACCACAACACACAAGTCGCACCGCCATCACGCTCCAGCCCTGCAGCTGCCAACCTGGCTACAGCGGCATCAAGCCCCCAAAACTCATCTGGGTTCCCCGTCTCCAGCCCCGACAGTGCGCTGGGCCTGGTCCAGAGTGAGGGCCTCAGTCCTGGAGAGAGGGGGATGAGGCTGGGAAGCAGAGGGGATTTCAAGGGCTTTGAGTTCCCCAAGGTGGAGACTGAGGTGGATGGGGAGATGTACAGTGTGGGCCTGGATCAGATGGGCATGGTGAAGTACATTAAAAATGAGCACGACCCCGACACCAGGAGCATGTGCCTGGGCCCTGATCCGAGACGCGTCCCCTGCTCAGCTTTTCCAGTGCAGATAAAGAGCGAGCCAAACAAAGACACGGGGTGTTTGAACCTTCCCTACAACCAGCAACAGCAACAACAGCAGCACTCTTTGAATCTTCTCCCTGCAACCGAGACCACGTACTTGTCCTTGAGGGATAACATAGATGAGTATAGCCTCTCTGGGATATTAGGGCCTCCCGTCTCCTCGCTAAATGGTAACTACGAACCTGGCGTGTTTTCCAACGGCACGCTACCTAAGGCAATTAAGCAGGAGCTGAATGATGGCTGCTATTACCAAGACAACAGTGGCGTGCCAACGTCGGCCATTGTCGGTGTCAATTCGGGCAGCCATTCGTTTCACTATCAGATTGGAGCTCAAGGGACTATGTCGTTTTCACGGCACGACATGAAGGACCAGGCTAACCCCTTGCTGAATCTAATTTCTCCTGTTACTCCGATGGCGGAGGTGTGGAAACCCCGACCAGGACTGTCACAGAGCTCTCTGTCATCCAGGGGAGGAGTTTACGGAGGTCAGAACTGCATCACAGAAAACTTGTCAAGGTAAGAAGTAAGAAAAATCCAACACTGCAATTGCTGTCATTTTAGGGCTGGCACTATAAACCTTGTGTATGGAAGCAGCATTCTGAGGACCCCAATAAAGAATCAACATTGATACATGAGGACTGTGAGTTACAAGGCCAGCTTTTTAGGACTGTGATCGAACATCCACATTTCCACAGCTGTGTTAATGCTGGGCAGGCGACCATGTGCCAGTGTTTATTGCTTTTCCGCAGCCACTTTCAGCCTTCATTGGTGCTTCGATCAACCCCTCTTGGTGCCAGTGCTTTTCCCCATCAAATCCCCGTGTCTCCTTACTGGACTAGTCAGGGTAGAGGGAACACAGTCAAGGTCAAGAGAGGGGTTATTACAGGTAGCCTGTTATCAAAATACAGACATTGGCACCTCTGAGACCCAACAGCTGATAAGCAAATGGGCCAGGAGGTTTAAGGCGGGAACTTTCTGGAGCTTTTGGCTCAAACCGACTCGCAACTCGCCTGACTGAAAGTGTGGCCATTGTGAGGACCGACATGTGGTGATTTTTTGCATTTAGCACAATGGCACCAGGCTCCTGGAGGGGTTCAGTGTCTGCTGGTTTTTTGCTGCGTTTCAGCACTTCATTGTTTAATTTAACTAAACAATTGGCTGAAGAGTCCATGCACTTTCTTTCCAAGGCCTAAATTGGCTACTGATGTAAAAGAAAACCACAGACACCCAAAGGCAACGTGGCACTCTACATTATGAGTTTGACTCCCTTCATTTACTGTCATGATCAATAATATTGTGATGGGTGAAGTTTTTTCCCCATGTGGAAATTGAGGTCACTCTTTGGGAAGGTTCTCAGTTGTCATTCATCTGAGTGGAGAAGCAACAACCAGCTGAAAAACAGCCTTTGCCTGCAGTTTCCTTTACCACTGTCATATGGTACCTGGCTGAATTTCCTTAACAGATAAATTTGCGCACATTTTTTAAAGAAGAACACGCTGCTTGTAATCAGTTCATAATAAGTCAGTTTTATGCTGGAATTTGAAAAAGGCAGACTTAATGCTGGTTTTATTGGTGTTTTATAGAAGACAGACAAGAAAATAACAACTTCTGGGCTTTCATTGTCTTTCTCTGCTGTTATTGATCCAAACTGGGGAGGAGGATATATGAGGTTTTTTTAATTCATCTGCACTGGTTTCATTTCACAAGTACTGCTTTTTTAGAAACCTGCATCTTGTGAAAGTTTGGTATACAACAATATTTCCTGCAGTTAATCTAAATCCAATCTCAAAATCTGTCTAGTTAATTTTCAAATGAACAATAGTATTTAGACACATTGATTTTTTTTCAATAAAATACTTTAAATAGGCAGCTATAAATTAAATCATAAATGTACCACAACTCAATTTCTCCTGCTTGTTCAATTTTCATCTCCCCGCCTCTAAAAAATAAGTAGGATGAAGGCATTTATTTTAAGCATCATATCAACGACTTTAGTCATTTTGCCAAGGGCTGATGTATTTTTTAATACGCCATGCGACAGTGTAATGAAAAAAGAAATAAAGTAAAGGTCTGCATGAGTATCCAGTGTTAAACCTAGTGATGGATGAGCAAAGTATTATGACACCAAAATAGATGCAGCTACAATTAGACCCAAAAAAGGGGGTTAGTGAAGAATTGTTAACCTCTGAATGTGGGAAACATAAGAGCTGAACCAGTGAAAAACTGCCTGCATATTTCAGATTGCCAAAAGTATGGGACATTTGGCCCTTTTGCCAAAAAAAGTGGGGGTCACCTTAAACGGAGCTCTAATATAGAACGACCCCCATGCATTATGGGGCATATGGCCAACATAGACGAAGTGTGCAGAGAGGTGACGATCACGGCAGTGCCATAGAAACACGTGACACTGACAACGACTGTAAACACAGTCGCTCGCTCTGCTGTAACTAGGAGCCAAAGTCTATCCCTTATCAACGGGACCATGTATGCTCAAAACCCGATTTATCACATCATTGTCAATAAGCTCGGCAGGGACCTCGCGTAATGCAAACATGTTTTTTTTTTTAAGACGTTTCTTGATCTTGAAGCTACATCAAATATTAATGATTAATGGTGGACTTTTGTTGGAAAATAGATGGATTAAACAGTTACTTTCTGGAGAGCTGCCCATGCGGTATTTCTTCAAATTTACTTTTCTTTAAAAGAGGCCAGTCTGCACAACTTTGATACAGTTGTTTATTTTAGCGTGCATTTAGATGGCCTAGTTGCATGTTAAAACTGAAAAACAATTCACTCTGATCCATGCAGAAGAATACTAATATGAGTCAAAAGCAGAAGACAATAGTCTCTAAATAAAGATGAACCCAAAACATGTCACAGGGGGAACTTTCTTAACTGAAATCCAGTCAGGAATTCAAGTATACAGTATTTACAGTATAACATGTGTCTTTTAATTTTTGGATTGTATCCAGATGCTATCCAATTACTGACAAATTTGAATATAACCAAGGGCTTGGCCCTTAATCCTCTGACAAACATGATTACCACTTATTTCAGTCATTCATTTATATTGGACAGGCTTCAGTTATGGGTTTTTATACATGTGTAATTAGCAGAAATCCAAAAAAGATCAGACATTTTGTCTCCTCATGACTTACAAGACTTGGAGAATCAGTTAAGAGTGAGCTGCTTGCATAAGATAAATGTATACAGTGAGCTTTTTTATGAGACGTGAGTCCTTTTGATTTTCCAAGAAAAAATGTTTTTATATTCTGATCCAGTATAGTCTAGTGAATGCTTTATTTTGACCTAACTCACCATAACAAACTCAAAAATGATCCAGACTGACAAACTGTCAAGCACAATACTGCCTCCAGTCCAATATGTGCATCAGTAATGACCCTGATCCCAACATGCCTCTATAGTCTAACCTATTCCTAACCTGACAGAAGGACCTACTCTTGGCCCTCCTGAAGGTCCTGTCACGATTGGAGTGCGAACTGGCTTTGTGTACCCCTCTCGCCCAGCCCACGGTCCACGGCCCCCTGCCCCCCACCCCTTTCTCCTGCCACTCCACCCCATTCTAAATACTCATTGTTTTCCTGGCACATTTTGATCAATCATAATTTTACAGTAGCTTTTTCAGTCCTCACCTCTTGACCAGTGTTTTCTGTCATCATTATTGCTGTCATTTGACTGTAGCAGACACCTTCTCATCCCCACTGAATCATTCTGGGTTAACTGCTTTGCTCTATCTATGAAAATGCAGATATCTGGCTTTAAGTCACAGTTCTAGCACTAGTAGAGCAAGTCTGCCATCCCAATGGGCAATGTGTTTTTCAGCACATCAGTATCAATATCAGCTACAATCTCCTCTCACGCCTTACATGGCTAATCACATACAGTCACGAAATACCAGAGGGACAAGAAATAGCAGGTAAAGAGAAACACTGCTGGATGCTAGATACAGGTGCAAGATGCAGCTACACCCCACCACTCTTGCCCATGCAGATTTTCCTGTCTTAGATTGTCCATTCTCACAGCTGGGCTTTAAGCCACGGTCACAGGTGAAATGGAAGTACCTCAGCACTGTATAGACCCAGTGACCTCTGGTTTGTGGGTCCCAGCCACTGCCATAGGTCAAAAACCATTACCCTGCCCTGTTGGCCAATTAACTGCACCAAAGCCGTGGCCCAATTAGAAAGGTTAGCTGAACAATTAGAAGCAACAATGAAACCGTTTAGCTGGTGATTTGTCCTACTTTGTTTTTGAATCATGTCTACAGCGTCTGAGAGAAATGAGATACATCTTTTTTCTGCCTCATTCCATGTCAGGTTTAGGTATTAAGCAGGTCTGCTGATTGGTCAAGTGCTGAACATCAGAAAATGGGGGAGGGGAAACAAGAGCTGTCTGTGTTTAATTATTGCCCAGTGCATCGATACGCTTACTGTAGTTCAGTAGAAAATACAGATGTTTTAAACAGATAGGCCTTGCACTCCATCATGTTGTCCACAGCCAAGGAAATTGCCGTAATAAATGTTTTGTGCCTAGAAAGACATGATCAGTGTAAAATGGAAAAAGCTCTAAAGTGCAGAAAGCTGGTCATCTGTTTTAAATTATGAAATACTTTTTTTACGCGCAGTCCTCTGCACCTGGGGCAATCAGTTTTTTTGGACAGCTTTAAGGTGCAGCATGACTGTACCATTTCCTTTGAAGGAAGCACAAGCCCGTAAAAGGCCCAATTCAAGTTGCTTTATGCATGACTGTTTCCGCTGGGCCACTTTGAGTTTGGCTCAAACCTTCTTCTCTCTGAAAATGAGTAGTCATGGTGGATATTTCTGGGTAGATTGTATCCATAATTGACTAATGCAAGAAGAATTTTCCCTTTTTGTTGGACAAAGCCGAAACAATAATTGTCAGGTGACTGGATCTTTTTATTTTTTGAGTAAGTATACAAGGGGTCAATTTACACCCTCCCATCTAAGTTCTTTACTGAAGATCGGCCTTATTTGACCCACACGAAAAAAAACGCTGCTCCCTGGATAGGAGAAATCAATTTCCCTTTTGCTCAGTGCCCTATTGTACAAAAAAAACATTAGCTTGAGGGTATTTCACAGATACATTCAATTGTTTTTATTTAATGGTTGCATGCGTGTGTTGTGTTTAGATCAATAAGCGGCCTAACAGGAAATGTGCGTGGCCGATAGTGTAGGGGGAAAAGGGAAGTGTGTATCCGTCAGAGTGGAAAATAACCTGCTAACCAGGCAGCGAAGTGACACTGCAGTCCCTTCCCTGTAGAGCCATATGGTCATGGGGATGTTAGCGGAATCCCAGCCACCCTTGTCTTAATAAGATCCAGCTTATCGTTGCTGTCAGACAGGATGACAAGGGGCCTAGGTGGAATGGCAGAGTGCCACAAAGATTTGACATCCGGTCTGACATTGAGCCGCATGTCCGCGGATCCAGGGACTTTATCAAAACCGCTGGAGTCACTCCCCGCCTTCTCAGGACTGCTCAAGTCATTCCGTCCAATGAGCTGCCGCTTCACATTTTTTGATGTGTTATCCGAGCCCAGCTCTTATTATGCCAAAATCATCGATACAATGCATTACATAAGAGGAGGTGGTGGGGGGAGTGAAATTTTCGGCTCCTGCCAGTCCCTGGATAGCAGAACGAGTGAAATCCCAGCTCCGCATGTCTTGCCTGTGGTGGGCCGGTAGACAGGGTAACGTTTTTAATTAAAAGAGGCTGTACGGCAGAGGAATCCGGATTACACAATGTGAGCTGGCCCCTGTGTTACTGCTGTTTAATTCTAATTTAAATGCAGAAATATCTGCTGAGGGTGAATTTATTCTCCCCCAAAAAAAAAAAAAAAGAGGAGTAGTTTACTGCCGGGAGAAAACAGGTGATTAGCTTGAATTCTCTGTGCTTCTAAATCTGAAATCCACCAATTGTCAGTAATTATAAGTTCAAATATTTTAATTTTAGTTATTAAAGCTCACACAGTTTTAAAAGATTTTTCAGGAAAGACAAAAATAATATTTAGCTACTGTTGTTCCACAGACATGACTAAATGCGATTTCAGCCGAGAGGCGATAAAAATGAGAAATTATCAATGACCTACTTTAAACATTCTAAATGACTTGTGTGTGTAGAATCGTCTCGCACCCTATTTAGATAGTGATTCTGTTCAAGACTGGAGAGAAGTTTTTCATGGAGGAATGCTTCTCATTAGGCTGCAAATTCTATTTAGGCTCTTCATTGCAGTGCCTAGAAACTGGTTATCTCTACATATTTAACACAAACCCGCTAATGGCAAATGGTTTAGCATGTATTTTTAGACAAGGACTTCACATTTTTACAAGTGAACTAGACTGTTTCTTTCAGAGCAATTCTGTAATGGCAAATGAGCTGCCTTGCCTTAAATTGGTTTCGTATGTTATGGATGAACAGTGAAACCTGGGGAAATGCTATTATTTTCAATGATCTCACCTTTGCTAAAGCAGCATTGGTATGTATTTAAATGGTAGACTTTGAACTATGATGCTGCTTTCATGACAAGCAACACATTAACTCCTGCAGTAAAACAACCTGGAAGGAGTCATTGAATAGTAATGTGTAAAAAGTCAACCTGCTGCTGACTGGTCACATCAATTCCCACAGTAATAACAAACTAATTAATATGTTAATTACACATCAATAAATGTATTGGGGTTGATAATGGTTTATCAGGTGTACAACTGTTTCTCATTGAAACTCATTGTAACAGTTGTGGAGAGGGACCTGAAAGTTGCACGTGTCATTCCCGGAGAAGCATTGCTGTTAAGGTAGTAACCATTATTTTCACAGGAAATGTTCTGTCATGTAAAGAGGATGGCATGCAAAATGGGAGGTAGTTACAATGCATTGAAAGTGTGCAAAAAAAGAATAATAAAATTATGTCAGTGATTACATCGACCGCCTAAGATCTGTTAGGAACCGATGGTACTCTATCCAAACGATAAGCAAATCCATTTGTTACCCATCTCTATAATATCACAACCAATATGAGAGGGGCCAGACTACATGAAAAATATAAGGACATGAAAAAACACAAAAATGCATAAGGATCATAACATTCCATTCAGACCTTTCCTATCAGTCAGAGAGAGAGAATCCAGCACTATTTCGACAGACAATGCTAATTTCACTGCTGTTCAGATTTAACTCTGGATTGACTCTATTTACTGTAATACACAATCAAAATAGGCTGATATACTGAAGCATTTAATACATTCAAAACTGTTTTGCTAGTGCAAAAAGACCAGGGCATGTGATTGGTTGAGGTATTTAATTTGCACCAATCATAAATCATTTCACTGAAACTGCATGTGCAAAAATGTTAACACGTGCTTTGATAAATCTGTCCCTAAAATGATTTTATAGTTTTTATTGTATTTAGTCATTCACCAGACACACACTAAAAACTATGTTATTCCACATTTGGACATAATTACAGGCTTTATTTAATGGATTAAATACAAAAATGAATCATTATACAAGGCCGATATACTAAGCAATGATTTATTGATAAATAAAAACAGAAAGGAAGGAAAGAATGCACACAAATGTTTCAGCTGTCAGTCCTGTGA
This sequence comes from Albula goreensis, assembly GCA_022829145.1. Classification (NCBI taxonomy): domain Eukaryota; kingdom Metazoa; phylum Chordata; class Actinopteri; order Albuliformes; family Albulidae; genus Albula; species Albula goreensis. The sequence goes on from CM040758.1 coordinate 10,575,413, forward strand.
AGACTGCTGAGCAAACCACTCTGTCTGTATTAATTTATCCTTTTTTACTTAAAATTATATATTTTTACACACCAGGCTAATCAGTTCACCAAGCTGGAAGAGAGCGATGGCCCTTCTCGTTTGTGAAACATTTTAATAAGGGGTCATAAATGTATTCAGTCATTAAGTGGGTCGTGGGTGTAGACAGTTTTGGAAGCCCTGGTGCAGCAGTCCTGTTCTCTCTCTTTCCCGTGTCTCGGTTTCGGGGGCGGAGGAGACTATAGGGGAGCGTCAACCGAACAGGATAGAACACTTGTAACTGGACCCCTGCCAATGCAATGTTCTGCATGGGGATGAACGTGCATATTCTCCTGCCGCAGCGCTAATAGGCACTTAATTGTATGTTCTTATACTGAATTAATGGACGCCATTGATTTGATTAAGTCATACGCCACTGGATACCAATATCCAATTAAATCCCAGCCTCCGTGCGTTCACCCCGAGCGTTAGTGTGGCAGCGTGGCGTGCTGAGCCGAGAGAGAGCACTCTGTACTATAGGAGTCGCTCACCTGTGACTCAGGAATGGTCGCTTTCACACCAAGATCAGCTGCAAGTGATAAGCATTTCTGGTGACTGTCCAGAAGAGTTTTCCTGTCAGAGCTGGGCAATTAATTTCAACATTAGTTTATCTGAAGATCAGAGTTCACTTTTTTAGTCTGCTTCAGACACTACATGTATACAAAGCAATTAAACTTTACAAGACATTGATTATGCCTATTGGAAGTTTTTCATGATCAGGATGTTGGCAAATCTCAGCAATATCTGCTTATGATCATATTTGAAATTATTTTTATTAATTTGCTCAGGTGTCTCAGAGAACTGATTTGTAAAGCCATTGATTGGTGAATGTCAAGGCTAACCATGATATGCCACAATGGGCCTGCTTTCCTGGATGAAGTGGACATTACCATGATGGTGTTCAGTGGTCTCTCTTTGATTTTTTCAGTTCACACGCTGCTGTAATTATAGCTCTGAACGAAGCGAACAATTATTCTACACAAAACAAGTTAGTCAAAATAACTGGGTGCGAAAGCACTGAATGACGTGGAGAGGCACGGCCAAACTGACTCCCCCCCCCTTCATTCAGGGAGAGGGTGGGAGAGGGAGAGGGTTACTGAGCTCAGAGAGTAATGCTAGGCCACAGTACTGGTTTGCATGCCCGGCTCGAGGGAAAGATTTGGGCCGGGCCTTCCCATGGTGTGCCATTTACATCTCAGCATATCCGTTTCGCACGTTCTCAGGAGGCCCGTGTGGACACCTCCTCATTTAAGGTCACGTAAAACCTGACAAGCCACTTGTAAGAGCCCCGGGGTCATGTTCTCCTTTTGATGAGCACTATTATAATAATTATCTCCACACTCTTCAGGTAGATTACCCTGGTGTCTTTTGTGCATTCATCCACGAGAAACTCTCCACCAGAACTAGAATGGTCCCAATTCAAATGAAAGTAGTTCTCTGTCCAGTCAAGTTATTTTAAAAGGCCTATTCAGCTTTTTTTCCTCATTCATAACGGGAAGCATGGGGAAAATTGTGTGAGTATAATTATTAATGATAATATGGGAAGACTTTAAAATGGGAAGACTTGAAATTATGTGTCAGAGTTCTGCAGACATTCCTGGTGTGTAGGACTGCACATTCATGAATTTAAAATTAAGCTAATATGTTATTATTTTTTAACACACACACACAAACACCCATACACACAAACATACATGCTTACACATATATGCACACACGCTCACACAAATACACACAGAACCAGGAAGGGTCACATAAAAAAAAAAAGCAACTTCAAAAACTCTCTCAAATACATGGACATGCTCACACACACACAAACACACACACACACACACACACACACGCACACACACACACGCACACTCACATACGTGCTTAGATTTGCACCCACTCAAACTCAGCTTGCTGTAAAACTGGCAATAAATGCTGGCTTAAAAAGAAAGAATGAAAAAAAAGCTGTGTCCTCATTTGAACTCCTTCCTGAAACAGCCCCTGAAAAAGCACTGGGCATGCCATGGAGCTAGTGTTTCCTCCTTCCTCCTGAGGAAAACATGCACCTTCATTGTCTCTGACAGGGGCCCGTCCCTGGTCTTTGTCTGTCCCAGGTGTGATTAATCTGCACGTACTGTAATAAATGAATGAAGAAATGAATAAATGAATGCATACTTTATACTTATATCATGTGTTAGGACATTTGTTTTGCACATGCGAGACAGTCATTACCTTGTCACTTAAGACATGGAAACTGACGTGACAGCGCAATTCAATATAATACATGACGGAACAAAGCAGTGAGACACATTACTAACACAAAGACAACACTGGCATTAAATGAGTCAACATTAAATGGGTAGACATGGGGCCATTACATGGGGCATTGCAGTGACTTGCACAGTTTTTCTTTGTGTTGATTAAAGCTTTCACAAATGATCGATGTTCCCTTCTTAGATTTTATTTCCATAATATTTTCCATAATAACCCATCTGTCTTAAAGCTCCCTTACACCATACAAAAGCAGATATCAGATTTTTTGTTTCAGAATATAAGAAAACATCATTTTGAGAGTAGGCTATCCTGCTCAGCTAGGCTTATCTTCTTTATAACTGTTGCTACTCAGTGGTTTAGATTTGAAATCAGTGCTTGAATGTTAAACTTCTGAGAGTTGCAAATAGATGGGTGCATAGACCAGTAGTCCTTGTTTTTGCTATTTGTTGTCATTACTATAAGTACATCCAGCCATTAGACTGTGACAGCTTCGTAACGGGAGCTTGGCAGTGCTAAGTGGTTAAGAGCATTACGGTATGTTTCAGAGGAAAACATTTCTCAATTAAACCGACTAAAGGACTTTCATTGCATACAACTGAATGCATTTCTTTATAATGTTCCAAAGAACACTCAAGGATTTTTTCAAGCATTAGGCAGAAGTATTATTTTTTATCATTTTCAATATCACTCACATACAGGCTCTGTATGTGAAAGAGAATTTGGCATGATGTTTATCCGAAAGCATAATACCTGTTAATAACACGCCAGTGATTCTGTTCAGTTAGTCAACGGCTCAAGATATCCATTATGTTTGGAACTGAAATTAGAACACACCGACTTTGGGCTGATTGCTACAGTTCCTGCTGAGAAAAAGATTTTCTGCAACTTACAATTTTCTCATTTTAAAACAGAACAAGTTAGACTTCAAAGAATGGCCCACTTCATTTCTGATAAATATTGATGAAATGTGTATATCAGCATTGTCAATTTATTTGGATACAGTGTCTATATACAGTGTCCAAATAATTGTCAAAATTGATACAAAAATAAAAATGGAGATTTAATTATCAACATGTTCGGTTATCATCTGTGGCAGGTGTATTTGGTTAATATTGTGGTACTGAAAAGCTGAAATAGCACATTTTCTATCATGGTGCTATTGAACAAAGATTGCCTGTCAAGATCGTTCATGTTTATTTGATGTTTGCACAAGTATCGATGTTGAAGTGTTTATTGTGAAACTGGTTGGATTGGGTATATAGATTGGCTGGGATTCACTCATGCAGAAATAGCCTCCATGAACGACAAAAAAAAAAAAAAATTCAGGCAAGATGCAACATGAATTATGACGCTCCGTCAGACCTGAAATATTTGATTAGAAGGAGTCCGCACTGTATGACTGAATAGCCACATTTATGAAAGGCAGGCTTTCAACCCCCAATGCATCGATGGGGTTGTGGAGAATCGTGAGGAGGGGATGATCAAGTTCACTGGACCAGACTAAATGATAATAAAAGTACAAACTGTTATTATATAGATATGATGGGAATATGTGGCATTAAACATTCAGTATTTCATAGAAACTCATTCCATAAAAGTATAATGACACAGAATACAACCAACTAAATATGTTATTAGGCTGTTCTACAAGGGCCTCATGAGTGTTTTGTCTGGTTTAGTTCACTCTGATGGAAGTGCCCTTGGCACAGTCTGCAGGGTGGTTTTTGCAGATCATCAGTGTATTGTCCTCAGGATGTACATTAAGGCACCATGACACATTGACCCAACAGGCAAACAAAATGCGGTGTCCCATGACTGCCCACAGAAAAGGTATGCATGCTATATTTTGTGGACTTGCTGACAAAGTCCATAAAACTGTCCATTGCTGCCTTTTTTGTGCCAGTTAAAACGTCAAGTGTATAGTCGGTCACATGAAGGCCATGTTTGGATCCTTTTTTGATGTTTCTGGGGTTTTATTTCATAATTTCCCTCTTTTTCTCATCTGAACTGAACTCTGTTATTAGCTACATCATAAACCTTCCAAACCAAATCAGTAGGGAATAGCCTTGTGACTCCTCTTGTCCTCAGTTTTGGCCTTCCTCTTAACGTCATCCAGGGGTACCACTCACTTGCCCCCTCCCCTCAGATCTGCCCGGGCCCACTGATTGGTCATTCCCACTGTTGCTGCTATATTCCGAGATAACTGTAAATCCCACTGCACATATGTTAGTGGTGTAGCTGTGCATCCTGGAAGTTTGAGTCTGTACTCTGTACATCATTCAAAGGCTGTGGTGTTTGTATTTTGATGTTGTTAAACAGTTGGCTCCTTTGCTCTATCCCATTCAGTGAAGCAGCAGAATATGTATTGTAAAGCATAGGGACACATACAATCCAGTGACACATTTAGTCAGCAGGTAAACAAGAGGCAATGGTTCATGACAGCCTACAGAAATGGTACGCATACTGTAAGCATACTGTTGAAAGAGCAGACAGAAAGCTAGAAAATAGAGGGAGAAACTGGCTGTTGTAGAAGAAAAAGGGGTTTTGTTTGTGTCAGTCAAAATGTCCACTGTGCTGCACTTTGGAAATTCCAAAACAGGTACCCAACATCCACTGGCTGGTCATGGCTGCAGTTTTGGTTGGTCACAAGGTGACACATGAGAGAAATAACATATAGTAAAATGGCACTGTGGTAATAATGGTAAGGGAGCTGGGCTTGTTTTACCCTTGAGCTATTCTCTGGTGGCTCTTGTGATGCTGGTTATATGCTACGTGATTTTAGCACCGATTTAACCTTCACAGACAACTGAGATTAAATTATTACATTGCAAGCTCATCAGCAGTGATGGTCAGCACCAATGGTTTCATAATGTGAGATGTTCAGTGACAAGCCTTCTGACCCATTCTGAGGTGTTGCAGACCTTCCAATTATTTCAAAATGTGTTTGATTTTGTCTGTGCCAATGTTTGGAAAGGCAACGATAAGAGGAACAACAATAAATCCTAACCTCTCTGAGCCAACCAGATCTACTCTCAGGCGTCTTAAGGGCACCTATAAGCTTGGACTGTGCCAAAAAAAAATCAGTGCATGTTTTCCAAATACACTGCCAGAATTTGAGTTTCTGGAGTTGAGACTAGTTGCTGAGTTGAGCTGTCAGTGCTGTACTGACATGCGTTTTGCCAGGTGAACATTGGCAGCAAACTTTGTTAAAAAAAAGTAGCACTTATTTTTGTACGATTTAAAATTGAGAATGTCATTTCTTTCAATGATGACATTTAATTATGACTGCTATAAAAATGAGGAGAGTTTTTGTAAGTGAACAAATGTATTTATTAGTTAAAAAGAATGGCTCAGAATGAGTGATATTTGTTCATTCTGTGTGATTTGTAGTTGCACTGATTTGCAATGCCTTCAGATTGACTTGGTAGAGGTTCACCTGTCTATGTTCTAGATGATGTGAAGGTATGAAGGACTTAAGGAAGGAAGGACACAACTTTAGAGTTTTAAAAAAAAATGACTGACTGCGTCAGCTGCGCAGAGATGTGGAATGGCCCCCCGTCGGCTCAGCTGCAGGTAATTTGGCCTCCTGCTGTTGACAGATGGAAGGCAAGTTGAGGACGTGTTGCGGGCATGTTACGGGTGTGTTGGCGGCATGCGGCTGGAATGTAACGGGCATGTTTTCGGGTGGGTTGTAGGCCCTGTTTGCTGATTGCGGGTTGGTTGCGGATGTGCTGGGGGGGTGTAGGGCGAGGAGTGGGTAATGGCTGGAATGTTGTGGATATGTTTTGGGTGTGTTGTGGTCCATTGCCAGGGGTCTTTGCTTCTTTCCCTCATTCTCCCTGCACATAGTCCAGGTACCCTCTTTACCTTCTCCTGCCCAAGGCTTACTGCAATCTGATTGGAGCCTGCAGAATGTTACCACATTAGGGTCAGTTATGAACCTGTATAGTTAGTAGCCAGATGAGTGAGGCAGTTCTGCAGCTGACACCGTAAGAACTATGTAGGCCTAAAGTGGACTGTCTGTAATCTCACCAACTGCCACCAGTCTATCCCCAGGGTGGGAGAGAAAAAAGCTTTCTGGAATCATTTCATAAATTAAGGATTAAGGTTTTAAAATTGTAATAGTTTTATGTTAAATCCTCATTCATTTTTTCTTCATCAACACATTACTGTATCTCCCATGCCTGTTCTGTTTTCAGGGGTTCTGTTATTGCATAAAGAATCCAACTTGCATAAGGCTTTTGTTTTTATAGTATGAACCAACCACATCATGCAACTGATGCAAATTTATGTAATACCCATATGAAAATCTTTCTAATGCAAATAATCATTTAATCCCTGCTTAAGGCAGTGGAGGAATACACATCTGGAGTTGAGAATTTTCAGCATTTTTTATGGATAGTTGGAATAATACTTTGCATTCTTCATCCAAGCCAGAAAACAAAGGAGAAAATGCAAAGGAAGGTGTCATTCAGCCATAAAATGCACATTCCAACCATAAAATACACATTATACAGGCTGGAGATAAGGGGCATGCAGGTAGCCAGCCACCAGAGATGTTTCTGATACCATCTGTTCATTTCAGGCGGTGCTGTCCCCCTCTTTCCCAAAATGAGAAATGTGTTATCTGACCGAGACAGTCAATGTATTGCCGGTCTCTCACTTCAAGCAGCGGCCTTTGTTTTTTTCTTCTTCTCCTCTGTGAAGGACTGACAGTTAATGTTGACATTCCTGTTATTTTTATGGGTTTTTTTTTTTAAATTGGATGTAATTTTATAATCTTTTGGAAGTGCTGTTACCTTGTTCCCCATGTTGTCTGAAAAATCAATCATTCAATGTTTTGTTAACCATCTGCAGCTACAGTCTTTCCAATACTGAAGGGTAAATGAATTCCGTATTTCTTGATTTATAGAGCTCTCCTTTAATTGTGTGACTGTTTCATTCATACAAACACAATCTAGATGTTTTCAGGTGGCTTATTATTTTTGGAAGGGTGAAGTTCCTTGCCTTGGGTCAGAGTGTTTCAGATGCCAGTCAAGTTTTCTTCGTTCTGATCTTCTTCCACATCAACAAGTGTGCCTCCCTTTTCGCCGGTTTAAATTTAAGAAGCATGGAGCCGGATGGCGACGCACGGTTTGGAAAACCCCAGCAATGGCAGATCCATCCGCCGCTCGCATAGCCCTGAGTTACGGCGCTCAGCTGCTCGCTCACAAAGTAAACAACAATTTTTTTATGGCTTTACCCAGAGGGCTCTGCTCCACTGGGGGGGAAGGGAGGGGTGCTGTCCTGTTGCAACATGTTTGTTTGTTGTTTTGCCACCACCTGTATTAAGCCTGTCTGCCCCTCATACATTATAGACAACGTAGTATTGTATTTCCCTTCTGCCTTTTGAGTTATGTGGACTATCTGCGTCTTAAATGTTTGTAAGTTAACACCTTGTATGGCGTGACATGAAGCAAATTGAATTTCCCAATGAGGGAAAATTAAGGACCGCTAACCCTTGGGTAACTATCGCTTGGTTGGGTGCAGTCCCAATAGAGAAGTGCCAATTCTCCCTAAAACCTTGATTGCAATTTAGTTGGCGGGCATATACATCACGGTAGAATATCTTGCACTTTTCACAAAGGGTAGGTGTTCCAGTCTCCAGGGTTCTGGCCAAATTCCCATCCTGGCTCTTACAATCTGGTCATCTAATCACCCCCCACTTTAATTGGTTTGATAATCCCTCCCTTGCCACCTCAGCGGATGTGTAGGGAGCATGCTGGCACAAGATGGCCACCATGCCTTACCCCAGTTGGGTGATGCACAATGGTGGGGGTTGAGGTGAGGTGAGGTCACATGCCCTTCACTGTAAAGCACTTAGACTGGGAGTAAAATCTCAGCTGACCACACCCCCTCTAAACAATGAACACACACTTCTGTTCTCCCATTTTCAGACCACCATTTTACAAAATAGCCAAGAAGACAATTGTTTTGATGACTGATACATACATATACCTTATTAGGGATTTATGTGTGCCCTACACTTATGTCAAGTAGGATATTTTTCTGTGTTGGCAGTTGTAATGGCAGTGGATTTTGAGCTAATGTAGCTGTTATTTGAATTATTTCTGTGAAATACATTGACACTCAGTAATAATTTACATTTCATCATCATATGTCCTCAACATTCACATATAATCAAATGCATTTTAATTGTATCACATTAAATATATTACTGCTGTTAATTCTGTGAGTTGGTTCTGGTTCTGAGAGTCAATGAACTTGCCAAAATGTGTCTTGAAGAAAAACACATGCGGCACAATGTGGCACATGTGCATTTAGTCGCAAGTCAAAGTTAAGGACAAATGCTGATTGAAACCAGGACATTTCTTCACAGAAAGCATGCGTTTCTGTATCCATAGAAACTCCAATAATCTAGGAAGAATTAATACAAATTGCATCTGACCGTAACATCATCATGCTCATTAGCTGAGGAAAAGCTTGACGACTCTATAAATGTACATTTTTCTGGGTTTCCCTCTTACTCTACGGCAGCCATTATATAACCTCTCCTCCCATTCAAATGTGGTGCATTAAAATTCAGGCACTAAAACGAAAAAACCAAACCAGCCCTTTCAGCCAAGCCCAGCATGGTTTGGACTAGTGTTGTTCTGACTTTGGGATAAAGGGGTATCAATCTTCATACAGCTGTCGCAGAGACAACAAAAAGAGTACATGCACATATAGATGATAATCACTCTCCATGTGAGGTTTCTGTAATGACTGTAGTTTGTTTGCCAAAGGCCCTGGAAGATGCCAGGAAAACAGACCACCAAGGCTGCAGTGGCATGAGGCAGGTAATACAGAGCGTGGAATCAGTTGGCCCTGGGAAGGAGCTACCTATATGTGTGTGTGTGTGTGTGTGTGTGTGTGTGTGGCTGGGTTGAGTTCAGTACAGAAATCAGGTAAAGGTTAGGTGTCAGCCCTTCTCTAGCAATTTTGATTCCAGAGATTCAAACACAGGTGTAAGATCTAGATACTTTTGATACCATTTTTGGCCCAGGTTTCCTACAATCTGATTGGTGCTAGCAGATTTCTGAGGGTAGATGTGATTGGCCGCGGCGTGGTTTATCATTTCATGCACCTTACCACTGAAGCTTGGGATTCCTTGGCAAAAGTAATTTTTTATTTGAGGTTTATTAGCAAAACGCACTCCTGGACGTTCAGCAGAGTCATAGCATGTCAGAGTGGGAAACTAGCCAGGCTTTATGTGAAGATGGTCCTCTCACAGAGTACACCTGTAGACTATAAAACATGCAACTGGTGCTAACGCTCTTCCATTTGAGCTAGTAAAAACCATGAGATCCATCAGAGGGATCCTGAGCCTGTGCTGCTCCTGTGCTAAAACAGTGACTGTCACCTGCCTTTCTTAGGTTGCCTTTACACAGGTGAAAACTGAATACCTGGTATGTAGCTTTTGTGAAATCAACATGAGTAATATATGTCTTCTGTTACGCTTACGCTGTGAAGATGTTTTGCAAGGTGTTGGAAAGAGGGGCCATTTTAATTAGACATGTGCAGGAGCTATAGTGGATTGAACGCATACAGTAAGAGATTTGTGTGCACTGCTCAGTGCGTGTGGGGGATCTAGGATACACTGCCTCTGGAGTTAGCGTGGAATGTCTCGTCCCAAATCTAGATCCTATTTACACAACAAAACAGAAATCTCTCTTTTCACGAGATGTCTCTTAAATCTAGCGTGAAAAGTGAGATATTTTTGCCAATTCTTGCCAACGTAAACAAGCCCATCCTCACAGCGCGTCGGTCTATGCCGTGGCGTAAGTGGTCAAATGAGCTTTGTGGATTCGTTTATCTGGAATTCCTCCCTTTTCCCCATGTTTTGACAGATGTTAACAGGGATACACTGTAAGGCAGAAAACGTCAGCTCCGTGCATGTTAAGTTTCATCGCTGTCATTGTTGTTGTGTGAACCCTTCAGCTGGTGTTGATTTTGGGTGGTTGCTCTATGTGCTTGCTTTATGTCACAGCAATATACAGACATGGTTGTTAACTCCTTCCCTCAACAAGCTTCTCGCTTATTTTCCCTGCATGACACCAACAGTAACACATTGGTCTTATTTGACAGACATGTCAGTGAATGTGTCCACATGTTTACATTGCAGGCTGGCATTACGAGATACCACAGATGGATTTAAATATATCTACATATTGAAGGCATTGTATAAAAAATTATGTATCTACCACAAAACATCTTTTTGGAAAGGACTGAGAGGAATTGTATAATTGCATTACATTTGAGTTGCAAGTATTAGTCACAGACCTGTGAAAGACTGACAGTACGCCATTGATGTTGTGAGGCTTCTACTCAAATATCAAACTCAAAAATGTTGAAAAAACTGAGATATGAGGGTTTTTTTAACAGCAGCAACGACATGTTTTTGATGAAAAAACTGCTCAGAGTTTGCCTGAGAGGCAGTATGGGTAAGTGAGTCACTGTGCTCGGTCTTTGGGTGAGTAAGCTAACGTTAGCGTCTATCCGCCAACCTGAATGGCTGCTCATACACTGGTGGTCTGGCGCAGCCCAGAAAACGTATCCAGGTCGTTTACATCTGAAGAGACTCCAGGCCTTTTGTCCGGATCATCCAGCCTCTAATCATCCCGTTATTGTCTGAATGCAATGTGTTTTGGTGGGGGGGGAGGGGTGGTATGGCCTGCTGCTGGGGCTGGAGGGTATTGGGGGGTATCTGCCTCACAGACTGCAGAGAGACCGCACCACGGGCGGTCAGACATGACCAGGAATCTGGAAACGAGGCGCCTCCAAAACCTCAAACCTCAGGGAGGTGTTTACTGAAACACCGAATAAAACAAAGTGCCCTTAGTCTTTCCAACAAGGAGACATGACTGTGCATTTTTCAATTTGGTGAGCAAAAAAAAAACGACAACAAAAAAACTGTTAAGGTTTATTTTGGGAACTGCATGACTCTAAAGTCACGCTGAAGGGTGTCGGAGCCTTTGTTTTTTGTACAGTAAACGCTCTGAGGTAGACTCTGCATGGTGCATCAAAAAAGGGCCTTGTGTGTGTCTCATTAAAAGATGAAACAATTAAAACAAATGTGACTTTGCTGTGTTTCTTTGTTTCCGATGGCTTTGGTGATTGTTTCCTTTGCATACTGGTCCCTACTTCCTGTCCCTGCCCTTACTGGACAAGCTTCTCAGGGGTGTGGGGCAGTTGGGGATTGTCATATCTGTCAACTTAACTATTAACATAAATTTGGAGATGGGTGATGGAAAATAGAATTTGGTAAAAAGTGGGAGACTCCGTCCCTACCCCCACCCAGAAAAAAAGTGCTGGGGTCCCCTTATTTATACAAATATAGCCACAATCTAAAAGCATATTCGCATATTAGGTATTACCTTGTGTGTCAAGAGCATTCATATTGCTAGGTAGCTGGCTGGCTATCTTCTGTTATCTAATTTGTATTCAGAATTAGGCTTGGATTCGCTAGCTAGCTAACTTCTTCAGACCACCTCCTGAACCAGGTACAGCCATTGCTGTCTTCAGTTTGAACTGTGAGATTTCAGGCATGGCTGCCTGCATTGCCACCTCTCTTTTTTATGTCACGACACGCTAGCGAAATTTTACGATGTAACATGGCTAACTGTGATCTCTCTACTGTGGTACATGATCGCACACTCCCTATTGCCGGCAGTCTTTTGCTGTCTTCTTCCCTACTGAGGTAGTCTCCTTCATTACTCATGTACCGACCCACTGACCTGATTGATGAACTTAGAAGGTGGCAACAGTGGTTTATAATTATTATGTAACAATTTATCTACAATCATAATTAATTATGGTTGAATTATGAAATAAGATGTCTGGCCAGTTTTCTGTGTCTGTCCACGTTTCAATGTGTGTTAATGCATGTATGTTTGTTACTATGTGTTTTAGTGTGAGTATTTGTATGACTGTGTATGTGCTTCTCTGTGTTGTGTGTGTGTGTTTGAGCGTCTATGTGTATGTGTGCTTGTGAGCTTCTGTGTATGTGTGTGTGTGCAAGCTTATGTGTATGTGCGTGCATGTGTGCGTGTGTGTATGTGTATGTGTGTGCGAACTTCTGTGTGTGTATGTGTGTGTGAGAGATTCCGTGTTTGTGTGTGTGTGTATCTGTGAACCTCTGTGTGTGTGTGTGTGTGTGTGTGTGTGTGTGTGTGTGTGTGTGAGCCTAGCTGTGTTTGCGTGTGTGTGTGTGTGAACCTCTCTGTGTGTCTGTGTGTTTGTGTGTGAGCCTCTGTGTGTGTGTGTGTGTGTGTGTGTGTGTGTGTGTGTGTGTGTGTGTGTGTGTGTGTGTGTGTGTGTGTGTGTGTGTGTGTGTGTGTGTGTGAACCTCTCTGTGTCCATGTGTATGGTAAGGATGCTGGGTTGGGGAGGGAGGGGCTTATGTCCTACTCATACACTGACGCAGTGGCACAGTAAAGTCTGTTTCATGGACCTGAGCCACATCCTGTGAGCACCGTGTCACATTGGATATAATCTCATATTATTCCATCTCCTATGCTGGGTCCCACCATGGAGGAGACTCACTCTTGTTTACAGATACGATGACAGATATCCACAGGAAATGAAACGTGTCTCCGCATGGCCTAACTCCCTGATTAAAGGTGTTTTTCCCTGCCTCATGGTTGTTCTCGTTGTTGTTGTTGATGCTGTTCTAATTGCATTAGTAGTTGGTGTTACATCAGTGGAGTTTGACTGGCCTCATTCAATCACGAGAGTGAATGGTGTCAACTGGCTTTGTCTCCGAGGTGTTGCTATGACCTCACAGGGCTTAGTGGGCGGGGCCTCCAGCTGATTTTCAGAAGTGTCCGGTGGTGAATCATAATGACCCAGGAGCCTGTAGCTCCTCTTTATAAGCTCCCCTCTCTGTTATGAACAGATCTAGTGTAACTCATGCCATTTTTGTGAATCAGAGTAAAGATTTGCGAGTGCCTCAACCTTTAGATACACACATATAACAATTTTAATTGTTTTGTAACATAATATGAGGAAACAAATAATTATAACATTGTTTTTGACAAGTTTAATGTAACCGCTAATGTAGTGAATATTTTAGTGTTCATCCTCTGCTTGATGGCCAGTTATAAAATTTCATGAATGACATGTCCAGTTCAGAGATAAGGTTGATGCAAATGAATTTGTATTCTGCGACAGTAGTTCTGGCTGTGTTTGCTGTATTACTCTGATTAAGCTGCTCATAGTAAATTGAACCTATTGCTGATTATAGAGGGTTAATCCATCAAGCCATTAACTTGCATTTAGATTGCAAATCCTGTTAGCATGTGATAAATAGGCTGAGATACTGTAAGGCCTTACAAACACGTCAGAGTGAACCTAATTCATGTGGTCGAAGGGAAGGGGGCTATTGGTCATGGAGGCCTTAAAAATAGTTTTTAATAGTGATGGCTACTCACAGAAACACAGTACTGTAAATGTCATTCAAGGTAACTAAATTAGCACAAACATACCACTGTGTGTTTTCACAATGTAAGCTTGTGACCTTTAATTTGATTCTGTAATTTATTTGTTTATTTATCAAAAAAAAAAAAAAAGTTCAGCGGCGAGCCCACGGTGGCTGTCTTTGTGTCTTTGTCAGTTTGTTTTCAGATTACCTGATAATCCAGTTAGCGCTTGGGTGCTTTCTTTAGCCTAGCACTCTGTCTGCGCTAAAGAGCACTGCGTAGCGGTATGAACCCAATGACCTCCTGTGCCGCCGCTCTTAAAGGGCTCCCCTGCTGTCTCCCAGTCAGCTGACTCCAGTGTGTCCCGAAGCAGCAGAACTGTAATGATACCTGAGGGACATAAGTACATTCGGAATGCAGCTGATCAAGTTTGTGCAGTAGCTGCTTTCTATCAGAAATTTTCTTTTGTCTGATTTTATAGTAAAATAGCATTTCAATACATGTTTGACTCTTATTTTGTTTTTTTGGCCCTCTAGTAGGACAGGCTGCTTATTCCTTTCCCTCTACAGCACTGAATTTAGAGGCCAATGCTTGTAACACATTCAGCTGATGTTGTAGTGTGGCAGATGTGGAAGCAGATAGCAAGGGGGTGTCAGGAAGGAGTTTCTATGTGTCTCAAAAAGGTTAATTACAAAGCTATGGTCACAGCCGTGAGGAGAGCACGTTGCCATAAGGAAAAGAGGACTTCATACCTGCAGAGTATAAATGCATGTAATAATCTCAGAGAACAGGTTTTGTGGGGTTTTTGTTTCGACAAATTACCTTGGCTCACATTAGCTTGTTGACTGCATACACTAACACTAATTTCACTCATAGTGAAAGAAAGCTTAATGTGTGGAAGAGAGATCAGGCTTTGGCTGTCATACATAAACCTATCAAAATGTATCTATGTATCGCGCAGGTTATGGGACTAATTATATGATTAAAAGTAGAATTTGGTAAGAAATCCGGAGTCAGTCACAGCTGTCCTTGCCAACACTGACTATTCATGAATGTGCACAAGTTGCTAACATTGTGATTTTGTGATTTGTCCCAGTAGTACGATGGAAAATCATGTGCATTTAATATTTTTGATAGAATAGGTTATCAGAAATGCTTACAAGGAAAGTAAATGGGAAAAGTGTATTTCACTGACAAAGACATAAGACTATATAGTCTTACCACCAAAAAGTTATCCATGGCTGGAATGATTCATATTTAGTGTTTCTGTAAGTTTCTTTTGAGAGAAAGTACCATGGAAATATACCTCATGACAACATGATAGATCATACAATGCAAAATTATAGTAATAAAATAATAACAATAACAATTTTTGTGAGAGCTGTATAGAAACATATTCAAAAAGGATTTTCCACAATTACTTTAAGGTTTAATTTTAAAATTTATAGATTGTTTGTCTGTCATCCTTTCTCTGAAAATATGTATTGAGTGCTTTAGCATAACCAGCTGAATATTATGTTAGAGATGTTATAGAATCTTTGCACTTTTATTCTAAGATACTTAGTCAACGAAATGATAAGGAACTAGCTTCCATGCATACAAAAATGTATTCATAGTTCTGCATATACATTTTGTTGTGACTGACAAATACATAAGAAACAGTTATTAACTTGTAAACCAGGTAAAGGACAGTTTTGGATAGTGTCTGAGAAAAGAGCTAGCTCTGCAGGAAACACTTATTGAGTTTTTATCTGAGTGGTTTTTCCTATCATCAAGATTTTCTTTTTACTGATATGACTTACAACACGAATTACACTGAGACACAAACTGAGCTCCACACTCTGGCCTTGCATGAACAGCTGCAATCAGATGAAATAAACCCACTTATGACTTACTTTCATTTTTAATGTAATTTAACATCACACATGTAGTGCAGCAAAATACATTTTCCAGTTATGCTAGTGCTCCGGCTGAACACATATTTGTGTTGTTATTTTTGTGGTTTCCTCTCTCTGCCCTTGTAGCAAATTAAACCAAGAATTCAAATATTACAGTGTCAGACAGCATAGTCTCTGTTTTATCAACACTCCAGAAAGCAGTCTTCTCACTCATTTATTCAAGGGGAGATAACCCCTTGTGAGAAGCACTTCTTTTCTTTTTCTTGTGCTTATTGTGTAGTCAAACTTTGTAGAATGCGCTGCTGCGGCCATGAAGTACCAGCTGATTGGCTGAGTGAAGTTGATTGATGATAGACCACTACTTTTATCCATCTATGCTCTGATACTAAATTGTGAGTCGTTTTTTAACTCAATATCTGTCCTGGAAAAAATAAAGTTTTGAAAATGATTTGTACTTATATCTGATAGACGTAAGGACATTCTCTTGTACCTAACTCTTTTTTGAATATATTACAGTCTACCTAGTTTAACATAGTCCCGTTTTACATAGTTTACAGATGTAGGGGAGTTATGCATGCTAGTTTTCCTGTTTAATTCTAGTGTTTGTAAATTTATGCATTTAAATTACTTGCGAATGTATTTAACGGTAACCTGTCACTGAAAGTAACACAACAAATTCAACAAGCAATCGAAATATTAATTAAAAAAGAGTTAGAATGTAATTGCTTAAATGTGAAAATGTGAGATATATTGTAATATAAATTTGATTCTAAAAATTATTTCTCCAAGAATATGTACTATGGATTTCATTTCAGAGGTACAATAAACATTCAAGGAAAATAGAGGATGAAAAACATCATATTCAAGTAAAAAAGGAGATTAAATTACATTGAATCTGCAAATCCATTTTAAAAGTTAAATTAAAAGGACCAATTACAGCATGGGAAAACAAGAAGGTATTTAGGGAAAAATCAACTATGCTGTTTCAAATGATGGAGGCAAGAAAATTAAATTGAAGTCTTTAAGTGAGGTATGTGCAGCAGGAAAAACAGACAGCAAAGGAAATAATGGTTGTTCTAAATCGGGGCTTTTCAGTGAAACTTCTGAGGCTGTTTCTACTGCATACAATCAGTTCTTAATTCCGATAAACCTATCCAATTTCCATGTGAACTAAGCTGTTAATTGGACCTAGTTATCTACTGTTAACTTCCCTTTCAATGTTATAATATTATAAATTCTCAGAAGTGATAGAAGGGGAGACCAGCAGGTCCTAGAGTTCTGCTAATGCTTGTCTTTGTGAGCAGAAACCTCAGTAGAAAAACGTATTGACACATTTTATTTTTTTTTGTTATTTGTTCTTATCCAAACCGGTCTTGTGAGCTGCTTAATTCCTCATAATGGTGTATAAAGCCAACGGAGACGGTCCCTGGTGCCAAAGTCTTTATTTGCCTGTAAGTTCGGGGTGTTGACTTTAATGTTGTCATTACCACAGCGTGGGTGCCTGATTTGCAATGTCTGTGATGACACGGCAGATGGTGCGTGTCACTTCCTGACCAGATCATTGCAGGTCCTTTCCCAATCACTTGGGACACCTGTTTGCCTGAAAAAAAAATCAATTTATGATACTTCCCTACTGTCACTTTAATTTTACCAGATTTTCTGATCTTGTTATATTTATGAACAATGAATTGAAATCATCTCTCTGATGGTTGATTATATGCAATATATACACTTATAACTATCTATGATCTGATTCACTGTGTGTATGTGAATTATTATGGGTGATTTATGTTACCATAGTGATTGATGAGCTGAGTGGTATTGTTTTCAAAATAGATGCACTGGATCTGTTATGATCAGTTGACCAGAATTTCAAAGTTGTTGAACAAAGGCTGTAAATTGATACACATTTGATGTATTGCAAATGCTCAGTGCTTGAGAGCATTCTTTCCACCGACCAGAATCTTACCAGATTCATACCAAAACTCGCGTATCCCAGGCAGTTTTGAGGCAAAGGTGTGGAATGGGTAGCTGCTGTGGTAAGGTAGAATTAACCGAGCGACATGCCAGAAACCTCACCATCCTGGAGAGCGAAAGGTGCGTCAACATTGAGGCCTGTGAAACAAAAACCATTCAATGCAATTGAAAGTGACTGTGAAATGGATTTATTCTCTCCTTGATGCAAAATGCTCACTCGCTGAAATGAAATACATGCTAATATATTGAAATAAGATATATTATCTATTATATGTATTGCAACCCTGCACATTATACGGGCAATGTACAAATATACAGGTAACTGACTTTTTTAGATATTCCACCATATTGGGGGAAAAACATTGCTGTGAAATATATTTGATGTTATTTTCTCAAAATGTGTGTATATTTACAATCTATAACAGTATATTCATTTTTCATCAGAAGTAGAAAAGAAGCTGTGTTTTGTAAGATTTTGGTATCCAAATGTGTTAAATGTTTGCTTCTGCAGTACACAGTATGTGGTGCAAGGATGGGTCGTAGACTCAGGCCTGTTCTTTGCTGATGACGGCTCCTTTATGTCCCCGGAGTTTGGAGCCCTCCCAGCGCGCTGCCTGTATTGTTATATTTCATAATTATTCCTGTAATCTCCAGTGATGAAGCTGGTCATTAGCAGTAGAGTGGTCCACATGGAGCTGCAACAATAATACAAAACACAAAAGGAGAAATTGAATCCACAGGTGGATTTTCTTTCAAACAACAAAAAAATTCTTTGTTACCGATGTACAGTGGCATTGCTGTTTCACAGCATATAAAATCTCAATAGAGGCTGGAGCTGTCAGCTGGAAAACAGGTCGATTAAAATCATCCAAAACCCTTTTCCCCAAATTTAATGAACTGCTTTTTGGTAAAGTTCTTTTTGAGTTTTCTTCAGTAAATTGTCAGTTTTGATACTGAAAAATAAGCAATTGATCTATCGATTTTATTTTTGTATAGTGTCATTTGCAGGTTGTCATGCTGTGCTCCACAACCAGTGTTTTCAAAAGAAAATACAAAACTGAACATCGAAGAATTGAAACAGAAAAATGTTTCCCTGACCCTTTAAAATGTGATCAGCAAAATAGTCGCACACAGAATGGAGTAATTCAATAAACACAAACTTAAAGGAAAAATACAGTTAAATGTGAGTTTCTAATTGAAGATTGAGCTGGCAAATCTCAGATTCGTTTGAGGCTAAATTTTTGCATATCTTAAGTGGCAAAGCCCTCCATTTTGGCTCATCCGAGAATAGCACCAACAGAAATGAAGCTGCAGTTGGGGAGAGCAGAGATTGGCCAAAACTAGCGATTTGCACATGGGCGTGGTCTCTCTTTTGTGGGTGAGGTCATTTCTGTTGCCTTTTTCCTCCTGCTTTTGCTATTCTGTGAATCGCAGTGACCATGGTGAGCTGGAAGCACCGAGGAGTCAGCGGGACCTCTGTGTGAACAGAAGGTGTGATTTATTCATGGCGGAGAATGTGTGTGTGTGTGTGCCTGGGTAGGCGTGTGTGCGTGTGTGTGCGTGTGTGTGTGTGTGTGAGAGAGAGAGAGAGAGAGTGTGTGTGTATGTGTGTGTGTGCCTGTGTGAGCATGTGTGTGTGTGTGTGAGAGAGAGAGAGTGTGTGTGTGTGTATGTGTGTGTGTGTGCCTGTGTGAGCATGTGTGTGTGTGTGTGTGTGCACCCTGTTTGTGGCCGTTTCCTCACAGACTGAATTTAGGCCTCCCCAACAAGAGGGGACAAATCAAAGTGGATTGAGGCTAGTTGATGAATGCCTGTTATCGTCTAAATTATGAGTTCCATTTTTTCTCCTTCAGTAATCGTTGGTGTGTGGCTCGTCCTCTGAACTAGAGTTTTATATTAAATTTGTAAATTGTTTTCCTCGCTTATATTTATATCAGCAATTTGTTGACCATCAACAGTCAAATGCAGCTCATGTAAACAGAATTGAACCAACACTCCAGGGGGCCTTTGAGTGACTAAACCCACTAAAAACACTGGGTTTTTGTGTTG
This sequence comes from Albula goreensis, assembly GCA_022829145.1. Lineage (NCBI taxonomy): Eukaryota > Metazoa > Chordata > Actinopteri > Albuliformes > Albulidae > Albula > Albula goreensis. Next base: position 10,595,118 of record CM040758.1, read on the forward strand.
GCATGGCCCTTACAGGGTTACCTCATTCATCCACTTACAGAGACAAGTAAGTGACTCCAAAACCAGCTGGCTTGTTTGTCTACTAGCAGTAGGTATAAATTATTTTACTAATGTTTTTTTTATTCAGTTGTCTAAATACCATGCAGTCAGTGTTGTGTGCATTTTCTTCAGCATAGTGTCACTCTTATTGATATAGATTAGATGCTAAGTAAAGCGTACCTATCCTAATGAAATATGTGAATTCAGTGAGCTTTTGACAGAAATTGTGTTATTATAACTTATGTTATATGTTAAGTTGGTCACACTCATCAAAATATTTCAAAATAAAAAGAGCGGAGAACCAGAAATGTTATTGGAACCATGGTATCAGACCCCAGCCAGACCGAGGGACCAGTTCTTGACCCTGGTTTCCCTTCCCTCAGTAAAACCTCCTGATCACGGCACACTTCTGTTCCCCAACAAGAGAGGAAAATGAAAGTGGATTGAGGCTAGCTGACGAATGCCTCCTGAAGTCCAAATTATGACTTCCATTTTTTCCCTTCAGTAATCATTGATGTGCGGCTTTTTTTTTGTACTGAAGGAGGGCTGACCAGCTCCTTCAGCATTTGAGCGCTGTAGAGAGAGCCATGGAGCCTGTTATGGAAACTCTGTTTTCAGTTTTTCTTCATATTAGTTTTAATTGGGACAGTTTGTGACTATCTGAATGGTGTTTTATTGTTCCTGCATAGACCATATGGCCCACTAATCCTGAGATATATTCAGACTAAATTGGAAAAATGGGCACAGGCAAGAATAATTTTGGATGGATTGTACTTATATATGATGCCAAACTGCTGTTTCTATTCCATTTCTTATTATGCCCGTGCTTTGGATCTTTTTAATGTCTGAAGAACAAATTTGATTTGAATTTTTTTAGTATCAAGAAAGGGTTATAGTCCAGTAATGAATACAGTCTAATATCCTTCCCCCCTTGCCTCCTTCAGCTTCGAATCCTGCCATCTCATTTCTTGTATTCAGTCTAATGAACGGTGTTTTCAAAAATTTATTCGCCAGTAATTGAAATGGCTATCTTTAGAAATGTAACACAGAGTGTGCGGTACGTGGCAGACGAGGAACCAAAGTGCTTTTCAGTGCATTTGAGGGGCTCAAATAAAAGTGGAGTGATGGCATATCGTTCCCTGATATCATTCCCTATACCAGCTGCTGCACCGCATTGCATCAGATAATATAAAGCAGATGACGAAAGTGCCTGATAAGGAACATGTCTTACAGGCAGAATTTTTACAGATTATGAAAATTATTTATGAGAGTTTTGCCTTTCTTTCTGAATTTTCAGTTGCAATGGAGTGCCCTCCATGTCAATAAGTCAGTCAATCAACCAACCAACCAACCAATCAACCAATCAATCAATCAATCAATAAATCAATCACAACCTGTAAAGCATCCTAATCTTTATGTTTGTACAGGCTAATCATTTATTTCTCAGAAACATATTTAGAAATACCCCTCATGTCTCAAAATGAATTTATCACAAATTATTTTTTATTAATAATGATTTTAAAATATCTTTTCAAAATCAGGCCCAGCCACTACTGTATCTGTTTGGATACGTGATTTTATATTTGCAAAACAGTATTTGTTGTGCTGTGGTCATGCAGCTTTTGTCTTTGTTCTCTTATTCCTATGAGTAGATTATGGCAATATGAATATCACTTAACTGTGTTTTATTGTGGCTTTTAATTAGGCAGTTAGCAAAACCATATGAACAGATGTGTTTTAATGAAATTTAGTTTATATTTATTCTTGTCACATTCACATTGCAATAAAATAATCATGAAAAATGTGTTGAATTTCTATGCCTAAAAAATACCATTCAGGCTAAATGTTTGCAGACTATATATTTGCATATTGTTCTTTTTGGGTTTTTTAATATGCTTTGTCAGTAAGAGTTTTCATGAACATCAGAGGTATGAACCCCATCTTTAAAGAATTACTACCGTGTATTTGTTCCACCCAGGCACTAAACCAGCTGATTTCTCTAATTAGCTCCCCTACCAGGCTGACGATCTGTGGTATTTATAATGTGCCGGTTTAGCTGGTTTAGTGCTTGGTGGGAAAAATACATGGTAGCACTTCTGCTACTTCTGGTTTAGATTATCATCAATTCTAGCCTAAAGGTATGGACAGTTTCTGAAGCGTAAATGTATTTTTGCATATACAAATCTGAACCTTACAGATTTTAAATATATATGAAACTTTCACACATATATTATCCTTACATTCCTCTCTGGATGTCTCTATGACTTATAAGGTGGCACAGTGATGTCATAGGCTGGGCTTGAAGCATGAAGAAAAATGTCCCCATTCCAGATATAAGATGTTCTGTAAATGAAAGTCCCAACCAACATGTTTGGAGCATGTGCACTTTGGATATCTCCAAAAACTAAGAAATATGAAGACCCAAGACATGCCTGTCATTTTTTTTCATTGATGTGGGCACCTACTCATAAAACAAAAATTGTCATTGACTATTTGTAAAACAAAACATAAATTGCACTGACCACTGATTTAGAGAGCCAGGGACCCAGAGAGAATATTAACACCTGTGAACGCCCTCATCATGCGTGCTGATTGTTGCCTCCCTGTGACGTTGTGGCATTGCACGGCAAAGATAAATGAGATTAAGCACCCCTTGGGTGGGCCCTTGTTGGCCACTGGGGTGATATTTCATCTTTTGCGTGGAGGATGTTTAACAAACTCTGGAGTAGAATCCTAAACAGTGTGGGTAGGAGACGGGGAAGGGGTTCAAGTGCTCAACCTGTTGGCACAGTGTCAACCACCTGGAGCTTTGCCAGCCGGTTTCTGGCCATCGCTTATTCTTCCCAGAAGCCACTGCCTGTGGCTCTGTGGTCTCAGGCTTTGCAGCTTTTGCCAGCAAGTCAAACCGTCAATTGCAGAAGCAATAAACACCTCTGGCATAGTTCCACCGTGAAAGTGTCAGCGGTGAGATTTGCACCTCCACCTTCACTTTATTGATTGCATGTGCTCCTCCTGTACATTTGTTTTGCCACACCATAGGTTTCTATTACATCTGAGAATGGCAGAGTTACTTCTGGCAAACATGTATGCAAAGTACCTCACATAAAAAAAAACTTTGCTATTTGGCCTAAAAGGACTTTTCTTTGAGTGCATTGGGTTTTTGTACAGATAGCAGTTTATCTTTAATGCCTTATCAGTACATATCTACTGTCTGACATTTGGGAAGCAGGTATTTATAGTGGCCTGTCCTGCTTTGAACATGTTGTGTAAATGGGATTTTAAAGAAACTCCATGTAGCTTCAAGCTACGTCCTTCTTGGGGGCTGCTGTTGGACACATGAAAGGCGAGAAGCTCATTATTGTTCTGCACTCAAGACCATAGATAACCCTAGCTGAGCGGCTTCCCTCCGTATGACCTATGTTACACACACACACACACACACACACGCACACAGTGTGCCATACTGCACAGACATGTATATCCCCACGTCCTGTTTATGTGGTTATTTACAGAGCTTTTTAAGTACTCTAAAATCGTCCCACCAAAGGGGCAGTAATGGAGAATGTCCCTAGGCTGAACCTAATTGTTTATTGTTCTATAGAGTAAACATCCAGTCTGAATGGGTGGTGTTAGGTAGTATGATGGAGCTGAGGGACAGATACTGAAGGTGTATGTGACATCACCAGATATTTACCATATGTTTTTTTATTATTGAGATTTTAATCACAAAATGTGTACTTTTCAGAGATACTTATTAGCCCTGATATAAGCATGCAAGTGGGCTAAGGGTGGAGAGAGAGAGAGAGAGAGCGCAAGAGAGATGGGTCATGAGGACTGAGTGATCCTTTGAAGTTAATCTCACGGTTGAGGGATTTATCACTCCTGTCTGCCCCAGCTGCAGTAAGCCTGGTCTGGAGGTCGCCGTAGAAACCAGGCCAGCCCGTCTTCTGTCCAAACAGTCACAGCCGGTATGGAATAAACCCCCGGACTGAAGCAACTTTCAAACCAGGGGGGGAAAGCGGGGTCACAAGTTCACCTCCGTGTCACTGGAAATGCTAAAGACCGTGGAATTAATGGCACAGGTTTACCAAGACAGCTCAGACCCAGGTCTGCTTTCCTTAAGGCAAATGCAGCTGATCCCAGATTAGGGCAATTAGCATGTGGAGCGTCACCCTACTCCACGGCCCCCCAACCCACCTGCGCCATTTGTTTCTCCAGCCTCTGCCAATTGAAGTTACTCATTCATTTGGTCAACGTCAAATTTTATTATTAATTGGAATTCAGGAAATTCCAATGAATTGTGGTGTGTGTGGTGTTTCACATCCCCTGTACTTGTGACACGTGTGACACAACTGCCTGGAAACAAATCCAATGTCCAACAAATTTATTTCCCAACAAATAAAAAAAAATCATCCAATGGATTTTACTCCCTAGAGCAAACGTGCCAGCTGGCCTTCACTTGGCTTCACTGTCTGGACCTTTCTGTTTCCTGACCTGGCTCTTTCCAGGAAGGTGATGACTAAACACCGTGGAGGTTCGCCAACTGATCAGCCAATCAGTCTTTCACACAGCAGACACAAATATTGTCAGCCGTCCAGGGGTAATGGCTCACGGGGCCTGACTTCCGGATCGGTCTGTCAGCGTAGATGGTTTTGTTTTCATATTTCTTTGAGATTTTAGCGTAATACAAAAAAAGAACATTCACAGTAGATGTAAGGGCCAGCTTAGTAATAGACCTGATATTTCCATGTGGCTTTTTCCACATTTAAACATCACGTGGTTTTGGGAAAGGAATTGTCTTGCAAACTACTATACATGAGAAATTTTGAGAGAGCAAGTCATTCATCCCATCTGGACTCATCAATTTGCCTGCTGTCTAGAGACTACTTAGCACTTTATCAAGCCTGGTCTTGAACACTCCAAGGGTCTGTGCTTTTACTACATGACATAACAAGTAGCTCCACAAACAAATCTTTGTACAAAAAATATACTTCTTAATGTCAGTGTGAAATTTGTTGTTAATTATTTTCCAACAGTGACCCCCTTATTCTTTAGGCACAGCTCAGCCTTGAAGGTTTTTTGTAGTCTTTTGGTAGCTAAAAATATTGCAGGACTGATTTCTGCCAATTGTGAAGATATCATCCAAACAGCAGTTTCATTAGCCTGCATTTGCAAAGTTGGGCCAGGGAGTTCGAGCCAAAAGCTTGAGCAAGTTCGCACCAAAGGAAGAGATTTAGGTGGCAGCGTCACTGTAAAACCTGCCCATCCTACACCTCCTTGGTGATAACGTCATGGTCCTACGGTGAAGGATTGCCAGTAACACCCGTATTCAGATAACAAGCTGCCCATAACTTGTCCCTGACCTTCCCCTCTACCCTAACAGGCCCAATAATGACTCAAGGGTCAGAGGTACCCGAGGAGGTAAGCAAACATGTTTGAGAAGGTGGGCATACTGCATCTCCAAAGCCAACCTATGAGGTAATATTTATAAGGCTGAAAGGTGGGTGTACTGAACATTCCCAGAGGGTTAGGTGTAGGTGCCTCTATCTATGTACACCCTCGACCACACCACTGCCTGTAAGGTAGTAAAATACACAATACAGCTAAAATTTTGTATGATATAGTTTTTTTGTGTACTTATCACATTCCTGCATGGTAATATTTATGTTGCACTCTTGGTTCCCCTCTGTGTACGTGTCCCTCTTTGAATAAGGAGCACAAGTCTAACAGCAAAGTCTGACAGATGTATTACAATAATGCTCACCTGTCCCAGTCCTCTCAAGTCCTCTTCTCCTGTGGCACGCACGGATATGGATGACGGATGTGATTCTTTCAACTAATTAATTATTGTCACCGATCTTGATGGCGCATGAAACTAATACTGAACATCTCTCTTAGCAGCATGCGTCGCAGTGTAATTCAGTCAGAGGTGATGCTGTGGCTGGATCCTGAATAAGGCTGCTTTAGCACCTACACTACAGAGAGGGACCATGGAAACCACTGAAACCATGGTTACTCCCACCCTCCAACCAAGAAATTTGACCATCAACTCACTCAGTACTGGTCAACAAAATGGTTATAGCCCCCAGTTATCTAGCTTTTTTTTTTGTAATATTCCTGTTGTCCCAAAACAGTCTGCCAGCTTGTTCTGCATTTTTGACAGCCTGAATCTGGTTTCTTTAGGTAGGGATAGGTTTTTACTAACTCTCATTTAAATTTTTGGAATTCAGCAGATGCTCTTATCCAAATTACTTTTATTTTATTTTTAAACGCAATCCATTTACAGATGGACATTTATTGAAGCAATTCAGGTGAAGTACCATGCTCAGAGGTACAATGACTGTGCCTGACCTGTGAGTTACAAGCCTAACTAACTCTTATACCACACTGCTTTTCATACACATTCAGTACAGACCATCTCTCTCACCATTTCCTCTCTCAAATTCAAATAGCTGTATTGGCTTGTCAAGATCATTCTAATTTTGGGAGGCACAGGTGCATTTAGATGCATTCAGACAAAACAAAGAATCCGAAACAAAAACCACAGTAGTAAACAACAGTGGTTCACTATTTATTTGACAGCAGTTTACATTCTATCTCTCTCTCTCTGTCTCTCGTGCTCTCTCTATCTCTCTCTCTCTCTCTCTCTCTGTCTCTCATTTCCTCTCATTCATGAAGCCTGAACAGTTTGTTACTGTTATTTTCTGAAGGAAAAATGCACTGCAGGTTTGTCATTATACCATTATAACACGACGCTGCCGTCACTTGTCGTACCCAGTGGCCCTGTTAATGGGCTGAGAAGAAGTTTTAGCTTCTCTTATTGAGCTGGCCTAGTTAATGCCTGATGTATCAGGCTCTGACGGCAGCCGGCGTCTGCAGAGGGACTGCAGGGCCTGTCTGTGTAACTAAGACACCCATCAGGATAGCGGCTCCAGCTCCTCGCTCCCTCCCTGGCGAGCCTGGCCTGACAGTCTTATTCAGAGGTTTATAGTTGCCTATCAGTGGTGGAGTGGATCTCATTCCTTAGGTCTGGGGAGCACTTTTTGCCTGATTTTTTGGGAGGGGTTTTTGGGGAATGAGAATCCCCTGTGGTCACCTCCACCCATTCACAATGAAATTTAGCAGACTTAGTTGATCTGCATTTAGCAGACACTCTCATCCAATGCTATTACACAGCTCATTTTTTAAATGCCGTCCATATATTAAGCTGGATATTTTACTGAACCAATTTAAGAATAGATACCACGGTCAAGGGTACTACTGCAGTGAGTCTGCAACTTCTGAGTTAAAAGCCCAGTTCCCGAACCATTATACTACACCACCAGTCCCAGCTCAATGCCACACCTGTCAAGCCTGTGGGTAGCTCATGGAATACGGGGCACATGCTGATGGTGTAGCTGTGAGTCCTGCTGATAGGTGTTCATGTCCTAGCTATGCCAGCACTGGAAAAGGAATTGAATGGCTCAGCCCTGCCAGGGAAAGACAGGGTTTGAGCCGATCAACACCATCAGCCACGCTGCTCTTGGCCAACCTGGAGCTAGCATTTAAGTGAACTAAGCATATGTTGTGTTCATCTGACAGTGCAGGCAATACTTACCTGGTGGCTTACCTGTAGTGGCACTTTTTTGGCAGTAATGATTGGATAGTGGGGTGCAGTGAACTCATAAAAGGTGGAACTATGGGCAATCAATCACAGACCATTGAACCAATCAAAATGCTTTGCACTCCACAATAAAGCACAATGATTAGTTCACATCAATGCTGGTAACATTCTGATTCATAGTTTCTGATAACGTATAGTAGCTCACCCCCTTATTTTTTACCTCATCATTTTTGGGCCTCACACCCCCTCTCACTGGTGGGCACTTTGATGTTGATGTCTTCTGTAGCCACACAAGGCTCTGTTTTCTCACATAACACGAGGCCCATCACAAACCTTCATCTAAAGGCCAGTGCAGATCAAACAGTCATCAGACAACGACACAGGCCTCTGAACTTGTTTTGAATACATTTTTACAGCGTGAGACACACAGTTTTACAATGTTTGCATGTTGAAACTTGGGTCCTGAATTTAAAGAGGAGACAGGTCTTTTCAACCCATTGTGTAATCTTTTAACTCTACCTTTGGGATTTGTGCTGTGTGGCCTTTTTTGAGTAACATTTCAAATTAAATAAAAAAAAAAAAACAAAATTCAGTTCTGGACAATATAAAGAAAAAAAAATTACCTCCAAGATAAAACAGGACTGTAGTAATTGTTACTGTCATCTCTTTTTTGTGGTGACAATGAACAAAACACACTGGTCATAAGTAGTGTGTTTGATGATATTGATATGGACATGAGCAATAACATTCTACTGTGGTGTCACTCAGAAACGTAGCTCTGTAATATGACATATCCCCATCTCCTATCCAAACATCATATATTTATCATTAAAGTGGAGAAATCATTTTAAAAACACCAAAAAACCACCAGATTTTTGAGTGGGAACCCAGTGAAATGTATAATATTCACGTGACTGTGATTATAAGAGCGGATGATGTCCTTCATGTAGCGTACCCTCATGAGAGATCCGTACCTGCGGTCTCTCTGGGCGCTCAGGCACCTGTAGGGAAGCGCCAGTAATCTAAATCTCTGTGAAAGGCGCGTGATTTATTGTTTACTCAGGCAGTTTTGTAGACGACCCCTAGCGGGGGTCACCTTTATTTCTAGAGCTGAAGGAGACTGTGGTCCGCAGAGGCAGCCAGAGGACCTCTTGTGGAGAGGCTGTGACTGGGTGCGGGGATAAGGTTTGCCCGATCTCATTACCGCTGTATAATCCATTCTGAAGGGCATTAAAATAAGAAAATCCCTGCAGTGGCAGTTAAGTTAGTTTGTATCATATGGACATTAGAGCTTTTTTTCTATAATGTATTTTTACTAAATTACACATGTGCTTTGAAATAAATTTTACCTCAGCTTTGATCGGCTTCATTGTTACCACAGTGGCCTCTTGGGTCCTACATTGGAGATGGTTATTTCTTTGACCTTCCTCATTTCAACCTCCCAACCCAAAATCACAAAAGGTTGCAGATATATGACATTTCCCTAAATTCCTACGTAATGCTGACACAAGCATTTCACAGCCGCACCTGGACAGGGGCTTGTTTTATTTATTCATCTGTTTATTTATTTTAGTTCCAAGGGTCAGCTGAAAGGTCAGCATTTTCATTTCGCGCTAGAGTTAGCTGAACAGCTAATATCTATCTGTGATCCATTGGCAAGAGAGGAAAAACTTGCATGCAAAGTAAAAAATATCAACATGCAAACAGAGTGAAGGTAAATGAGCATTAAGGGATATAGCGATGGGTGATATGACAGACTGTGTAAGTAACACAGTTTGTCATATTTGACATTATGAGAGCTGATTTGTTTTTTACACGGTTTTAAGCTTATGTGTGAAAGAAAAAACAACTGAAATTTTTTGTTTCAAAGGGTAAAAAAATCCCAGCGTTCAGAGGGTGCTGAAGAAGAGGTTGTCTGGCTGAATTTACAGTTTCTGAACAGGATTTCACATTCTGAAATGTCATGATGATTGATCAGAGTGCTCAAGCTGACATTATTTCTGTGACCTACATAGTGTGTGGGGGTAGATTCCTCTCAAGGGCTGTAACACACCCCAATTTTCTGAAAAGTAAGGAGTAAAAGTTCTTTGAAATGATACATGTACATTGTAGGTACACAGTATAGTTACATAAACAGGAGAAGAAGAGATTTTTTTACATTTTCCATCTGTAGGTTTGCTGTTTGAGCTATTACTGTACCCCCTGCAGTCTTTGTGAGGAAGACTGCGGTAAATGTGGTCTGCTCAGGTTGGACTCGGCCTCCGGCTAGGCCACGCAGCAATACAGTAGAACTGCTGGCGATCTGAGGAGGAGTGCATCTCTCTCACTGATTATTCAGTACTGAGTAACAAAAGAGATTCACCGACCACACTGCAGCCCAGCCCGTGAAACCAGAGGAAAATAGTCACTTTCGAATATGGACTCACAGACTGAAAAAAATACTTCTTTTAAGGTCAACGTCAAAATCCTCCATTTTGAAGACATATACACATACATGATACACTTAAAATCATGCATGCACATACACACATATGCACATAGATATATATGCACACATTCATGCTAATACCCATATACATGCACATACACAAACACCCACAAGAACACGTACACATGCAGATTGCTGAAACAATACATTTTGCAGTTAAATTTTATGTTAAATTCACAGATCTATGCATGGGTTAATATTTTCACACAGTTTGGTGAGTTGTACACACATCACTGTTTTAATCCATTGATTTTGCAGTATGTTGGTGGGAAGGAAAGAGAAGCCTTTATTCGAATGTGAGTGTAAGATAAGGACAAGCACTGATTGGCTCCAGGGGGATACAGAGGGGCGGTGATGTTTACACTGTAGTTTCCTCCGCTGCAGGCGTGCCAGGGAGCCTCGCCCTGCTCAGTGTGTCGCGCTGCGTTCCCAGGGCGCACGCCATTGTCAGATATCTGCCGTGCTACCCAGCATGCCTCTTCTAAAATCTCCCACTTTTTTATCTTAAACTTTCCCAGAGATTACGGGCAAGCTATAGCCAGTTATTCTGATGCCTTGCCAAAAAAAACAACTGTGGGGTATTTTACCTGCAAGATAAAAATCTATGCACAAAAAAGAAAAAGCTGGCCATGATCACAAGCATTATGCTTTGAAAAGCTTTGAAAAGGGGTAGTAAAAGTTAATGAAACTGCTCATGGCATGGCATGTTTTCAGTGATTTAAAGCTACAGTAGGTAAGAATAGAGCAAAACTCCTGTAATGATGCTATTCTCTCCGATCAGCTCACGCCCAAGTCCTTCTCTGAGCTTTCACCCAACACTTGTAATTTGTGGGTACTCGGACACGCAGACAGCCTCACAAAGTACTGTACAGGCAACAACATTGATTGGCCGGTCATCTCTTGTCCAAAGTAGTAGCTTTCACAAATACACAGCAAAATATAGTGCACAATATATGGACTTGATATAAGCATAGAATCCACTGACCGCTAGCTGCACCTGCTTATAATGACGGTATGGCTATATTTTAATATGAAACTCTTACCTAGCACAGCTTAAAATGAATGTTTTCCTCAGCTCATCCCACTCATGTGAGTGATATTGTTATAATGTCAGATATGACAGAAAGGCTGCCTCTACTTCCTCTCGTCTGCTTTGCGGTGTTGTCACGGGTAGCAATTGATGACATTCACTACGTTCCTTTACATGCTAACAGTGCATGTTTTGCCGGCTTGTGTGTTTGTTTTGCATAACATACAGTAAGTTCACTCCAAAGGAACAGGAAAGAGGATTAGCTTGTTATAAAATGTAGTTTCATGGCCAATGACAGCTGGTGCTGAACTGCGTGGGAGTTGTTTTGTTGTTGCTGTGGTTGCTGCTCTTTCCTGTTGCCAAGTTCCACTTCGGTGTCAGTCTCAGGCCTTCCACTCTTGTCAGAATCACACAATTTCTCGGGCTGATCTGTGGTATCGATTGTTGTTTGGGGGGTGGGAGGGAGGAAGTTTGCTCCCCTCTTCACCATCCTTTTGTGTTTTTTTTAAAAGGCCTATTTTTACCAACAGAGCTGTCTCTGCAGCGAGCAGCACTCTATGCATCGATTCTATACAGTGTGACCCCCCGTGGCCCGTTTCCTCTCCGTGCCGTTCCCACATCTCCTCAGAGTTCAGCCAACCTTTTCCTCTGACCCCTGGCGTGCTCCCATTTTCTCAGTGTTTGTTCACTGCTGTGAACTGGATTGACTTAATGAGGCTGGGAACCGAGCCGGGCCAAAAACAGCAATCTCGGTCCTCTGTGTTCAGTGGCTGCAACATACGTTTGGTGACCATAGACTTGTTCTCGTGCTCTTGATAACCACATCCCTAGCTTTTTTAATGTTCAGTAAGGAAAAGCCTAGTCCTCTATTTTCAGTGACAGCAGATGTGGTCTTTTACTTTCAGTAACTGCTACATTGAGTAGCCATAGCCATAGCCCTAGCTATTGTCTGAATCTTAAGTGTGAATCAAGGTCTTCTCCTCTTAGTCCCATTATGACAAATGAGGGTCTTATGTGTTCAGTATTTATGACCCTGTTCATAAATACAGAGACACTTTCATTCATGAAGTGGGAGGAAGTTAACTAGCTAGCTAAAAACTTTTTGTAATTGTTTGAAAAAAAAAAACACGTGAGATTTAATCAATTTAATCATACAAAAATCTAAAATATTTCCAATAGTTAGCTGGTTAACGCTTTAATCATGCTTCAAGAAACACTCCAGTAACTGTGATCTCAGTAACTGGACAATATATGTTTGAGGAACAACGAACTTTGGAAAGTTCACAACATCCCCTATAATATTTTAAGAAGTATTATTTTATTTTATACATTTTTTTGGGTGGGGGTGGTGGAGTGGAGGTTTTGGATTCCAGCGTTTCCACCCAATGCGTCACCGTTACACCCCCTCCCTCCCTGCTCCCTCCCCCACGTCCACTGAACGGACTATGTGCTGATGCAGCATGGACTGAGACAGCTGTGAGCTACAGAATCTGAGCAATGTGGAAAATGCTCCCGCTGCAACATCTAATATAGACCCAACAAGCTAAATGTGAGCCATGTGTCGAACTGAGTCTGAACATCTGTCCCAAGGCCTGGAACACGTGTTCGGGTTGCGCCTCCGTCTGTTTAATACATACGCCGGCAGTCGGAGGGAGGATGACTCACCTGAGTGGAATCGCTTGATCATCCAAGACCGGGGGATCGTCACACACCTCATGCGCGCACGATGCCAGCCATTCATTTCAGCCGCGGACTCTCTACAGCGCCGCAGAGCCTCTGTGAGGTTTCGTCAGGCTCTGTGTATGCTACCCTCAGGTAAAAACGGTCAATATCCATGTCTTGATCTGAGGTGTTGTGAACATGGCAAAAAATACAGACTAGTTTTGAGGCATCTTAGTATATTTGTCGATATTCACTTTAACCTGACAAATATTAAGTCTAGATTTAGCTTTCAGACATGAATTATCCTTTGATTCATCTGAATGCCTCACAAGATTTCTTCCTGTATGCACATGCTTTTGGGTAACGTCGCAGAATCATTTTTGGATGTCTCACATAATGAATGGGGATAGGTGACCATTCTAGATGGAAGATCAGCACAATATATGAACTTAATGATAGCCATATTTAGAGCATACACATTGTGGATATATTCTTAAATCCTCCCCTTCCGTTGACATTAATCTCTGTATATTGGACCACCGTGCCTAAAATATAGGAAAAAAAATGTTGCACCTGGACGTTTAATCAGAGGTGGTTTTGGGAGACAAAATTGAATTTGGTGAAGGGACATATCTGCCAATGGTTTATATGACTGTAGTATTTAACTCTAGTTAAGATGTTTTTCCAGTACCTCAAAAAGTGTGGGAGTCTCGGAATCCATAACATGTATACCCCTAAAGGGTTCACAGTAGGCCAGTCCCTACTGTATACCCTGTCTTCTACTGGATATAAGCCTTTAAATAACCTGAGTAGAGGTAGTATCCACCCCATAAACAATGGTATATATGGTATATATATTATACATTTGTTATGTTTGTTATATGTCTGTCTGTGATCACTGATGAAGGATATGTACTGTAGGCCCATACAAGATGCAGTGTTTCTGCTTTTTGACACCTGAGCTTTCAATAATTTCTTGACTAAAATGCTATGATAATCAATCGGTCAAATCTGTATGGACACGTTTGAGACAGGAGTCACTTTTTTACTCTTGAGTTGGCACAATACCCCCTGCACAGTAAAGAGTTTCTGGATTTATCTTGTTGTGTTTGAACATGACTCCCTGAGATGAAAGAGCTCATAAACAGCGAATCCCCTGCCCAGAGCGGTATTTGCAAGAAGGCTGACACTCCTCCAGTTTGGATGGGCTGTGAGCACAAGTGAGCACAAGGAGGCTGGTGCCAATTTAGGCCTGAAGCCAAGAAATCATTCTAGTTCATATTTACATCAGCAACTTGGTCATGTTGAAAATACTTATTAACACGTGTATTTTCCTTTTGTATGTTTTTTTCCTGCTGAATATCAAATACTGCGGATGGTAATGGTTTTGGTGTATTTGTGTGGTGGGGGTGTCCAATTTCAGGTGTAGCTAAGTGAACCAGGAAGTGAAATAGTTTTTCAGGCATACAGCTACGCAATCATGCATGCACACATAGATCATTAGAATTCCACAAGGAAATCATGAAACAGTTAATCATTTTAACATCTAATGACATTTGTAAAAGGAATTAAAATTCACAGGGACAGTGGATCTCCAGTTTTTCCTTAATGGAACTTTTGGAGCCCTCTGAGTTGAAATCTGATGCCGAGGTAGCAGTTTATTGTTTGGTATGGGATCAGGGATTTGACATGTTTACAGGCTGAGCGTGTGCACATTGGTGTGCTGCCGTTGGGAGTGTGTGGTGCACCATCTCTCATAATCAGAAAATTTATGTCACATACAGTGCATTGTGGTTCTGATTAAGATAAACAAGAGCAAATTCCCTTCAAGAGCTGTAAAAAAAGACACAAGAAAAAACCAAGACCATATTCATGGGAAATGAACATAACGTTATATCTCCAACGGTGGATATTAAATGAGATTGTAAAATGACATTAATCAGAGCCATATGACTCTCTCTGCATCACAGCATATGATATCTGGGATCCCACAGTGCTGTCTATGAAAGAGGAGCCAACTCCTGAGCAAGACCAAGAACTCTTATTATTAGATCTGATCTCCCTCTTCCTACTTGATAGATATGATTTATGAAATCTTAGAAATACTTAGCAAAATACAGGTTTTTTTCTGTAACACTGTAAGTAATAAGAGCTGTTAGTAATTGCAGTATGATTGTAATGTAAACAGCAAACCACATCTCGGGTTCAGTAACTCAGCATTTACTCTGGGTTGAGCACTGATGCTCACGGTACATTTAACACCATATACACAAATCCATTTGCTCCTTAAAGTGCTATGTGATTAATTTCCCACGAGAACTTATGGTGGTGCTTAATGTAATGTTATAGGTTTACATAATTATTGCAGATGTAGATTGTGACACTGATGGCTTGGTATCACCTCTGCTCTTTGCTTAAAACTTCATTGTATGCAGTTGTGTGAGTCACTCTGCAGCACATCCGCTAAATGGTTGAATATAAATGCGAATGTAGACAACTTTTTGTCACCCCACAGAAAGCCCTGCTGCTGGGATGGTTGAGCTGAGCTGCGAGTTTCCGTTGTAGCTCCTCGCATCCCCTTGTTTGGGGTTTGTAAGCGCAGAGAGTGATCCCCCTGGTAATGATTTGCTCAGAAAAGTCACCTTGTGGAGAGTGAGGCGTTTGAGACGATGCTGTCTGCCCGCAGGTAGGCTGTGGTATAAAATCGATTGGAGCTGCTGAAGACACCAGGTGGTATAAACAATGCCTGCTTCCTGCAAGGAGCTCGCAGCATGGCAACGAGTTAGGTCACGCGCTTGGCCAAGGTCTCTATGTAACAGCAGATCACAGCAGGTAACGCTGGCCAGAAAGGTCCAATACAAATAGGTTTCCTGATCTTTGTGTTCCTGGATTAAGAACATTTTAAGAGCTATAAGTGCACTGCTCTGTACTTGGTCTTCTGTCTGAATTGGGAACATCTGTCTCTGCAAGATGAATTTCTGAAAATTCTGTTCTGCCTTATTTGTTATGGAGACGTAAGAAATGACAATCTACAATAGATGCAATCTGACCTTGTAACTCAGATGTTGCAGGTTCAATTCTCATTTGGAGCACTGCCATTCTTTCATTGAGCCAGGAGCCTTCATCTGAATTGCATGAATGGATTTTTTCTGCAAATCCATTTGGAGCCATCTGCGCAAAATGTAAATAGGATAAGCCAGTTCATGCTACATCTTTATAAAGATAAATCTACAGATATGTATTTTTAGCATATTAAAAATACATATGAAGATACCCCTTGGATAATGATAGTTTTATGCAGAGAGCCTCACATCTCAAAAGTTAAAGTGCAGACCCAAGGTCTCTACCTTACACCAAACAGCCGCAGACAAAGTCAAGGTGTGCTGGATGGATAAATCAGGGTTATACGTGCACCCCTGCCAGGTAGTTCATCCAAATGGCCATTAGCTGGGCATGCTCACGTTTATGAGTGAATGTGCCTTTGAGAGGGGGACAGCCTGTTTAGCGAGCTGCGGAGCCTGAATCCTAAGCACATCATCAGCCTCTTGCATCGATGGGACAGCTTGTGTTCTAATGAGAGAAAGCGAGAATCTCCAATGACCTTAAAGCAGGGAAAACAAGAGGGTGGAAAAACAACAAGCCAAGCACAGTTGTCTTGTTAATACCCTTTCACCCTGTACAAACTATGGCTTATCTGCAGATTGAACAGTTTCCATACTGACTCTTGAATCCTGGGCCATGTACTAACTAGAAATGGTAAGTCTAACTGTGTCTCATTGATGTCCTGAACCAAAAACTGTTGAATTGTTATATGAATGATCAATGCCAATGCTGGGTATTGATTAGCTCTGTATTGCTACCTGCTGTGCCTGGGTCCTTGCAAATCTTTAATAATGCCTTAAATGTAAAAAAAAGCACAGACAGGTTGCAGGGATCTGGCAATGTGATAAATGAGGACATGTGTGAATGTAGAACCATCCTTGCGGGGACCGTGGGGTGGCTCATCCTGCTAAAGGCCCAGTTGACTCATCCTGACATTTTTCAGCTGTGTATCACATCCTCTATTTTGGGAACAGCACTATTTCCTGTTCATTGGAAATGGTCTTTTGACCTTAAAAAGTCCATTTTTAACTTTCTTCTAAAAGGATTTCCCAATTTCTGTGACATATCTGTGTTTTTGAAGATATTATAAATGTAATGTTCTGTTCATGAAGTTACTAACGAGGGATCATTATTTTTCCAGACAGTTATGTGATCTCCGACATCACCACTCTGTTTCCTTTTACTTCATAAAGAGTCAGGAAGTAAGTTTTGTTGGATTTGGCCTTCAAGGACAGAAAGTGGATGGTCTCCACAGATCAGTATCAATAGAAACCGTTACCTGTGCTGGATGTTGCTGGTAATCCTGACTGATAAAATATGGAAGGAATGGAAGGAGGGGATTCATCATGAGCAGGTGGCCTTGTCTCATTGCTCTGGAGCACCCCCTCTGGTCACCTGGGTGCACACAGTCTGCCTTCACACAAAGTGAGTTGAAACATGCAAAGTTGAGGTCCACACAGTGTCTTCATCCACCCCGTTGCTGTGCAAGATCTTATGGATTGTGGTGTGTAAAGAAGTGGTGCTGGCCGTCATGTCTTTCAGAGGGCAGCACATGCTTTTCTGCGCTTTACCAGCTTGGCAGCAATTGTTTCAGCAATGGTCATAGCTTGAGAATACAGCTGGGGACTTCACCTTGGGAGAAACGGGAGAAGCATTTAAAAAAATATGATTGTTTAAATTTGCAGGGTTTAGTGTTACTGTCTGGCCGTCTACTGTGCATCCTATCTTCAGAGGTTATCTTCTGCCACTGACTAAAAACTTACCTGTTTAAACTGCAACTTGGTTCAACAAACCCTGAACTATGCGCATTAAATCTGGGTCAAATGCCCCAGCTATGTTACTTTTAACACTATACTCTCAAGTCCATTCATACATAAAAACTTTTTTTCAGTAGGTTGACCCTTGCACCTATTACTTTTGTGACACTGTTCACTTACTGTCTCCTCTCTATGTCCAACCTTTTTGTATACACTGTCATAAGTCACTTTTAATAACAGTGTCCAAATGCCAAATGTGAATGTAATGTAGTCTGGCTGAAGTGTATCTGTGCACACGCGGGTTTTGTGAATGGTGAATCTGGTGGAAGCTCACCAAACAAGTGTGGTATTATACGGCTTGGTAAGAACTGTGAAAGAAGGGCATGATTCTTCCGTATATTCAAATGTAGCTAACATGAAATATCTATCTATCTATCTATCTGTCTGTCTGTCTGTCTATCTATCTATCTAATCATCAGGATTGTACTTGTAAAAGAATGGCAGAAAGTAGTAGAGATGCTTTATTGTACCTCAGGGATTCTGCATTCCAAAAGTACACACACACACACACACACACACACACACACACACACACACACTGTGGGTCTGATGCTACAGGATCTGCATCTTTGTTAGCAGGTCACTCTGCGTCATTGTAAAGGTTATCTTTGTGCGCACTCCGCTGAAAGTGTGTCAGATTTAGGCAGCTTTCTGCTGAATCAGAGGAGCTATCTGGAGCACACGGCCCCGTTTTCTGCTGTTTGTGTTTCAGCTGGAGGGCACGGCACACAAAAGGATATCTCTCTCTTCCTCTCTCTCTCTCTCTCTCTCCTCTCTCTCTCTGTCTCTGTAGAAATGATGTCGAAGGTTTTGTATTTTTACAGTTAATTATTGATGGAAAGGTACAGTTAGACCAATGAGATGTGGTCACATAGAGCCCTGCGTCTCATTTGACGGCACTCTTCATGCATAATCCAGTGCCCTTCACTGGGGCTGCGGGCTGAGGGGTGAGAGTGGATGTGTGGGTGTCGGGGGCTGGGCATGTTTTTGGGTGACAGCTGTTGGGGGATATGATTTGGAAGGGGGCGGGGGGTGTAGGGAGGGGTTGGTTGGGGTCCCCGAGAGGACACACCCACTCAAGGCAGCTTGTATGGCGCCACATCAGCAGTGCGGTCCACCTGCGGACCCTCCATATTTAGAGGCACATGGATATGAACCAGCTTTCACAAGCACAGAACGCTTCAGTGCCCGGCACAGTGGCTTAACAGTGATTCACTGTGATCGCACCTCCCTCTTACTCCATTATTACCTCACTGCTGTGACTCCCTCACCCTTCGCTCCTTCGCATGCACTTTTATCACTCACTGTGTTATATCAACGTGTAATACGCTTCACTGTGCAAAGCTCTCACACCATTTCATCTCATACAGTGTTCATCTCTCAAGTTAGCCATTGTGTTTCATCGTAGTGTGTGAAACCTCTTTCACTCTTTTCTCTCTCAATATTTTATCTTATCTTTTATCTCACACTGTCTCACATATGTTATTGTAGTGTATGAAATCTGTTGATTTATGTTATCCAAGAGTGGGTAACCTCTCTTTTGCTCTGTCTCTCTCACTGGGCAGGTTCTCATACACATTTTGTCATGCTGCTATCTAAGAGTGTGTGTTATATTTCACTATGTTGTCTCTCATACTGAACTGTCTGATACTGTGTGCATCTTTTGCACAGTGTTATCTGGAAGTGTGTGATGTGTAACTCTCCCCATGTTGTCCTCTCACCGTGCTCACACTCCTTTATCGCTCATAGTTTGTTATCTTTGCTATTGTGTAATGTCGCTGTTTTGTGTGCTGCCTCTCACATTGTTTTACCTGAGTGTACTCTGTCTGTAGTGTTTACACCTTATTGCATTATATCTTGGACTGCAGTAGCCTGCTGTGATATCTCTCACACTGTCTGAAATCTACTCTGTGATATTGCTCACATTCTAAAGCATTATCTTTTACAAGGATACTCCTTCAGACACACAAAAAAATAATAATAAAGTTACACCGGGGACAAATTGAAATCCAGACCCAGGTACCAGATCTAAGCTATTGCTGAAGTCATCGCATCACAGCGTAATAGATATTTCCAGAAATCAGAAATCAATTTTCTCCTATTTTAGCCCGGATATTCCGTGTAAGGTGTTGTTCAACTATTTGCATAATCACTTGAGAACATTTCCGTTCTATACTCAGCATAATCAGTGAAGTCGAACGCGGGTTTTGTTCTCCCCAGGCTGACAGCTTCATGGTCACATTGCAGGACTCCTGAGTGTGTTGAAACTGTCAAGCTTTTACAATTTTTAGACATCAGTCTTGTTATAGATGACCCATCTAACTTTCATGAGTGAGGCTTCAATATGTTTGCATTCGACTTCTCGCCCATAGTTACAGTATGTGTATTGACTGTGCATAATTTTCATGTTGAATCAATTTCTTACATCATCTTATGGTAAAAAAAATTCTTTGAAGACTGTTTTTTAGCATTTAGCATGTGAACTGCCACGCAATCCTCTTTCATTCTGGACATGTAATTCTCGCTGTTTATCAGTCCACACAGGGTTAAAGCACTGTCCACTGACTCAATATGTATCTACAATGTCAGAGGACAAGGTCATGCTTGTGTGTCCTTGTACAAGTTCTGAAAAGTATGTGATATACTTTTAGGGACCGGTTTAGCTCAGTAGGACCAATTTTTATCACTGGTCAAAATTAATGGTTATTAAGGGCATCTTTAAATTAAAACTATTTTTTTAGTTTCCCTGACACAGATACTAAGTAAATCTGGGTTTTTTGAACTGAGCCACTGGTTTGGAATGTCAAAATTAGAGCGCTACTAGTTTTAATCTCAACCCTGGTCCTAGAGGACCACATAGTGTGATGGGTTTTATCGTCACCTTAATTTTCACTGGCACCACAGATCAAAGAAACCAGGTGAATTAAGTGTTTTAGGAGTAAGTGCTGAGTCCGAATGGAAACCCGCCTGCTCTGCAGCCCCTATCAGAGCAGGTTTGAGATCCGCCGGTGTGAACCGTGTCCCTGTCTTTGTGTTCCAGCACTTCCCTGAGACACCCATCCATCGGTTCCTCTGCTGCCAAGGTGTGCTTGGTGTGCGGAGACGAGGCCTCAGGATGTCACTACGGGGTCGTGACCTGCGGCAGCTGCAAAGTCTTCTTCAAAAGAGCGGTAGAAGGTATGCACAGTAGTTGTATGTGTGTGTGTGTGTGTGTGTGTGTGTGTGTGTGTTTCTGTTATATTGAGGGAGTTTTCTAGACCGTCACATTTCCTATTGCCTAAAAATTAATTGAAATGTGTATTTACTGTAAGGGTACGTCACTGCTTTGATGGGTATGTTTTTATAGCCTTGTATGAGTCATATTGGCTGAAAAAGTATGTATCCTGTCTTATCATTTCCTTAAGTTTGACAAAGATCAGTCAGATAATTTTAACATAACATCATGTAAGTTTTTCCAACATAAACTGCTTTTTAAATGCTACTGTACCCTAATTCTCAGAAACCAAACTGACGGAGTGGAAGCACATTTTCTCTGAAATGAAAACATGCATGGTACTGCATTATTTTGAAATTAAGTGTGTGCTGGAAACCACATGGTAAAAGCGGTGTGCTCTTGTTACAGTTCCACTCCTTGTTACTTTAATGTTTCTAAGTATTGCACATTTTTTACAAGGTATATGTACAGGGTGTGAATTTATCATGAAGATTATTCTTGTAGTAAAGGAATGAGATACATTTTTAGAGCCAAAAGGTATTGGTTAATTGTTTGACATGGAAGAATTTACACCTGTGATGGAAGATCAATGTATAGCCTTAATTATGTGCCCCAATTATCTTTTATTACAGCTCATTTTTTTCTTTTTCATCATAATAAATCAAAATTATATGATGATCATGTGAGTACAGGTTAAAATTCTTTCAGACATTGTATTTCTGATCCAGTAACCAAGATTCTTTTTCTTTTCACGGCTTCAGTCTGAGAGCTGAGAGCATAAAATACCCTCATGGCAGACAAGTACTGGATATAACAAAAGCACCAGAACAAGTGTAAAAATGACCCCGCTGAGAGGGAACCGGTGTTCGCGAAACCTCAAACTGAGGCTAAGAAGGAGACCGTTTTTCATTGTGTGAAAAACGTCCAGAGCCACAAGGCCGAAGGGGGGGATGAAGGGATGAGGACTGTATGCCGAATAATCAGATTGTTTGATTAGCCCGTTAGCTCCTAATGTAGCCCTGAAGGCCAGCACAAACCAGCCTTATCATGATACTGTCTGTTTGTTGAATGGTTTTCACTTGAAGGGCTGTTCCTCAAATCTGTTGTTGACTTAACCTCAGTGTTATCTGCTGGAGTGAATGATTATAAAGTGTGCCTAAATGCCATTGACAAACAGACTGATGATATTTGATTACTGATCCTTCGGGGGAAACTGCAAGTTTGGCTTTGGAAACTCATATTCTTTTACTCCACTTTTTTTGCTACACAGTGTCTTTAAGTCTCTGAAAGTTTTAGAGACTCCATTTTTTAAATGGAGTCTCTGATTTTTAATAATGCTTAAGAAAGCTGAATTCATAATGGTTTAAATATGCCCCTTCCCTACACAGTTCAATATGAAGTGAGGTCATAGTGAAACCATGAAACAGAGGCCTCATCAAACAGACTAACGACAATCAAATCTATCATTTGGGAAGGGCCTAGCCTTTGCTTCCAGCAATTTGATTGGTGCCAACAGATTTCTGGCTCTGGATTGGCTGATTTAGGCAGTTTATCGTTTCATGAACCCTCTCTGTCGTGGGATTCGTCAGAAGTACTAAACGACTGCTGGCCTTTTAGCAAAGCCCATCCCTGGAAGTTGAGCAGAGTTATAGCGCAATGGGGTGAGAAGTCAGTCAGCCTCATAATCATGAATCTGACAAGTGAGGGTAGTATTCAACAGCCAGATAGCAGTCCAGGATTCTACCAAGATTTTGCCAGGACTTTGTAAAGAAAAAGAATGATTCTTTTCTTTACAAACAGTTTGGTGATCACTAAGAGCAACTTGCAAAGCTGAAAACTTTCTCTTATTTGTTGGTGAAAACAAATGGGGGATGTGGATTGAATCCAAGTAACAGTCCCAGGTCATCTCAAATTTTACAAGGTACCAAACTGTTTGACCATTGGTTAAGAACCTGTAATCATTTAGCCAATCAGAGAGCCTGAGGGTGCGACCTGCATGTGGGAGGAAAGTTTCAGGCAGTATTGTCACTGTTCATTACTCCAAAAATGAGGGGAAGGTAATCTGAACTCTCCTAGAAGCAAATCAAAGCAAATTTACAGTGTGTATGCAGTGATGCTGAAACAGAAGCATGACAAAAGTAATTGGATTGTTATTTTAAATTATTCTCTTATTTTGTCCGGTCAGTCATACAGCACTTTAAATAATATGGTAAAATTGCTTCCAGTTATCTTTTTCACAGCACCTGCTCGATTTTTTTGTTACAAATACCATCAATTGTTTCAGCTTAAAGTGTGAAAAGGTATGATCTCAACTTTCTTTTATCCTGGTTTAGGAAGATGAAAGCTGAACAAAACTGCAAGCCTTCTGGAGAGTATATTTTGTTCTCCCTGAACTGACACAGTGTAAACTTCTGGAAAGGACCATTATGTCAGTTCACCCTGGCTGGGTGGCTCTGTAAAGACATGCAGTTTAGCCACTGGCTTGCATGTGGCCATCAGCTTGATGTACTTGTTCAGGCTTTACAGGCAGATGCCGCTAGCGGGTTAGCGCTGTGGCGCAGCAACTTGGCTGTAACACCTTGCTGGCTGAGATACAATTACAGAATAAGAATGGATAGGCAGGATTGGGTGTTACAGTGGGGTGTTACATGGACATGGGTTAGTTTTGGTCTGCATGTCTGTGTGAGTGTTAAATGATGGAAGTCCGAAAATACAGAGAGAAAAAGAGAGAGAGAGAGAGTGGTGAAAGATGGAGACAAAGAGAGAGAGTGAGATAGAGGGATAGTTTTTGCTCCTAAAACAATGAGTCAGCACTGAGATATGGAGTTCGGGGTTGGGTGGGGAAGGGGGGGGGGCATTCGTTGACAGTCTGCTTCCCCTCCCTCTCTCTGTGGTGAAAAAAAAATTCAGCCCATGATATATGAGAGGAGACTGCAGGACACAGCCAAGGATACAGGTGGGAATTAACACAGCCATTGCTTAATTTCTGTTGGCGTTGTCCTCTTGGGGGAAAGAGCTATTTCTGCTGCCTCCAAAGCAGGAAGGCACTGGGAATATACTGACTCAGACAAAATCACAATAGAAAAAAATGCTCTTTATACTTATGTTTTCATCCTGATTTAACCGGGCAGGTCCACTGGGGGCTCATTTTGCCTTTCACAGTGATTACCTGGCAGGGTCGCGGTCAGGGTTGCAAGGGCACATGTAACCAATCAGCTTCAGGGAAGGAGGTAGAGGTCTGTGCGAGAAAGTTAAAGCTTGGAATTTAACTTGTTATTGGAAAGATCACACCTCCACTTCACCGTCTCCATTGCAGTAATAGAACACTGAGGTATTTCACAGAGATGGAAGAGAGGCTGTTGGTTGACTAACACAGCCTCTAGGAAGAACTAGTCAATCTATTCTCTGGTTGGACATTTGCAATTATCTCTTGACCAATGACTAACCAGGCCCAGACACTGTGATGTCACAGAAGGTCAGGCAAAGGTAGCATAGCATAGTGTTGCACAGGACCTTCAGAATGGATACACTGTTTTATCTATTTTTTTTTGGTAGTGTTCAGTGGTTATGCATACATATCTATGCAGTGTGCTGTTGTTTGACCATGTGTCCATAATTAATGAATTATGAGTTAATTAATTTAGAGATAAAGACATTCAGGTGGCAATTAAGAAACAGACATGACATTTTTTCCCACCTTTAATTGAACTATGCAGTTAGTCACATCACGCCACCATCTCTCACACAGTTATGAGAAAATACCTGCACAGTTGCCTCCAAAGATTCAGATTCTTCCTTTAGTCCTGAATTAGAGGGAGAAAGTGGCTCATTGCAGATGTACCAGCAATGGCATATCTTTATTAGAGGAACACAAAATCAACATGTGCTTAGGGCATGAATCGCTCAGGCTCCTGGCCAGCCAGGAGGGGCCTTCAGAGAGCAATGGGACTGATGATTCCAAACGGCTCATCCATTGTTTTCCCCTGATGAGCCTGAGCCGGCCGCTGCCTCGCCAGCTGAGGGACTCGCAGCTGCAGCAAGAGCGCACGTTTTACTCCGCGAGACGTTCAAAGGCCCAGAGACGCAGGTTAACCGTGTCCTCGTTTCTCCCCCCAGTCACTTGTGCTCCAGGACCCACTGCATTTTAATTATTCGTCACCGCCTCCCACAACTCGGCCTGAATGAGCGCTGCTCTTTGGCATTGATGCAAAATGAGAGAAAGCTCAGAGGAAGTACCTTTGTGCATAGGCAGATGAGACTCAAGCTATCTGATCCCCATGGTAGTGAGGGACACCTGATGTTGTGAATCAAACGAGGACTGTCTTCAGTTGTGGGGTGTATAGATGTAGCCTAGAGGGTAGGCCATTTAACTTGTAACCCTGATGTTGCAGGTTTGACTCTCAAATAAGGTAGTACTGCCAAAACAAAAGGTACACCATGACAACCTTAGCAGAGTGTGCAACTGTAAGATGTGTGAGTTGTTTTGGATTCCTGAATGTACTATGATCTGGTAACATCTGTACCTTATGTTGTGTGTCACTGCTGTAATCAATGAGAGCTGTCTAAATGCCCCATATCAGCGATATTTTTTGTAGTATTTGTAGTTGCATTTTGTTGTGTGTCAGTGAGAGTTTCATTTTTGTATATCAGTGAGGGTTGCATGACAGACAGAGTTACAGACAGTTGCATTTTGCCATTTGGCTGTTAGGTTTGCAGTTTGCCATGCATCAGTTAGATTTGTATTGTATTGTGTATCACTGAGGATTCTCTAATGGTGTGTATCTGTTATCCACTGGTGTGTATCATCGAGGGCTCAGAGCGTTTGAATATTAGAGTGACGGTTACATGGAAAAAGGTTATATTATTTTACAAAGATGAAAAAATGTCAGCAAAAAATGGGAATAACTGCACATCGCTACAGTTGTTTTTTCGATTGTTTCAAATATCAGCAGATTCATTTCCTAAAGGGATATTTTGCATTTTATTTCTCCTGATGTTGCCATTCATGCATGAGGAGTAATCCCAAGGAGCATTGCAGTCAAGGGTAGGAGAGAGAACAACCAATCAAACCCTCCACTACCGTTATGCCTCTCTGTTTGGATGGTTTTGCAGATACAGAAAGAAATAGTATATGTATTTTTTTTTTCTTTTTGACTTCAAGGTAAAAACCTATATAAACCAATGACAGATATATGTGTGGTTGTGCCAGAGTTTATTTGCTCAGTTACATTGGTTAGATAACAATGCATTTACATAAATCAAATAGTTTGAAATGACATATGAGGGTTGATAAGTATAAATGTATGTTGGCAGCAGAAGGATTTTAGAAACAATAGAAAGGTGACTCGGCAAAGAAGTGAAGTTGCCTTAGGCTGGGGGCTGTTGGTTTTGTTTTGATCTGTACAGCAAACATGCTGTTTAATTACTATGATTCGTATGACAAAGTACCGGCTCTAGGGTGGGGCGGCCTCACCTCAAAGAGGTAGTGACAAATGATTGAGTTGACACATGTACACCCATTTACCCACATAACACATAATTACACACACACACACACACCCACACACACACACACACACACACACACATACACAGCTGGCCCTGATGAGCATAATTATGTATTAATACAGCTGGTGCTGTGAGCTCACTAAAAGTCTACCTCAGCAAGTTAACACAAAGTTAGAGGCAATACGATTTAGCCCTGATACACGGAAAACAGTGAACTTGCTGAGATGATTTATTTTGCTTGGTTTGATGTTTGATTACATAAAACTGCATGTGAACCTCAGTGGATGCAGCTGGTAGGAAGCCTTACAGGGCGAGATGTTTACAACTAAGGAGGAAAAAAAACGCCATAGAAAAATCCATCTTCAGTGAACACAGCACAGTTTCCTTTAAAGCCAAGCCAAGGTTTCTTATTCTTTAACTGCACACCCCCCCCCTGCCCCCCCTTCAGTTGCTTGTTAGACACAGAACTCTAGAACTGCTCATATTTTACTGAACACCAGCAATGAGGATGCAACAATAAGTATTATAGAAGAAGAACTACAAAAAGCATTACCCAACCTTACAGTAATACACCAGTTCTGAACTGCTCTTCCTCTTGAATCTGTTTGTGTGGGGGAGAACAAAAGTGTGTGAATTCTTCTGTTAGCACCGCAGAATAATGACGGAGACACAAACGTAATTGTCTGGGGGGGTAGTGTGGCTTCCAAGCTCTCACACCAGGGGGGATATGAAAGAAGCCATTTCTATGAAACAGGATACAAGGCCATTGCTTATTTGGAGACCATTCAGAGGGATGAATTCACTACTCTAAGAATGGCCCGGAATGAGGCCGCGTTTTGTCAAATCATCGGACGTGGCGGTGGCCTCC
The DNA here is from genome assembly GCA_022829145.1 of Albula goreensis. Taxonomy (NCBI): domain Eukaryota; kingdom Metazoa; phylum Chordata; class Actinopteri; order Albuliformes; family Albulidae; genus Albula; species Albula goreensis. The sequence goes on from CM040758.1 coordinate 10,622,449, forward strand.
CCCCGTCCCCCCGCCCCCCTCCCCACTCCTCCACACGGGGGAATTCTGAGCACCAAGAAGCCCTATCTGTGTTCCAAAAAGGATTTCTGCTTCCAAGAGTCATCACCATTACCAGAAGCGACGGCAGAGCTGCACTCCGTTGCCAGGGTGTGATGTCACTGGATACCAGGAGTCGCTAGTCCATTCAAGGACTCTCCTTTTGCATTACGCTGCACCAGCAGGACAGGTTTCTGTTGCAGCAACGTGAAATGTAGTTTAATTCGTTCAAACATATTTCAGTTGCAGAGTAGAGTACCAAAATCAATGTCACAGTTCAGAATTTACTTTTTGATAACAAAATGATGTTAAGTGGCTTAAGTGATTTCAGAAAAAAATATATAACTTCTCAGTCATACGTAAATATTAGTGTATCACAGTTTTAACTTTGCATAAGCACTATTATGTAATCAAGTTTAACAATGCTTGGATTCTAGTCTGGGTACAGCATTGTTTACAGAGCAGGGGTGGGAGGGAACAAAAAAAGATTCCCAAAAACATGTACTTTTTTTCTCAATCAATATATAAAAGGCACATGATTAATCCCTGGAAAACTGGCCTCTTATCAGTGCAACCTCTGTGAATGTTGAGGGAAAAAACCCACGCGTGGCACAGCAAGCTCAGTGACGGCTGAGAGTACAGCTGATTTCTGACAATAATTAACCGTATCGAGCTGGGGGGAGCGTGGCGGGGACTCTTGGCAGAGATATGCTATGGATTTGTCTCCGCTGTCTTCGCTCTGATCGGCGCACGGCACGGCTGCGAAGAGAGGCTTCGCCTGGCTGGGCTTCCTGTATTACAGTTTAATGTTTTTTAGAGCAGGAAAAATGGCCTTATGTAACAGCCCATGTGATTCGGGACAGAAATAGCGTCTGAGCTCTCTGCCTGCTCCTCCTGCTGGCCTTTGGCTCTCGCCAGACCTCCCGCCAGACAGACGGACGCAGCTCGCGCGCTCGTCTCCTCTTGCCCCGGCAAGCCTCTGCTGGTTTCTGCACGCAGACCTGTTCTAAGTTTAAAACGTGTTGAAAGAATTCAGTAAGCGATATCTGCAAGAATAACATATTGGCTGCCGTGTATTCATTATGAGTGGCGTGAAACTTCACGAAATGTTTCAGGGCCTGTGACAGGGAGAGAGAGAGAGAAAGACACGTAGAGGTAGATAGATAGAGAAAGAAAGAGAGAGAGAGACGATTGATGGAGTCCAGGCTCTGAGAGAGTGTGGGCGTGTGGCTTCGCTGTCCTGGGGTCAGTCCTGGCTCAGAGAGAGGTGCGTGGGCGTCAGGTTCTCTGTCCTACAGAGTCTACGGCAATGGAGTGGGCCTGAAACACGGAGAGCGCATTTCCACTGTATTTTTTTTTGGGGTGGGGGGAGGGGTTTGAGTGGCAGGTGGTGCATTAACTATTTGCACGTTTCTAAATTTGCACTACCGCATTGTCAAACCACATATACCAATCATCTCATTGGTAAAGACCCCTCGCCAAGAAATAACGGATGATGAGAACTGGCCTTGAGAACTATTGTTCTTCCGAACCTCCTTTTTTGTCGGTATCAAGCTTGCCAATTTTATTATGTATCATCCATCTGTATCTGATTTCTGTTGTACTTAATTGGGTCGAACACTCCTATGCACACATTATTAAAAAACGGAAAAAAACGGCAATCTCTTGTGTTTCACTGCTTTTTGGGTCAAAGTGATGTCCCCAAGTGGAATTTTGTTTTTGCCTTCTGTTGTTAATTAAGTTAATTAATCCATCTGCCTTTCCTCTATCCATTTCAAAACTGCTTCTGAGGGGAACAATACGAATAATCCGTTATTATAGCATAATAAGCAATCTGTCAGCAGAGCCGAGAGAGGCGCACTGAAACAACAAATTTGGTGTGTTTCTAAGGCTTTAAAAAGAGTATTTTGAAAAGTAAGACTTAATTATCTGGTCACAAATGTATGCAATCTGCCAGAAAGTTTACTAACATTGTAAAATTGTGGGTTCATGTCACATTAGGTGATACTGTGAAAAAATCTGGTTTTTAAGATAAAACTCAGCAGCAATCATTTGTTGCTTAATCTGGTATCCCTCTACCACACAAAAATGGTTTTTAGAGAGAACACAAGTATTGTTTTCACAAAGATAAAAATCATATCACAAAGTAATTACTTTAAAATAATCGGCATAGCACTAGTGGTGCATTGACTATGAAGCCATATTCACAAAAATTGACAACCTTGCAAATCACAGCAAAATTACCACGGAGGCCACTCCTCTCATGGATTATGATTGTCACATATAACGCTAAAGTCCAAAGGGAGGCCACCAATAAAAGTTAAAAGTTGTATTGCTGTGTTTAATAACAATTTAAAGTGCATTTTAAAAGTAACATACCAGAAAAAAACCCATATAAATATTGTGTGCAGCATGATGCCATAGAGGTAAAATTAGGTTCTTCTTTCAGTGTACCCCTTTCGTCCCTTAGCCCAATCCTTATTTACAAAACTGAAAATAGAGTCCTTTAGAAAATAAATAAAACAGATAAAAAATGACAGATCAGGATGTTAAACCACAACATTTTCTGGTTTCTTTTACACGTTCTGGAACTGAGACCTTCCATTGTGGAGCAATTACATTACTGCACTAAGAACTGAACTTGTTGGCAAGAGAATAAATAAAACTGGGGGCCCTCTACAGGTGGATTATGGTTAGCATCCTAGGAGTTGTGTAAAATAATCATTAAGGCACTGATGATTTCTCAAACAGCCAGTGTAGCTCAACTTATTTTACATGAAGAAGTTCTCATAAGACAGAGCTGGAGAGCGATAACACATGACTTCACTGACTAGTTACAAACCTAATACCCATTCAATATTTATAATCTGTAAAAAATGCAACAACATACATCTTGGTCCATCATTGTAGGAGGATGTCAAAAAATGACTTTTATTGGCTGGTTAGTAATAATTACCCTGACATGTAAATTTTCAGACTTGGATCAATGTACAGTACCATTTTCAAACTACAACATTAATGTGTAGCTAAAAACGTCTGAAGTAGGCCTTTTAGGTTCTCTGGGTTTATAAGCAAATTTTAATTCTTTATTTTTAATACTTTAATATTTTACATGTCGGTCTCACCCTGATGTACAAAGATCTCTAAACAGAGAGAGTTCGTTTCTTCTTTAAGGGGGAGATAAACTTCAGAAAGTATCTATTCAGGCCCAATGGAATGTAGGTGTTTGAGGGGTGTGGTAACGTCATTGCCAGTAACACAGGATATCAGAGCCAGTTTCTCCTTCTGGGGGTCACTGCTGAGTCAGACGTTTTGGTACAGGTATCATGTTTTGACTGTTTTCCACAGTCTTGCTGATAGGCATTGAAACAGGACAGGATTCTTGATATGCTTATCCCATTCCATCTCCATTCCGCACTGAGCAAAAAAGGACCATTATATACAGATTTTCTGGTCTTTATATTTCTGGAATGGGAATGGTTTAGGAGGTACCTGGCGTGTAAATGCTTTTAACATGTCTGTCATTCGTTTCATGTATTGAACATCTGAAGTCTGGGTTAAGATCATTTCTCCATACGTCGAGTCCATCCTCTGAAAACAGCTTTGCTATCTTATGTCTCATATTGACATCCAGACATAGGAAATTATCATTTACAATGTCCAGAGGAATCCAACATAATATGTGTCTGAAAGTGAAATCTGGATTTAGTATTTGTTGGGTTATGGTGCATATCGACAAAACCACAGATACGCTTTGGGGAATGGTCCATATATTTTAGCATATCAAAAGAATGTCAAGTCTACCCCTGGATCCTGATCCTTTTTACTTAATGCTGGTATGCACATAAAGCTAGTGGCCCTTTGTCTCTGTTTCCCTCAATACTGAGTGTCCCTCTGGTTCCTTACAGGCCAGCACAACTACCTGTGCGCAGGGCGGAATGACTGCATCATCGACAAGATCCGGAGGAAAAATTGCCCTGCTTGTCGAGTCCGCAAGTGTCTCCAAGCTGGAATGAATCTCGGAGGTATGGGAGCAAAAGTGTCTACTGTCTGTCCGTCAAAAAAACACATCCCTATAGGAAACGCATGCTTAGTGCGGTCTGTCAGCATCTGTCTGAAATAATGCGGAACAGACACTAGGGACTGGAGAAACAGGAAATGGGATCCAGGGATCTACCAATAGATACAGTATGGGATCTATAGTCATGTGATCCACTTGATTTTCAGTTTAGATAGTGCACCTCATTAGAGTTTAAATGGACTGAGGATATCATTTCACCATAGCCAGGGTCCTCAACCCTCAAAATTACTTCTATGACAATGACTATAGTGAGGTCACACCACACTTAACAGTTTAAACCAATCACACAAAACTGAAAGATGAGCAAAAAACAATCAACAAAGAATAAAGAATGTTTACATTAAAGAGTTCAAGCAGTCAGACAGTCAAGCTACAGATCACCTCCACCTCGAGGAAATCAAAGCAACAAGATCAACAACTGAATGGAGACAGAGCAACACAATCAGATAAACTGGGTTTTCCTGCAGCAGAACTGCGGTGGACTGTTGAAATCGAAACTCGGAAGCCGAGAGCGATCGCAATCAAAGCAAACATTTTCAAAATTACCGATGCAAGCTTGTTACAGTAAGACAGTACATTACAGTGGGTAAAGGCGATTGATGTTGCATGCAGGTGTGTACGGTCAGTGGTGCCGCTCTTGGCAGCGTAGGTTGTGTATTGAATGTCTGCCGAGGGACACTGAGAAGGTTGAGAGCGCCGCTGTCGGAGGCACCTGTGTGGAATATCTGATCAGCTCTTGAGGCCTTCAGGCCGGAGCGCAGACTGTGAGCGTGTGCCCAAGGTCGCGTTTTTCCTCAGTCCATGCCAGTCCATTTCTGAAGGCCCAAACAAGTCTTTGTTGACATCCGATTCAGCCCCAGCTAAACAATGCAGGGTAAAGCAAAATAAAAGCTGAAGAAAAGGCTCTTGGATGGTTTCCACACGCTTTTCTGTTTGAAGACAACTGCAACTAATAACCGCAATCCCAACTGTTGGCGATGATGGAATCCACCTGACTGGCAGGTGTAAACAAAATGCTCTCGAACAGAGAACGGAAAACTGTTGGGTCTCTAAGAATAGGACAGTCAGTAGCTGGAGACAATAGAGAGGAAAGTAGCTCGCGTATGAAATATTGACTTAAAAGAGAGGCTGGTTAAATAGGTGGGGCATGGGTTCAGCAGTTACATTCTAGTCAGCTGTAAAAGGAACTTTGCTCTGTCACAAAGATACCACATGAATCTGGCTTTTCAAATGAATGATGCACCATTTTTTATTGTACTGCAGTATTTTGTATGATTGTACCAAGAGCTTTAGATTTTCAAAACTCTCAGCTGCTGGGACTATTACAAGCTGTGTAGCCATGTTGCTCCTCATATTGTCAATATTTCTACAAAGTCCATTCTATTTATTTCATGTTGTATCATGTTATTCTCAATATGTAATTTTAAATAATATCCATCTGAAAGGATAGGCAAGTTTGAAGTACAGTGGAAAGTTGCATTTCAATCACAAATATTCAAACCATGCAAAGTAAATGTATTTATCTCCAAGGAAACGGATTTGATAATGGCTTCTAATCCAGGTCTACTTTGTCCCTTTGAGGATTTCTGTCGAACACATGATTTACATTTTTGATGAAAGGTAATCGTGCAGCTGTAAGAGTAGTTGTGTGTTACACAAATCCATTTTAATTAGATCTGGTGTGTTGACATGATTGTAAAATTTCTTTATTGGTATTTGTACTCACTGACATGAATCTGAAGTAAAGTGATTTGAATTTTAATTAATGTAGAAAGGTGTGTTAGTAGACATGGTAATGATTTAAAAAAGTGTAGGATGTGTAAAATGACTTTTTCAACATATGTTGAACCCAGATTGTCGTACACAGCTCTGTTAAAGGGTTAATTGGTCATGTTCTTGCACCCCACAGCCCGAAAATCAAAGAAGCTGGGGAAGTTGAAAGGCGTGAACGACGACGGGTCTCTGCAGAGCTCAAAAGACGGGCAAACGTGTTTAGCCTCTGAAAAGGAGCTGAGCAGCGCAGCCTCCCTGGTGCCCGGCGTTGGCGCGGTAACACCGTACTTGGCCCCATCCATCTGTAACGTCCTGGAGCTCATTGAACCTGAGGTCGTCTATGCGGGATACGACAACACCATCCCGGACACCACAGACCACCTGCTGTCCAGCCTTAACCAACTTGCCGGCAAGCAGATGATCCGTGTGGTCAAGTGGGCCAAAGTACTTCCAGGTCAGGGGCCAATTCATTCAGCTGTGCTATGTTGTATGTTAAAATTTCTCATTGACAAGCAAAACTCTTATTGCAGGAATTGTCAACCCTGCTCCTAGTGGGCTACAGGGTATGCTGGTACAGTGAGTTAATTGTGTAATTAATCACTTTAGTTGGTCATTAAGTGATGATTACGCAATTAACCCAGTGTTCCGTGTGGCTCTCCAGTACCAGAACTGAGCACCCTTGCCCTAGTGCCTGTGGCTTGTTAAGTACTGAGAGAAACAGGCAATCCAAATGACCAAGTGGGTCGAAGTACTTCCAGGGCAGGGGTTGGATCATTTAGCTGCACTCTGCATGTTCGCTGACACTTTCTTACTGACAAGCAGCCCACTGTCTGTGGCTTAGTAAGTGCTGAATGGCCAAAGGGGTCAAAGTACTTCCAGGTCAAGGGACTACTTGTGTAGCTGTAGTCTTGTGCACATTCATTGAATTCCTCTTTGACAAAACACTACTGTGTGTGTAACATACTAAGTGTAAATAATAGCTGAAGTCAGCCTTTCTCAGAACCGTTTGAATCTGTATCATACATCAAAGGATATGACTTATTTGAGCTTATATGAGCTTGTACCATATCAGTTTTGTGAATCAATTCAACGGTGATTATATTGCCATCTTTGAAAAAATATTGAGCATTTACTGCTCAACATAGGAGATAATTAGTTACACATAATAATCAAGTCAAGATTTAATTGTATAAGCTAAAAAAATGAATTTTAGATATCAAAACTGTCTACTGAGATGTACTATATGTTTTATATATACTCTTGGAGAGGCGGCTTTCTCTTTTCAGGTGTATAAATAGACCGCTTCGTGAACAGCAGGTCAGAATATTTTTTCTGACTTTGGAGGCACCATGTCCGTTAGCCTACAGGTTCCAATTCATTCAGAGAAAGTTTGGGAAAATTAAACATGGTTTTTAAATGAATTTCTTGAGCCGCAGATACTCATGGTGAGAAGAGCCTTTATTCCCTCTTTGGGGGTCTCAGGTAGAGCTGGAAGTCCTTTCAAGATATTTAAAGTTCACTCTTTCAGGTGCTGAAAGCGCCAGTCATATTATTTTAAATATATTCATTAGCTGTTTTTCTAAGATAAGATTGTCAGGCACTCAGTCCACCCTCTCGTATTGTGTTAACTGAATTTTCTCGTCCCAGAAGAAGGGAGTGGTTTTTTTATACGAGCCAGAGAAATAGCTTCCTGGTTGTACAACATTAAGCTGCTATAATGACATGTTAAACTGTGCCATACATGGTGTAATGACTGACACTCATTGTCAAATAACCTCAAATATCTCAGCGTCTCCCAGGCTGCCCTGCTGCATGTGAATGATTGCATGACTGGAAGAAGTTTTTGAGGTACAGACAGCAGAGTAATAGATGAAGCCCTTGAGATAATCAGGTAAAACCAGGCTTTACAACGGGCTGCAGCAGTTTAAAGGGTAAACACAGATTAGACTGCCACTGGCTCTGTGCCAGCGTATATAGACTATGCGCAAGTGTGTGTGTGTGTGTGTGTGTGTGTGCGTGTGTGTGTGTGTGGTGTATGTGCATGTCTGTAAGATTGTGTACACATGTATGTGTGTGCAGGCCAGTCTCAGGTAAAAATAGGTGCCACATTTCACATTTCTCATGAACATTATATTTCCCTTTTAATTATAAAATGAAATTGTATTCAGTCCCCCTCCATGTCACTGCTCGTCCTCTCAGCCTGTCCATGTTTTGCCGCTCCTCTCCCCAGGGTTCAGAGGCCTGCCCATCGAGGATCAGATCACCCTGATCCAGTACTCCTGGATGTGTCTGTCCTCCTTCGCCCTCAGCTGGAGATCCTACAAACACACCAACGGACAGATGCTGTACTTCGCCCCAGATCTCGTTTTCAACGAGTGAGTTACGAACCGTGTGCCGCGTCTGTTTCCAGCCATTTTCACCACATCTGTCCCAGAGCACCATGGGTCTCATTTATCAAGCTCTTACATGTCTTCATTTACACATGCTTTTTCTCAAGCCAGTTAAGAGCAAATATTTACAATGGGTTTGGTTTATCCTTTCCATTATGAATTATTTATACTTGTAATCTTACTTTTGACTTCAATGTGTATTTCATGTTTTATAACAGCATGAAAACATGTAAATCCATGATAAATGATATCAATTGTTTCCAGTCATTTGGGCTCTCATATAGTGATGTGGGTCAATATTTGAACTTGTGTGCTTATTTAATTTAGTAAATTAATTTTGTGGCGATGTGACAGTCTACTTCAATGCCAGCATTGGGGCTGAGTGAGAAAGCTGTAAAGCCGGAGCTGAAGCCATCTCTGTGCTGTTTTCTCAGCTATGAAGATTGTGTCACCATAATAGGCCCATTGTTCCTGAATATGCTCTCTTCCAAGAGGAAGCGCTCTCTCTCTTACACATACACACACACACACACACACACTCACACACACACGCATTGTTCTTAAATTGTGTGCATGTGATCAAAGCAGAGAGAGGAAAGGACACGGAGTGAGTGATCCGTTGTAGTATATTTGGAGAGGAAGAGGTTTCGGGGAGGTGTGTAAGAGCATGTACTATGGGATTTTTCCCAGCCAATGAAGAAGTGAATGAAGGGAGCAAGAAGAGACTGACCCCTGCAGGTCACTTAGTTGCATTGCATCCCAATTTGCATCACAATATGTGCCCTTAATTCATTAATTAACTTTGATGGGGTCATAAGCAGTGTGTTGTGTCAATTTGTGACAACTGATTTCAAGGTCAGGACAGTGTACTGAATTAAAATAGCTTTTTTAATTCAGAAGATGGGCTTACCTTTGGGATAGGTATGGGATAGTTGTTTTAGATACAAATAGGCAAGTTTATCTGGTAACTAAGTGTAACCTTAATGTGTGCTTAACATTATATTTAAAAATCCAAGAGCCATAACTTTCATATTTCGTATGTAAACTATGATTAAATAAACAAACTGAGTATATCTTAATATTTAAAAAAATGTTTAAAATTGCTACATAAACACAGCTTAAACTCATGAGACATTAAGCCTTGTGTCTCATGTTTTTGCATATGCAGTCCCTTTTGATCATGAGCTAATGTATTGAGTTATATGAGCAATGACAATTGGGTAATGTTAAACTGCCTTTGTCTGTTTGAGAAGTCCCTGTATGTGTGACAGCTGTCCTGTGTGAGAAGCGTTCAGTGTTGAAGGGCTCTGCTCTCATTAGACCGTAAGGCTGAGGAGTGGAGGTGTCTGCCCTCATGGTCTTTACACTCCTGCAGTCAGCAGAGTGCAGCATTCCTGCTGTCTTTGGACTGGACCAGGTCCTGTGGGGGGAAGGGTGTGAGACCCTGTTAGCTTCAGAGTGCAGCATCGGTTTCAGACCGTTTACAAGGGAATGAAGAAAGGAGAGAGGAGAAGGCAGTCTTGCTGAGAGCCAGTGGAAGGCCACCAGCAGTCAGATCTAAACCGAGCGTGAGTGCTGTCTCTTCTTCTCAGAGCAACAAAATCAGTTGTACCGTCTGTCTCGGAGTAAGATACAAAATCAGTATACATCCTCGCAACGAGACACAAAATCAGGAACTGTCTCAGGAGGAGACATAGATCCTGCATGCCATTACTGTGAGACACAAAATCTACTTTCTCATTCAGAATCAAAACCAGTGTACTGTCTGTCTGTCTGAGTTTGAGACAGATTCTGTGAGACAACAGAACCTGTTTACCATCCATCTCAGGGTGAGACAAAGCACCAGTGACATTGTCTGGGAGTGAGACACAGAGACAGTGTGCTGTCTGTCTGACAGTCCCTCCCAAAAACCAGCAGCTGTTATGATGTGGTTTGTGGCATAAGATGTAAGCTCTTCCAAACGGTCTACAGAGCTTGCCTTTGATTTATTTGTGGTCGCCCTTGTGAGGGATTCTAAAGCTATGGGTCCAAACCCGCTGGTCCCCAGACTCTGTAGCATCTGTACAGCATGTTTCCATTAGCCCTCTCCACTAGCTTTCTCGGCATCGCTTTCTCTCGTCTCTGTGTCTCTCCTCCCCTCTGGTTTTGTCCCGTAAGAAGTCTGAGGTTTGCAGGGACATGCTGGAGGGTTTACGTGCTGTGTCTTTTCCCACAGACAGCGAATGCAGCAGTCGGCCATGTACGAGCTGTGTGTGGGGATGCGGCAGGTGAGCCAGGAATTTGTGCGGCTGCAGCTCACCTATGAGGAGTTCCTGACCATGAAGGTCCTGCTTCTGCTCAGCACAGGTGAGTGTATGTGGGGTCTTAGAGCTGCAGCAAAGCACACACACACGTGCGCGCGCACACACACACACACGCTCACACATTCACATGTGCAAATACACATGCACAAACAGACAGCCACAGTGAATATATATCCCTTGCATCTGCTATGAGTCGGCAGGAAGTCCACATCTTCTTGCTCAACAGTGACCCCTGCTGGCCATTCAAGAGCCTACAGTCTGTCTGACTCGCACTCCTCCTAAAGTTTCTCCCTCAGACTCATTCTGCCCAAGCTGGAAAGCGTGCACGCTGCAACAATCAGTTCATATAACTGAACCTTTGATTTGTATTCCAAATTTGCAGAAAATGGTCTTATACACAACTTTCACAATGACTAGAAAGAGTGCTGCAGCACCTAGCATGAGTAATATCTGTAAAATGACAATATTTTGTAAGAAGAAACATAAGGAAAAGAGTGGGTGCAAAATAAGCTAAATGAAGGGAGGAAGGGTTGTGGGATCGGAGGAGCTGCGGGAGGCGCAGAGAGAGCAGAGAGGTGGTCCAGGCCTCGGCCTCTTTGAACCGGTCTGTGATTTATAGAGATATTTATTACAGCTGTCAGGCCCTGCTCAGAGCATGCACAGCACTGACAGAGACCATTCTGCTTCCCCAGCAAGATCCACAACGGACCCTGCTGTTATGTGTGTGTGTGTGTGTGTGTGTATATACGTCTGTGTGTGCATGTGTATGTACATTGCATATCAGTGTGTGTGTGTACTAGTGTGTATATGTGTGTGCGTTCCTGTGTATGTGTGTGTGTGTGTGTGTGTGTGTGTGTGCGTGGCCATAGGCTGTGTAAAAAGTTATTATTGTAATTCCCTCCAGACCTTGGCTAAGGTTTCAGCTCAGCAGAGCTGGCTGCTGGGTGACCTTGCTTGTGTTGGGATCTGAGGGCTAATTCATCCCCTCCAAAACATGGAGTTCAGGAGCTCTGAGGCTTGCTCCTTTTTCACCTGCAGACCAGACTCTGCTCTTGCTACGTACATACTCTTATGTACTAAGGACATTACATTTGCGTCACATACCCTCTCTTTATCTATAGGTACAGTAAAACTGCAGAACTGTCTCCTGCAACAGCGACATATGGGATCTTCTGTCGCCCTCATTTAATGTTTCTATCAATATCTAATGGAGATTGACAGTCTGGAATAGTGCCAGCTTTTAAGCTAGTGCAGCTTATTAACTGTACATCCATACTGGTGCTTTGGCAGTATGCTAATTCTAAAACATTTCTGTTAATGAGCTCACTGAAAGTATCTTTTTGATTAGTTTTTTATTTTGTTTTTGCCCAATGGTATTTTTTATGATGAAAAGTAATTTTTCATACATACATACAAAGTTTTACTTAGAGAAAAGCCTTTTTGAAATGCTACTGACTAAATTCTTCTTTGCAAACTTATATTTTGAAATTACACAACCTACCAAGCAAACTTTTGCTGCTAACCTTTCTATCCTCTGGCTCCACTGAGGTTAGTTAGAGGTAGAGCTGGTGAATACGGTTTTCATAAAATGTATGCCAAAAATTATACTTCATTTTGAATGAATACACCATTCATTTTGATAATTCCAAACAAACGTACACTAATTATAGATTATTATTGATAATTTTGTGAATTTCTAAATACTTTGTGAAATGTCAGTTACTATAGATATGACAAATCAGTATCATACTTATCATTGTAATTAGATGCTTATTACTTACGTTTTATTTTGCATTAACCAGACATGCCAATTGACGGTCATGTTTCATTTAGTGGTGACCCAGGAAGAGAGAGTGCGGCACTGGTTTGCCAGTAAAGGGGATCAGCTTAGAGGAGATTATTAGGTGGGCAGATGGGAGTTTGACCAGGATGCCACGGTTAACACTCCCTCTCTCTCAATAAGTGCCATGAGCCATGAGGTATTTAATTACCACAGTGAGTCACGACCTCAGTTTTACATCTCATCTGAAATCAGACATGCATCCTGCGGCACAGTGTTCCCATCACTACTCTGCAGGTTGAGGATTGATTTTCTCGGGACATAATAGCAAATAATTAAGATGAATAATAAAAAAATTATAATAAAAAATAAATTATGGTGCAATCCGTCTCATCCATCAAATTTCATTTCAAATAGCAGTTTTATATAATATCCAATAAGGAATTGTCTCAATTTTACAAGTAATGTCTGGTTTAAACACAACAGAGTTATGCTGGAGTATGTGCTGGAGGTTTCAGTCACTTATTAAAGATGTTTCTTCAAAGTGTTATTGGAGTGAACAAGCATGTCTGAATTATTATCAGTTCTTTCCTCTACTCTCATCTCTTCATCTCCTCTCCTCCATTCCTGCCTTCTTTCCTCATGACTCATTCAGAAGTAGTTAAAGACAGGAAGTGAAGGAAACAAGGAAAGTTTCTAAAATATTTTAGAGAAATCCAAGTTGTGAATTCATTTGTCTTGAGTAAATGTGAAAATATGATTGTTTTCTTCTACAAAGTCTCTTTTTTGAATCAGCTTTACTGTTGTTAACTTTAACCACCTTTAGTCTGTAGTGTCATATTGTCTTATCAAGAAATACCTGTTTTGTTTCAGCTGGTAGGTCTGCCGAGAACTCATTTCTGATTTGTAGCTCTGACCAGGGAAATCAGACTGAGCTGGAGAGACAAGGCATCATTTACCCATTTAGATTCAGGGAGTGATTGAATGGCCAGATATAGAGAGCCAGTTGCTGTGGGTATTTTACCAGAAAAATAGGGTTATAATAATACCCTTACTCTTCCAACAAGTGCTGTAGAATATTTACTGTTCCTCAGTTCAACAGGAATGGTGCCTCCCTCTGGCCCAATGACACCAATTTTCCAGCAACAGGTTAGTTTTCCTAGAAGGTCTCCCATCCATGTACCAATCAAGCCCACACTAGCTTAGCACCAGCAGTTTTCCATGTGAAGAATATGGAGTGGTATGGCTGATAAACTCCAGTGGTTTGATATGAGAAGTGTACAAGGCTAAAGGCTGCTTAACGTCAGTCGTTTGACATTAGAAGGGTACAAGGCTAAAGGCGGCTAAACTTCAGCAGTTTGACACAAGAAGGGTACAAGGCTAAAGGCGGCTAAACTTCAGCAGTTTGACACAAGAAGGGTACAAGTCTAAAGGCTGCTAAACTTCATGAGAAGAACACAGGGTGGTATGAATGCTTAGCTTCAGCAGGGTGGTATGGCTGCTTGGCTTTAGCTGATTGACCTATGGAGAGTACAGTGTGGCATGAAAGCTACAGTTGAGTATTTTAAGATGAGAAGGATACAGGGTGGTTTGCCTCCTGGCTGAACCTTAAATTTCCAAAATTTCTGTTTCTGCTGGATGAAGTACTCCTGTCAGTCTTCCACACGTGGTCCCTGTTGTTAGCACCCCTGTTTCTCAAAGGAACATTAAACACCTATAACACCATGCTTAACTTTACTCAGATTGCCTGGTCTTCCCTAACCAAAAATAACACTTTTTTTCTGAGAGGCCTGCTCTGTTCTGTGCAGGATCAGTGTATCCTGAGTTTTCAAATGGATACTTGTGTCGACACAGGAAAGGTGAAGCGGCTAAGCACTAGCTGAGACCACCTCTATGATTCAGGGGTCCATGGTAAATGAAGGCATGCATCAGAAAAAAAGTATTTTACACTTCTGGCATGAGGAGGTTGTTTTTGTGTAGAAATAATGATTTTGATGTGTGCGACCTCTCTTCTTCTATATGTGCCTTCCCTCTTGTCCTGTGCTATGAGTCAGCCATATGAAATGTCCACAGGCACTCATATGTAAGAATATGCAGTTCTCTCTGCACTTTTGTTTTACCAAAAGAAAAGTAAATCTAGTTCAATGATGGAGCTTGCAGCTAAGCTATTCAATACATTCCCACTTTTTAAAGTATATATACATATGAAATTTTAAAAAATATATATCTGAAAGAGCAAGGTAGGTGTGGAAAAGTAAATTAACATACTGGCCATTAGCATAGCAATAAAAAACAATCCAAAGCTGAATATTAGTTATTTCTGGCAGAAATGCTTATGACAGAGCCAAGTCAATGAAAAATCTGATCTTCATATTAATTTGAGTTTCAAAGAATGTCCAGAAGCATTTTTTTAAAACATGATGAACATTATAGATTTATTCATCTGCATATTTTGTGATGCTATTCAGATTCCTTTCTCACCTGTCCAGTGGCCCAGCTTGGATCCCAACTTTAATCCTTCTGGGGACTTAAATCCTTACTTAGTCTCTAAGAGTTGGAGCACCGATATTGTATCAGGTTCACCTGTAAAGTAAACGCCAAAACTGCTCCAACATCACAGCCTGTACACACAGGGCATCTCAACATAAGAGTACTGATTTATTATCAGGTTCATGGTCTTATTTTAACCGTATCTACAATTAAATAGTGATGGTTGAATGAGGTGTCTCGACACCAGCATGTGTGGCACTACAGTTAGCTGTTAATAACTGACTTGTTTCAACCAGACAAGTGTTGCTCTTCAAGCCCAATGGTCCTATTTTTGGTATCATTATACCTAATTCTCCATTCATTACTATGAACTACAAGTAATTATTCATAAAGCATTCATAAAGAATCTCTGACAAGTATCATCAGTCTTGTATCAGGTCTCCCAGTGTTGACATCCTAGCAATATCCATTATTGGCAAAAAAGGAAAACTGATCCTAGATCAGCACACTGCACTCTGAGATACTTTTTTAAATATGGCCCAGGTTCCCTCCTCGGTACTCCACACCACCCCTACTGTGCTGCTACCTTCAGGGAAGTGCATTCCCATGACACCAATTACCCAAGCATAACAGTCCCGGCTTCAGTCCGGCCCAGAGTGTTCGCCCTGTGTCTAATGAGTGGTATCTGGGTCAGGGAAGGGGGGCAGAGGGGGGGGCGAAAGGCACAGATGTGTAGGAGTTCAATGACCTGCAAAGACATGTCATGTCACCTCTGATTGGCTTGCTTCTTTGCCCTGCTGTGTCATTGGGTTTCTAATGCAGATGCAGCACCACTCCAGTCCTGTAGGGGTAGTGTAGGTGCAAACAAACAAAATACAGACAAAAATACTGACAATAGCCAATCACCTACACTCATTGTTTATCAACAAAGTTGTTGAGGACAGGACTATCAAACTACATTTGTGGAGGGCTGAGGTATCTGCTGGCTTTTGTGCTTGACTTTCAATCAGCTGCCAGCTTAGGTTCTGAAAACAAGGGGTGTGGCCTTTTTATTAGAATAATGCCTTAAATTATGTGCTTAAGCACAGCGTGTTGAAACACACTGAAATCAAGATGACACACCTGCCCCCCAGGACTGGAGTTGTTCACCCCTGTTTTAAATGACTATCTGCATGACATTCAGGGCTTTCTTGACAGTGTGGGGCAACAGTATAGTTTAATGGCCAGGGAACTGGTCATATAACAGAGAGGTTGCATGTTCAAGTCCCAGGTGTGCAGGACTGCAGTTGTACCCTTGAGCATGGCACTTAACCAATGTTTCTTCAGTGACAAATATCCAGCTGAATAAACATGACAATTTCAGCAATGTTAAGATTGCTCTGGATAAGGATGTCAGCTAATAATAGTCAAAATATTGTTTTACTCACATTGCTTATTGTTACAAGGCCGTCAGCTTAGAGTGGCATACTGTTGGGTTTGAATTGTTCTGAATGGAATATTGAGAGTGTTATGTCTGTATATCATGTAATGCTGCTTCTGATCTTTCACAGTAAGAATTCAGAAATGATTTGCCCCCCCCTGAAATTTGCACAAGTTACGGCCCATTGCAGAGTTTTAAGGCCATTGTTCTGTAGTCAAATCATACGGTTCATTTAATTTACAAAACACTGCACTGCAGTAAAAAAACCCAGCATTACCTGTTTCAGACACGTCAGCGCCGCAGGTGTTAAACTACAAGCTATCTAAAATAGAACTGAATTGCTGTCTCCAGCTCGCAATGACTCCTGCTTGTCATTTCTTGTTTGATTTGGTTTCTGATGTAGCCAGCTGCCATCATGAATGTGTGTGTGTGTGTGTGTGTGTGTGTGTGTGTGTGTGTGTGTGTGTGTGTGTGTGTGTGTGTCTGTGTGAGTAAGAACAGCTGGAACCGATGTGATAAACAGTCAACTGGCACACTTGACTCCTGACTCCATTTCATAGCAGCTAACTAAAGTTGCCTCAGTACTGCGCTAATCACACGCTGCCATTTTAAGAACATGGAGATGTCCACATTTCACATATACTATTTCTGTTAAGTAAATGTGAATTTTTGCTCCCTTGTGAAAATTAGGGAAGGATTGAAATATATTGAAATAAAATATCTCATTGAGATATTGCAGGACTTCACAACACATGAAAACGTGTACACATCTATATGGTCTTACAATGCATTATTGTGGTATTGCAATATATTAAAAACAGCTGACAAATATTGCTATATTTGACAAAAACAGATAAAAGCCTAAATACAGTATATATATTAAGAATATAGTGCAATACATTCCATTTCCATGTGGATTATAACTCAAAACTCCTCCTGATTGGTTTTATCATAACCCAAAGAAACATCTCCATCTTACCTTTTTACATCACTTAATGTTTAATCAATTCTACAACCAATTAAAGTATTAATCAATAATCATATATGTACAATGCTGAGCTTAATACAATGCAGATATATAAATGCGCACATACATTTTTGTAAATATAAATTTATGCAGGTTGAAGTTAATAAAGGCAGTCAGGGACATGCTTCTTCATAAATGATTGTGCTGGTGAATGTCATTTAAAATTTTGGCAGCGTTCCATGCTTGTCGTACCCCTCTGAGGGAAGAGGGGACATTAAGATCTTTCCTCGGGACATTTGGTGACATCGTTTTACCGCCGGCTGCGTCCTGGCGCTGGAGCCTCTGTCGTGTGCTGGGTCAACCCTCCGTGAGATTGAAGTTTAATTCTTCCTCTATAAAGTCTGTGGCACCTTGTTCTCTGCATGAGGAACTGTGTTTTAAAAACCTGAACACCACATAATGTGCAGTACCCTTAGAGCCTTTTACATTCACAAGGCATATAATTTCCATCCTCATACTTACACAGTATGTTCCAGTGTATATCAAATCAGACTACATATTTAGTGGCAATTCTGATAACAGTTATTTGCAGAAAAGATGCTTTTTTGCAAAATGCTGAGGTCAAGGCAACAGTTCAGTCAAAGACTAAAAAGATAGGGATTCAAGGTCCAAGTTTTACCAAACAATGCATATGTAAAGTTCACATTGTAAGAGTGTTTTAGTTTTGAAACAAAATAATACAGTTTAGCAAGGATTTTGCCTACAAAATAAAACCCTCACTTTAAGGAGTACTAAATGTGTTCCAAAAGACAAAAAATGCATAACTATGATGTCATTGGTACACAAGGGAGGAAGGACCCCAGCCTCATCGCTCACTAGAGCTGCCTCTTGTGGTTTGGCCGTTTGTGGTCTATGCACCTGCTACTCAGTCCTCCAGCGTAGTGACTGTTTTAGCTGAGATTGCAGATTACAGAGTGGGGAAATTAGGCCGAATTAACAGGCAGTGTTGTAGCACCAATGTAGGCCTGTAGTTGTGAAAAATCTTTCTGAATAGGTAGGGAAAAGTGGGGGAGTTGAAGTGAGTGAATGAGTCAACAAAGGAGTAGGTGGCTTAACAAAGGAATGAGTGAGTCAACAAAGGAATGAGTGAGTCAACAAAGGAGGGTGAGTCAACAAAGGAATAAGTGAGTCAATTTATGAGTGAGTAAGTGCGTGGAGTAAGTTGAGTGGACTGAGTGAGCAAGCGAGTGAGTCTGTAAGGGAGTGATTTGCGAGTGATGAGTAGTTGAGTGGAGAGAATCAGTGTGTGAGTGGTCAGTAAAATCATTGTGAGTCATGTTGCACCTTTCTCATTTCACGTATTTCTATCAAGGTTTGGTGCCATGCGGTCAGTTATTTTATTTAAATTGTACAGTCATACAGAAAAAACATTAGACTTGGATTTGAAAGGAACACATCCAATGTAAATATTTCAGTACAGTTTTACAGTACAGTTTTACAGCCACTAGTTTCATTTATAAAACTGCCTTTGCTGAATGTAAAACATTTCATAAGCTTTAGGGGGTCTACAAAGCAGCAAATTACAGTTCATTGGGTACATAAGACCAAAGGGCTTGAGCAAGGATATAATCATAACAATATAACCATGAGAATGTTTTTGATCACTTTTGTAGCTCCATGACTTTGAGTGTCTTTGCATTAGCGATAAGTCTCAATGCTTGACAAACGCCCCTCCTCCCCATTGAGTGGCAGTTCAGTGTAATGCTTAGGGAACTGAACACTTGCTGTTGTATCCTTGAGCAAGGTGCTCTACCTGAAATGCTGCAGTAATCATCCAGCTGTATAAAAGGATTGCAGATTAAAAAACCTTAAGCTGTGTAGGTCACACTGGATAAGAGCATCTGCTAAAACAAAGGCTCGCAACCCTCGTCCCAGAGCGCCCCTGAGAATGCTGTTTTTCATTCCAACCAAACTTCCTCTCAATTAGGGCAGCCCAAACCCTGTGTTTGGGTCTGTAATTTGTGCTGAAACAGATTTTCACACAATGCAGGTTTGGCTCACTTCCATTTGCTTTGCCTTTGAACTCTTTATTTTCCATAAATGATCCTGTCTGTATGAACACGTGTCCACATCACATTGTGGAAGTTCAGATGTAGGTCTATCAATTATTCAGTACAAAATGTAACATCTTCATAAGGAAGCATTGGCCACAAAAGTTCATGACTAGATCTACACTATCCATTCATTGCAACATGAATATCTTTTTTCAAACAATGTGCCATTAAAGGGGTAACTCATAAAAAAATATATAAAAGCAGCTCATATTTCAGGAATTGCAAGTAAGGTTGGAACAAAACCCAGCACACATCGGGCTACTCCGGGACCAAGAATAGAAACCACTGTGTTAAATGCATACATAAAAATGTCCTGAAGATAGTTAGTGTTGTTAATGCAGTGATAATGCGTTTCTAAGTCAGATGTGCTCCTGTACCATCACAGTTCCCAAGGAGGGCCTGAAGAACCAGCCTGCGTTTGAGGAGATGAGGGTGAACTACATCAAGGAGCTGCGGCGGACAGTGGGGAAGAGCACCAGCACATCCGGCCAGACCTGGCACAGGTTCTTCCAGCTGACCAAGCTACTGGACGCCATGCACGACGTGAGTGACACTGTCTCACCACTGACCGAGTGTGTCTGCACATACTGAGCGTCCGAGGCCCGTCAAGGGACAGTTATGTAATTAGTCTCAAAACTACAACTCCCAGAGACCACAGAGAACTCCCAAAGATGCCTCACTCCTGACACTACATGAAACACTGTCCCTAAAGTTCATTTGAAGACTCCTGCCATAAAAAAAAAAAAAATTGTTGAAAAATGTATAAAACTACAAAAAAAAATTTTTGGTCACAAAGTTGAGTTACATGTAACCTGCAACCATATATAACTCACCTTTTTTAAACTTTAACTTCTCTAAAAATATCATAGTGGTTGCAATGTCATGCAGTCAGTAGCAATAAGCACACAATTACATATCACTGGGTAAGGGGTAAGCCATCCAAATCAGGCAAGGTAGTTGCACATACTGTGAACCTGCCACCAGTCAATCTAATGAAATTCTTAAATTTACATAAACAGGTAGGAATGACTGGGTATTAAGGCTATGCTACAGAAGTGGATCACTGCCCCCCCCACCCCCAGTGGTGGTATTAAATGAACCATTGACTCATTCAATAGCTAAAACATTTAGCTAAAACATAAATTTAATATTGGTTTTGGGTGCTTGTTACTAAATTAGTTACCTTTTTTTGGTGCATTTCAGGATTTGTACCCTGGGTGACCTACTTACTTTTGTTAGTGACTGTGTATTCAATGACCAACATTTCTATTAGATTTCACCCATCAGTGTGTGGACTGAGTCTGTCGTGAGATTTATTTGAAAGAGGCTCTCAGCTCCAGCCATGATAAGGTTCTCTGACCCACATTCGGCAATGTGCACTGCAGGGTGCTGACAAATTTAAAAACAAAAGAAAAAATTCTTGAAGCTGACCAACGCCGTGGAAACATTCCAGCTCAGTGTGGTATGGTTTTAATGATTGTTCTGACGGAACGATCTTCCTCACAGACGCTTAAGATATTTCAGAGCAGTGAATCTCAGCCTCAGCCTTGGGGGAATCCCTGTGTATACTGGCTTTCATTTGAACCACAGTTACAGCCCCTGCATTGATGCTAAAATGCTAATTTATCTTGGCATTTAATGTCTTGAGGGATGATTGTTCCTCTTAAGCTATGTTCCCGTGTTCCCTTAAGCCTTGGACTTTCAGTCGGTCAGATCGACTAATGCTCAGATTCTCATATTGTTCTGTTTGACAGATGGTTTCATTAGAAATAGTTTAATCTTTTTAATGTGTTTGTTTAACACCATTTTTATTGGATAGTTGAGAATGCAATGGCTTGAGAGAGTGGCTGTGACAAACAACAGCATGCACAGGAGTTTCCCAGTTCTAAGGCTGAGAACTACTGCTTTAGAAATCATTTGTCACACAGGTGACCAACCAGGGCCCTGGAAGGCTGCATTGCCTGATGGGATGTTGTTTTCATTCTATAAGGAACCATTTTTAGGGTTTTTTAAGGTTAGGGTCATGGCATTCGAAACTGGGTGGCAGTAGACAGAGGGTTGGGAAACCTGGCTCTAGAGCAACAGCAAACAGTGAGCCTAGATGGGCTGAATGGCCAGTTGACATTAGTATGTTTCCTTACACATTCTTTTCTCTGCAGCTGGTGGGGAACCTTCTGGACTTTTGCTTCTACACCTTCCGTGAGTCGCAGGCCCTGAAGGTGGAGTTCCCCGAGATGCTGGTGGAGATCATCAGCGACCAGATCCCCAAGGTGGAGTCGGGGCTGACCCACACTCTCTACTTTCACAAACAGTGACAGAGAGAAAGGAGCAGCTCTCTGAGGCAGCCCGGCTAATGCACCACGCACCCGTCCAAAAAAAAACAAAAACGCACCCTGACAAGGGACAACGGATCTGGGGAGCAGCGTTTTCGGGAGGAGGGTGGAGGTCGCCCCCCCCCCGACTCCAAAGACTACGGCGATGTTTTCAATGGATAGAAAGCCATACGTTTGTCTGGTCTATCAACCGCAAACACACACACACAGACACACTCATCCCTAAAATCACCCTGGAAACTGACATTGGTAGCTATCGCTTTTAAAATGAATCGCTATTGTACAGTTCGCAGACATTGCTTTCGCCGTGCATTGGTCTCTAATGTCCATGCCTCAGAAATTATTTAGTAGGAAGCATTCAGTAGCACTTTAATGTTTGAGAGAGGAAACGGGAGGAAATGTTCACAATCTGAGCATTTTCTAAGGGCTACTGGAGTATTCTGGAAAGCACACACACAGACACACAGATACATATACAAACACTCACACACCCATAATTAATGAGCGAAATACAACAATCTTTTACTGATATGCAAGTCATAGAAATATAGTGTATACCCAAATGAGACAAACAGTTTTAAAACAAACAGGTAGGTCATGCAACACCAGAAGTAAAAGTGGAAGTAATGTGTCTTCTAGTTGGAACCTTCACAGCAAGGGATGAGGGAGGTTCACAGTAAAACGTAGAGTGACTGAACCATGGTGTAAAAATGTATAATCGTAAACTAGGACAAGAGAAGTAAAATCAGATGCAAAACTCTGCTCTCTGTGAGCTAAGATCTTCAACTGGGTTCAATTCTTATGCCAGGATATGTAACTGTGTTATCATAAATTTCTGTAATACTGTGTGCACACTTACTACAGCTATTTGTTTTTGCTGTTTGTAGTCATACAGCCAATTATTAACTTATTTAAAAATCAGCTCTTTGAGAAACACTAAAACGGACTGTTTTTAGCCTCCTGGAAAACTGAAAGCAGCGTTTCTAAAAGTACTTTGATTTTTTAAAACAAAAAAAAAAAAACTTGTTTCCAACAACATTTTATAACAGGTCTCTCAATTTCTTAAGACGAAAAGGACATGAAATGTCCTGCATATGTGAAAATATATCGCATTTTCAATATTTGCATCAGCATTTATGAAATTAACACAGGAACCGAAAACAACTAAAGTTATATAAAAAATATCATAGGTCTACATTTATTCATCTGTGTATGGCCTTAGCAGGAGAGATACCCTGTAAAAGGAATCATTTAGAACAATACTTTTAGTATTTTTACTATACAAAGGAATCATGATACTCATGTTAAAATGATTTGTTTTGTAAACTGATGTCAGTCACCTTGAGTGTTTCTTTGTAATGTTAAACTGTTTTCTTTTTCCATTCGCTCCATCACTGTTACAGTATGTCCCCCTCCAAGCGATCATACCCATTGACTTCTGTTGTTTCTGTTATATATGAAAGTTCGCCAGTCTCCAATCGCTGAGTTACAGTGGAACTCTTGCTCTCTTACGGAGCAGTGGGAGAGCCCTAGACTGTTAGCCCGGCACGTATTTCATTCAGGGGTAAGGGGGAGTGGTCGTCACGCGAGAGCAAAAAGCTGGTCAGCTTTTTATCAGGGCATTTTATTTTCCTTCTACATGGGATTAGATGTATCCCACTGCCAACCTTAGATTTGCACAGAAGATTGAAATGTGATTATTGAGGCATTAGTATTGCTTTAATGTGAGGTTAATGTATAGATATGATATGATATGTTTGTGTGTGTGTGTTGTTGGGGGAAGGGGGGTTTATACCACTTTGTATTGTGGACCCAAGCCAGAGAAAGAAATTTAAGTAAGATTATGACAGAGTACAATTAAAATAGAGCATGTCCCCGGGCTTTTATAGATTGAGTGTCCAATCTTTCCGTTCTTTTATATATTTCCGTGTGTATAAATTGTGAAGGACATGAAATAAGCTGTAAAGTTGTTTTTTTTTTTGTTTTGTTTTGTTTATTTTCCTTTTATATATATATAAATGAGACTACATGTTAATGGTTCATAGCAAGAATGGGAAAGTATTTTTGAAAGAATTCTATTTTGCTGGAAACAATATTTAAGTACTTTGAATAAAAAATCTTTTTTGTAAAGTGAAATGTTTATGCATGCACACTGAAAGAGATGTTTACAGTGTAGTGAAGGGAAACTGTGCCTTTTTATCTGATATAATTTACCATTTTACAGTATCTGTTGTAAATACCACAGTGAGTCATTAAGTAGTACAAAAGTTTCTTCTCTACTTGTGTTATTGAAATAACTCAAGTTTGTGTGTCTCCCACTCATAAGGATATTCCAGCTAGCTAGTTGGTCAGTGACAGGAGGAAAATTCAGGAGCCAACTGAAACATTTCAATAATGAGATGAATGTACAAAATATTGAGACAGACACCAAACTACCTGAATGTTAGTGTATCTTTTATTTGTGTTAATGTTACCTAAAGATTTTTTTTGCATTATTTTGTACACTTTGAATTTTATTTCAATGTGATTGTCAACATTGGCAGATCTGAATGGCTTTTTTTCAGTTTTTACAAGTAGACAGACGCCATGCAATGGATTGAGTTGTGGCAGGCATAATGTTTTTACGCATCGAAAGCAATTCCCCCCGCTTAAGATGACTCTAAACTAATCTTTTAAAATAGATTACAGTTACAGTAGACTTTATCCAGATTACAAGCAGACATACATATCGTGATTCTGCCTCAAACATCAAACTTGAGAAACCTGAAGGAAAAGATGTGGCCATGGAATTGTAATAAATGTATTTTTTTCTTTAGCGAAATATAATTTTATAGAGTATCGTTTGCTACTCTTAGATTGGGCCTTGTACCTGATACTCTAAGGATTGTGTTGAAATGTGAAGTAAGAATTGAGCTTCTTGTCGGCACAGTCTCTAAGGTTACAGGCTGTCCGTAGTACATCATTCAGCCTTTTAATTGGACCGAAGACTCTTGAATAATGGAGTTTTTCCCCATTCCTCTGTTCCCCTCACACATTATCTCTTCCTCTCTGCTGTGTGTCAGTGGGACCTGATTTAAGAACGCTGCACTTTGTTTTACAGAGACAGCGCAAGTTTCTGCTGGTCCTATCCCGTTTCAATCAAGGTCTTGAATTCTGCAAAATCAAGTAAAATGAAAAAAAAAAAGAAAAAATAGTAACTCCTGCAATGATCAAATTGAACTCGACTTTTCTCAGTGCTTTATATAAGAACAAAAGTTAAAAACTTCACATTGTTTCAGTGCAATCAAAACATTTCAAACTGTGCGCCATGCTGGTGAAAGAAGAATATTGCTAGATCTTATGGTTGGGTTAAAAAAAATGAAAATGATGCAATTTTTCCCCCAAGTTTTTGAATGACGAATCCAGAGTATCTGAGGTGTTTCCCTTAACATTCCTTAACACTTCCTCCTCATTTTTAAAGCTGTTTTAATCCAATGCTTTGTACAATATGTGTCTGCGCCTCTCTACAGTGCAATAGCATCCTTCATAAGAAATCTTAAAACAATTCCTACAGAACTTACTGTATATCTTGAAGCAGATATTGCCATAACTGTGTTTGCAGAAATATCGAGGGATTCTAATAAAATCCTGTAACAAATCGTGCTTTAGTTTCTTATTCAGCACCAACACCATGAGCTAATTCAGCCAGATTCTGACACCGCTGAAGTCTGGCAGGCAGTGACCCTGTTCCTAGCATGCACAAAGACATCTGATATAATGTCTCACCAGATGTGTCATGTTCATTTAAATGCAAAACTAAATGCTCTTAACTGGTAAGGCACTCTAGCCATAATAGCTAATAAAATGTAATGGTTGTATTATTGCCCAAAAGGAAAACAACTGGGGAAAAATGGTGCAATATACAGAGACAATCTTGATTTTCAAATATCTTGATTGGGAATGTGTTACGAGGTATTTTGAATGTACAGTTGAAGCAGATGAACAGTAAAGAATATATAAAAAAGTTTAGTAAGTCATAAATTCATAAAATATATATATAATATTAATGTACTTTATTGTTTAATACCATAAATATATACACATTTGTTATATGGTTTCTCCACATCACGAGGGGGCTGAGCCACTAACCCCTGCAATATGGTGGGAGGGTCAACTTTCACCAGATACCTCTCGTTAATTCTATACATGGAGTATGAGGTCAAAGAGACCAGACTTGTCACAGAGACCTACAAACACAGAAAATGACTATGTATGGCATCTAGAGGAATGCAAGGATAAAATAGATCTTAAAATTAAATGGGATTTCATATTAGTCAGATTAGGATTTTAAAAAAAAAAAAAAATGAAACAAAATCTCCTGCAGAACCCTTGTGTTTTTATAATATCAAAAACAAGTTATCATTGGACATTGACCATTTTAACCTGAAGATCTCTTCACAGTCCAGCCACACTTTATGTCTCAGCAGCTGCGTTGACAGACAGACAGACAAACAGATGAACACAGACAGATGGGTGCCCATACACTTGTCCCCCTCCCTGTCCGCCAGTGGAGTGATAATGACAGAATAGTTTTCATGCTCCTGGGAGCCTGAATCAGCTGTGTAACTGCCGTTTCTGTCACAAATGAATGGTTTCTGAAAAGCACGCCGCAACCCGTCTCAGTGTTACTCCTCATTTTGCTGCACACTGCAGTCAGACAGCAGGCAGTACTGGGGAGGCTGGTTCGTAAAAGTTTACCAAGTTTCCAAATATCTACAGGCACATATTTACTTCTAAGTTATTATGAAAATTAATACCAGACATCAAGTTAAATCATTAAAAAATGCCCTGTATACATGTAAAATTCACCTTAAACAGTAATAATAGACTACTAGTCCAAAGTAAAAGTGTATTATCCATTTGAACATTGCTTTTTCCAGAAAGAAGTACCTTGTTTATGATGTATAATCCATGAGCACTCCAAAACCATTGGCTGCTCCCAGAATATTTTTTTAGCAATGGTATTTATTGACCTACTTTTATTTTCAAGTGATGATATAGCAGGAATGTGAAGACATGGTACATGTCTACATACCATGTTTTTGGGGGGGCAGCTCTCAGGTCCCCAAAGAGGGTAGAATATTTTTACATTTTCATATTATTTTGGCAGAAATTGAATGTACAGGAGGAACGAAGAGGAGGGGCATGGGATTTCCTACTGTGTGAGGTAATCTGACACAAGGTTTATTTTGTGAGGGTGTCCCAGGATAGCAGTGTGAAAGAAGAGGGATCAAAGAAACTGAGTGTGGCTCCAGGCCAAAGGCTCTTCCAGTCTCTACAGAACTAGGACCTGGGGCAAAGAACAGGAGAAAAAGACAGAGATAACAGAGAGAAGGGGGATTGAGAGAGAGAGGGAGAAAGATGAGTGGAGAATGGGGAATGAGGGAGAGTGAAAGCATGTGACAAAGAATGAGAGAAAAAGAGAGAGAGAGAGAGAGAGAGAGAGAGAGAGAGAGAGACAGAGATCCACAGTCAGCTTTAGTCAGTGAGCGAAATTTTCCAGAATGCCAGAAGGCAGACCAGACCGGTACACGTTTTCTTCTTTTTCGGAAATCTACAGCCCTCTCCAAACCTCAGGCCTAATCTCTCACAGGCCTGGGTGAGCTTTTGCTGTGCTGTAGGCCCCGATAAAGACAATCTATGGGATCAGCCAGATGCCGTAACTGCTGTTCACATTCTTCCATCTCCTCATGTGTCTTCTCTCACTACTGTACTAAACATTTTTGTCTTTGCTTCTCTTTCGCCTAAAGATGGGTAGCTGTACATAAGATACTGCTTTAAATTACATTGCTCCCATACCTATATAATTACATTGTGACTATTTTGGTAACAATAGACCTTCACTAAGTAACTGCAAGGTTACTTGGACACCAGGTGACATGGAACAAGAGTCAGTGCTGTTCTTGATTATATCTAAAATAAGACCAGCCCTGTAAGATGTTATATAATGATAACTAACATGTAACAGGGCTGGCCTTGTTTCACATGTGTTACTAAGAATAACAATGACTCTTGTTACGTGTTACTTAATTAGCAATTACTCAGTAATAACCTGCTGTTACCAAAGTAGCTCTGACATAATTGCACAGATATAGATGAAAATTGATGTAAAGTTCTACCAAAGAAAACATCTTGTCATCTTCAAATGTAACTCAACATGACAAGGTTCAGGTGGAGTGGAGAAGGCGCGGAAAGTTAAAGAGGTAATCTGGAGCTTTATTTCCCTTCTTTTGTCTGCATTTCCCTGTTATCTGTGTGTCAGTGCTTTGATTTTGGGCTTTTCTGTTAACATGATATACAACAGCAGTTCAAATATTTTTTTTACATTTTGTTTTTATAATACTTGCTTCATGTAGTGATGTTATAACAACATTAATAACACTAGGCATATTTCCACTGTTGTGCTCTTAGAAACACATACACACATTCTCACAGATACAGACACACAGAGTGGCCAAACATTGCTCTCACACACACACACACACACACACAAGCCAAGCATTGCGCGATCACACACATAGATGCCAAGTGGCAGATGTTTGCCTGGATGAAGCGCAGTCTCTGTGCGGCAGATGTGTACAGTAAGTGTGTGAGAGACACACCTCCTCAGGTCAGGCTAACAGGTTCAGAGTGGGGACGAGAGTCTGCCATACTCCACTGGATCAAAGCCACTGGATCTGCTTTTAAACAGCTGCTGTGTGCTGCCTTTTCATTTATCAATGCTTTTTGCTATTTAAGTGATTAACAATTGATTAATCGATGAGTTGATTAATCCATACAGCCCAGTGTGTAAAAGAGGCCCAGGACAATGGCAGGTTGAATTGAGAGGCTTCTTCACTCTGCCATTAGGCATTTAACAAAAGCTTTGCACCTGGATAAAAAGATCTCATAAGATCTCCTTTCTGTGAATCTATTGCAACACATTTTTGCAGCTCCAGCTACAGCACAAAGTTTTTATTTTTATTGCGGCTGGGCAAAATACCCACTTGTCACAGTTAGTCCGATCTAACCCTCTGGCTTGGAGGTCATCTGCACACTAATCATCTGCACTGTTGAAGATTTAGTGTTCACACATTTGTTATTTTTCCTATGCTTAAAAAGGGGCTGCTGAGGATTTGAAAAACTAGTTTGGGACCCTTCTCATCCTGTAGTTTAGGTGCAGTGCTTACTGTGGCAGTGTTCACACCTGCAGGGGTGTGGCCACTTAGACAACAGGTCAGATTCTCATAGGGATAGTTTGCAGCATGATGTATTTTGTATTTATTTCACCAGCTATGTTTTAGGTCCACCTTCTGAGAACTGATGTACTGGTATGTCCCAAGGATAGGATGGGTTTATTACTCTGAAGTCTGGCATGTGGTGCCTGGAACACTGTGACCACAGGGAATATGAACGACTGTGTAAGAGGGTGCATGTGTGAGTGAGTACATGAGTTGAGTGGAGGAGTGATTGAGTGGGTACAGGAATGAGTGGGTATGAGTGAATGCGTGTTTGTAAGTGAGTGCATGACTATTTGTGTGAGTGAGTGAGACACTGAGTGTGTGTTTGTGAGTGAATGGGTGGGTGTGTGTACCTGCATGGGTAAATGAGTGAGCGTAGCAGAGCGGTTTGAGAAGAAAACCCTCACTTTCATCTGCACACATTCATCAGAAGGACACGCGCGGGTAGGAGGAAACAGTTTACTGGATTGTTTATGACACCCATGATAATGGTATTTACTGAGTGAGTGCGAGGGGCGTCAAGATGTTAGGAAACTGCAGTTAGATTATTACCAAGCATCTGTAAACACGCTGAGTGCAGCAAACATCTGACAGTATCAATCAGACGAGTGCGCAGCCAAACGGCCTTCTTTCCCCTCCCCCACACACAGATGAAAGTGAAGGGCTGCAGGGGCCGGCGGCGCCCACTCCCCTCGCCTTACATCGACTGGAACGCCATTCAACTTGGCACTGGGGCGTAATTTAGCGTGTTTGAGAGGATGTCATTTCATCTTCTGGGTTATTAAAACTGGGTTGAGAGACAAGACTGTGACATTTTCACTTATTGGTGCCAAAACGGAAGCTAAAGTAGTACATATAAGCAAATGGCTCTGCTTTGATTTTGGTGGATGTGTCACCATATGTCTTCTGTTATATTATATTACTTCATATCATATTATAACCCTGTTAGCTGCCAGGATGTGACCACATATTATTCAGGACATGAGGCAGCCAAACATCCTTGAGTCAATAGAAGGACAAGTGGGATTTGGAGAGGAGGAATTTTTAGTGAATAATCTTATGGTCTAATTACAGAAAATAAGTTGGTTCAGAAGGAAGCCTTCAGATGAGCTCAGGCAAATTCCCTCAGCACCCAGTAATTGCATTAGCCATTTTGAGCCTGTTTTTCTTAAACAAAGGTTAACATTTATTAATGAGCCTGCTCAGTGACTGCAAATGTTAACTGCCACTGAACTGAGTTTAATGTCACAAAACAAGCCGTTAATGGGTCTATTCCATACTAATTTTCTCCTCTAATATCTCAAGATGAATTTAAAAGGTTGCTGCTCACACCTCTAAAACCATCACAAACTTCTAGAATTATACACTGCCAACAGTTCAAACTTTCAGATATTTATGATATGTGAGGTGAATTTCACCAGATTTCGCCAGCCATGTCTTAGACATCAAACGCATTTCTGTTTCCTGGCAGAAAGCAGAGAACATTCACCTGAACCCAAATCAGCCACTTTGGAGTCCAGAAAGGTTTGTCTGATATGTGTGTTACCTTCTTTTGCGAGAACCCTGTGGTGTTTTCACAGTATAGACAGTGAAAGTCTTCCCTCTGTATCACGATTCATAGTAGTCTCTCCATCTCCATGTCTTTCATCATTCACAGTACAGCCTCGTCTGGTCTCTAATGTGATCCACAGTACGGACACAGTCTCTGTCTGTAGTATCATCCACAGTCCAGTCCAGTCAGTCCAGTCCAGTCCAGTCCAGTCCAGTCCAGTCCAGTCACACACACACACACACACACACACACACACACACACACACACACACACACACACACACACACACACACACACACACACACACACACACACACACACACACACACTCAGTCTCTTTCTGTCTGTAATATAATTCACAATATAGACCACTCAGTCTCTTTCTATCTGTAATGTCATTCAGAGTACAGACACTCAGAGAGTCTTCCTGATCTCTGAATTATCCACTTCAGCTTCTACTACTTCTGTCCTTGTGGTGCTCTTCATGGCAAATCAAATCAATAATACTGAGACAAGATTTAAAGATGTATACCACTGATGCACAGCAATTCACTTTTGTTATTCATTTTACTGATCCATAAAAACACAGACCATACAGGTACCAGACTCTGAAATAAAAAAAAATCTTTATTTTTTTTATTTGATTAGAGAGATATCCAAAAGTTAAATGCATTTTATCCTTGATATATGATTACAAAAAAACAGTATAGCTTTTTTGCTTTAATCTAACAAAGAATGTATTAAATTACCAAAATTCAATTCCAATAAAAACACAAACCACAGAAAAGCTTGGATATGTAAAAGCTTGCCTTTTTAACAGCTGAAAAGGTTTGTGACATTTGTGATAATTATGTAAAATACTCCCAAATGCAAAACCTTACTTAAATATCTCCAAGCACACAAAACCAATATCCAGACTATGCATAAGTGTTGGGCATCTGGTTTTAGACTGCAGATTATCCCAGTACACCTGTTTGATTCAAAATCTTTCAATTTTGACAGTGAATGCAGAAATGTCGATTTTGTACTTTTCTGTAAAAATGTTTTATTTTGTAGCACAGTTTTCTCTCCACACACTTTACGAAAAGTGGAGACATATCAGTACTTTTAGAATAATAAATCTGAACTCTTGAATTTTTAGTCATGAAGGCCCAACCCCTGGGCTTCTCGTCTTAAGCTGTTCCTTCTTTGTTTGTTGGTGTTCTGTTGGACTTTACGTTGGGCTTAACTGACTTCTGAAGGCCCTACCTACAGTCTGAGGTATCTTTAACATAACAATATAATATAACAAAGATTTAAGACTGATAAAATGTACTTGTGGTCATACAAATGTGTCCAAACAACAATCCACCGCAATTATCATAGCAAACAGTATTTTTAGTTAAGGTTCACAAACAATAAAATGATCCAAGTATATGCCTTCTCGATCCAAAACCCCTGAACAAAGCCATGTTAGGAGTCATGTATATTAGGAAAATATTGCTATTAAATGTATCATTGTGACCCAGCAAACACTACTGTGTGTGGCTATGACAGTGCTCTTACACTATGTGTGCATTGCGTCCAATACATTGTCGCAGATCCAAATGCTAAACCCATGCAAGACTTCCACATGTTTTAAAATCAAAGTAGCCAATAAAATACATATATTTTTCCTTTCTTTCAATATTATCCTATATGGCACATCATCAGCAAAATATTAAAAAAACTCACACCATAATTTTAGCCTTTTTTATGTAATAGAAAGCTTGTATCATCATTAGCAGGACGAATAAAGCTTATTCAAAACACCATGTGACTAAAACTTGTAAAATGTAAAAATAAAACTGTTGACGTCTTGTAGGTACAAGGCTTCGTAAGATGCTGACAATACACATACTCGACACCATCCTTCAGAGTTCAATGTTAAAAACTCGACTTGGGACTTTGTGATACTTTGTGGTGGTTTTGTGAGTTCTGATAAATGTTTGGTTGTGGAGGAGGGGAATGGGGGGGTGGTGCATAAGAGAAAGTATGCAAACAGGGATCAGCACATGAAAGCGCAAGGCTCATGGATACCATGTATAAGTGGATGGGGGGAGGGGCAGGGGTGGAAGGAAGGTTTTTCAACTACAGCATCTCCACATAGTTCTCTGGAATGAGGCCCCTCTTCCCCTCAAGCTCCCCCTCCAACCAGCCAGGCTCCTGGGAGGTGGTCACTGTGCATGGGACATATAGCACAGGTCAGAGGTCAAAGGTCAGGAGAATTATTTTGGCAGTGGAAGGAATGCTCAGTGTGATTTGGAAAAAAAAACAGCAGGGGAAAAAAACCCATACTACTAGCAAGCTTCTGTCTGTGTTTTCAGCAAATCTATATAACAATGCCATTGCCCTATTCCTTTTGTACTGAAAGAAACTTAACATAACACATGCAAAGCCTAATAACAAAGTCCTCCCCAAAGAAAAAAATTTGATGCTGATTTACACTGTAGCATGACTTTATTGTGAATTTTCACATATGGTGTCAAGTTGTCAAAATGTGTCCTCAAACTGAAGCGCAGAGAGCTGGTCTGAGATCAGATGACACCCCAAGACTAAAAAATATTTTTTTAAAAATTGACACGAACCAGGCCGGTTGCTCAGTCATGGCAGAGTCTTCAAAAGGCTCTGGTCAGAGAGAGAGAACGGCTGTCAGGCTCGCACACATAGCCTGTGGATTCCTGTGGCGGCCCAAGGCTTTATATAGGACATCCTGATGCCTTAGATGTTGACTCTGTTCTTTACTAAAACACACTTTATTTCACAGTACAGTTGGTGCGAATAACTTGCTACCGCTGACAAAATGGGGACACAGAAGGTGTGAGGCCAGCTGTCAGCTCTTATGTTTGAAAAACGCATAAAAAGGGGCAAAAACTCTCCTGAAAAAAGATCTCTCAGACTTCCAGGATGGAAAGCAGCAAACAACTTTGTTCATATACAGCTTCAATTGCTTCTCTGCTGATCTCAGATCAACCTTCCTGCCCAGTGCTGAACACTTCACATGCTCTTCCACTGATCTCAGCTCAGACTGCATGCCCAGTGTACTTTATCAGTTAAGATAAAACCTTACCTACAAAGAAAACAGAGGAGCTCAAACAACCACAGAATATACACAAATATAAACTGCTGAATGTTTTACTTTCTGGCTAGTTCCCACAGGGATCTCAGAACTATAGCCAGAAAGTACTCACCGATCACTGTTGGCATTGTTCTACTGGCTGTTGCTCCATGATTGGTGGAGCTCCTCCCTGTTTTCTGGTAGCAAAATGATGCGATGACCATCTTATCCCTGTTTTATTATCTCAGAAGTTCATCTGCAACTGCACAGATCTCAGAACTTCCGGTGCTACACACTTCATACAGCCCCTCAACTGATCTCAGACCAACATCCCTGTATGGTGTTGAACACTTCCTATACTCCTCCACTGTCCTCAGAACAGCATCTCGGTTGTGGCACATGGGGATGCTTACCGTCGTGGAATATGGCACCAGCCTTGAAGGAGAGCTCGGTGTGGTGTTCGGCCTCGCAGGGGTACACTGCCTTGGCCCTCCTGTTTGTGACACCATGGGGGGAGGGGAAGGGGGAGAGAGAGGGGAGGCAGTGAGGGGGTGCTTTGGGAAGTTCATCTGCAGTTCTAGGAGAGGCTGACCCCAGCGCACACGGGGTGGGGTGCTGCCCCAGACACCTCCGCAGAGGCACAAGCCTGTACCTGTTTGCTGATGCGAGAGGCCCCCAGTCTGAAGGGGGGTATCACTATTTATGCATGAGAGACAGCTGGGGAAAAGTCTAAAAACACATTCTGCAAGCAGAGAGGATACTTTTTTCTCTCCGTTATAATGCATTCTTGTGCACATACACACATATTTGCGCTCTCCCTTTTCTCTCTCTCTCTCACTTGTTTATTGAATGATGTTCAACAAAGAGAAAATCAGCCAAAGGACTTAAGTTAAATCAAAATATGGTTAATATTTTAGCCCCAACAAGGCATATTTCATATCAAATGGCTCTGGCAAAACTGCAGGAGTTTTTGTCTCTTTGCTAATATTTTTTTCAGCTGGCAGCATTTGTGGGCAGACACATCCTTCAATATTTGATAAATATTTCATGCATTTCCTCTGAGCTGCAACACAGATATATAAACTGGAAAAAAAGTTTGGAAAACTCTAAAGCTTGAGTGAAAAAGCTTCCTCCCCCATTGACTGACAATGACTGAATCTGGTTTGCATATGGGACGCTAACAGATTCTGCTCATTGCTCACGAACACTGATATTAAAGAGACATCTCTGACAAAATTAATTTATCACACGCTGATTTAAATGACAGATTACAAAAGCTTCCGGGTCATCTACAGTGTTGAGCTGAGTGTAACTGTGCCAGTCTATGGATGTATGGACATGGAAGCATGTATTACAGTGATTAGGAAATGGACCTGTAATTTAGAGGCTGCAGGTTTAATTCCTAGGTGCAGAACTGAAATTGGACATTTAACAAAATACTAAAACTGAATCAGTAAATATCCAGCTGTACATAAATACTTCATTTCATGCACATAATAAACACATAAATAAAAGTAAGCTGTTAATGCAAACATAAGTGAATCATTCAACACAAACTGTAAATCAGTGAGTGGTGACAGAGGGATGTTTACCTCCCCTCCTGTCTGTCAGCATTGGTCGCCGTGGCTGCAGGTGTGGCTGAAGAGGAGGGGCCTGTATCCATCCTTGATGTCACAGAGGTGTCAGTTCTGAGAACACAATAGATTAAGAGGGGAGGCCATTTCCTAAAGACTCCAACATTCTGTGAGTGCCAGCGGCCAGCAGATACAGGAAACAGCCCTTTCACTGTGCCGTGATGAACTACACAGAACGAGGCTAGGATAGCTCTCCCAGTCTCCACTGCTGTATCATAAGAGGTAAGGACCTCAATCAGGCTCATCGGGGGCTTGAAAAATGAAAATAACAGAGACATTGAGATTCAGAGCAAGAGAAGGAGCCCTGAGAGTCACAGCACCAGAAAAAAACAAGACTTTGGGCTGCATTCAGTCAAACAAACCTTCCTCTCAAGGGCATAATGCAATTCAATCAAGACTGACTTCAGTCTCTCTTGGGATTTATGCTAATCTATTTTATAATGAAAAGAACAAATTCCAAAAGACATGTTTGTTAGTCTCCAATAGAATATAAAATACTGAAATGAATTTTTTTGTTGCAATGTTAAGTCTTGTCGGACTGAACTGCATGCGGCCTTAAAGAGACTAAGTGTGTTTAATTGAATCTTGCGCTTAGACAGTCACAGCAGCAGAGACGAGGCCCAGACAGCCAGGGGGAAGAGCAGCTCCACACCTCTACCAGCATCAGCACAGAGGAAGCCAGAGAAATCACAGACACATTAAATCCTCTCCCGTTATTCCCTCCACTCCGCTCCTCTGACTAGTGTTTTCGGCTCACACCGAGTATAAAATCATGCTTAATGAAGGGGTATATCACACTGTACTCAGATCAGTTTTACTATTCCCCACAGTTCTCCCTGCCTCCGACACCGTACGAGCCAATTTAAAAATAAGTCAAAATTCTCTGCCCAGATATTATTTCCTGAACTCAGGGTGCACAGGGATGTAGAGACACAGAAGCCGGTGCAAGCTTTGTTGGTAACAAACTGCCTGAGTGTGTGTTAAAACTGTTTCTGCAGAGAAAATACCAAACTGCAGGATGGATGTGGGAGCAGCTATCATAGCTACAATAACTGATTTTCACCACTTAAAATTTCACTGAAATGCAGAAAACATACTCACAAATCCTCACACAGAATAAAAAAAATCATTAAACCTTTTAACAGCACATTTATTATTAACTGAATGTAATTTGAATGCATAATCATAACTGTGATCATTTGATCAGATAAGCTCACAGTTATAGGGTTGGACCATAGAGTTTGTTGAAAGCATTGGAATGGAATTATTTTAGTTCATTAGAGACCCAGATCTTTCAGTCTCTCCTGTCTTCTGTCTCAAAGCTTCTGCAGGATAACAGACTAATGACAGCGCTCGTGTCCCACAACGGCCACTTAAGTCCCTCAACTTCATGAAAAATAACGAAATGAGACACAAGCAAAATGGATTTTGATATTCCTCCGTTACATATTTGGTCTCACACAAACTTTACAGCAGGGGTTGTTCAGCTGTACTAAGTTTACTTTTGAAACAATCCAAAATCCTGGAACACAACAGTCATTATGCTTCCTGTGGCACTTTCAGACACAAAGTTAGGGGTGTTAGCCCCAGTGTCCTTGTCAAACTCCCATAAAAACCAGAGCCTTCTATATCCAGCCATCCAATTAGCCCCTGCCTCTGACTGGCTACCCAATCTCTTGCATTTCTTCCCCATTGTGATTCCCCAGGTCATCACTTGAAAGAGAACAGACTTCTCAGTCGACCTAACTGGTTAAATTGGGACAAAAATAGCACTGGATAATTAGACAAATATGCAACGGCTGGAACAACCACTAATTGTAATCGCTGCATTTTTCTAACCAATCAAATGAGTTTTGCTCTTCACAACAAAACACAATGATTGGTTCAAATCAATGAGATACTGTTCATTAGATACTGCTAGCTCCACCCAATTTCTGTGCCATGGCATCTCATTCAGCCATAACTGAGGTAAAGGTATATGTGTCACTTTAGAAAGGCAGCCAGGCTTACTAGACAAAATTATGTGATTTAATGGGCATAGGTGTTGCTGTGCGTGTGTGTGGGTGTGTGCCTGTGTGATAATGGCCATTAGAGGGGTCCGGTGCAGAGTGAGCAGGGTGCAGTGGGAGACAAGACTCAGCCCAGTCACAGAGTGTGATTTATGGCCCTGCAGTCTGCTGCCCTCATCACATGGGGATCAGGAGCTTTACCTCTGCAGCACTGCCTCTCATTAGCCCTCTACAGCCTGATCAGCGCCCTGCTGGACCACCCATGAGCAGCTTACTCAGCTTACACATATTGTCTGCCTGTCTCTAACTCACGCCCAGCACATACACTGGGTCACTCACTAACACATGCTGTCTGACGCTACTGCGTCACTAACATATATTATCTGTCTTAAACACACGCACAGCACATATGGTATCTGTCTCCAACAAATGAACAGCAAATATACTGTGTCAGTAACACATGCTGTCTGTCTCTATCACACACCGTGTCAGTAACACATACTGTCTGTTTCTAACACACACAACACCTGTGCTGTGCCTCTAACATATACTGTCTGTTTTTATCGTACACCTAGCACCTATAATATACTGTTACTCATTCATACTGTCTGCCTCTAACACACACACACACACACACACACACACACACACACACACATACAGAACATAAACTGTGCCACTAACAAAAACACTGTCTGCCTCTGACACACACACACACACACACACACACACATACACACATACAGAACATAAACTGTGCCACTAACAAAAACACTGTCTGCCTCTAACACACACACACACACACACACACACACACACACACACACACACACACACACACACACACACACACACACACACACACACACACACACACACACACACACACAAACAAAATGTACTGTCGGTACAGCAAAAACAAGATAAATCTCTGTCTTTGTCTCTAACACACACAAGAACATATTCACATACCAGCCCCCCCCACACAAAAATACAAGACTGTACTGCATACATGCACTGCTATCTCTGTACCAAACGGCGCGCACGCACACACACACACACACACACACACACACACACACACACACACACACACACACACACACACACACACACACACACAAACTGATACCCATGTACACACAGCACCCAGAATTCTGTGTTTCTGTTACACACACACAAACTCTCAGTAATGTCTGTTGTACTTTTTATACCTTGTAACAACATCATGTCAATGTAACAAAGACAAAGCCTGGAAATAAAAACAGGCTCCACTTTCTTCCAGTCTGTTTACTCTGAAGCTAGGCTTTTATAGCTGACTGTGGGGAGCTGCGGAGCTAATGGCTGTTTAAATGATTTTATATAATGGCTGCTTTAAAATTATCGCAGAATGAAATATGGTTGCTAAGGGGGAAATTGTTTTCAAAAAAAAAAAAAAAAAAACATTTTACAGAGAGGGTAAACCGAAGAAAATTGGTTTAATTTAAATGGAGTATAAATAGCATTTAAGGCAAAATTAGATTTGAAGTGCTTTTTATCTACAGCTGAGAATCCAATTTTGGTAGTTTCCCAGAGTTTCTATGGTAGGTGGAAAAAACACACACGCACACTCACAATTATAAAAAAATGGGACAAATATTAGACTCAGACTAGTGCTACTGTTGTACTATGCTTCTGCTTGTGTAAACAACTCTATAAATCAAATAGTTTAACCACATTTACACAGGCAAAAAACACTGATTCAGAGCTCTTCCCTACATAAACACATTCAGCGCGGAGGGATCCACAACCCACAACATGCCACATTCAAGCCCAGCTCAAGCAATCCTGAGGCTAGCAGAGCACAAATAAATACAGACAATAATGAATCAGCAACATTTGCAGTGTTTGGGCCTCTGTGGAAGGCAGTGAATCTTACCTGATGGCTTCTCAGGAGCCAGACAGCCTTTCCCTCTGACTCAACATTACTTGATAAAAGCCACTAGTAGTTGGACAGCCAATTATGGCCAGGAGAGCTCGAGCCATTAGCGTAAAGGAGACTGATGTCTCACATTCGGTTCTGCTTGCACAGGTGATAACAAAGTCTTCAGCATATCGTTAGTTTAAATTATCAGTAGATGAAAATTCCCTGTATCTCCATTTTTTCCATATGCAATTTTGAGGTGGATATGTGAATAAGAAATTCTGCAGCATCAGTTATGTACTGTCATTATTTCATGAGCTTCCTGACAAGTTAAGATGACTGAAAACACCATGTTGTCTGATGATAAGTAATGCACTTACAAATAATTTAGTCCCATCTTCTGAATTGAACTTTTGGAGATTATATAGTTGTACAATTCAGATATATTTAAAAATCCATTCCTGGCTAACAAAGCATCTGGATTTTGAACTTGAATTTTTTTTACAGAAATAAGAGACAGAGGGAGTGTGCAAGAGAGAAAGACGAGCAGAAAGAGAGACAATGATATAAAGAGAGTGAGGGAAACAGATGGAGAGAGTGAAAAAGAGAGTGAGAGCAAAATGGAGACAATAGAAAGTGGCAGCACACTGGGAGGCTAACATGCGCTGTAGTCGTGACTGGGGCCAGGGGTAGAACTGGAGCTGGAGCAGAGGGCCATGGCAGCAGGGACTCACCCCACACCACCCTGCAGGACCGGGGGCTTCTCCGGCGGGGTCCCGCAGGCAGACGCACCGGAGGACTTGGACGACACTGACTCAGAGCTGCCCGAGGAGGCCTCATCAGCAGCGCAGTTTGAGCTATCAGCTGTCCACACAAACAGAGAAAGGAGAAAAAAACACTGCTATGTGAAAACTCATGGGCTCTGAGACAATAAACCACTTTTAACTTTCAATATATTTGTGAAATATTATAGTATTAAGGAGCCTTGAGCATCTTGGAAACAAAATGTGAAAATGTGTTTTTCAAGTGTTGGCTTTTCTTTGCTTTCCTTCTTGGTAAAATATGGTTTGCTTTTCTTTGTGTTCCTTTTGGTAAGAGATAGTTGGCTTTTCTCTGCTTGCCTTTTAGGTAAAATACTGCTAAAACGCAAGTTAAATAGTGTTATTTAGAACTACAAGAACAAAGTATTTGGAACCAAGCTCTATTCATCCTTGACAGTATATCAGTGCGCTTACACCTTTAAAGTAGGACTTTATGTTAGATTAAAAAAAAGATTCAATCAACACAGTGTCTGTGAGGCTTTCATACCACACACATAGCATTATCCACACAAGCCTATTGTCTTTAAATGAAAGAGAAAACCATTGCTGTTCACAACACAAAAATATTCTGTTCATAACATCTTTAATACGGTGCCAACATATTGTTAACACATTTCTTCTCTTTTCTTGTTTTGGCTACATCTTTATTTCCATATTTGTACATATTTAAGGAGTATAAAAACATTTTTTTTGCACAAGACAAACATAATACTTGGGTCTTTAATTATGTCAAGCCTAAAAATTTGATATTTCTGGCATTGGCAAAGCGGCATGCTTGTAATCCAACACCAGCCGAAAGCTGTGAAGCATAATGTGTTAAGAGTCTTCTCTTTCAGGCTTGTTTATTCAGGGTACTGATACATATCTGGGGTAAGAAGAGAGTGACCACAAAATTCTACAGCCCCTTTCGCTCTTCTTTGAGGTGAAAAATCCTTTTTTAAAAGCCATTATCCTGAGCACAGATGGGAGACAAAAAGGTTAAAAAAGGATTGCATATTTCATCCAAAACTGTCAACACCCCATAGTAAAAGCCTGGCACGGCATGAGCAGGGAAATGTGGCGAACAGATTTCATTTCTCTTATTTAAGAGTGTGGGAGGGGGGTGTGTGGGACACCTCCCAAGGGTTAGGGAGGGGCAGGGTTCCACGCTTTCCTAAACACACCTGCCCTGGGGAGTGCCCGAGACACCAAACATTTAGCAGGCTTCAGTTTCCAATGAGTGCTGAAAAATACAATGTCACTCTATGTCAGGTGTGGCCAATCCTGGTCCTGGACAGCTATAGGTTATCCTGGTTACTACTCTTCATTTATCACTTAACACAGTTAATTACACTAGTATTTCACCTCACCTGGTTATTAGGGTCTGAACTGATTGCTGACTTTAAGGCGAGAAGCAACACCAGCACAACCCTGAGCTCTCCAGCCTATAGAGATGGTGGGATGCACTGTCAGAGGGCTGGTGAAATTACAAGAAGGTGGGTGGAGCTGTAAGGGGCTGGGGCTG
Source organism: Albula goreensis (assembly GCA_022829145.1). Taxonomy (NCBI): domain Eukaryota; kingdom Metazoa; phylum Chordata; class Actinopteri; order Albuliformes; family Albulidae; genus Albula; species Albula goreensis. The sequence continues at coordinate 10,663,895 of CM040758.1, forward strand.
TAGAGTGGTGGGTGGGGCTATAAGAGTTTGGGTGAAGATGTAAGGTGGGTGGGGCTTTAAGGTGGGAGGGGCTACATGTGGTTGGGCAGGGCCATAAAAAGACAGGCAGTCCTTACCTGTCTGAATATCCTGCACCTGAGGGTTGTAGACGGCCAGGGGCCGGTTCTGCCGGGCCTGCTTCCTGGACTGCCGGGCTGGGGCTGTGACAGATGGTGCAGTCGTACACAGGGATGCGTCAGGGGCGTCTCCAAAAATCTGTCAACAAAAATTTCAAAAGCAATAAATGTGGACAGCAATCATTCTTTCGTTTTATCTTTCTTCTTTCTTTACTTACTTTTATTTGACCAAGTGGTTCAACTGACAACTCAATTTTTGTTCAGAGCAATGACCTTGGGCATCAAAGTAAGAGGGGATTTCAGAGCGGGATTGTGTGGGCGATCGGATGTAAGGGTTGATTAGGCTGACGGAAATGGAGAGCCAGTGTCTGTGACCGAACACAGGGGTTAACACCTCTGCTCTTTCAAAAAGCAACAAGGGATCTTTAACGACTACTTTGTGTCAGGACCTCCGTTTAATGTTTCTTCCAAAGGACAGCACCCTCTATAGCTACAGGGAACTAGCTTGCCCCCTGACTGCGCACTGCTCCTTTACTCTAATGGAAAAGGGGGTGCTGGAGAGAGGTCACCCCCCCGGTGTAGGACCAGCACATCCCCTGAGGAGCAGGGGCAAGTAACACCAGAGATGCCTGCATGACTCCGGCAGGACATTCAGAAACTAAAGCAGAGGGACTAAAACGTGTTTTGCTGTGGAGAAAAAACCTATCGATTAACTCTTAGCACACTGTAGCGCCATCCATTATAGGGTTCAGTACACCTCATCCCATCTATAGTAGTTGTATAAGAGTGGCTGGAGCTATGAAGTGAGGGCTTCTAATTGTGGGTTTATAAGGCGACAGAGTAAAGTGATGAGTAAGGTCTGATCAGACAGAGCAAGGGACAGACGGGGGGCGTGGCATACAGCCTGTACACTACAGCTGCAGTGGCTCCCCGAACAGTGTGCATGGACCTGCATGCAAAACAGCCTCCACTCGCAACCTCTGGGACACCTGCAGTCTGGAGAAGGCAGGACTGAAGGAGACAGTCTGACTCTGAGGAGACAGCAGCTCCCTATCACAACTGCAGTCTTACCCCCGAAACATAGAACGCTTAAGGGGTTATGTGTCAATAGGATCCACATTAAGACCCGGTAATGTTTCTACAGGAGCCTATTTTTGATGACAGTGAGGCAAAGCTGTAATCAAGCAGACGAAACTTCGCCACAGTTTTCGGTAAAATGTTCTGATGTCGCTGCAAGTGAGCCATTCACAAAAGATCCTAGTTTCATCCAAGGTTTTTTAATGTCTCAAATGTATATTTCTGAGTCAAGTACACTGCACAACAAAAAAAATACTTTGTCTACAAAATGTGTTGTATATTAAGTGCAAACTCTGCACTGGACCACAGAAGCTCTTAACCCGCCAAGTTTCAAAGGCAATAGCAACAAGTGGTGTCAGGGGACATGATCCTTACAATGCTACATTCAACTCTGCTTCTCCCTATGTAGCAACGTCATCTGTTAACACACTCTACCCCAAAATCTAACACATTGTTACTGACAGTGTAACTATGTGAGGCCCCTTACATTGCTGGAAAAGTTAATATGGCAACAATACATGTTCTTCAGTGGTTACACTTCTCACTGTCCTTGCACACTGGTCAAACAATGTCCAAAAACCCAAATATTCCAAAGTTGGCAGCTGTCAAGTTGTTGGTTAAGATTTACAGAAAACCAACTGTCAACTTTGTACTGCTTAAACAAAACCCAGTTTGACTTCACTGTAGACTGTATCTTTTGTTCAGTTCTGTCTTTTTTCCTATGGCAAATGTGAGAGTGGGAAATTACCTTTTTTGCTATTCTTGAGATCATGCTTGGCTGCATGGCTAATGATCAGAGAACAATGGTCAATTTTCCCACAAATTCTCCACGGAATGCTGATCAAACACTAATTAAGAACACCATCAAACACAGAGAGGTGTCTTGCACTGAACTGATGCTGTTCACTGTAGGTGTTTGTATGGGCAATGTGCAGGACACTTTACTATAAGGTAAAGCCTGGGTACCGCAAGGTCATTCTGACTGAGGACAAAAAGCACTGTGACAAAAGAGTCAATCTGGGAGGAGACAGAGACAGTCATGCTGTGAGGAAAGTATGTTACTATGAAGGGAGGGTATGTTGCTACAGTGACAGAGTGTATGGCACTATAGAGAGAGAGTATATGTTACTATGCAGAGAGAGTGTGTTACTGTGAAGTATGTGACTTCAAGGAAGGAGGAAGAGACAGAGAAAGAGACAGAGAGAGAGGGAGAGAGAGAATATGAGAGAGAGAGAGAGAGAGAGAGAGAGAGAGAAGAGAGAGGGAGACTGTCTCCCTGTGAGGAAAGAAAGCCTTAAATCTGGTTCAGATCAAAAATTCATCAGATGACAAGGCAGTTTTAGAGACGATCTAAAAGGAAAATTTGTTCAGTGTGAACTACCGAGTTTAAGAATGTCTTAGTGATTGCTGCTGTAGTCTGTAAAACTCAACTCGTCAAATCTTGAGTAGAGTTTAAAGGCGGGATGGATCCGCTTTGCCAACTCACGTCTCGTTGTTATGGAAACAGTCATTTAATTTGTTAGCCGTCGTTTTGATGTGGACTGTGTAGTCTTTGCTCAGTAACTTTCTGAGATTTTGTTTTTAAACTCGTCATTCTAGTCTTGTCTGCTGTCGCTGTTTTGATCTCAGCTGGGCTTTACTGCAAGAGGAACGAGTTTCTGAATGAGAAAAAAATAACACTGACTGGATGAAAAATCTACAGTGGCCTCTGACAGAATCCTTAGGTTTTAGGCTGATGTTCAACGTCAAACTTAATTCCTCTTATGTCAATGTATATCAAATAGTCAACATTAACAGCATACGGAGTCAGGTCATTACATTCTTATTTTTGCTGTTGAAATGATAAATACATTTACTTAGATGACGCAATATTTAGTTTTTATTGGATATTTACCTAAAAAGGAAATTCTGCCATTTTAAACTGGTTTCTACAAGTTATTAATTAATGTTTAAAAACAATGGAATCTAACACTTTCATGATGGTCCCCTTCTGTTGGTACAGTATAATTACATAGCCCTGCATGAGTAGATGGTACAAAAAATGTAATCATAAGTATATCAATGAGGTGTGCAGCCGTTCATCAGCATTAAAACAGAGGGTGCCCTCTACTGGACAAAGAGAGATGCTTGAAGTTTCACAGAACACCTGTGCAAGCTTCAGGGTAGCTGACAGTACCACCATACAATGTTGGGGTATTCTTCATGAAGACACTAATATCTAATTATTGTCAAGAATCATCTATCCAATCACAATCCAGCCACATCTCCATGATATGGGCAAACCATGAGTCAGGCCGATCAACTGGGTTGAGGGGTGGAGCCTGATTTACTGAATGAGTTGAAGGGGGTGGAGTCAGACCTTCTGAGTGGGTTAAAGGGGTAGGGTCAAATCTACAGAATGAGACTGAGGCAGATCCATTTCTACAGAGGAAGTTAAAGAGCCAGCCCTATTAATGTAGTACAGAGGAGGACTAAGGACTAGTGCTCACACTGAGGTATAGACAGCAACTCAGCCACTCGGTTGAGCCTCACCTTTTCCTGGTTCTCTATCAGGATCTCCACCACAATGTTCTGGAACTTCAGATCCATGATTGCGGCTACCGTCTCCTCCTGAGGCCTCATGAGTGTAGGCCCGAACACCACGCCCAGGTTAGCAACGGTCATCAGGTTCTGCTTGCTGTGAGCCGCCACACTGCGGAGGGAGAGATTATTACAGCTATTCCTACAGCACCGTTTTCAGCCACATTTTAGGTTTTTTTGGTCATATATTTTCTGTGAAAAAGGATCGCCCATTTTTTTTTTAAACGGCTCAAGGGGTAGAGATTATGTGCTTATCTTAGCTTTAGCTCCCATTCAGTTTATGAAAAGCGAGCTTCACTGGAAAAAAAAAAACCCTTGTAATGTTAACTAAAATTACCGTGAAATCTCTCGCTCTGATCTAATCCCAGTTTCTGAGTTTTCATTCAGAGTTTCATAATTCTGATCCCATTTTTGGAGGGAAAACAATAATCTCCTTAGGAAATCAGACCTTAATCTCTCCAGGTTCCATTTCATCAAAGGCCACCGACTGGCATTTTTTTGGGGGGGGGGTACAATGGCTAAACAGTCCCAGCTTTCTCCTTTAACAAACACCCCCCTCTGTTACCTGCCAATGTTCTGTTACTTGGCAACCAGCGATTATACTTATACATTTTAATTACCATTCAAAACCCTTTCCCACATGTGATATTGTGTGTAATTGTACCTTTATATGTATATATCTTTTCTCTATTTTTTGTCCTGTCTATTACAATAGAGGCTTACAGTGTGTTTGTGTGTAGGGTGGGTGGCTAGAAGGTGGTAAACAACAGTGGAGGGAGGACAACAAATGTAAACATAAACTATGATCATCCTACTAAAGTTGCCTCCAGGGGGAGGGGGGTGGTGGTGATGGAGGGCCAAGTGAAAAAATCTAAAAAAAAAAAAAAAAAAAACAACAGTCAACCTCACTCCCCTCCCGACATTCATACCTGGCAAGGTGTTTCATCAGCAATCCCAGAATCCCCCGGTTCTTCTCCGGGAGTTTATGAACCAGGTGGTGGATCGCTTCCACACGAGACTCTGGACTTCCACGCTCTGTTCAAGTGAAGAGGGAAAGTAATCTTTATGTTTATTTTAGTTACTTATTATTTTACCAGGAACGTTCAACTGATATACGATACGTCTTTCTTTGGGGAGTCTTAAGGAAGAAAGCCTCATCGAATATAATACATCACAAAGAGGTTTCAACATACTCTAAATTAAAATACAACAGGAGGACACAGAGGAAATTATTTCTGCAAGCTGCAAAGTTATCTTTCAGAATTGGAACAGTAAGCAACAGCAGCACATTAGTAAATAAATGTTTAATGTGCAAAATAAACACTGAAAGACTGAAAAATATTTTTTTCTTCCTGTTTAATAATCATTCACTCACACTGCGACATAAGCTGTCATACATAACTTCAGAACCTGTGCTTTACTTCAGTATGAATGTAACACAGTTCACAAACTACAGGCATTTCTAACAGTGCATGGGAAAAGAAGTGTGCCTGTAAAAATGCAGTAGGAGACTATAGCACTGGTCCCAGTGTGGAACATGGAGGACTCGGGCTATTTAGAGCTGTGGCTGTCTTTCTCTTCTCCTCCTCCGTTAGTCTCAAATCAAGATCCAGGGCTCCAGTTTGACAGTCAAAACTTGTGGTGCAATGACAGAAAAGATGATTATTATATTATATTATATTATATTATATTATATTATATTATATTATATTATATTATATTATATTATATTATATTATATTATAGGTCCATCACATATTTGAATCTGTATATATATATTGATGTGATCTCTGTATCACATCTAATAGGAGTTTGAAATGTAACTGTTACAGCCATATAACTGTCGCTTTCTGCTTGTTTAAAATTGATGCCACATACTTTTGAGATGAACACAGCAGCAATCACTAAAGGCAAAGCTCTATTTTTACTGTTGCACTTGGAGTTTGGGCCTTTAAAACAGCCCCTGCCCCCTCAGTATCCCCTCCCTCCAAGTTATTTGCAAATTCAAATTTTGAGGAAAAAAAAGTTGATCAAAAAAGTTGTCTCAATTCATTTTGTTGGTTTTGCGTTTCTGTAAAGAAAAAAAACTCAGCCAGAGGCCTTTTCACAGCCACATTTTAAACTCCAAAGACACGGAGGCAGTGAATTTTACTGAAAAATTTGGTTGGGGAATAGAATTTTTTCAGAGGCAGACATAAATGAGTAGCACTGAGTAAGCAAAACCGATTACTTCACTGGTACTATGTAGGGCATCGATTCTCTATAGAAGTGTAAATTCCAGTTTAAAATGCTTAAAGCAACTGCGCATCTTGACTACAACAGGACAGGAGAGATAGTGAAAGTCTGGAATGTTCTGCATAGACTCACGGTGGAGAATTAAACCCTCCTACAGCAGGATCATCCCCTTAAATTTGCTCACCCCCTCCAGGGTCTGACAGCAAACGCCCACACTACCCCAGCTCATTATCGCTGGAGTGACAAGGGTTTCAATACATCCTGACATCCTTCAGAAAATATTTATTACTAATCCATTTGCTCTTTCACAACCAAAAACATTGGACATAACTGATAAAAAATGTCTAATCGTGATCCCATTAATGGCCAGTGCTCTGACAAACTGGTGAAAAAAAATAAAGCTGTGATGCATTTTATGTATGGTCCATCTGCAGTTTCAATTACTAATGATCGTTTACCATGAAGAAATCCGACTGTGTGCAGAATATCAGACCAATTACATATTACAAAATCCATACCAAACCCTGTAATTTATTAAAATCATAAACCTATTAGGATGTGCTGAGTGCACGCTCCTCTCATTTTTCTGTTTCAGGGAGATACACTTGGCCCAAGATAACCCTTTAATTTCCATTTAACTTCCTTCGGAGCCACTTATATCAGTCAGTTTTCTTATTAATATAGTTCATATATTTTCAGTCAGAGGGAAAAAAATAGCATGTTGTATTTTAGAGACTACACAGTTAAAAGATTTAGTGTTAATTTGACTGAAACACACTGAGTTGACATAGCAATGAACATTTTCATTTTTAGTACAGTAAATGCTGGTGTAGAATATGTGCTGGTCTCAGACATATTCAGGACAGTTACACACCTGGGCTTGTAAGTTAACTTTAACAGTACATTGACCATGGAAAAAAAGAGCCTGACGTGGTCAACCGTTACAGGAATCAGATGACAGGAAGAGCTTAACCCCTCTACTAGTAAATGTGGGTATTTAGCAGCATATTGTTTCAAATGTAGAATCACTGTCTCCACATTTTTCCTCCTAATTTCTGTTCAAACCTGGCTTTCTACCTTCTTTTCCAAGGACAAACATTCTTAATCCCCAGAGACTGAAAGAGCCTGTTTCCCCTGAGTTTGAGGTCGATTTGCAAAAAAAGGAGTCTGTTTCTACATTCTCCACATTTCTGAACCAGTGAATTATTTATAGTAGGCTGAGGCTGAGGAAATGCAGAATTTGGCATTGAAATATAGCAGTTAATACCACATCCTTTTCCCCTCTTACTCGACCCAACTAAAAAAAAAAACCAAACAAATGAGCCCAGGCCAACTCTGGAACATCACACCTCAGCAAAGCTCTCATTGCTCATTTACAGCACTGAGTGTTGAGTCAATTATAACAATCATAACACATCTGACATTTTACACTACATTTAACACCATATCCTGAAATCCATTTACAACTTAAAGCGCTACATCATCAATCTCCCTCTCACACCTGGGATAGTGCTTAATGTTCTGCTGTAGGTTTATGTAATGGCTGCTCTTTCTGGTTGTGACACTGACTGCGTGTACATGCACATCAATATTCCATACATGACCCATATTGAGAATACAGCTGCATTTAAACTATGCTGTTAACAATCACTCCTTATTTCCCACTCACAAATATGCCCGTACTTAGAATATACATCATTAGTGATAATTTGGAATGTTCAAATTAGAATATGGTACATGAATGAATCACCTCATAAACAGTTCAGATTATTGATGTACTTGCAAACATAGTTGTCTCTGCTCTTTCCTTAAACTCTCTGCTAAATGTACTGTACAGCGAAACATGAAGCTTTACCATTTCTAAGGTAGATCCACTTGCTAGAAATATGTTTCCACAAATTTTCCACAGACCAGTTTACGACGAGATGTAAGAAAAATAAGTGTATTGTGATGTTTTGTACATTTTATTAACAACAGATACGAGCAAACGCTTGGCTATGCATCTTTCATAATTATCCAAGGTTAAAAAAATTTGCGTCTGTTTTCCATAACTTTGAAATGGTGAAAACAATACTTATTTGTGCAGATGATAATATGGATCATATTCCTGAAATATATTTGCTCCCTGGTGCTGTGAGCAAAGTTGGAGACACCCCAGAAAAGTATGAAAATGTGATTTCTGCTGCTTTTGCATTAATTCTGGCAATGACTGGTATATTCACAGCTCCCCTAGGCCCTCGCAAAGAGTGAAAGTGTTTGCATGTATGTGCGGGTGTTTGTATGTGTGAGACAAAGAGAGAGTGTGAATGTGTGTGTGTGTGTGTGTGTGTGTGCGATAATGCATGCCTGCATGTGGGTGTGTGTATATTTGTACAGCTATGTGAATGCGCACGGGTGAGGGATAGAGATTGAGTGAATGTATGTGTGCAGAGAGCGTGAGCTTGTGTGCACGCATGTGCATCTGTAAGTGCATACATGTGTGTGTGAGAGAAAGACAGAGATGGCAAGTGTGTGAAGGTGTGTAGGCGAATGAGTGCAAGCATGTGTACATGTGTGTGTGTGTCTGTGAATATGTGTGTGTGTGTCTGTGAATATGTGTGTGTGTGTGTGTGCATTTGTGTTTGTGTTGGAGTGAGATCATGCAATTGTAAGACAGTGAGTGGAGACAGGCAGACAGACAGGCAGACAGACAGGCAGACAGACAGACACACTCACTTGCTGGGATGATGAACTCTTTGTAAAGGTCAGAGGTCATCAGTGGCTCAGGAAGGCTCCTTCAGAGAGACAGAACAGAGAGACCGACTCAGGGTATGTGCACACTTGCTTGTGTAATAGGCAAAGGCTGCAACTTTATGTAATGGTGATCCTGAAATAATGGAGTTTGTCCAACACCTCAGAGGAGAGTTCAGCTTTCGAATTAACTTCAGAACCATGAAACTGACACTCAGATGTATTAATTATTTCAACATTTTAGCACATAAAATTTTTTAAGAGAATAAATTCCAGCGTTGCAGTAAAAACGCAGTGACATGATTGAGATACATGGCATGACTCCATTTACAGAATGTGCCATTAGACCACAAATAAAAATTCCAAAACTATCATTTATGCCTCCAGAGTATTCATATACGCATATTAAAATATGGCTGATGAGTTTCAATGAAAATTTAAACTTTTTAACTCTGGAAAGAAAATATATATTTCGAGTTCATTAATAAATTCAATTTGGTTTGCCCACAATCAAGTTTATTGCGCAACATGAATACCATTTCATACATTGTAAGTAGTATGTAAGACAGCGCTGCAGCATTCTTTAGCATACCTTTGAGTTTGTTTATACCTGAAGATGGATGAAAATTCGATGCTATTAAGTGATCATGAGTTAAACGTGATTAAGCACCAGAGAGCCGCAGCCCCATTGGTTTTTCAACGCTCAATACCAAATTCGATATGATAAGTGCTTCCACTGTCAGGTCGTTAGGAAAACTCCCCCAGTGACAGAACAGCCAATGTGGCACGCAGACCTCCCTCAGGAGAGCCATAGTTCTGCCTCTTCCTCAGCCCATGAGGGTGACGGAGTGATTTCCTCAGACACACAGTCCATTTCACAAATGATTTCTCATCATAGACATAGCTGATTAAATAAGAGCCCATGATAAACCGTACAGTCAGTCGTCTTCTCGGGGAGGGGAACGGTCAGTGAATTTTGACCCCTGATCTGGAAGCAGATGACAGGTTGGAGTCGCTCAGGTGCATCATGGGACCAGAGCTAAAAAATAACTTCTAAAAACGCCACATTTCCCACTCATGACATTGTTTTGGTGGCGTTTTAGTCGCTGTTTAGAGAGTGCTTACTGCAAAGGCACTCAGTCGCCGTTCTTACCGCAGGTACAGCTTCAACGCGCTCGTTATAGTTTTGACATCCCACTCTTCACAGGCAGACAGATCCACTTCATTGCCATTCTTTTCATCTGAAAGAGGTTTGAATTGATTAAAGAGACACATTTGCACTTAGGTTGCGGGCATTTTATTTACAAAACTGTATTGCTGTTTAAGAAATGAAGGTTAAGTCCATCACTAAATGGTATAGCTGCTCACCTGGAGAAAAAACATGGCACATTTGGGTTACAATTTCAGTATTCACTGACTTTAAAACCACTTCCACAACAGAACATGGAGAGGGGGAGAGATGACAAAACCTGCTCATATTTATACATATAAACACAAACATAAATAATGACGCTGGGCAATTCATCCCACCTATTCTTGCCATTTACCAACAGTTTATAGTGTGAAGTACCGTATCAAGCCTGGATTTGGACATCATCTGATTTGGGCCATATCCCAGACTCATGTAAAGCTGTATAACAATTTAACACAGAGAAATGGATAGAGCCGAGTCCTGCTCTCAGTCAGAAGGGGAGTAACATCAACGCCTTAGTGAAAGCCCCATTTAACACCTCCACTGATGCCTGCTGTTACCGAGGCGCTGAAAAAAGCATCAAGAGCTCTGCACAAAGAGGCATCAAATGAGGAGCCTGGAAAAACCCAAAACATGCCACAGATGTCTCCCCTGCCCCCTCTTGAGAAAAAAACAAATGGGAAATAGGCATCACTCCTAAAAAACAGCTCTGTGGACATCTGAAGGCCCCATCCTGCATCGTTACTGTAAAATACATACTGAAAAAGCCCAGCTCAGAGGGTCAGGCTGTAGGGTTTGAGGTAGTTTGGCCTTGCTCAGAGTGGGTAGGGGTAAATGTTACATGGGATGCAGTGAGTGCTCTCACTGGGGGGTGGGGCAAGGGTGCTTGCCATTCAGAGCGTATCTCCAGCAGGGGTGGGGGCGTGGGGGGTTGGTTGAGGTCACACCCGCTCCAGTCTGGGATGGAGGAAGGCTGCACTCCAATTTCCTGTTTTTGGTAAGTGAGCCAAGTGTCGGCCGCCAGAGAGCCCCACTGAATGCCAATGAGGCGAAGCACCCGGCGCAGCCGTGTGGCTAACGATGGCAAGACCCACAGACCTCATTAACGGTCATTTACCGTCTCCATTCACGGCCATCTACAGACTGCATTCATGGCGATCTACAGATCCAGCTAGCCATCACCTAACTTCCAAATTTACAGGCAAATACAGACCCCCTTCATGGACATTAGCAGTCTGCAGTTATGGTCACCTACAGACCTTGTTCACACTCAAATACAGACTGCATTTATCATCATCTATTGACTCTGTTCATGGTAAACTACATCTATAGATCATTATAGTCACCAATAGATCTCTTTTCATTCACTGACACTCTTCACATTCACCTACAGACCATACTCATTGTGTCTAGATATGACCCCCACTGTTTCTCTGCAACTTTCCCACATCCTCAACTCCACATCTTCAACTCCACAAATTGATTCTCTTTACATAAACAGCTGGAAGAAACCATAACAGTGATGTATTTCATATAAACTGCAAACTAACAGAATTTATTTGTTTTAGTTCAAGCTTCACGATAAATATCTCCCCTTTTATCACTGTGGTCCAACTAAACAATTTTTAAACAATTGTAAGCACATCCCTTTGGTTTTGATCCATCTGGTTTAACAGATGTTTGCTGTGATGTAAAATGACACTTTTGATATTTAGCATTCTGGGTAACATTGCGTTGGCAGATATAATTCCATTCTTTTAGACAGCATCTCTTTTTCTGCCTCTCACTCTCTCTCAAATTCAGCTTCAAATATGCTTTACTGGCATGACAAAAAAAGTTTTAGCGTTGCTAAACCATTAAGCCCCTCCCTGCCAACAGACACAAGCCTCATCCCATCTTGAAAAGAATGTGTTTAACACAAATATGATAATCTGATAATTTGTTTCAGGTTTTGAGGTTATAAATGCATATAAAAACACCATACAAACATAATTATTTGGCTTTGTCTCTGTCTCACTCTGTGTGTGTGTACGCATGTGTGTGCAGTCGCATAACAAACAGACAAGCTACAAAAGTTACTGTCACTCTCCGATTATACAGTACGTTCAACTTTTCGCTAACCCTGCTCCAGTGTCTGGGACGATCTTGTCGGGGGATCTTACCGATCATTTGGCTCAGAAGCTTCTGGACTTTAGAGCTGACCCCCACCACTCTGTACAGGCCTTGGTCATTGATCCCTGGGAACAGACAAAACACAATGACTAAATCAGGTCAGCGAGCAATAACGACTGACTACAGATGCGTATAAATGCATAAAATTACTCTATATATAACAATATGCAATTTTGAAGTTTAGCTAATGTGCTAATTTAGGATACAGTTTAGCTAATGTGCAATTGTAGGATACATATTTCTTGATTGTAAATCCAGGTCCAACTGTAAATCATTCAACAAACCCAGCACCAGTGTAGAGCCTGTTCAAGAATCCTTGCAGATGAGTATAAATTGAGGTACTTCTGCCCTCTAGTGTTACAGTTAAGGCATTACACTGTGTTCAGCCATAGTGCTGCAGTGGGGATTCAGATTCATAAGCAGAAGAGAAATATTTAATTTGGCTGATTGAACATTTCACCACTATTGAGTATACAAATTTCATCGTGGCTAAACCAAAGTTCTGCAAATTTGTCACCATTACACTAGAGGATGTGGCAGCTACCCCGTTTAAGCCTTTAAAATTAGGTTTTCCATTCCCTGGTTTTTCACGAAGAGTGGACCACTGGGTAGAGCCAAGGGGCATGAAAGTAATTTTCTTTGCCATTATTAGGGCGATGAATCCAGGGAGGTGTGGGCCTGCTACCGCAGTGAGGAATCGTTCCCCTTCCTGTGTGACATCACCTGCGTTTTACTGTATAATGGAATGGTCTGGAGATGAGAGTCAGGGGATCAGTGTTTTTGCTAGCTCTGGTAAAGGACGCACTGTCTCTTCAACATGATCAGATTGGTAGCTTGTTCTTCTCCAGGGGCATATTGGTATTGGTTCCATAACGGCCGTGTCTAGACTGGGCATGGATGTGGGACTTCTACCACCTGAATAGGATGGACAGATCACTGTCTCATCACAGCGCAGTGTGTGTGTACATGATATTAAATGTGTTCTTTACTGTTACTCTCCTATGTCCACATTATATGTATCTAACTTCCTTTTCTTTGTAATTTTTTACAATTTCTTTCTGGCTTGCATTAGGACTATAGGAAACAGTGATTGGTACACAGCATTGTATTTCTCTTATGACTCTTGCGTGCATTTAGTAGTTGGCTATCCCGTTTTGTTTGACAGATTATTTTAATAAAGAAATTGGAACATGGGACTGAATCAGTTTTGAGGCAATAGTTTTGAAACGTAATTTAATTTTCCCACCTCTTTTTTCAATGGCACTGATTGCATTCTTCACAAATGAAAATCCAACTTCATCCAACTGTGCATCAACTGAAAAATAAAAAATATGTTTGCAGAATGTGTTTATATTACAACTTTTGGAGGAAACAATCGCAGCTGCAGAGACCTAGTAATAACTGATGGAAACAAGCACATGGCTACTCTGCACAAAACAAAGTGGATTTGACTTATTTATTAGATTAGTTAGAGGAGATTGAAACTGAACTAATATAAATGAATAGAATACTGCAATACTTCTGGGACAAGAGGCAAAAACAAGAATCAGGTACATTTGGTGGACACATTTGCTATATAAAAAAACCATGGCAACCTTTATTTCACTACATTCAAGGAAATACCTTTGTCACTGTGGCACATAATTTTGGAAAATGAATACTGGAAGATAAGCAATGCCTTTCAGCTGTTATGGCCCAAGAAGTGCTAACAGATGATAGTAATGATTTAGGAATACTAGTATGGGTGGAGCTACAACGAGCTGTCAGTCTATTGCCTTTGGACCTATCAGAGGCTGTTGCTCTCCTCAAAAGAACTCATTAATCAATGAATTGCTTCATTTAATACAGCTATGTAAATGGAATGAATGTAAACCAAACATGAAAGCTGGGAAATTTTCTCTGGGTAAGAGTATCTGCTAATGGCCTAAACATGAATGTAAAAATGCTGGTCTGGTGTGCATATCACGAAATTTATTTCTTTGGAAGCTAGCATATATGAAAGAGTAATAAATTTTAGGATACTTACTTCCTCTTTCTTTTGAGTAAGTTGTTCCAAATGAGCATATCTATTCAAAGAGAGGTCAAATTATTGATTTAAATGATACACATTGTGGCTATCAATTGTTATGGCATATCTAAATGAGGTACTGATATATGTATACAAATGGAACGTTACCCCTTAATTATACTCCTTAACCAAACAAAACAACTTTGCAATACAAGAGGTATAGAAAAATTAGGCTTAACAGCTCGGTGAAAAAATGCAACCAATCATCCAGGAGAGAAGACTCCACAAAAGCAATGCAACTTCAAGGACATAAAAAGTGTTGTATCTCCAAACAGGCAGAAAAGTTATCACTTTCCACCAGAAACATCTGGAGTCAAGACTACCATAAATGCTTTGACAACCTTTCAATATACATTAAATTATACAAATATGACCACTTGGAATAAAAAGTTCATAAATAATGATTGATTGGCAGAGGGAACCTTCTAGGCCTCGCTCACCGGCTCTTTGCCCCCCATGGCCTGCATCCAAAACCTGCGGTCGTCCTCGGTGAGGGCCTGGACAGCCAGGAGTACCCCAGGCCTGGAGGGAGAGGAGACGGAGGAGGAAGGGTTACCAGAAAAAAACAAACAAATCATAACCATGACCCTGAACAACTTCTCACTCCAATGGAATGTAACTCTGCCCAGCTTCCAAGAGATGTGCTTCCCCTCTGACCAGGCCCTGAAAGGAGTGGGTGTGTGAAATGAAAATCTGCCTGAACCAACCAATTCCACCCTCAGAAATCTGCTAGCACTGATCAGACTGCAGGAAGCCTAGGCCTGCGAGGATAAACAATGTTATTTACGCACTATCAGAAACTGAGTGTGTGGAGTCAAGATGACCATAAAAGCCCTGATAATTTTCCTCATCATCTTGCCAGCAACATATCAGGCCCTCTTACTGAATCACAAATCTATTCAAAGACACATTGAACCCTGCACAGGAACTGTCTTTGTGGTACTAGGCCCTTATTCATTAGGTATCTCAAATTAAGAGTATTGATCTAGGATCAGTTTTGCTCATTTAGGATTTAGGATCAGTTTTAGCTCACAGGGGATAAAATTCGGTCATGGACTGGGCAAACCTAATCCTGGATCAGCACTACTCCTCTGAGATGCTTTATGAATATGAACCCTAATCTTGATTTTTTAGCAGGTAAATTAAACCTGTGGATAACCACACCAACTTCTCTGCGATTCCTTGTACTGTGGTGAGAAGCTTTATGAATACAGACCCTTATCTAAAGGTCAGCATTTCACTTTATTCTTGTGATTTCCTGTACTGTGGGCCAAAGCTCTGTGTTTTGATGTAATGAGGATGTTTTCCCCAACTGCTTGCAGACCTGACCCCAGACCTCACATTAATACTGGAAACACAAATCATACCGGTCTGTTATCTCTATATCGAAGCAGAACCTCCGGTCGATCATGTCTGTTGATTTCCTAATGCAGGACTTCAAGGTAACAGACTCTGTCTCACCCTGGAAGGGAGAGAAGGAGGGAGAGAGAGAGAGAGAGAGAGATAGTATGGCATGATCTGCTATTCTTTGTATATTATATCAGGTCTCATTCTCTTCACATCAGGGTATTGGATCGGACTGCAAGAGATCTAGTTCAGAGTTCCACAGTATTCCAAAGGAGGAATTGCACTGCACTACTGTGTGCTCAACAGGCAGGACTTACGATCTTTCCTCCGTTTCTGTGGTCGAAGGTGACCATGTGCAGGATCTTCTGTTCCTTCACGAAAGTGCAGTATCTCTTCACCCAGCTGGACCCAAACGGGGGCGGCCCTGGAGAGAGCCCATGGGGCCAGGGTTACTGTCAGCGTATCTTTAAAACAGAGAGTAATTATCTACGACAGGGGTGTACAACTTCAGTCCTGGAGGGCTGAAGTAAAAATTTAGGCCTTGAAAATCAAATGTGTGGATTCCTTAGCCAATCAATGATTTGAATTAAATATTTAAGTTTTTGAAACACAACAAAACCCGCAGACATGCCAGGCTTCCCAGCAGTTGTGCACCCTTAATCTAAGATCAGAGTTTCTCCTTTCTATATTCTGACTTCATCCATTATGTGCAAAAATGAAAAACTAATCCCAGATCAGCACTACTATACATTATAAATACAGTCCCTGACCTACAGGAGCTATGTAACTTCGCTTTAGCTTTCAGAGAAAATAATGCAGTTCTGACTGATAAAATCTTTTT
This sequence comes from Albula goreensis, assembly GCA_022829145.1. Taxonomy (NCBI): domain Eukaryota; kingdom Metazoa; phylum Chordata; class Actinopteri; order Albuliformes; family Albulidae; genus Albula; species Albula goreensis. The sequence continues at coordinate 10,680,253 of CM040758.1, forward strand.
TCTATACATATAGTCACCATTTTCTAGCCAATCACATCAACAGGATGAAGATGGGTTCTAGAAGGAGAAGAGTGCATTTCAAACAGAAAAACACTTCACAATCCACCATCTGTGAATCTGACCAATAAGCTGCCACAACCCTGGTGAACCCAACACTGCTACACTGAGCGTGGTTGTGTGATGGTAGGTGGAGTGACCTCTGGAGATGCACATGGCTCAGAGGCCAGTGCTGTTCTTACGTTTCTCCTGGATGTACAGGTAACCCTCCACACTGATTGGACTCGTCTGCCTATGCTCCTGGGGGGTCTCCTTGAACTTCTTCATCAGCTCCACCACCTCTGACCTGGTGCCCTCAAACCGACTCCGGGTCTGCAGAAGGGACCAGCAGAGGGAAGAGCTCACATGGGGTGTCAGCAATGCAGAGAGAAAACCAAAATGGCAGTCCCTAAAATAATGTCTATTCTTAGGTTTTCAACAAAGGCTCTCTATATGCTGTCCATAAATTATTAATATTAGTTAGTATTAAGGTATTTCATGAACTGGCACTACAGAGCTAGCTAATGCTGAAAATAATTTGAACTGGGCTATATTGAATTGAATTAAATCAAAACACCTCAGCAAGTCAGTTCGCTAACTCCTTTCTCTTGCTCTGTGAAATAAATCCCCCACAGCAGTTTTGCATGAAATACTAATATGTACTCCCAATTTTAAAGGTATTTAACTTAATCAACCTAAATAAATAAAATTAGCTATATTCCCCTGGTGGGGATGTGGACAGTACACAGACAATATGTGAAGCTCTTGAGGGCAGAGTCTCAAACATCCTGCCAGTCTTAGCGGTGTCCTTGGCAACTACATTTGAGAGTGACACTCAAATATTAACGCTACACCAGGGGGAGGTAATTCCATTTCCAGAGGGCAAGTGTGTATGCAGATGTTTGTTTCTATCCATTATCCCAGCTCCATTTCCTAATCAGCAGGTTACACCTATGCCAGATAACTGACAGATTACACTACAATGAAATGTTTCATGCGAAGGTGGAACAACAGTGTTTGGCTGGAAATCATGATATTATCAAGAAATGTATCTGACCGTTGAGATTACAGAAATGTTTGGATTCATTAAATAATCAACGGTAGAAGTTGGTGTGGAAAAAGATCGGGTTCTCCCTGCCCACAGCAACTGGCTCAGTCCGTGATAAGCAAAATTAGGCAGAGAGAAAGGTTCTGTTTGACTCCCCACTCACACAACAAACACTCTAAAATCACACTAAAGCTTTACAGCTGTTAAGAACAAAAAGCCCTTTATTTTTAATGTTCAATTTTTCTGAAGTATTTCTGCTACACATTTGACCTGTTGGAAGCATAATTTATTTATTAATGACAGGAAAACATGAGAAACAAAAGTACCCCCATAAGAATGAACAAACCTTTCATTAAAAAAGATAGAAATAAAATTGCCTTTGAATAGTTATATTGCAACTGTTGGTTAATATAGTAACAAGAGCTCACATTCTGAATATTGATCTGAAGTGCTCTTTTGTAATGGTCGAAGTCCTTAGCCAGCTCATAGCCTTGGTGATAGAAGGTAAAAACCGTTTGAAAAAAGGCCAGCATCTGAAATAGACAGAGGGATTAAAAATGAAGGATTACGTACAACACACAGAATCTAGATCATTCTGTACATAAAATGCTCAGAAATATATATTTATACAGTTATCCAATGTTACCTATATCCAATGTACACCTTTGTATGAAGACAGAAAAATAAGGCATTCTAGGAAGTGTTTTGAGTCTGAACAGGTCATTAAAGGTGCTTGAACAGGTTTACAGATGTAAATATAGTCAGTGAATGTGTCTGAACAGGTCTGAACAGGTGTAAATACAGTCAGTTAAGCTGTCTGGACAGGTGTGCCCAGGTGTTAGTGAAGGTGTCTGGACAGGTGTGTCCAGGTGTTAGTGAAGGTGTCTGGACAGGTGTGTCCAGGTGTTAGTGAAGGTGTCTGAACAGGTGTGTCCAGGTGTTAGTGAAGGTGTCTGGACAGGTGTGTCCAGGTGTTAGTGAAGGTGTCTGGACAGGTGTGTCCAGGTGTTAGTGAAGGTGTATAAACAGGTGTGTCCAGGTGTTAGTGAAGGTGTGTGAAAAGTTGTGCACTTACAGGCTCCACACACTCAAATTTCTTCCTCTCCTGTATCTCCTGCAGTTTGCAGACATACTCCAGGGACTCCTCCTGGAAGTGCTGCTTCATCCCCTCTACCTGCTGATCTGCCTGCAGCATGAGAGTGACAGTCAGGTTAACATGAGTACAATAAGCAGGGTGCACCACAAAGTCACAGACATGCAGTGTGTATCAGCGTCACAGGCCGGTCCTATACCAACATTAAGACAGACTACCCATCACATACAGCATCTAACATTCACAGTCCAGACCCATACAAAAAAAGACAGATTTTCTAAAACATACAATGTGAACAACAAACTTACAAGCAAACCAAGAAGAGGAGGAAAGTTGACACTGTCTGTGAAAAAACAAAACAGGCCAGCCTACCTTGGAAAAAATTAGTCCTGTGTGTATGTATGTGTTTCTGCCTTTCTGTATTGTTTGTTTATAAGATCAGGGTGGTTTGGTTCAGCTCTAAATTGAAAGGTAGCAGAAATTCTTAGAACACTATAAATCTGAAGGCTCAATGTAAACTGTCCTGACAGGATCTGTACACAAAGGAAAACCAATGCATCAAAAAATCTAAAGAGAACATAATGATACATGAACAGCTTCCTCTGTTCCTTGTGACCTTGTGTAGATGGAATACCACACCAGGGTAACAGTCGCAGAGAGGAGCATCCTAAAGAATCCTGGGACTTTTGTGTTGCTAGACAATAACAAGAAAAAACATTCTTGGTGACCAGGCACTTGCACCGATGTTGAAATTATTTAGACTGGGTAAATAATCATTTGGTCACAGGTCTATGTCACCCTTGAGATGGTTATCACTGACCTGTTCTCTCCATCTGAAAAGCATTCGAGGATTTCCTTGCCAGAGCATTAGAGTGGGGCAAGCTGCATATTTTCATGGAGCTCTGAGCCAATGAGAGTTTTGTCATGGTGTCTATCTTCTGCTCCAGTACCACTTGTGACCTTGAGCTCCACGACCACAGCACATGCTAAGTAGGCCCAACACATGTAACTACTGCGCTAAACTCACAAGCATAGCTGTACTGTTTGGCAAATATTTTGACAGCTAAAGCTCTCTAAACTACATTCATAATAAAAATTGATGATAGGGAGAGACGTAAAGAGTCCTAAACAGACGTCGCTAGCCTGCTTTCAATGAGGAGTTTGGGAAGTATTTTGGAGAGGAGAACAACTGAAAGTATGTGTATAAAAATTTGACAACAGAAAAGGAAGTGAATGAGAGCGTGGAAACATGGTTGCTGTGACTAAACATTAAAAAAGGATTGTCGATTGAAGAGTATAACAAGGGATCTTTTTCTTGTTTTTATTGTAAAAGGGCAGAATTTGAGTGATGGGCACCATATAAACCCGTTCAATTCTGCTCACACGCTCTGGTTCATGAAAACTTCATTTCCGAGTTCACTCCCCCATACGGTACGGCATGAACCCACAGATAACAGTGTCAGACTGAGGGCCATTAGCTTTTCAAACGCAGTCACTGCGTCTGAACTCAGTAAAGCAAAAACCTGCAGGGTCTAACATGCCCCCTCTTTCCCATATGAGGACAGGAGGAATGTGGAAAAGGCATGGGGCCCCATAAACACTCACTGAACACACGTGCTCCAAGTGAGGTCATGCTTCCAGACCCATGGCCCCATGCCAGAGGGCCATTGTTTCTCCCTCCTTAAAATAAATATCCTTTTCAGATCATTTTTTTCCTGCAGAAATAAAGGCCTGGGCTTTCATCCCGTTTCCCATCATCCCTAAGAGGACTCTGTAATAACACCGCAGGACCTCCTGGGTGGGCACATCCAAACCCCACTACAAGCCAATGGGACGGCAGCCTCACTTGACAGGCTAACTAATAAACCTGACTAATTCATCACTCCAGTATGGTTATATTGCAATAGAACAACATAACTCTGCCCAGCTTTAAGGGCTGTTCATCGCTAATAAACCAATTGACAATTATTACCGCTGACAAATCCTTCCACATAGTGGATGGGTGAAATGATACACACTGCCCCAAACCCACAGAATCCATGATCAGCTGGTTCTGAACAGATTGCAGGAAGTTGAGTCCAAAATAGGCAGGCAAAAGGACCACACAAATGCTCTGCATAGCAGATAGTGCTAGATTAGGCTCATCGCAGCCTTGAAAGAGTTATGTCAGCCTTGATGCTACGGTGGCAATGAGCCACAATGTTCCCTTTCTAGTAGGGCTGCACAATCTATCATGCTAATTGCATATGCAATTAACTGATCACGAGAGGCTGCAATTAATTTAATATGATGAATGCACTCTATTTAGCACCGCTTCTGCATCAAATCAAGCTCTGTTTATTGGCTGGGGTTTCTGGGTGATACTGCTGCGTTCATTTAACACTGTCACTGACAAATGAAAGCATAAAGCAAGCACAGCCAAGCTGGAGACATTCAACAGTTGTCGCAAAATATTTATTGAAACCTATGATCTCCATTTCATGCTCTAAACATTGCAATTAATAATCCTGATCACCATATTAAAATGAATAACCGCAATTAGCAATTTTTCACCATCACGCAGGCACACTTTCAAATGCCATAATATGAAATTAACCATGTCGTCTGACTTAACACATTGGATGACGTGAAAATGAAAACAAAACGGAGATTTTTTTGTCATGCAAAATTTATTGACTTATTCAGAAGAAAGAGAACAAAATAATAGAACTTAGCATCCATTACAACCTCCCTATACAACTAAATGTATAAATATTGCAGTGTTACATGAATGAATTACTATCACCCAGAAAAGACATTTATTTCAAAACTATAATGGCACTTTTAAAAACAATTTACACAGAGCAACAGTCTTTGCTAACAAAGGTCCTACATTTGTTATGATCTCACTTCTGCATTTTGAGGAAATTATGCATTGCCTTAAAAAAATATAAACCTATGCAGACGACCGGTTTAGGCTGTAATGAAAATGGGGATAAAAGCATTGGTCGACAGCTCTCACTTTTAGTGTTTTAGTGTTGCCTTGACAGAGGTCGTGTCAGTGATGGAGAATGCCTACAAATACCATCAGGCATTATAAACTGGGAGGAAAGAGAAGAAAACAAAACGACAGCATGCAGAGGGAACAGTACCTCCTGTAACTGCTGCTCCTTCTTCTTCGCTGACAGAGTTAGGAGCTTCTCCAGAGAGCTGTAGTACTTTTCCGTTTCCTTCTCATATCTCTTTCTGTCCTCCTGAAAAGGACATGGCATGAGAGCCTGCCATGAGTGACTTGCTGCAGGCCAGCCTTACTAAATACAAGAATGTGTGGAATACTTTCATTTGAGGGAGAAACATGTCAAAAATGTCGGTATCATCTGCAGACAGTGCAAAACCCAAGAGTGTGATACCAAGTTTGGTATTTGGTTGGTCCAAAAACAGACAAATGGATTGCAGATTACAGAGGTTGCAAGAGCTGTATTTTCTTATACAATAACTATATGTATGTTGGCATTCATTAGCAAGTTGTCATTATATTTATGATTTCTAGATGAAGTAGTGTACCTACATGTGTGAGTATTTTGTTCTCTGTCGATTGTGTGGTTCTGAATGTTAATCTGATGTTATAACCTTCTAAAGTTCACCTTGAAAGAGAATGCACACAGCCATTTCCGTGTTTTGCTTGCCTCAAGGTCTCATAGCTCATTGAAAAGTCATTGTCCATAATGCCTATGAGATGACAGTGAAATTATGATGGGATTTGCTCTCCGATGCCAAACCGGAAAGGTTGCTTTGCTGAGCATGACAGAATTTTAAAAGGAGGGCCAGGAATGCAAAGGTCTGAGTGACCAATCAGAACCTTGGGATGCTTTGGTGGCCAGATGCAGAGGACCAGAGGTTAATACCCCTACACTTTATGAAAATGAGTCAGGAGCTTGGTTTTTAATGTCTAATCACCAGGATGGAACATGCTATACTATAGGTAATGTGCTAGCCTTGAGAAAGAGTGCTCTGCCATTGACAGAGAGCTTCTCAGTGATACATTTTAAGAGGACATTTTACCATGAGAAAAGGTCCTATTCATGGTGTCTGGCTGCTAAATTCAACTAAATTAGGGGTTGTATCTTTTTTTTTTTTTTACTATCTTGTAATGGGTCAAGGTTCTTTCTCCCCCTGGTGGTTGACTGTGGTATTGTTTCCTTCACCATACATTGACAAGAGTCTAACCTGGTGCCATATGTTATTATAAAACCATGCCTATGCATTACCCTCCTCCCACCAATACCGCCACAAGCGCCGTACCTTTGCAGCACCGAGCTGCTCCTTACGGAATTTCTCCAGAGGTTTCATCAGCGTCTCTGTGATGTTCTTCATCTGGGGAGACAGACAAGGCCTCTTCAGCACTTCATACCACAAAGCACTGCAGCAGGCAGGGATAACACGGGGAAGACAGCTAGGAAATAATCCATAACTTACCTGCTGGGTCTACTGCATGTTTATAAACCCCAGCCTCTGCTTATACTTCAGTCATCCATAAATTGAAACAAAAAGTCAAACACTCAACCAGATTAATAAATTTTAACTCCCGCCTACAAGGCTATGCTGATCCTACATTTTTCCTCTGAAAAAATACTGCATGATAAAATACACATAATACATTTTGCAATTAGAAGCTTTTCACTCCAGTAACACATTGACGCAACTGTGTTGCAATGGTGACAATTCCACGACCATCATCTCTCTGGCCACAAGGTAAACAGGAGTGTCCGTCCTTAGTGAATTACATTCTCATGCACAGTCATAAATTGTCATGAGCCTCATATGTGGTACCACATAAACCTGGGAGGGGCTTATGTGAATGAATGAATGAATGAATGAATGAATGAATACTGTGCATAAACCTTTCAAGACCGAAGTCTTTGTACAACTATTTTATTGTTCCAGGAAGCAAGGTCAATGAGGTGTAAGAGATGGTCAGTCAGATTGTTGCTACTATGAGAAACTGGAGACACAAGTGTCCAGAACCTCTTCAAAATGTTACACTACAGGTACTGTTATAGACAAAACAGGGAGAGAATACCTCCAAACTGGTGTCAAACTCAGTTCTATGAAGGGATATGTGTATGCCCATTTTCAATAATGGCCTTAATTAGCTAAATGACTTTGTTTTATTACTCAATCTGCTATATGCATTAAAGTCTGAGTTTAAGTGCAGAATACAAGCAATAACATAAATACTGAAAAGCAACAGGACTAATTTAGTAAATAATGTAACTAATTATGTAATCAAACAGCTGGTGTAAAAAGCACACATAAAGCCCTGATGGTACTGAGTGTGACACCACCACGATACGGAAAGGGCATTCTCAAAGGCTATGAGATACAACAGAGGACTGTTTGGCACTGGTGGTAAGAGCTAATATGACTTGAGGTTACTTATTCATTAGATGTCACAGGATCTGTTATTAATTGAAGTCTGGAAGTGTCTCATAGTTTAATTGGTTACCAGATGTATGCAGTGGGCTAATTTTCTGTTGCCAAGGCAAAATATGATGTCACCCCTAAATACAGCATGTAAAACAAGATGATTCCTGCAACACAACCAGGCTATCTCACAATGGACTGCATGTGGTTCTGAGTCCCAAAGGATTATGCTGGGTTGCACTAATGTGGATTAACTCTTAAACTGGAGGAAATCAAGGTTTAACTGTTAACCATGTTGCACCAAACTTTAAACCTACTGAAAAGTTAGTTGTAAACTAACTTAATTTAATTTTCATTTCAACCCAGGTTAAATTCAAGTCTGTTGCACCTGCATTTTCAACAAAGTCTAAACAAGGATATAACCTGAACAGTTACATAAATATATATAATTATAAAATAAATATAATTCAAGATTAAATTTAAGATGTGTGACAGATACCAGTTTAAACCTACATTTACTAACCCTCGATAAACTCTGAACCAGGATTCATTTACTCCATATTGGTGCAACCCAGCCTCAGCTGAGGTTCAACTGATCCAATTCCATTCAACTAGTCCTATGGACCATTTTTATGGAGATTTAAAATCTAATTGTAATGAAAGCTAAATTTAGAGCATGATATTATTTAAATCTCTTTATTTTAAAAATATGATAGATCACAGAGCAGCTAGAATAATCCTAAACCACAGCTGTCTGGTGACAAAAAATACATATGGCTTTATAAGTCTAACATGATAGGCTCAATGGCAATGGAGCAAAGTTGACCTTGCAGGCATAGTTATATAGCTAAATTAAATTGATTTAATTCCTGTTCTTATTGCTGTGTTTTAGTTCCTGTACGTCATTACCATTATATTCACCAACTTGTGTGCTCTTTTAATTCATGCCAGTTTAAGTGACATGCATTGTGGTTATATTTAAAATTATATTTATAGTTATAGCTACAGTTGGTCTAATGGCATCTGTTGACACAATACGGTTTGAATGAGTGCATGTGCCAAGAGCATTTCCTCCTGTCGATGCATCAATGCAAAACCTCCACAAACACCAACACAAGGCACAGTCTGCATTTCCTCAGTATGAGCCTCACTGATTGAGGCCGTTGTCTCAAGGTGTTTCCATGATGGCTGAGTTACCGTGACAGCATGGTGATGGATAAACCTGTATAAAGCTCATGAGAACTGAGCATAAATCAACAGTTTTACTGTTTCATTGTTAACTCATCAGCTCTGTGCTGGGCATACTCACCATCAACTCTCTCTGGTCCTCAAGGTTCTTCAGGAAAGAGGAGAATTCCTGCAATGACTCATCTGCAACGCACACACACACACACACCATGAGACATACAAAGGCGACTTATTTGATATTAATTGTCATTATTTAAAAGGTTTAATTATCACACAAACATTACTTGCAGGCTTCATTCTAGTTACCTGTACATAAGAATTAGATTAATATAATCTAAACAGTTATGTGAGACAAACAGTTCACAGGTTTTAAGTTTATACTTTAGTATAAGCCTTTTTAGACATCCTTCTGCGAATTACTGGTATGGGTATGTTCTCCACACTCTTATGAGTACGTCCTCTATATGTTTGTATATTTTTAGCAATATTGTATAAAATGTTTAACATGTGCTTTTTATTTGTTTTTTTCTTTCTTGGCATTAAGCATGAATTACATCATTGTCAATAAAGACTGGATCTGGTTGAGGTAGATACACAGTAATGTGGGCAAAGCCTTAATGAAAAACACAACCCTGAGACGTTATTCTCACCAATGCATTTCTCATCATCGGTCTTTGCATCACCGATATACTCAAACTGAAACTCTCCCAGGCACTGGGCAAACTTCCGCTGGGCCAAAGCCAGTTCTGAAAGACAAGAGAAAAAAAAAAATCACACTCCTTCATCACAACAGATACAACAGCTGAGTCAATCTACTGAACATGAATTTCCATACATTCATAATGCTTATTTGTGTGTGCTGCTTATGTGAAATGTTAATACAGCCTTCTTGTGTAAATGCGTTAACGTGCCAACCTCACACTGCACTGCACTGAAGAAAAAAAACACTGAGGTTTTCCTGTCTGCCACTTTCCATCAGTTTAATCTTTTCAAAACATCTGAGTTGGGTGCATTGACAAAACCCACAAAGAGCCCAGACAACAGTAATCTAACCAAAGCAACCCGGGGCCATTGGGCCTATTTTAGCCCTTTCTCCTTATTACACGGCATTTCTTTGCACTTATTCAGCAGACACTCTTACCCACAGGGACGTAAGTGCATCTACGCAATTTAAATGAGCAGTGAGGTGACACAGGTCTGGCTAACAGCGCTCAAACACCAGACACTGTGCATGCAACCAAACTACAGCACCCATGTAGCTACGATGATGTCTTCTTATGCAATGGCTAGGTTTAATGTTGTGTTCTGATTGGTGAAGATAGTGTTTGATACTTTTCAGTAACCTGAAGGAGTGACAGAATAATGCATATCTATGATGTAGTTCAAGCCAAAAAGCCCTACTCACAGTTCTGTATCGATGTGCAAGCAGTTCAACAGTTTCAAATGAAAATTCTATTTACATCTCAAAATAATGATGAGAATGTCACAAGTCCACACAGTACAACAATTTTATTTGATTGTGTTTGAGCGCTGAATTATTAATCTTACAAATGGCTGTGAAATGCCTAATGGCTGAAACTACAAACACCTGCAGATGCTGCGGGCCTCCAAGCCTGCTGTTTGAGTCACTGCTCAAACCCCTCTCAGTCACATTCCAGCTTTACCTAGCAACGCTCTGCCCCCATCCAATCATATTCCAGCCACACCTTGTGCTAGAAAGTGACACAAGGCCTTTTTCTGACAGCAGGCTGAACATGGTCCATGAGTTTGTTTTAAGCATGTATGCCATTTTATTCACCTTGTATTCCAGTTTAATTGGTGCGATTCACTTTATTTTGATTCAAACAACTTACCTAATTTGTCTTACTGAAGTTGCAGAATTAAGATGGCTTACCTAATTTGTACAACACAAAAAACAATACCAGTTGATTGTAGTTGTTATACGTTTTTAAAAAATGGCTAACATGAAAAGAAATCAGATTTTATTTTTACTATCCCATTTATTACTGTAATCACGACGATCCTGATACAGAATCACACCTCCCCTCCCTGCCACTCAGTCACATCGTTGGTATTCAACAGTGTCTTCATGTTACTGACAGGATTAACATAACATACAAAGACCTAGGGGATGAACAATGAGTAAACCTATCAGTGCTGGCACCAGTCTGAATGCCTGTTCCAACCGCAGCTCTGCAATTCGAAGGCTTTCGCAGAGCTCCTGTACGAGCAGCTTTGAAACCCCCGACACTAGACCCTGAAAGGTAAAGAGACCGCTTGTGGCTGCGAAATTAAAAAGCAAAGTCACAAAAGCACACAGTTTGACACCTTCTAGCAGCATCCTGCCGCCTCCGCGCAGCGTCGTGAGTGCCAGCGTCCTGTCACGTGACCCGGCCGCCGTGTTTACACAGGGGAGACAAATGCGAGTTTGCCCAGCGCGTGGGCACGCTGCCCTCATTAACAGCGTCGAGGGTTTTAGTTATGCAAACAAAATGATCGTCCTGGGCGGCAGTTATCCTGTAAGGGGCATTGAAGTAATCTAAACCTGTCAAAAAATTAAAAAAATGTATGAAATGGTGCTGCAAAAAAAGCACACGGCTGCTCAAAATGAGGCTGCACAGACTCCATGCTCCGTCTCTGTGTTCCAGATGGGCCTGAAAACATGACTGCAGAGAGAGTACGGGACTGGATCAGCCCCAACTGTCAGGCTCATATCTATGAGGTCACAACTATGAGCCTGACTAGCTTACTCTAGTGTTAAACAGTTCTACCAAACTACCATGGATGCGCTTTGAATAACAAATTATGGTTGATTACTTCTACTAAATGCAAAATAAAACAAGAGAACAATAATAAAAAGCCATTTTTCAAATACTTTGAACATCAGCGAAGGGTAAAGACAACATTGCCTTTGTGCTGAAAACTTTACGATCGTCAGCACTGTACTATAACCTTACAGAACTATAAGCCCAGCCTTTTTGGGGGTCTAATGTGAGATATCCAGCTCCCTTGGAGGTGGTTTGCTAATGAAAAGTCAGTTATTCTGCTCCAGTTGAACCACTAGTCCTATAAATTAGTGCTAGTTAAAACTCACCAGACAAAGGCACAAATTTGAACATGGCTTTACAGACGCTGTTCAGACAGTCAGGGGTCAAGGCAGCAGGGTGCTGAAGATGTTTCTGGTGTTCATGCCCTCCAAGCTTTTGATAACAGTTTGAGCAATAATTAATATCTTAAATCTGAATATTCAGAATCTGAGAGGCGAAATATTCCCACCCCTCTCCATCACATGGTTACCTGAACTCATGAAGTCTAATAATAAGTAAGATTATGCGATTAGGAGCTCGAAAGGAGCAGAAAGCAGAGACGTTTGCAGCACTCCAGGGCCTTGCCTACCCCTGGATTAACATGTCAACATCAAGGTGGGTTATATAATTTCTCAAGGAAATTTATTTTCTTAAAAATGCAAGCATTTATTTTTATTGTCATGGACACTGTTTGGCAAGTTCAGCAATCATGATTAGTTGCCAAAAGGTTCTTGTATTAAATTTCAATTGTAAGAGAAAGGTAAGGATGAATGTTGATTTAATTTTGATCTCCTTCCTTGATGTATGTGCGTTTATGTGAAACAATATGTGGTGAGGGCAGTAGCTCTGTCTCTTTAGGGAGGACCTGGTTCTGTGTTTAAGACTGGGGTCACAGGAGATCAAGAATTAACATTACACAAACAAAGCCAAACATAAGTACGTCTACGACTTTACCTGTGTCTCATGAGAAAACCTGTTCCCTTTCAGCTCCAGACCGGCTTTGGCTTAGCCTGGAGAGTCATCTTTTAATCTGCCCTTCCCACAACTGAAAACTATCACATTTTTAAAATGCTTCTAAAAAACAAACTCTACTCTTCATTCTACACCCACTTAGCCCATGTCACACCTTGGTTTTGCTTTGGTTTGGTATATTTTGCACAGTTTTACACTATTTTTCTCCTTTGTTCTTGTTCATCCTGCTTCCCTTTTGACAGCACTTGTATTGAAAAGCAGTGCATGAAAAGTCCTTCTGATAACAATAATAATATGCAGTTGTGATAACCATTATTATTATAAATTTCCCCTTTTCATTCATGACTTGTGACTAAGTGGCTTAGCAGTTTTCCTGTTCATAGATGTGGATTACAGACTCTGTCTGCAGAAAGCTGACTCATGTGAGCTCTGGGCATGGGCTGCTGCTCCACTGCTGATCCCAGATCAGGGCCCGTGCCCTCAGATGCCCTGCCACCTAGCACACCCCTGGGAGTCACATTGTAAGAGGCCAACTCCAGTGGAGCCGACTTCCTGTTTTCACCCAAAGAAATACTGATAAATGTACACACAGTCCCCCAAATGTCCCATAAACCTCACTTCAAAGCAAAAAGATTTGTTTACCCCTTTAAATGTATGTTTCAGGAAGCCATTCTCCCATTGAAGGGATAAACCTCTCTTTACCAGCCTATAAATATCAGTAGTGAATACAACTGGTAAGGCACTTCTTAGCTATGTATGTAGATAAAGCTGGAAATAAGTCCTTATAATACAAGACTGAAATAAGAGCTGCCTGGCCACTGACAAGTGAGGATATGAGGTATATGTATATATTAAATATATTGTAATTATATATATTTAACTTGGCATTGATGGAAACGGGCTCTGTTGTTCCTCTAGCATGTTCTCACGACTGAAAAATGTATAGATAAATATTTCTTGAAAGTGACTTTTTCCAAAGGGGATTGTGCTTTTGTCAGTGTATGTGTGTGTACGTGTTTGTGTGATACATATTTTACTTGATAGACACCATCATGTTGATTGCATGTTTTAGGGTTGAAATTAACCCATCATGAGACTTTAGAACAGGGCAAAAGTACGTCTGTATATCCACATAACATTTCACCCCTGCAAGATTAAAATATGAGGGGGAAACCATAGATGTAATTTAAAAAAAAATGCAAGTCAGCCCAGACCAAACAAAAGACATCTCTGACATTCAACATTCCATCAACCAATTTTACACAGCAGTGACTGTGTTTTTTTCTTCTTCCCCATGTTCATTTGTGGAGAAACCCTGGCGATAAAGCTACAATTTTTGGGTTAGGAGGAACGAAGCCGGCGGAACGTTATCACACGCTGGGCTGCCGTGGGCCGTGTAATGACACAGAGCATCTCCTCTGGACGAGGTGATAAACCGCGCGGATGAGACCGGCCCGTCATTACGGGATTCGCCCTGTCAGCGTAATGTCTGCCCCTCCCTCCCTCCCTCCCCACACTCCGCCTGCAGCCCGCGTCGCTCTTACCGGTTTTTCTACCCCGAGCTCCTGACTCACTGCGGTCATCACAGATCCCGTGGCACTTTTAGAAAAAGAGTCAGTGGTGTTTAACTCCCCAGTGTCCTGATCTCAGTCCCACTAAACTGCCTTCCGAAAATCACAGCCTCCTTTACAGCCACAAAATCTCTCACATTGATTCCTCAGGTTCTCACTGCATGTGTTCTGCATTTCACACACAATTAAGATTCATTACGGCTTCCATGTGTCACCTGCCTAGTCATGGACAGTCACTGCTTACATGTTTGCCATGGAGAACAGCAGTTAACTCTTTCTTTTCCCGATGACAGAAAGTGTATGTTTTCCACAAGACGTTTGTCATGAGCTCAGCCGATGACCAACATAACGTAAATACTAGGCCCGGGGTGGGGGCGGCAAATACGGCAACAGACGTATTGGAAAAACAAGGCCTGTTTACATAACAAATACATACACATTTTTTTTTTGGACGATGATCGAACCAAAGCAAGGTTTCGTGTTACATTTCTGCAGAATCTCTTGGTCAGTCTCAGAGCAGGGCCTTAGATGCTTTCACCGAGAGTGACCCCTCTCTCACACACAGCCTGACACAAGCCTCATCCTCACTCACGTCTCCACTAATTACAGCGTTAGCCGCTTCAGGGGACTTCACAAGCACCGTGACTCAGGGCACCCAGAGAACAAACCAGCCTCTTTCCCACCTTATTACCGCTGGCAGACTACAGTCACACCACAGCCGACACTAATATAAAAATGAAATCAAATTTATTTGTGAAGTGAATTTCATGAGCATTTGTCATAATGCACTTCACAATTGAGGCTGGCATTAAGACAAAAAAGCAAGCTTTCAGCAACCCTACATTGAATAGACAGGAAGAAACCTTGGGAGGAAGCAGACTTGAGAGGGGGAGAACATCCTCCCCTGGTCAGCTGGTATGAGTTTTTCAATGACCAACATGGTTAGCCAGCTAGAGAAGAAGTCAGCTGTATGTGGTGGTCCAGGGTGAGGTGGTGGACTGGGACGGCAACAGTGGTGAAGGCCACACGGCAGCAAATTCACTATGGCCACACCTCCACCAGTTCTAAACCAATAAGCTGCAGCCACATGACACAAAGAGAGATGGCTTCATGCTGTTCAATGTTGTTCATGACAGATATATCCAAGTACCAATATTTTAGCTAATATAATAATATATGCTTATTACAGATACATCAGTATCTGCAGAAATTTTATAATGCATAGATCAAATGAAGAAAACTATGGCTTATACAATCAAATACAGCAAATACACAGCCAGGGGGGCCACATGTGAAGTGCTTGTATATCTATAAAGCCTTATCAGATATATTGGTAAACAGTTTGCTTTGTTCACAAATTATCAATATCCTAGTCCAACAGGACAGAGCAGTCTTGTATTGCATTGTAAAGCATAACCTCCACAGGACACACCTCTGTAAGGGAAAAGCCATTGTTTTCCCTTGCACTCCAATTCTCAACTATTCACACATCATTATAGGATTTAAATGTAATTCTGTAATCTCTTGCATCATTCTAATAATGTTTGTAAAATTTTCCTCCAGTTTCTGTTTTTTTTCCAAAGCAACCAGCCTGAACAATTTTAAATGACTCATACATTGATAGCAGTGCATCTTTAATGAAGTGTTTGTTTTTGAGATTTTATCTGTTTAGATTTGATATATCTGTAATTACATTACTATTTATTGTTTTACATGTTAAAATCATTTTAATGGCTGTCATTGTACATTGAAATGTCTTGGGGTCAGAAAAATGACTGCTGAAGTGCAAACTGAAGATCATAAGATACCAGTGCTCAGTTCACCAGTCACATTAAAATTCTGGATAGATGTGTAACACTGAGCAGCGAATACTGAAAAATTTGACAGCAGCACACTGCCCAACCCAAACAAACACTCCCCAAACATTCGCCCACATCTCAAGCAGACATGCTTTCACAACATTTAACTGCAGCCTGAGACAACTTTGCACATAGAATGCATGACACACTCTGCATTAATCACAATAGCTGTAGTACTTTCTACAACCACAGTCCAGACATAGCCAAAATAACATCAAAGACTATCGACTAAAGAGAGAAACTCCCTCATAAATGAGGATAAATGAAAAAATGACCTCATGTTTAAGAACCCTGGAATCATTTATCTGTCTTCAGTGGGGCTACAGCTAGAGCCATGTACTGTATTCCATTAACATTAGCCAGCATTCAATAAGCATTGTCCTGAAATTTGGCTCACAATTACATGCAAGCGTTCATTTTCATCTTAACTGACAGTATGGTGACTTCAGCAATCATGAAAATTAACTTGCCAAAATGATCTTGTACAGAAAATGCATTACACAATTATTCATTTGTAAACAAAAATGAAGGACAAATGTTGATTGAATCTCAGCCATTGCTTTTCCTGGCCTGACTGGGAAGACTGGCTGAGTCTGTCATTACTTGGAGGATTGTGTTCTGCGGGAGGCCGCAGCAGGACTTGTACTGGGATGAACGCCCTCACAGAGGAGTTACTGGCCTTTAACATGGAAAGAACAGAAGGATCACAAGTTGATCAACTTTGGGCATGGACCAGCTTAAAGTGTATAAGCACTCTGTGTAATAAACAAATGCATATGATTGATTCAATGAGAAGCGGCAGCGAAAATGAGAGTACCCCGCAGTTCTCCAGGTTTGTGCCTGGAACGCTTAGGCCATTTCCAGGTGTGACATCAGCCCCATCAGCCTCTGAGAGAACATATTCTGCGGCCCTTCACCCAACCCCAAACCCCCACCCCCCATGCAGTCCCGATTCTCCATCCCTCCTCTGCTCAACGGCCGTGCACAATGAGACAAATCAGCACATATCTCTACACCCCTTACCGCAGTACCTTCTGCTCTGCTCATAATGAAGATCAGATTACCCCTGCAAGCCAAGGTAAAAACCAACAATGTGCTGTCACAAGGCTTAAACACTGAACTGCTGTAAAGTCTATATACCTATAGCTATTTGTGTTTTCCAGAATATTTATACTTCGCTTTTAATCACAGTTAAAGCTTTATTAATTGCATAAAGAATACTTATCACTATGCTTCTCTTTCCATACATATCTGGTAAAACAAGGAACTACAGGACTGTGTAGTGACTTTCCATCATTATCTTTTAGAGACTGTTTTACAGTGGTTAAGTCTACGGTGTACTGGGGAACACAGCAGTTCAGGCACAGCTACACCCACTTGCACTGATAAACTATAATCCAATAACAAGGTTGCAAAAATCACTCTGTAAAATTATTTCCAACAAGGAACTTCAGAGAGCTCCTCCACATTCCTCCCCTGTTAAAAAAGGGAACTTCTCCAAATGAGTCATAAAGGCACGACCCTCCATTAATCTGATATTACATTCGAGGTTTCCTTTAACAGGAAAAATATGTGAGAAACGATTTGAAGCAGCGAAGAGTCCTTCTTTGGGGGAAGGGAGGATTACAAAAACAACATCTTTCCTAAAATACCTGCATCGTGAGCCTGCCACACATTGCAGATGTTTGGACAGGTTCTTTTAAGCCTTAACATATTTATGCACTACTGGATATTTACTTACATAATTTGGCGATGTCCTACCTGTGAATTGACAAAGTCCATTTCCCTAAACATTAATAAATTAATAATGATTAAAAATCAATACATTGACATACTTCAATTGAATGCTTGAAAGATGAATGAACATTCACATTTAGGTTACTGACAAGGACTTTTCACATTGTGTTTTACAGGGACTCATGGTGACCCTGAACGTGGAAGGAGTCCCTCTCAGCTGCCAAAACATCCGTGCCCTCCCACCCACTATCTGCATGACCCGCAAAGGAAGTGACATGCCCGACACGCTTACAGCTACAGCCGCTAACACATTTCTCTGAATCCGTGACCGGAACATTGACTGGCCGGGGAATTTGATCCATTCAGGGGAAAGTACAGTGGACCTTCGCTAATCAACTGAAGACAAATCCGGCACAAAAAATCATGGCACGGTCCGATGCGACGCGGACGTGACGATTTCCCAGGGATATGAGGCCGTCCTAAAAACAGCCTGGCGCGATGATGAGCCATAACGTGTTGGAATGATTATGCTGCACGCTGCGATGATCGCAGATGGGGCAGGGGAAGGGCGCAGCTGCTCGGAGGGAGTGGGAGCAGGACAGCTGGCTAGGAAGTCAAACGGGTCCGGTGTAGGATGGAAGCCATGTGTAATCCAATGAGCTCAGTCAGGCCTTCGGGCTTCGCTATGAATCAGTGTGTTCATTACAGAGCGCATGCTGGGGAACTCCAGAAACTGCTCATCGAGGGCTTGTGCCAGAAAGTCATAAACCCAAGGCCTCGTATTCAGAAAGCCTACATAGAGCTGGAGCGCTGATCTAGGATCAGTTCAGCCTTTTTGCTCATAGCAGCCTAATTTACGATATAGATGGGGGAGACTGATCCAAGACTTTGCTTGTACTCAGAGATGGTCAATGAATATGAGCCTCATCTAGGAACAGCTTTGCCTATTAGCTCATAATGGGTAAGGCTGGGATATGGCCAGGGGAAACCTGAACCTAGATCACTACTAATACTCTAACATATCCCATGAATATGGGGCCCTGATCCAGGATCACCTTAACCATTTAGCTCATAACAGATAAGGCTGGAATATGGACAGGTGGAGCCTGATCTGAGATCAGCACCCACAGATGCTTCATGGACACAGCCCCTGGCTAAAAACACTGTCTCAGTCTGTGACATTAACCTTAACATGCTCGCCTGTCTTACCAGAGAGACTGGCTTGTTTCAAAACTTCACAGCCACAAATGTGATTCCGCCCAATATTACGCGATCATTAATCATCCTCTGCATTCCATTGCGTACACACTGCAAGTCAAACATAGACCCAGTACACCTCATTTCTTTCTGGCTCTCAAAATCCCTCCCAAAGACCTTTTGAGAGGCGTAACGTTGTTTGTTTTAAATCAGTAATGCGTAGCCTGTTCATTCACATCAGCAGCAGGATGAAGGGGCTTGTTTTTGACAAGACCATATCTTTCCATGGTGCCACTCGCGGGTTAGGCGAATTCACAGGAGGTGTTGATGAAATGAACCTCGTCAGTGAGTCTGCTGGCCTTCCAGACCTTTCCATCTGCAGGGAAAGATCTTTCCAGTCTGAGTCCTTGGCCCTCAGGCCCACCCCACCCCTTCCCTCCCCTTCCCCGACTTTATTCCATGCTTTTTTGTTTTCCACTTATAACGGCATTGCTCTCCACATGACATCATGTGTACACGCAGCAGCCTTTTCCACCAGGCCTCTTGACCAACAACATTTCATTTCATCAGGTTACAGCAAAAGCAAAACAGCCCAAGGGTACCAAGAAATGTTCCACTGACACACAATTGCCTTTATTGTTTGTTGTTATTATTTGTTTGTTTATTCAGTATACATACATTTTGTGTGGGGATTGGAGTTTGGGTTTGAGGCCATATTTATATTTTGGCCATCTCTAGTAGAATTACCGACAAAAATCAAAAACATGATAAATGTGGCTTGAAAAATATGTTTAAATGGCTTATATGGAAAAGTTGAGCTCACCACTTATTCTGTGCAATTCCACTGTAAACATACAAAACTGTGGGGTAACACAGAAAGCAGCAGCTGCCAGTGATCATTAATACAGTTCTTCAAAGCCTTGTTTTACTTAAAGCATGATATAAATGACACCTATTTTATTTGCATTTACTCATCTACTAGCAAGTACCTGACTGCCAGTTTAAAGTAAAACTGGTAAATATCTTTATGTAAATGGCCAATCCCAACATGCATTTCACTTTTCCTTCTGTGGTTTCCACAGTCTGAAACCCATTTCTGTGGCCACACTGGTTCTGGGAATAAAGTTTTGCGCTGTGAGACGTTAACCTTGAGAGGTTTGGAGACTCTTCCACGTCCTCAAACAGCACATATTGTATCAGCGTTAGGCGCGTCAGGGATGGTCCAGCTTACACAGCAGTCAGATTTGTGGAAGCTTGAGGTATTTGTCACCAGGCTCCTTTTTGTATAGTTTATGACTGAATCGCTGGGCTGATCTGCCATCTTCATCTGAGATCTGCTTTGACATAGTTGATACGATTGCTTGGAAAATATTACTTCTGTCCCAGAAAAGGGAGGCTAGTTTTGCCCAGCCCAGTTTACCAGGAAAAAACTCATACACAATGGGGCATCTCCACATGAATTTTCTATAGTATACTAAAATTGCTTTCTTAGAGTTTGTAAGACCTTTAAGGAATCTAACAGGCAGCAAAATTACTGCAAGTTAATCTGGTTGGTCACGCTGTCAGAAAATCAGTCATCTGATTGGCAGAGACTGTTGCCATCTGTCTCTGAGAATTTGAATCTATCAAGAGATGGGTGGCTATTGGTTAATGGAAAGAATTATGCAGTGTTATTCCACACAAAACTTGTCCTTTCCAACAGGCTTCCATTTTGTGTCTAAGCTCAGGAAACCAGCAATGCACCAGGGATCCAGCCTGTTTCACGGCTGTTTCTCATAGTTTATCTCACTTGATCACAGGTTAAAATAATCCTTCCAATGCCCCTAAAATAGTAATTTGGAAAACACAGTGATTAAAGTTTTTTTTTTTTAAATCCTACTGACACACAGGACTGGTGCGAGTCAGGAAATGAAGCGTCTGAAAGTCCCAGATGACTGGGTCACAGAAGAAGAATCATCCTTATGAAAAAAGAGCAAGAAAGGCCCTTACATCTGCAGCAGCTGTGGGTGAGTCTAATCTTGAGCTCCGCCTCTGATAAAGCATCTGGATAGCTTTGGAGAAAATATTTTGGCCTAGGCTTCCTGCATTCGTCCTTTGTGCCTGTTAATTTCCGAGGGCTTTTGTTTAGGGCCAGTGGTGCACTTGAGGGGATATGCAAGTATACAAAGTAGACCCAGCTAAACTTCTGATGATGTACAGGATATCTTCCTACAAACCTTACTACCATTAAGACATCAGCTTTGGAGATACAGTATGCCAATCTTCACAGATAGCGCACTCTGTTACCACTATACCACTGACTGGATTGGTTTATCATTTCACACCCACCCCTGGGGCTTGTGGTTCATCAGAAACTAACAGTTGGTTTATTAGCAAAGCACATCCCCTGGAGTCGGGCAGAGTTTTACCATATTGGAGTGAGTCAGGTTCACAGTGATGAACCTACCAGTGATGAAGCTGGCCTTGTGGAAAGCTCCGCCCCTCTGCATGTTCTGCCTCGGAAACATGCTCCGCCCACACTAGGAGCTCAGCCACCACACAGCACTGAGAGTGGCTGACTGCCACTCAAACAAGCTAGCTGTATGTGTACTTCACTTTGATAAGACACAATCTGTGCTCTAGCTTCAAACAGTTATGCTGTCAGAGCCTGACAATTTGGAGTTGTCATTCAGCTACCTCATTTCACAAAAAATAAGGATCAAAACAGACACAAATCATATTAGGTAAGAATTGTACATTCCTCCTTTGAGATCAAATAAAGCATTTATTTCATGTTAAAAAAAAACAATTGAACAGTGTATTGTTTTGGGACAATGATTTTTCAGAATTTTCTTTAATTGTACGCATATGCTAGGTCTGCTACTGGGAGCGTTTTGTGAAAACAGAGGATTGCAATACTCCTTCTGTTTATACAACACACATGCGGTGACACAGATCACACTATTTCCATGGCTGCCCCACCCACACTGGCCACATGACAGTGAACACTGACAGAGGAGATTAATGGAGGGCTTCCGTTGATTCTGATGAAACAGTTCTGAGGTCACAGGGGTCAGAGGTCAGACTGCCACAGTTAATGAAAGCAACTGATGACTATCATATAGAATATTGTTTCTCTCTTACGTTTCATATCTGCTTATGTTTCCTGGAAAAACAATCATTCTTATTACATGACATCATGTCTGTCAGAATGTGATTTTAATGAAAGCCTGTGGTGTAGCTTTTGGCAAAGCGAGTACAGTAATTATCATGAGCAGTTTGCCAGACCTAATAGTGGAGTTCAATACTTGGGACTGCCAAAGGAACCCAACATAATGTCATTCTTATTTAGTTACTGGAGTGAAACTGATGTGAAAGAAAGCAAGCTACAACCTTCCCTCTGACATTGTCTTCACCAATCAATCAGTGGTGGCTGAGACTGACATGAAGCAATAAGATAATCCGATACTGGGAAAATTGAGAAGCCAGCCAATGAGACAGGGTGAGATATTATCATGAGAAAAATGGAGCTATCCAACTCCAAACATCCAAGATAACCTTTTATCATCATTACTCAACATTTAACCCTTTCACAGCCTTGCTCCTCAGCACCACTTCAGCAGCTATACATTCATGCATGTAATGATGCTAAGAAGAGAAAGGTATAAAAGGGGTTTGATGCAAAAAAGACAAACATAAAAGGATTAAGCAGGTTCACTTGAACAACCAACTGCACCCCCAACCTGAGAGGAGAGACTCCAGAACATTTACCCACAAATGATACACTTCGTGCCAATAACTTTAGACCTGTTTTCATGAACATCTTCAAATATTCTCTAAATATAATTGGAAAGAAAGACCTTCTGGTAGCACTTCACTTTATGTTTGTTAACATTAGTAACTGATGATGTCAGTGGCTTGAAATGGGCTCATTTGGGTAACTGCTATTGGCTGCTCTTCTCTTACCAGAGCCAGGCCACAATGCACCTGGAAGTGCTGATCTGAGTGCCTGATCAACAGCTAACAAATACACATCACGGAGTCACAAGCACATCATATACAATGATTAATAAACACATTACTATTGCGTTAAAACTATTTAATAATACATTTATAAGCAGTTTTTAAAGCATCCAAAGTGAAGTTTTACCATTCTTTACTTTGTTTCACATTGGTTTTAACAGCTTCATTAGAACAGGGACAGGCAGAGATAAGGAGCCCTCCAACATTAAGATAAAATGCTGTAAAATGAAAAGCTTCTGGTGACTTCTTATTCACCAATAATGCGCATAGTCATTCCCATATCATTCTGTGAAAAATATACTTAAAATGGTCACACTCCTATCTTCAGTGTGTAAGACCCAGAGACATCAGTGGTAGACTGGACTCATTTCGACAATTAAGCTGGAGCCTTTCTCTAGGATGTTGAAGAGTGCTTACCCAGATGAGGGCTTTGGGCCTGAAAACAGGCACCTCCTTCTCACTCAAAAGGTTGAATTAAGGCCACACCCACTAATTACTGAATACCAACCTGCTACATTTACCACTGTCTTTTTATACATTTATCAAATGGCATGAAATGAACACAAGGGAGCAGGTAAATGCAATGTACATATGACTGGAATGTCTGGGTTAGTGTTTGTGGGAAAGTACACGTTTCAGTGTGTCTACAAGTGTTTTTATGTGGATACATTGAAATAGTGTATTGGGTGCATGTGTGTGTTTGCTTTTGTGTGTGTGTGTCCATGCATGTGTGTGAGTATGTGTGTGTGTTTGTGCGTGTGTGTGTGTGTGTCTGGGGTTAGTGTTAGAAGTTTGTGGGTAGGACACAGGGTCAGGGCACTAAAAGAACCGTTTCCTAAATCAGAATCTAAGAGGTAACACCATATGGAAAAGTCACTGGCTTTAAACAGTGGGTTTTGTACAGTAGAGGCACTGACTGATCTATCCCTGACTCCCTGCCAATACAAAAAAAAAAAACTGAGCCAGGCACACGCCCTTTGCGTTTTCCTTCTCTGTCCACAGCCCTGTCAAAGCAAACACAGAGCTCTCTGCTCTGTCTGCAGCCCAAGCTCTCTCACTACCTCAGCAAATACTCACCTCACTTCTCAATTTGTATCAGCAACTTTATTCATTTACGTCTTTCTTTGCAGGCTGTTCACACAGCTGTATAGCCATTTCAAAATAAAATGTGACATTAATACAAATGCTCTTCCAATCTCATGGTGCAACAGTCAAAATGGAGTAATTACTGCAGTGTTTATTTCAAACCCATGTGGCCTCAATCTTGCACAAGTAGAATGTGACAGTAACCTGGCTGTGACGGCTACATTACGGACTGTAATAAAATACACTTAGTTCTGACACTGACATCACACAAATCTGGGGTCTCAAACCAATGATGCACTAATTATTCTGTACAATATAGTCTTTTAGACTTTTTAGACTATAGACTGTGCCATAAGTTTGGACAGTCAAAATAGTGCCTTTAGATGTGAAAAAAAGGTCAATTCATTTTGACAGTGGAATGAAAAAGAATCCCAATTCAAAATACAGCAATGGGAAAAGACGAGCTGGAGGCATATAACACACAAGCTTATTTTCTACTCATAAATGCCTCTGTGCCTCAGGTACCTCTATCCTAATTTTCAGCCTGGAAATACTGGAGCAAATCGTTGCCTTGCTGGCATAGTTCAAGAAGATTTGGCAGTGGTCTGCTCGTTGTTGAAAAAGTCCTCATAAGGACAGAGTGTTCCTCCCCTTAGACTACCTCTAAATCTGCCAACTAGCCAGGTTTTGCTAGGTTCACTCACGGTTTCTCCCAAAGAACATCATCAATCCGTCGCCACATGTGCAATACGGTTTTGGGCCTGTGGTATCCCCTGGTTACAAATACCCTCCCCCATCTCAAAAGGTGACTGAGTGATTCCAAAGTCATTCTTCAGCACAGGCCATGGCTAGCCTAGTTACTGGGAATCACTCTTCACTTGCTGTGTAGATAGCTGAATAAGCTTCTTCTGTCTGCTGCCAAGACCCTTGGTCTCACCCATGAAAAACCCCAACCGTGATTGGGTGTCTCCTTCAAGTGCAAATTCAACACTTATTTCCTCTTTGGAGTACTGTTGAGACTTTCACTGTTGTGAAAGATCATGGCTGAATCACCAGGCAAGTATTGCATGATGGATCAGCACTGGTTTTAACACCAAGAGAACTAAAACCCCACTGAGAGGTTAAGAAAAACTAAAGCAGGAAGCCATCAGTTGATTCCTTTTTCCTTAATTCTCTCCAATTTTTATTCAAGTCAGAATTGTTTTAAGAAGACACTAATCTCGTCACATTAAATTATTTGTACGTTAATAAAGAGATTCAGACCCAGATAAAAGATCCTTTATTAAACTGGCATGTTTGAATACTGTCTGAAAAATATGCAGAAGAAATATCATGACAAGATCTCTGCTTCCATAAATGTATTTAACTCTGCCACAGATGGACAGTCATGGTGAGAAGATTTTGATACAAGAGAGGTGAACTCCATGAAATCTATGATGGAGGAGGAGCTCTTTTGTGTTCTGGCCTAGGCTCCCTGCAATATAACTGGTGCCAGCAGAATTCTGATAGGGTATTTGGATGGCTTACGCTGGATTTACATTGGACATGATTTTCTGTTTTCTGTCGCCCCGCAGACTGCTGCTGGAAAATATCTCAGTGGAGTCATTTATCTTCCCTGCACTACCTTCATACAGTCACAAGGAAGTTTCTCTATGCACCAGTAAGTAGTTATGAGGACATAATTTTTTCAGGAAACATCTATTATATATTTCAAAACAGCATTCACATGCAAACTTGACCCTTAGAAAGGTTTGGTATGGAATGGAATTTGCTCATGCAGTGTTTATATGAGTTATAATCAGATACTCGCATAGTGCGGACCTTTCTCCTCAATCTTGCACAGTACAATGTCATGCCCCTACCTTTAATCTGATTCGTTGATGTCCATGGCTCTCAGTGCTGCTGGCAGACAAGTTAAACTATCTTTAACTTTGTTTTCACACCACATCCAGCATCAAGTTCACAATCACGGCCTTGTCGCCCCCTCTCCAATGAAAATGAATGACTTTAGCTAGAGTGGTATGAATACGCTGCCCTTAGTGTAAATTCACCAATCAGCAGTTTGTCATTTCAGGCACCCATACTGCTATGGGATTCCTCAGGAGGAGTAGTGAATGACCATTGGTTTACTGGTGAAGCACAAGCCCAGAAGCTGGGCTGAGTTGTGCCACAGTGGAGTGTGACACCTCTCAGGCACACAGTTATTACCTCATACCTATGAGCCTGAGAAGTGTGGAGAGTTTCCCTGAAAGGGAGAGAAAGGACAAATTCATCAATCCTAGGTCAGTGGAGTACACTGAATATGACACATGAATGTACATATGGATACTTAGATGTGCAATGATGCAAACAGATTCCAGATGACAGGAAACCGGAAACGAGCTGGGGTAGCAGTTGCCAGGCATTTTATAATGTGATTTCATTGCAATACACAATCCATTATAAAATATCTTTGTGATTCTCTGAGAATTGCCATTTGATGCTGAAAATTATTGCTGTGAAATATCATGAAAAAAGAGTTTTAGTTTAAAGTGCCCATATAAAGTTCAATCATTTGCCTTTAAATCAAAATTCTGTCAAAATCCATTAAAATCATGTTAAATTAATTTACCAAGTATTTTACTTTTTAAATTATGTGGAAATTTAAGCTTCACAATATTAAACAAGCTGAAATGTTTAAAAAGCAACCCAAAATAACACAATATCACAAATATCAGGGTATACTGCAAAAATATTGCAATGCTCAACTTTATCAATTTTCCTCCATCCCTACTACACTATTTCTGGATTACATCCTTACACCTACACAGGAAAACAAAATGACAAACAAGCTGAAAACATTTCAATTAAATTAATTTACAATTTTAATTTGTTAGCTAACAATTCACTGTATCAGTAGCCATTGTAGAAGAAAACATTTACATTATCCTTTAATACACAAACAAACTAACCCATGAGAAATATATTTCCTGCCTGTTTCTTTAGTGTGGTGCACTGCTCATCCTGCAGAATAGCCCTGTCTGTGACCTGCCACATATCCTGCAAGGTCATTGTCTTCACTCCTTCACCCTTACAATCACGGGAAACATTGCCAATCCATGCCTGCCCTGAAATAGTACTGACAAAACAAAGCTCTTTAACGTCTGAACCAGACCACCATGTGTTCAATCACTCTCAACCAATCACAAAGGAGGGCAGTCATCTTCCTCCCTCTATCTCATTTCTTATTCATTTATCACAGGTACTGTTTATTTATTTACTTATTTTGATTTGACTGCTTGAGTTTAAGTCACAAATTGGTCTAAGTAGTGATTGTGCATAGCTACTCTCAAAAGCTCCAAGAATGGAGAGAACTGACAAAGCTAGTCAGGACGGGGATAGCGATTATCGGTTGGTAAGAAATTGTGGTGATGAGGTTTAAAGTATGCCAGGGCAGATATGTGAAACAGAGGGTACCTCATGACTACATCTTTGTTATGACAATCCAAAAGCAATACAGCCCTCTAATGCAGAATGTACGTAAACAACCTTTTCACTGATACAAGTAAATCCTTCTATACATTTACATCACAAACAAGTTGAAGTTAATTCCCAGGCTGTGTACATTCAAGAGAAAAACAAATCAGCTTTCATATGCAGTCCCTCACATTCTGACAGTGTGAAATCACAGGCTTGAGGCCAGTTTATCCTTTGGTGGGAGTACCTGTGGACTGTAAATATTGTTGTGCAGTAAGCTGGTGATGTGTCACAGGCGCTGATGTGAGCTGTTTGCTCACACCTCCTAAGGCTTTCAAATGCTCCGTTTTTCAGGCAAGGAACAAAGTACTCTAAACATAAAAAAACACTTTACGAGAAAAATATGGAGAGTGCATCAGTGTGTGCTACATTGTGCCACTCAATTAATGATAGAGGTTTTGTGATGCACTATTTTTAATCAAAAGATGTTGGTCAATTTAATCAACCAATAAAATGACTTGAGAAAAGTCTGTCACTTGCATTATGGGCACACATAGCCTGACATCACAAAGAGCTCAGCAGACTTTTCACACTCATTCATAAACAGAGGGCAAAGTGTCATCCCGCACGTTTATGGGTTATAATATACAGCTCAGTGCTGTAACACATGGGTTTCAAACACAGGCACCATGGGAGAGAAGAAATCTCAGGAGAAGCAGGCTGACCCCTGAAGATCCTCCAGCACAAGTCCCTGCTCCTTCAAACAAGTCCCAAAAAGGCCAGCAAATCGAAGGCTGCCAAAGTCACATGCACAATTTATTTTTAGGCAATTCTTTTTTTTTCTATAGCTTTTCCATGGGGGAACAATCCAGGCTTCAAAACAAGGAATGAGTGATATATTTACTCAACAGAGTAATATTGGGCAACAAGAAGAGCTGTGAGACATTTGAGTTCATCTTTCTATGAACTAAATGAATCCAAATCCAAAATAATGTGTCAATCCTAAACACATACTATAGGATCTTCAAATGACAATCTCAAGAGTAAAAGTTTTCTTTATCATATAGACCTTTCTATATTGACAGGCTGACCAGATTGTGGGTCATTTGCTTTCGCTCACAGCTTATTATGTCATAGCAAAAGTTATCTTTGTTACACTGACCTTTGTTTACACTATTCATAGTGAAGGCTATTTGTTTTCTGATTTTCTTTTGTAAAAAATCAAAGAATTGATCTTTGTTTATTTTCAATTTAAAAAACTGGTGATAATTTGATGAAAAATATGAATGGTGAATATCAGAAGTAGCAATGCAAATTTGAAATATTACTGCTGTTGAGTAGTTACAATTTATAACAGTAGCATGCATGCATGTTATGCACAAAAAAACATGATGAATTAATTACTGTGCCATCTTCCTCTCAAAGAGTTCTGAAAAATGTATGAGAGGTTAATCACTGAAAATGTGTGAATTTCATGTTGACTGGACTGTTGTCATAATAATGCTAGAAGTTAATTGCATCCTCACTGAAACATACTCCCAGGATAAAATGAATTAGGCCTAGATTATTTTGTAAGGCTACTGAAATGGTTCAGCCAATGTGCATTTGTGCCAGTGATAGGAATCTGTGTTATGCTGAGTGAACTCAGAGGTCGCGTAGAGTTTGAAAATGAAAAGGCTGATAGTGAGATAATCAAGCAAATCAATTTACGAATGAATGAATGTCAGTAAATTAGCACATTACTGTAATCTATGTAACATGAGGCCACAAAAGAGTGTATGCTTTGATTGTACAGACAATGACCACAGAGTATGCTAAACAGTGTGATGCTGTCAAGAGTTATGCTGTCAGAAAACACCCAGACACAACTTTTAATGTGTTGGTAAAGGCCTCATTGTGTGCAGGGGCATCTGAATTCATGTGCAGTGGCATTCGAATTTAACAACAAGTCAGCTCAATTTTCTGCTTGTTTTAAGGAGAAATTAGTGAGAAAGGATCCCGGTGAAGCCTACACCCTGCTGAAAGCAGACATGTTATGTGAAGAGATGATCCCAAAAGTTGCAACTGGACATTCAAAGTTAGGGTCAAAATGGGAGAAATGTGGCCAAAAGGGGCCTAGTACAGCGCAGAATCCTAAAAACTCAAAGTCATCACCGACACAACACAGTGAAAGAAGTGAAAGAGCTCCCTTGTAAAGGGATGGAATGACTGAGGCCAGACTGCCCTGGGGAGATATTACCAGTTGTTAGAGCACATTTAAAGGACAGAGGTGTAATTATGTTGCTATAATGGTGCTCCTTATGAGGCAGTTATGTCCATCAAGCACCACTAATCACAAGTCCTTACTAATAGTTTAAGTTCAGACAGTTTAAGCTTAAGTAACTGAACATGATATATATGTATATACACCAACACTATATCCTAACCATCTGCAATTCTACCAACACATTTCTTCAAGACTTTGACACATTCGACTATTGTAGCCCTTAGAAGCACAAAAAGAGATCAAGCATGCTTCTGATTTACCAGATCTGATTTAAATCAGGAGTAGTCTGTGTTGGATTTCTCTGTAGTGAATGTGACACACTCTGCCATGTGTCTGCTCCTGTCACCAGCATTCTGCTGACAAACACATGCTACTGTTTGCTCCTTGCAAACTGCCCATGCGAAGTGTTGGGTCAGTGTGTTTGGTGGAGCGTGTTAATTAATGTTTAATTGACATTTGCTGGTGTTCTATACATTTACACACCATACACTGATTTTAGACATGTAAACTACCCTGAAGCCCCATGTTCAGAAAATAATTTTTAAAAAATAATATATATATGCATAGAGAAAGAGAGAGACAGAAAGAGAGAAGAAAGAGAGAGAGAGAGTCATGCTGGGTGTTATTTGGACATTGTGCAGTTGACATTTATGTTTTCAGAATATTCTACCAATATTCTACCAACAACTAACAACCAGTGTGCACATAGTGCAAGCCGACAGAGTCAAAAAACTGTTGTAAAGTTACTTGTCATGATGGACAGAACACCCAGACTAACAGCTAGGAGAAATACGATCTCTTCCAAAACACATGTAACTGGATATGCAACACATTAAATGTCAGGTGTGAAGAGATGACCACATATACCGGACATGCAAAAATCTTATTTGCTCACTGTATTGGAATATAGGAGTCTTAACAGGGCCTATGCAGTCTTTAAAATGTAACTATTAAAGTGAGTTTGAGGCACATCTAATCTGGATGAAATGGGGAATTGTCAAGAATGAAGTTGAAGAACTTTATTTTGTTTGCCATTCAATACAGACTTACTGAGTCTAAAATTTTCATTTGTATACTATGCCTTTATCATGAAAAGTTCCAAAGAAAGCTAAACCGCAGATTCCACGACTTACAGACCCGTTCTTTGGCAGACAGTACAAAGGCTACACTATTAAATCAATCCAGTTTAAAAGACCAATGTTTTTTCTCAAATGTGCATTTGAAAGTGGCATCACAACGTCTTTGTATTCAAGAATCCAATAGCCAGGGATATAATTTAGTCCATGGACTCAGACTATACTTATCCAGCCAGATAAAGTTTTAGAGGACTGCATTGAAAACAAGAAATGATACTGTGTTGTAATGACAGAAAGCAGGATCACAAGACCACACCTACTGTTCGACAAAAGTAGTTTGTATTCACCTCAAAACAAAGTGAACTGTTTACCATTAGACCAAGACTTACGAGAGGCAGGTCAAACATGTCAATGATGCATGACGTTACTACAAAGCATGCGACTGCTCTGTTGAACAAATATGGGCAATTCTAACAAAAATCCATTGGATTAAACACCGGATTTTGCGATTTCACTATTCTCTATGGACTCGCGCACAGTGTGCTAGTCATTAGGATAAATTGTTAAATGTGTCTTTCGATTACGATATTAAACCCTAGCTGTTAAAGGCAAATGCGTTGACAGAGTGTATGCTAACTGGTTACTTATTTAACTACAGCGATAATAATAGACAGGCACCGGCACCTTGACAGTAAATATGAACTTCGTTACTAATACTATTACTCGAAATTGATTTTAAAAAAGTGTTTGTATAAAATATTTTATCGAACTGTTTTAATTAGGCTACCTCATCCCACAATGTATATGGCCTTAAAAAGGTATATTGAGAGGTAGACTTACGTTTAATAGCACTGATGAGACTCTTTCCATCCTTGTAGAGTTCTTTTATAAATCTGCTCGTTTTGTCCAGTTCAGCTTCGTGTGCTTTTATTCTTTCTCTGAAAGTAGGACTGTCCAAGTAACATTCGCTGAACTCCAGCGGGTGTAATCCCATTGTTGCTGATTGTACTCAGCGAAGAAGCGAAGTCTGATAAATTGAAGTTGCAACAGTGTAGCTCAGCCCGCAAACTGGAAAAGTTAGCTAACGTTCAACAACACAGTTAATGGTTCAGCAACAACTGTAATTATAAGGTCAGTTATACTCGCCACCGGTCAGAATTAAACAGCTAGATAGCTATAATGCTATCACATCATTACCTCATTCAAGCTAGCTAACACTGGCCAGCTAACTACGTGTCCACATACGCCTCCGGCCAGCTAGTTAACGTTAATTTAGCCCGACGATTTTCCTACTCAGATACAACAATTCATTTGTTAACTTTAATAACAGACTGTTCAAAAGACACCCATTTTCGAGACTGTACAGTCGGTTAGTTTCTATCTTTAAAAGCTTGCGACCCCGCCGGCCAGCTGTGCCAAGGAGAAGTTTGACAGCAGAGTTGGAGGGTGTTCGGATAACTGGCTGTACGGACTGGAGTATTCAGGGGGACTGGAGCTGCGCAGTGCGTAAGGGTGTCTAACTGTGCAGGCATACGTCAGCGTGTTAACCAATCAGGGGCTCCAATTTCATTTCTAACAAAAAGTGCGCGATGCGCTTGCAACATGTTTATAGATGAGTCGAAGAAATAGCTGTATCTCTGAGGTGTCATACAAGAATATATCCATCGACAAGGTAATATCATAGGGTACAAAGGGGTCATGACTCTGTAGTGATACAACCTGAACAGGACTTACATCACCCAGTTGCATTATCTTTAGTGTAGTTAATTGCACTCAAATGAGTTTAGAAAAAACGAGTTGATCAACTGCTGTGGATTTGTGTTATCTTTGAGTTGTCTTTAATAATGCTTTTACAATATGAGCACATCACTGTAGGATATGTTCAGTTTTATTATTATTATTCTAATACATAATTAAACTCATTCCTCAAAATCTTATTGTGTGCATTGTTTACTACTGGGAGTGTTATTTAACCTGTTGGATCAATACCCAGTAACAGACTACTGCAGTGTGTATTCTGTGGTTACTATTGTGAATAATGAATCACAATCCAGAGAAACCCTGAAGTAGTCCTTGGCTGTCTAGTGCAGCTGTCCATATTTAGCAGCACTTGGTGATGACTATCTGGAAGGCATGGTTCAGGTCAAACTGCCATCCCAGCTGTACCCTGTTCTCATCATATACCTCTAAGAGTTTGTATTGACTTTCCCAGTTAACATCTCTTATTGATTTTACTGAGTATTTTCTCTATATATTTACCCTAATGAACCAACTGAAGACCCATTTCTAATTTTAAGTATCAATCTGGGAATTCAAGGAATTATTTAGCAAATCAGAGTTTTCCAGTTTTGATCACCAGTTGTGTGGTAATTTGACTGAGACACTGATATGAACAGCCTAACTTTTTTAAAAAATAAATAAATAAAAACAAAGTGCCCTGGGATCTTTATTGTTCCACAAAGAGTCAAGACCTTTGTTTTTAATCTAATTTGAATCTAATTTGATGGATGGTACTCTTGGCAGCACAGTTGCCTCATGATTGTGCTGGGGCGCTGGGTTTCTGGTCCACAGGGAACACGGCACATTATTGACTCACCATTTGAAGCAACTTGGTTTTGCCAGAAGGTGTCTAATTCAAGTACTAACCAAGCCCATTCTGTCTTAAATTCAACAGTTTGTGCAAGTTGTACAAGCTGGTATGGCTTCTGGTTATGGCTCACAGCCTGTCTGAGGTTTGTGAACTGCTTGAACACTAGCAGAAGTAACAGTAGGGGCAATACATTATTCTCTAGGTTGTGAATCATGTGCTGCTGACAGTTTTGTATAATGGCTACAGGCTTGTGGGTCAGAGATTGAAACTTCATTTCCCAGACAGTGCTGGTATGTCACCTAAAACAGCCTCGGTGAGTATCCAGCTGTAAAAAAATATAAACTGCCTAAGACAGAATGTATGGGACCAGACCTTTATTCAACTCAATAAATAAGTGAAATTGATGCAAGGAAAGGCCCCAGAATTTGTGAGCATAGTATGATGGGAATGTAAATAACCACAAAACAGGCTATAATTTCCCAGCCTACATTCAGAGCTGAGTAGCCAATCCACATGCTATTAAAGTCTATTCATTCTGCACAGGATTCATTCCATTAATAAAGAGTACAGTGTATAATCAACAAGATCACTAGATACAACACCAATCATTTTTATTTTTAATTAATTATTATGATTACTATAGTGATAATGATAAGGATTACAATTATTATTATTGCTAATGTTGCATAATGATGGTGATGATGATTATTATTACTATTATTATACAGTCTGGGTTTAATTCTTGCTCTGTTTTTCCTCCTAGGAGTTATACCTTTCCATACTTCTATGCAGTTACACAGTGAAGGAGTCAGATATGTCCATTTCCATATTCACCTCTCATTATGCCAAACAGAACCATGTAAACCAGAGGAGTCTCATGATTGTTGTGCAGCTGCAATTCTTGTAGCTGGGAGTTTGAATCCCAGTCCATGGCTGTATTACTGGCTATGACCGGGGGCCCACATTGGTGAAGTAACTGTTGGCTCAGACTCACAGGAGGATATGTGGGGGTAAGCCTGTTAAACTCATCTGCCTCGTCAGTCTCTGGCAAGCCTCCCCTGGCCAGCTGGGCACCTGCAGAATCTGAGCTCAGAATGTGCTGAGCTTATAGTGACTGTGTCCATCCAGCAGAATAGGCAATATGAGACTTGAGTCCCATCTACAGAATGTAACACAGAGCAGACTGGTCACCGTGTCAGTTAAAGAGTCATTTGTGGCTTCCCCAGTGGTGTGGAAATCCCTGTGTTCCATCACCTCTGTCTCTGAAGGGGGAGTTGATCACAAAGCCAAAATGGAACCATGAAAACTTTTTTGCTTGGATATCAGGCACTATCCAGGATCAACAACTGTGGAGATGCAATATAGAAATGACTGCTACAAGGTATTAGCATGCTTACTGCCATGGATATTTTATGTCTTTTATTTTATTTATTTACACACTAAAGGTAGGACTGCATACACTTGCTACACTTGCTGAATGCCACCAAGGTTAAGGAGACAGTCTGCAAACATGAGAGCAGCCATTAAGTTGTCCATTAACACTCTGTCCCCTAACTCACTCCGATAAGCATACCAAAATGACGTCACAATATTCAAAGATACCAATCTCATTTAAAGTGACAGTAACTCAATAACATCAATGTACACTTCCATGGCAGTGAGCTGGAGATCAAATGTTACACTGTTAAACATGCTACTGTATATAGACTCCAAAACACTGATGATGTGGCAGTTTATAGCTACTACTTGGCTCAGTAACTTTATGAAAGGGAACGCTATGTTACATCTGTAGAATATGCAAAAGCATGTATCAGATGAATAATAAATGGTTTTAGGAGAAGACATTACATAAAATTTGCCAGGCAAAATATTTATACTTTCACTGAAATAGCGGACTTACTGCATAACACCATCTTTAAACCATTGGATGTAGTATATTGCTGAAAAACATCTAAATGAGTGAAGCTGGTCTATAAATACCATGCGTTACACAAAGCAGGTAATGGGGGCAGAATCATCCAGTAGATTAGGTGTTCATTGTTGTCTGCCCAGTAATCAAAAGCATCAGGGAATACCACATGGAAAACTACACAAAAGTATCTGGTTTGGAGGAAAACACAGAGGTTTTAGAGTTAGTGACAAAAAAGCAAATTTACCCAGATGAGAAGCCATAAATGTGTACAGTGAGTGGGAGGAGGTTTTATCATGCATGCATGTGCAAGTCAACACCAGTAAATTCATTAAGGCGGTGAACAATGCAAATGTCTTCAGTGTGGGAGGGATTTGAATCGTGCATCTAATATGAATAAGATGCAGGGAATTCATTCAGATGATTCGAAAATATATTGGGTGCAGGAACAGTTTTTCCTCTTGAATCACAGAGATACAATCAAGTTAATAAACTTATGGTTGTGTTGAGGGCGGAACGGTGGCAAGTATCTTACAAGGAAATCTAGTTTAAATCAATTCCAGACAATCAAATCCATTTTGTTAAAAGACATGTGATTGTATTCAGTGTGGGAAGCATTTTAATCTTGTTTCTGAACCACAATCCACAAGGAAGAGAAGTATGCAAAGCCATAGAATTGTGCACAGCTTTTTGCAGAACATAAATGTAGAAGATTGCTTTGATAAAAATGATTTTATTCTTATGCCAAATTCCACAGTGAAGAAGTGAAACTGTTTTGGCACGGGTCATGTGTTGATTTTGCATAGCAGTAAATTTAAGGTAAATGTAACAGTATGTCACTTTAAAAATATGGGAGTATTTATCTGAGGACAACCTGTTTCTAAGCATAGAATTAATCAAGGTTTAAATTCTAAAGAAGGGGAAATATATTTTCTGTTGGGCTCAAACACTGTTGCACATTCACATAGCTTACAGAAGTGGTTTTATTTGTGTGAAATGTGTAAATCTTGGGGGACTACAGAAAGCCTGGAGATGAGCACTGTCTGACACAGAGATTTGGCATTCAGACCCAGATCAAATGGGCCAGACTGTCTCCTTCAAGAGCTGCGTTTCCATGGTCAGCTACACTAATGCAGAGTGAGCAAGTGCATGCCAGGGCATTTGGCTTTACCAACCCTCCTCTGGTGCTACTCCGTGCATCAAGTCCACATTCTTGGCCCTCCTAATCCCCCTTGGTCCTCATCAGGGGAATCAGGGGGAAGGGGTGCAGATGTGGTCAAAGGTAGGTTTATTATAGGCAACCTGGCCAGCGGTCTCAGCCTTTGGCATTAGGTGTTTGGCATGAGCTCACTCAAGCCTTTGGCTTGAAATGTCTGTCCTGGCAGTTGAAATGAGACCTCCTTTGCTTGATATTGCAAAGTGGATTGTTCCTCTGAGGTACAGGGATTCTGAACCAGCGCTGCCCTCTTCTGGTGCAGTGTACTGGCTTGTTTTATTCGGCCCTGTGCCATCAGGGAATGGGTGGATTTGGACATTAAAGAAGAGAAAACTGTGTGTGGCCATTGTGTACTTTGGCTGCAGCACAACAGCAGCAGTGCTCTTGCTCCCCCCTGTGGTCAGGAAGTGTAATGGCTTCATGGATAAGAGTGTCGCTCACTCATCATCAGTCCTGCAGGGCTTCATGTGTCTGCTGGTTTTCAATGTGTGTCAGCGATTAAGGGATTCATTTAATTCATTGATTGGCTCCAGAGGCTACACCACATTGTTCCCAAGGCCTAAACTGGCAGCTGATCACCCAAATGTACAAACACTTGCAGACACTGCAACCCTCAGGGCTGAATTTGACAAGCCTTGATCTATGCAGAGTAATGGAGATGAAAGTTTGTTTGAAAGGGCTGGGTTAGCATGCTCATTCTCCTCCTGCATTTCCCCTATCCGTTAAAAGATCACCAAATTGTGAAATGGATTGTGAAATTGTGTGAACATATAATTACAACAGGATTTTCTCCAGCCAGGCATGTGACATGCAGTAGCAAGTGATGATGAGAGACCTTTTTTGACACCTGTTGGTCTTAATTTTGTTCTACACAGAAAACTGTGGAACTGGATGACCAATACAGAAGAATGTAGTTCTGTTCCTTTGGACTTTCAGACTTTCCTTCCAGTCTGA
Source organism: Albula goreensis (assembly GCA_022829145.1). Lineage (NCBI taxonomy): Eukaryota > Metazoa > Chordata > Actinopteri > Albuliformes > Albulidae > Albula > Albula goreensis. The sequence continues at coordinate 10,717,719 of CM040758.1, forward strand.
AACTTTATTAAACCTAATTAAATCTAATACAGTTTATTATTGTGTATTGCACCTCACACAGCAGGTTTAAGAAGCGTTAGTGTATAGCAATTGTTTTTTAATAAATAGAAGAGATTAACAAACTGAAAAACATGAGACTTTCAGGTTATTTAAACTTCCCTACCAACACTTTCTAAGACCACCAGAGTAACAGGTCATGTAATAGAATAGAAACAGAGACCCCTGAAGTGTTCAGGTCTAGATTGCAAGTAAACAAGGACCCTAGGTAAGCCTGTTCACATCATTTTGCATTTTTACATTTTTATGTAATCATACTATCACATGCAGCCTCCAAGGATAGCATATTGTTTCTTCATGTTACTTTGTACACATTAGGATACTGTTTGCTCATACTTTCTGATGTGAAAGTCTAACAGCGACTGCTGAAAATATGAGAGGGGTCAGACATGGGTCACTCTAAATTACAGCATGCATTTGAAGCAGAGAAATGGGCTTCGGTAAAGGCCTTTATTAAAGTTTATGATTCATATTTACATTTATATTGTATCCATATTCACACATGGTCGTTCCCACAAGAATAGAATTTTGAGAAGGCAGTAGACATACATAAGTGAGAAAATTACCATGCACCAGTGGATATTTAGTATTGTGATGAAGAAACCGACAACTAAATTTGATGTTCCATAACAGGTTCAATGGTGCGGACAGTGTTTCAACTTACAAAGGCCTCCATCAGCTATATTCCTAATTCTGTTTCAGATTGAATGTTAGGCAAAGGACATCCAGGACCATTCTCTGAAAAGCAGTTTACTACGTAATTATAACTTTATTGTGTTTAGCTTATTGGAGCCTGAAATTAACGTGGAGTTTCCTGGGGGGAAAGTCAATAAGTATTTGAAAATCTGGCTTAGAGAGGGGTTTAGCTGAATGCTCTGAACCGCACAAGTTAATGGCCCTTAAAAGCAATGATTGATGATTTCTTGACGTGTCCAGTCCTCCTCCCTCTTCACGGATCAAGAGAAGGTTCTTTTTAAAGACTGCTGGAGCTCAGACAGAAGGTCTGATCGTCTGAGTGTCAGCCTATATGCTGTCAGACCAACAGTTTGAAGTACCCGGAAACAAATTTCAGTTGAATGTAAAATAGACCCTTATGTTACAATAAAACAATTTGTTTTTTACAACATAACGGATGCTGCCATGACAATAAAAGAGAAGGTTCATTTAACAAAAATCGTAAGTGATAATGATGTATTTATTTTTACATCAGAATGAAATGTTGTTTACAGAATCCACACCAGAAACGTGCAGTGCATGCTCTAAAGACCTAAATATAAACTTCCGATATCAGGCCAAAACACCACAGCCAAGCTCTTTTTCCTTCCTGTAAGTCAAACACTGTGTGTTTTACCCTTTTTTTAGTGAGGGCAGTGAAACTCAGCCCACTGTATGGACATTGCCCTGTCACACCTGTATAATAAAGTACAACACCAGGCTGGCAACGTTCTGTGTGTATGTGTGTCTAGTTGTCAATTAATCTATCTGGCTGTCTGTTTTTCTGAGTGTGATGGGGGGGCTCTTTTGGACAGCCCAAACCAATGGTACAATGATCAAAAGGCCATAATATATTGAAAATTATATATTTAATTTGAAAACCCATAGTTGTGTAATATCTGTGTCAGGGCAAAGTTTTATAATAATTTGGAATATATATTACTGACATGTAACTATCTCAATTTGCTTATGTGAAATTAAAGCTTTGTAGTTTTGAAATAAGCTTGTTTGTTTCCTGTAAACTATTTTTTAATAAAACACATAAAATGATTTCTGTGGTACATACATGTGCTGATACTGTGTGTACAGTTATACAAATAGAGCATATGTACATTTGTTGAATCATATTTGCTGTGCAGGAAAACAAGGGAAGGAAACTAAAACGCCTGCCTGTTCATGATATTTGGATATCACTTGGATAACAACATGAAAAAAGAAACAGAAAAGACAGATACAGCAGAGAACACAAAGCAGTTAACATTGTATGTGAGTAAAATAGAATGTTTTATGCATGCCAGCCTTGTCATGCACTGTTAAATGGTAACATATTAAAAAAGATTATTACTAGGACTGGAAGATTAAATTTTTGATATATACATGGATGTTATGTATATATGCATAGTTATTTCCTGTTTCCAAGCTCATAGCCTCAGAAAATGTAGTTTAGCTTCAGATTTGATTGTCAGTCGAAATGCCTTCTGTGTCAGAGGAAGGATACCATGCAGAGACAACCTGTGAAATGCGACAATGAGGGCGCCTCATATGGGAGCAGTATGCAGTCCTGTGCCAAAATTACATGGTGGGCAGTTTTCTTTTGGAGAAGCCAGCTGACATGCCTGGTGGGGGTGGGAGATTGCGGGCGGGGGGTTGGTCTAATTTAATTGGCTGGATATGTCCTTCACTCTCCACATCATCTGGTGTGTGGTGAGCATCCCAGCTCAAAATGGCATAATACCATTTGTTATTGTGTTTTCTAGATAATCTATCTTTCTAGATGATCTATATTCCATGTCTCAACTTGGAAAATGTACTGTGTTATGTACGATTCTCGGATATGGCTGATTGAGTATTTTAATCAATTAAGGCAGCAGCAATTATCAGGAATGTAAACCTGCATACACATGTCCCTCCATTTTACTTTGAGTTTCAGACCTCTGGGTTATAACTCTTCGGATGATCTGACTCTGTTGGATTGTGTGATAGTGTTGAATGTAAGTGAGCTGGATGGTGTCCAAAACAAACAATTATTGAGTAGATCTTCCTACGACTGGTGCCAAGTGCCAATGAGTGTGTCTATAGGTGTGAAGTGAGAAAACTAATTACTGAGGAGGCTGAGACTTCAGTTGTACCATGCCAATGAAAATATATTTGGAATTTAAACTAGACATATGCATTCTTTAATTTTGATTGTCTAAATTGTCTTAAAATAAGGAGACATGTGCTCTTTACATTAAATGCAAGGTATGGACCACAGAGATAACATACTAAAGTTTTAACCATTTCTGGTTCAAACTGAAAATTGTCCTAAAATCTGAATCTCATTTGTTATAAGGACAGAATGTTTGCTACATCAGTGGTTCTCAAATTCATTCCTGGGGACCCTTTATGTTTGCTGTATTTTGCTCCAGATATAATAATAATCTATAAACAAGCCATAAAGAATTTATAATTTGACAACTTTAGTGTCTTTTGAAAGATGATTCACCCTCCAATGGCAACACTGCATCATTAATCGCTATGTAAGCCATTAAAAATAAATGTCCCATATTCATGTCCCTGGACATTCAATAACTCAATAACTTGTTTTCTCTGTTGGAGCTGCTAGCAGTCATGCCACTATGAGCCTTTGCCATGTTAAACTGCTGAGGCTAAGTAGGTATGAGCTTGGCTGCACTTACAAAAAGCTGCTACAGGAACATCTTTTGCAAGGCCAGTAGGGGGCAACCTTCCCTCCTAGACCACCGTGAATTCCTATGCCCCAGTACAGTGATGATTGTACTCTGCTGTAAAATGTGCTGTCCTTCACATGAGATGTTAAACCAAATGTATTACTTATAGTGCTCATTAAAGATCCCATGGTACAATATAAAAGAGTAGGGTGTTAACCTTGGTGTCCTGGCAAAATTCCAATAAAAACTGGCTTCATTATCATTTGAAACATCTGATTGGCTGTACAATCCCCACCCACTTTGATTCCCAAGCCATTATTGGAAAAGACTAATGAATTATTATTTGATCTACCTACCTTAAAAATAAAAATGGAAAAGAAAACTAACAAACCATTTTCTTTAAGAATTCAATGACACAGCAAATGGCAACAAGCCAAGCCTTTATTATGGTAAAAACACAATTTAAGGACTGGATAAAATCTTGGTAAAATAATCTTTCAACAACCTTAATTGTTACAGTGATGAGAATTAACAAATAAACAGCATACACAGTGGGTCGCCAGTACTGAGCTTCAGAAACACTGCCCCAGATTAGATGCAATGCATTGCAGTACCTCACGGTTCCAGCCGGGGCACTAAAAAGTTTGTTTGCAAAGTTATGTACGAGTCATTAAGGAAGCAGCTGATGTGCAGTCTGTGGTGTTGAGTAACTTCCTATGTAATCTTCACAACTCAGAACTCTACAGAGTTCCTCAAACATTGACATGACAGCTATGCAAGGGTTTTGTAGGTCTTGTTCTGCAGGAGTATTCCTTCAGGACTCTATTCTTTGACTGCATTAGTTCTTGTTACAAATCTGTAGGGTCTATGGTAAAATATACACCTCTTCCCTACCTGGGAACTGAACCTGCAAACCTCTTGTAGGTTGCTTTGATTGGTCCAGAGATTACCTATGACATCACAAAATATCTGTCATCTATGCAATGAATTAACCTGTTATTTTGACACTCCAAACGAAAAGGTTGGAGATTCCAGCTACCCCATTAATATAGAACATTCTGGAACAGAAATGTTAAATTTAGCCTGTTGTGCTGCATGCCAGCATTTTGAGCGATGTCATTCCTATAAGATCTTGTTTCTGCCACACCTCGCACAGTCTCCTCTCCAAAACAGCAGAGAAACTGAGCCAACCTCCGGCCCTGAGCTGGATATGGGGGGACAGGGGAAGGAGGTTGTGGGGCCGATTTTAAAACGAAATTCTCTGAGCTTCTCTAGTCCTCAGGTCAGCTGCTATCAAACTACTATGATTTCCACTACTCAGTATGCCACACATGGATGTGATATATGCTGGCTTGTTTTAAAACCAGAGGGATAAGACAAAACCGTGAGCAGCACTGGTGTATAGTGGGTGGGTGGCTGTGCTTCAGACGACTCAGTGTTGGCAAGTTTGAATCCCACATGAAGCCCCTCCTCAAGGGTTGAGCAGATCATTAACCTGGGCCTGAACTGCAACCTGAATTACTAGTAGATATTCAGCTGCACAAATGGTGTGTATGTAAAATAACACATTTTAGCTGTGTGTCAGGTCTAGGCCGTCTGCAAAAGGCCCACATGTAAAACTGATGTAAATGTAAAGTCTGCTGCTGTTCTCATAACCTTGCATGCAAAGACTGTATGAACCCAAAAAACCTTAACAAGTACCCTCTAAAAGACATAGCCTCTGAGAGATTATTTGTTTAAATAACCAAATATGTGATTTCAGCTATGGCACGAGTTAGATCACATGTCTTCATTTTAAGATGGTAGGTTCTGGAATTCTCAGTCCAACTGGAGCGCTGAGTATCTATCCCATGTTACCACATTCAGTGAACACAGACATTTTAGTCAAACGACATCGCCTCACCCCTGCCAAATACCCAACGACCGAATCTTGAGATAAATCACCACGCAAATGCCAAACCCTCACTGGCGCTTTCGATTTAATCCTGAGTGATGAGCTGTGAAAGTCAAATAGCGGGAGAGACATTACACACCGGTAGCGTGCTGCAACATTCCACAGGGAATCCCGGCCTGTGGACCCGCCCTCTCTGCGTCTCTACGAGTCCTGCCTGGTGATTGATGTTCGCGATGAAGGACGCCGCTGACAACGGCCAGTCAGGGACTTCCCCATGCGAGGAGACGCCCGGCCCATCCCGCAGTCCTGCTTCTTTTTATTCTCTCTGAGGGGCTCCATCTCTTCTCTGATCAGCTGTTGCCCGGACGACTGACAGGGGGAACTGGTGCACTGCGAAATGAAGATTACTTTCTGGGGGTTAATTATTTCCTCATGTATTTTCATTAAATGATTACTATTATTAATCATTGTGAGTTGTTTGTGTGCATCTCTGTGGATACTGGATATGTTGTCGTGTCTTCCTTTTTAATCTCTTTCGGAGCCAGGCTGCAGGGGAGATTGAACAATGAGGCGTCTTTCCTCAGAGAGACATCGCTTCTTCAGCAGTGTTGCCAAAATGGTGCTCTTGTCACCAGATTTGGAGACATTTACCGAGCAGATGTTGCAAGGCCAATTGAATGAAGTACTGGCATCAAGTACCATCATGTTTTTAATGTGTTTATCATTAAGGAGTGCCCACAAATGAAGGTAATGTGAACAGAATAAATTTAGACCAGGATAATTATCTACACAGCACCTACCAACTTGAAATTAAAAAGGCAAACTTTGGAGAAATGCCTGACTATTCTGTTCTCTGAATAGTGGCTTATATCACAATCCAGAGGAGGTATGCAGTTATGGTCAACACCAAAAAGTCAAAGTTTTGCTGTTGGCTGCATCTTCAGTTCATGGTTTGATGAGTTTCAAAGTGAAAAAGAGAAAAAGGAAGACAATTATTTTAACAGACCACAGAAAGGTTTTACATTTTGTCCAGTCTTTTGACAGCACTTCATCCAGTAACAATGGAACAAAAATGAATGTTCTTGACATTCTATAGCAATGCTGTGGTTTGAGTGACAATTCCTCACAATGTTTGTCAGGTGCGGAGGAGGAAATTCACCATAAATTACAAGGTTCCCCAAAACTTCCTTTAAACTGGCCAAAGATGAGAAATACACTATTCAACTCTCCTTTGAAATTCTCACTCAGATTAATACAGTAATTACCATGTCTTTGCAAAATGTCATTTCGAAAGCTCTGGCTAATTATGTGTGCATGTCGTATTGATTTACGCTAAATCTTGTCTTCACTTGTCCTTGAATGCAGTGGCAGGCAGTTATTGGAGAACAAATCTGCTGTTTGACTAAGTGTGGCAAAAAATCAACACGGTAACCACAAACTGTATTTATGCAAACAATTTATGAATTAATAAATGTATCACATTTCCTGGAATAAATACATATGAGTATTAACAAAATAATGAACCAAATCCCATTAAAATACAATAATAAATGTGCTGGATTTTGAAACAGAATGACTTTCTTGCAAAGGGCATGTATTTCAAAGGTTCAAAAGACATCTATGTTACATGCCAGAATCATTTCATTGTATATACCTTTTACCCTGTATTTATTCCCCGTTTAGGGAATACTCATATTTCTTGTTTCAGTTTCTAAAATGAAAATGAAGAAGGCAGAACAGATTTGCATGCAAAGTAAAGTATATATACTGCAGAGGAAAGATGGACCGGGTGACATTGTAATAAGTGCACATAACCTTGCTGTCAGTAAGCCATAATCACTAATCACCTTTTATAAGGCTGGCAATCACCATGGCTACATCAGTCTTTTTGCCGTGAGCGCCAGAGAAATGCTTTTTGAGGAAAGACACCCAAAGTTACTCTGTTCCAATGAGCAACTCATCCAGTTAAGAACTGAATAATTTTGGCATGACCAAACTCCAACCAAGAATGAGCTGTAAGAACTGTTTTAAACCAGCTCAGCAATTTGACATTTCATGCTTGGGCTGTTCAGAACATTTTAATTTATGGCACATTGTAATATTGTGCTGAGATTAAAGGGTAGGTATGCCTTTTTCTTTTTAGGTCATTTGAATTCTGGTACAATGCAACATTTGGTGTGTTGCAATGTGAGGATGCAATTCTGGGTGTGTTTCAGCACCAGATCTGGGTCTTATCAGTATTTTAAATACTTAACCCTGCAGAAACAAAGGATATAAACCACATAACTATTTTCACCAATATTCAGAACCAAACGATTTTTTAATGTATGATTGCACAGTTTGGTTATAACATATTTAATGAGTACCAAAAGATAAAAGATGTATTTTAATATAAATCTATTTGCCCTACTAATATTTAGTCACCAGACTGCTTATACAGCCAATCACAATAAAGATCATCCCAATACCAGAATACTATGACATCAACCCACTTTCAGGCCCAGACCTGCCCCTGGAAATCATCCACATAAAGAAAAATGCACATAAACGAACAATGCACATGAGCGCACCCAACTCTTTGGATGTTCATAGAAGCTCTGTCCAAAGAGAGATGCAGTGCAAAGGAAATATGGTTTCACCAGGATTTTCTCACCTTGAATCTAATGAAACATTTAGATATATTGAAATGTTATTGTCATGATCAGAAGAGACATTGCAGTGCTTCACAACACATTAGCAAAAAGCTCAGTTTTCTGGTATTGCAGAATATTAAAAACTAATTTTGCAGGGGAATATATTTATCACTATGTTGTAAGTCTACATATTTACAATATTTTGCAGTATATTCAATTTCCCTCAGAACTTGCAAAAGGAGAGAGGGCATGAAACTAGTTTCTGGTCATGAGATATGTGACATGAGCACAAAGCACAGAGTCACAATGATACTGCAGGCCTGTGAGCCGATGAGTCGGAGGAATGCCCTGCGGGCCCGTCCCCTGACTGCCGGAGTCATGGGTTATATCGAGATGAGCATGCTGCACGACCTAAGGGCCGGCACCGGCGGCAGCCGACCTCCATGGTTCTAATGATAATGGAGGGTCAGGAGTAGAGGAGTCTGCGTCGCTTTGGCAGGCGGTGGGGTCTGTGTTTACATTCCTGCTATCGTCTTACAGCAGATGACTGTAGTTAATCTACAGCTTTTTACAATGCTGACAGCAACCCCCAATGGGGATTAATAGAAACAATGTTACTACTTTACACTTTTCACAATTGTTGTCCCTCCTGGTTTTGTTGCTTGTCCAAAAATTGTGATACAGGATGTGCTTCTTCACATGGTATACACTGTGGATATATGGCTTGTTGTTTGTGAGTGCACAGGAAATAAATGACGGGCCTTATTCTCATTATTTTATTTACATCTTCAAACTTTTCTTCATATTCTTTCAGTTAACAACATTAGTAGTTCCCAACAATATGGGTTCTTTCTGGCTCAGATGAAGCCACATGGTGAAATGGATTTCAAAGGTTCTGGTTGATAAAAAACAGGTTTAAAGTAATGTAATTCCCTACCGTTAAACAAAAAATAAGTGAGTGTGACTCAGAAGAGGTTTGACAGTGTAATTATGAGCTTTTGTTGCTGTGCTCTTCCACTGGGTCTGAGTGCAATTCATCACAAAACCTGAGATGTATGTATGAAATGTAGAGATTCAAACTCTCTCTTCTCATTTCCTGCCCTCTGGGCCTGCAGCTGTGACATCACTTCTGGTGCACAACAGACAAATTTATTCTTACTGCGAATGTAGAAAAATGATTTGTCAGTGAATTTTTTTCCAAAGGGGTGTAAACTATCTCATAGCCAGAGGCATTAGGTATGGATTAAGCTTATTTGAATGTGCAGAAAAAAGTTGTACCAAAACATGCACATGCTTATTAAACACAACCAGCAAAATCTAAAATCTGCACTTCTCTTAAAGGTGAAGTGAAAATGCCTTTGATCATTAGATGTCGCCTTATCGGGCAGGTGGGGATTCTAATTGTGCGGAATTGGAGAAGTTGCTATGCCAACATTGCTGTCCTGAACTTCTGAGCTGGACACACACAGTGGGCACGCAGCAGCTGAGTTGTACTGCACCTGTTTCTATGAAAACCGAGACCCCGAAAGTGATGATAGAAATGTGGCATGCTCTGCAGGTTGCCAGATCACAGTATTCTACCCTAAACCAGGGCTTGCAACCTTGAATTTTGATTTCTGCTGTTATGACCATCTGAGTATTTGTATTTCAATGTAAACGTATTTCAATCTTGCCACATCTTCATGGACAATGAGAATATCATATGGATTTATGGACTTTTGTTTACAGATTTGGCAATCCTGCCCTAGATTTAAAGTTTGTCTTGGAAGTCCTGGATTAAGTTTTGGGTTAAATGTTTTAGCATAGAACATCAATTTATGGGAAGATTTGGGCCTATGGTAATTTTATATCAAAGCAGTGTAGTGTACCTAAAATATTTTCAGTGCATCTTGTTATTTAGTGTCTTTTTTGGGACCAATCTGATGAGAGGTTAACTAAAGATCTGATGACCCTGTTATTGCCATATTCACCTCTCATGATGGAGACGGAGATAGAAGTGAAGGTGGGCACAGGAGCGTGGGGTGTGGAGTTTGGCTGTGTGTATATACGACATCAATGCAGTGGTCTATTTCACATGACTTAAGACAGTAGCATGACAATATGTCGCCTCATCACCTTAGTGTTAAAAGCTGAACAGGAAGCTCACTGTCATCAGTCAGTGCCATATTGTCAATGTCTCTCTAGTCTAATAAAGTTCATTCAAAGCACCATGTGACAAACGATTGTCTAATGTAATGTAATAATAAAATATGTTTTTCACTTCCTGAAAATCTTCTTGGGAGTCACTTTTTTTATAATATGTGTACATACATATATAATATGATTATTATGAGGTGGTAAAAGTTACTGTTCAAGCATTGTGAGGGGGGTCTATGCATCACTTCTCCAGAGGTAGCTTTCTGGACAAAGTGATTCCGGACAAGACAGCTGGCCAAGACCCCACTAAAAAGATTCCTGGCATTCCATTCAGAAGCTTACAGACACTTCCTCAGATGTGGTTAGACAGTGAAACATTTCCCCATTCCCTGCTGAGTACCTCAGTGAAACAAAAAAAAAAAAAAGATGAAAAAATAAATTTAACAAAATGGCTTTTTACACTGTATTTCTGTTACTCCGTGCATCTGGCCAACCTATTTAAGTGGAAAACGAGAGGAATTGGCCACGTTTCAAGAGACATCCATAAATAAAATTTGCCACGACAAATGCCCCCTTTCTCTCCACCTAATTTATTAAACCATTGTGCAATGTTTTGCAGAGTCTTGTCTTAACTGATTTCATATGCCTTACATTGCCAGTGAACTGGAGGGAGGCCAGGCCCCCAGTGAATGTATCGCCTTCAATCCCTCCTGCCAGCAGAATGCTGCTCGACGTCGTTCCATAATCTAAGAAGAGAAACACGGGTCGCTCCTGTGGTTTTGCTGCACGCCATATGTGGAAGAGGCTGGGTCACATTGGTACATCCTCCACTCATTCTCGCGAATTTGCATTCTTCGCGTTTCCCTGTTTGTGGTAAGCCAAACAAAGGAATAGGCAGGGTGTGGACTGTCTGCTTGCTCAATAACAGGGCCGGATTTTAGATTTGGGCCGAGATAGTGAATGGGAACCACTGGTGGACACCCTGCCTTCAGAGTTGAGGACAGAGGAAAATCTGAAATCCTGTAATGTGAATGGGTTTTGACCAGGATGTAGGATTGAAAGCAAGGGCAACTGGTGTCAAACCAACTGTTTATGTCATTTGAGCTTCATTTGTATCCATCTTCTCCCCCTCTAACTATTAAATTTTTACATGCCATACTGAGAAAGATTCTTATTTTGCACTAGTGAGTGCGGACACATTTTGTTTTGGAAGTCTGTGACTCACGTTCCCCCTGGAGTCAGAGCTCACAAAAACATTCAGACTGAAATTAAAACGGCCTTCAACAACAACAACAACGAGTGTCTCGGTTTTATGTCAACAAATGGCTCAAATTGCTGATTTTAATCTGCAGATGGCCTCTCAGCTCCTAGAAGGCAGTTTGAGTGATGTCGACATGGTTGAGTGGTTATTTTCTGATATATAAGGCTAAAAGTGTACGTCACATTCAGATGAATTAATACCTCACTTCAGCAACTTAACGACATTATCACTCAAGGAGCCTATTTATATACATTCCTAACAGAGGATAAAATATACAACAGTAGGAAGGAACATGCCAACAGACAAAGGTCAGCCTCCCCTATCCAAGCTCAAACTCCCATCCCAATCAGCTATCAAGAGATTATTCTTTTGTCACATGAAGCACAGGCAAGTCCAAACATCAGCTGTTCCCAATCACAGGGCAGGGAATTTGCCCCGAGTCAGTAGGACACTTGCCCTCTATGATAGATGCTGTTTTATTGGCATGGTATTTTTCTGAATCATCACTGATTGGTCACTGCTCTGGTTGATGCTTGAAAACATTCAGTATAATAACTTATGCTGAAACTCAATGCAGCATTCGTAGTTGACCTCAGCTAAAAACCTGAAGAGGTCTGAGTGTGACATACTATCTTTATCTCTGTGTGTTTATACTGCACTCCCGCAGTGGGCTGGATGTGAGAGATTTACATGTCCGTGTCACAGGGTTATGGAGGTTCATTATGGGACAGCTGTATCTCAGCAGTTGTAAAAAAAGGAATTCAATCACACATATTCCACAAGCACCATGGGATGGAATCACCCTCCTCCTTCTTCTTCAAGATGGGCTATTTGAAGTTCAAAAGACATGTTGCTGTAACAAAGGAATACTCCACTGTCAGAGAAGCCAAGCAGTGATGCAGCATGTCCAGTGTCCCTTTGACAGGCACGCTGACAGACTATCCAACATTTTAAGAGGGAGAACAAAATGTTGGCCTAGAATTTGTAGTATGAGATAATGTCACAAAGAAATGAAAACTGAAGTAAAAGGATCCCCCTACAAAACTAATATAATAAATAAATAACAGTAAAAAGTCCAATATGATGATTGGGGAAAAAAACAAAATCTTAGAAATAAAAAGAAGATAAATAGTGTCACAGTGAATCATTCTTTGGATGGGATGCTGAACACAGTTCCTGACTTATGTCATTAAAGATCCCATGGCACATTTCATGCAGGGGTGTTAACCTCTACATTCAAGTCAAATTTCTCTCAAAAAAAACTGGCTGGCTTCATCTGGCCACCTGATCATCCTCCACATTTGACTGGCTAAAAAATGAAACCCCTACCCCAAATGGATTCCCCAGGTCACTGCAAAACAAGAAGAACAGAGCTTTCAGTTTACCTACCTGTTTATAAAGGTAAATGCAAACTTAATGAATACATAAATCAGCCTACAGTCTCAGACTCAATACCAAACCAAAACTTTGCCCTGTCATTATACAGACACGTTGATTTGACTCAAGATTATATTTTCAATTTACAGCTTTCACTATTTACAAAAGCATGTACTGCATATGAAAGCTGTCCTACGGGGTTTTAAGGTACAGGAGTTAGATGCTTGCTCTTCCTGAACATTACACCTAAGCTCTGTTTTGGGAATTCCCCCACACGAGACAAATGAGGATTGATCTTGTATCTGTATTCGAATTAGCATTGCGGTCCCTTGTATAAAGCCCTGCATGAGCTTATATGCCTATGCACATGTTCAACAATATAAAGGGGATAATCTTCTCAGGAAGTGTTTCCCATTAAGTGCTGCTATTGAGATGTTTAGATTGCTGAAGAGGAAAAGGAATAAATTCCCAAAGGTCTGTGCTGCTTTCCTCTCCAAAGCCCACGGATTAGAACGAGCAGGAGACTTAGCACCCCATTTAAATCGAGCTCTAAGATTACATCAGTTCTCAATAACAACAATACTAAAAAAAAACATTTACGTTCCCTTAGTAGATAGGGCAAAATTAGTGGCCATTAAAAGCACTTACTGAAAATCAATCCACTATGTCTCCTCCACAGACATGGCTTGCAGTGTGAGTGGCCCCACACAGATTTTCAGTCATTGGATTAAGGTGTGGGGGGTGGAGGCAGTGAGGTGGGTGAGGAGTGAGGGGCACATCTGTGTCGCTCAGATGTTGGATAGGAAGACCACACCTTCACAACTTAAGAGTGACAATTACCTGAAGCTTTGTAGCCCCTAATGTGCTCAATGGTCCTTTCAAATCTTCCAAGAGACACGCCAACTTCAGAGTCCCAAAACAGTGACCTGTTCTCGGTATACAGGCTTAAGAGAAGCCGGGAAGTGTGGTTCAGCTGAAGAGACTCCATCCTGTGCATTTCTCTGGCTTTTTTTCAGAAATGAACCACAGTGTACTGCTTGAGCAGGGGCCCCTTAATTGATCCAGACATGTGGAAATAAAAATGGACTTATTTTTGGATTTTGATAGGGAGAAAGGTGAAAGACTCAGCCAGGAGCTGGAGCAAACTGAAACAAAATGTAGAAATCCAAAAATATGTAAAATAAAAATATTGAATAATCAAGTAATATTCAGGTGCTAGTGATATCACTCTGGAGAGAAGCCTCTCTTTTCAAAGGCAAAGAGAATGTGCTGAGCTCCACAAAAACAACCATATTTTGTCTCTGCATGGGGAGTAATTCGGAAAACACAACTGTTCTTTTCTGTTAATGAGATGGTACTGTTTTCCTTACTGGAGACTTAGCTCGGACACATGAGATAGACCTGCTAATTATTTCCTGCACTATAATTGCGTATAGGTGCTGTGATGTAGGTTTTTGCCAATTGGTTTTTCACAAGCAAGTGAGAAACTTAAAGCCTTGGTCAGACTCAGCATTTTCAGCACAACTGGTTTAGGCACGGAATACATTCCCTTGTGCTTGACACACACACACACACACACACACACACACACACACACACACACACACACACACACACACACACACACACACACACAAACAAAACCCAATCACATGCACTTGGATTCTTTAAGGACAAATACAATTCAATCAAAGCAGACTTATCATCACAACATAGTTATGTTTGAGTATGTCACATGTTATGGAAGACAAACAATGTCTTTTTGGAATGCACTCTTTTAATTATAAAATAGAATTCTATATACCTTTAAAAAGACTCAAACCTGTTTTGACTGAACTTCATATTCCCTTAAAGAGTGCATTTGACTGGGTTGCCACCTAAGCTCTTTGAATAGGGTCCTGGCCAACGTTTTTTTTTTTTCTTCTTTCTAACACAACATTGAATCCATTCAGAATCTGGTGCTGATGGATACAGCAAGACTTTACAATTAGGTATTAGTTTAGTAGGCTGGCTTGGTAATAAGGGTCAGCGAAAGACTAATACCTTCCAATAAAAACTACATGACACTGTAGGAGACATTGCCATAATAAACATGTTATATTCAAGTGCTGGACTAATCCTGTTTAAAGGGCTGGCAGGTGTTCACAAGCTGTTTGTACTTGACTGTGACCTCAGAGTCCAGGGTTAAACATATGGCTATATCACCTGTCCACCCATTTATTCAAAGGACCTGGCTTGAAATCATCTGCAATGAGGTGGCAAAGATAGGCTATCGATGGATCCACTTTTTGAAAAACATTCAGAGCAGGTCACTTCAGAATGGACTGTCCCAAAAGTAACGACACAATATAGTGCACAACACTTACTGCATTGACGTTCTGTGATATTACACACCTCAGTGGCATCAATAACTAGACTTTACATGAGTCATAAATAAAAAAGGAATGAGGGACGCCTTTAAATGAGTGATTGAAAACAAGCACAAGAACGACAGGGTAGAACAAGGTATGATATGGGGGTTGGCATGGCAACTTTGTTGTTCTCACGCAGTTTGCTGCATTCTTTACTTAGGTACCAGATTGTCGATAATGCCTACAATATATGCATACGATGTTTACCACTTATATTCCATTTATTAATGTTTACATTCATAAAGGTTTACAGAACAATATGCATTCATAGCTGGCAAGCAAGACAGTGTATGCAGTTGGCGGAGCGCACTCCACGCAGTGCGAAGAGAGAGGGCGAGGAGGAGTTGGGAGGGTGTGTGAGTGAGAGAGAGGGTGTGTGACAGGGGAAGGGGGGCGAGAGAAAGGGAAAGCACACAGCGCTCAGTAAAGCAAGAGTGTAAACCGAACAGAGCAGCATGGCGGGGCAGAGGGAGTTCCAGCAAGGCGGTAACTGCCATAGGAAAACGTGGATAAATGTTCTACTTGGAATCTTGCAGCTGGTTTTGCCCTACGCTCAACAAGGAGAGGCACAACTACAAGGTCTGAAGCCCACGATTGCTATTAAACGTAGCTAGCTATTAGGCTAACCGATCCATTGTTGAAAACGTTTCAGGAAAGAGTGACTGCTGTTGACTTTGACACCAGCATTTGAAGACAGAAGTCGTTTACTGAAAAGGCAATGTTGCAGTTTTATTCTATATATTTGGGGTTTGGTACACATAACTGTATTCATGCGATAATAATTATGCGATTCTTATACATGAGCATTTAAAAGTTATATATTTGATGACAAACTTACCAGATCCATGTTTGTGTATCCTCATCCAGAACAAATCGTTATTGTTCATATTAGCGTAGTTTCCTGTATTGATAGCATCGCTAGGTTAGCTAGCTAGATATATGTTAGCTAGGTATAGCACCATAGTGTCGTGTTTCAAAGGAAACTAGATAGTGTTTCTATTAATGTAGTTAAAATAAAATGCCATGTTCAAACCCATTTAACGCGCTAGCTCAAGTGTATTTCTTGCCAGTGAAGTTTAGGCTGTTTTGCGTACTGACCGGTAGCTAGTTAGCGATGGCTAACTTATACAGCGAGCTCGCCAAATCTCACTGCTGCTGATTTTTTTTTTTTTTTGAGCTACCAACCTCCTGTCCTCCAAATGCACGTCTTTGTCATGTCCCAATCTAGCTAACTGTTCAACTTTGCATAGTCAGGGCTTAATTGTTAGTACTTTCTAAGTACTCTGTGCCTTTTCATAGTTACTTTTAGTACTTTAGCAAGTTAAAACATCAGCATGAATTTTGTTATTGTTTACTTTCTCAGCCAAGTTTGTGCTCACGTTGTACTGTTTTCTCTACCCCAGCACTCTCTCAGATGTCCGGCGTGGTCGAGGTCTGGCAGGCAGAAGATGCTGAACTTTTAGTCCCTCCCCAAGTAAGATAACTTAGCAGTGTCTATAATGTTCATGCTGTCATGCCAACAAATCCGCGTGGGCTACTGACTGCATTTTATGAATGTAGTATAAAAAATTGGGGAAAAAAATCCCTTCCAGCTTATTTTTTGGCATGGAAAGCAACCTAATTGAATGAAGCATCGTGTACCTCACGCGATGTAAGTTAGCCAGCAAACTTTGCTTGATACCATGGTCTGCTTGTGCATCGACTGTAATCACTGGCATCTTTGCCAGCTGGCTATAAGGCAGACACAATTGTGCACAAATCTTTTTATGCTGCGTTTCAGCAGCCACTTGGATGACCATGCAATGCAGTACTGCAGAGGAGGCAAAAGTCCCTTTTTCATAGCGATGAAAGAGCGGGACCCGAGACTGAATGACCCAGTGCGATCCGGGCCACCTGCTCAGAGAGCATGTGGCCCATGGTCTGTGTGTGTGTGTGTGTGTGTGTGTGTGTGTGTGTGTGTGTGTGTGTGTGTGTGTGTGTGTGTGTGTGTGTGTGTGTGTGTGTGTGTGTGTGTGTGTGTGTTAACTTGAGACGAGCTGGCAAGACTCGCAGCGCTTGTATGAAAAGTACGATTAGAGACCTGGCTCTGCTTTTGCAAACGAGACGTGATACTGTTGTGTGCTTTGGTTTTTTCATACATTGTATTATGTAATATGGATTACATATTATCTTTGGAGTACAATAGCAGCGGCTTCTATTGTATTTTGTCAGATTACATGCATTGACGGCTCTCTCTTTTTTATCCCCTGTACAAATTATGTAACACTTGGAACGCTTATAGTCGTCCAGTTATTTTTGCTTTATATTTGATATGGGAATTTGGGCTGTCTTTTGTAGAATGTGAAAAGTCAGTTTGGCGGGTTGTATCATAGATGTGTTAATGTGTTTTCAGCGTGGATGACCACAAATTCATGCAAATTCTTAAGAGTCGTGAAAGGTTGTTTGGGGCCATTGTCATCGAGAGATGGAAACTGTCTTGCAGGCATGCTGCAGTTATTTAGTTAAACTGGTTTTGATTGCGACTACACAATAAAGCCATTTAAAGATGTTTACATCATGAACAGTCAATCCTTTCTTCCGTTCAAACAGGGTTCATAGGAGACTTAAAAGAGTATTTCATTACATCATTAGCATTTGCTGGGATATTTATAGTTCGATAGTGTACATCACGTTACTTTGGTTAGGGTGAAATTAGGTGAGTGCTGTGAGTCCTCTTGAAAGCTGTATTGTGGTCAGGCATGTATTTTGAGCATGTGGTATGTTTTGATTTACGCCTTTGGTCTCGTCCTGTACCGTCAGTGCAGGAGACTGACAGGTGTTGAGCTGTTTACATTCCTCGGTGTTGGTGTCACCTCCATGGGGCAGGTTCCCCGAGCGCGCTTGCGAACGTTGGCGTTGAGCGCAGAATAAGAAACCTTACCCCCTGCACGTTGTGAATTGTTACATAACTGTGCGAACGCTCGGCGGTGGGATGGAATTCAGGAGAACTTTAATAACGACCCGTTACTACACATCAGAATCATTTAATAAAAATGTCATTTGCTCTTCTTGTTAAAAGAAGACTATGCATTATATCTTTGGACTGTTGTGTAAGACCATCAGTTAAGAAATTGCAGAATTTTAGAGACTTAAGTGACTGTTAATTGGCTGTATTTGGTGTTATATTTTCATTAGTAATTCCAATATTTAGTTTTGAAAGCTGAAAAGAGGTTTCAAAGAATTTTGCCACGTGTTGATTTAGTCATTACAGATGTTATTAAATACATTATGATGCAATTCTGCTTCATGTTCAGGTGCTGGCTTGGCTCACTGTGCTGAATGGTGCTGTGCTGCTTACTGAGGACAGGGAACCTTTTGTGACTTGTGTGAGGCAATAGGATGTGAAATTAAACAGTGGCATAACCATTGCGTAACCCTGGGTAGCGTTTCCAAAAAAGGTATTTTTCATGTGTGGTTACTGTACCTGAACCATATACCTTCTCCACTTACCCCACTTGCTAATGTGCTCTCTTTATACAGAACAAGCAAATTGAGCCTCTGCTGTCAGCCGTGTGCTGTATTTATGATGTCACGTTGTAGCTTGTATGTTCTAACATCGTTCCCATGGAAACATGGTTGTTCAGCCTTCCTCTTGGTGGAGAGCCAGGCTGATAGTTTATGATATGTCAATCGCTACAAACAATATAAACAAGTCAGACACAGAGAGGCAATGCTTTGCATTTGTGGAGTTTATATGATAAGCACATACACTCAGACACATCTAATGGCCTTCAGTTAGTGTATTACATAATAGTAAACTATTACCATTCCCCTGCAGTAATCCGAGACTACATTAGTCTCCCGGCTTTATTGATTACTTTTAAATACCTGCATCTTTCGTCATTGGAAATGTGTCCTTTCACTTGAATGTAGCTGTTGTTCATACTGATTCACCAGTGGTAAATAACGATCTCATTTAAGCACCCACATAACATTTGGGTCACAAGCGAAAGTTATTTAGAGAGTGATTACATGATTACAGTGATTACAGCATGATTACATGATAGTGCTTTTCAATTAAAATCCCACCTGTCTTATTTATAGAGATGAATTTCTCAGTGTGTTTGCATAGATTCTTGGATGCAGAAGACAAACATGGCTTTGCTTAACAGACACAGCCTTGTTTTGGGGGGCTGCAGAGTGTGCTGGTTTTTGTTGTCGGTCAGTCTTGAATTGATTGGTTAAATCAGTTGAGGGCTCAGGTCTAGTGTCTATGTAATGCTGCTTTGTATCAATGTCCTTGTAAAAAAAAAATCATCACACAAATAAAGTTTTGTTGAATTTGAATGCATGGTAAGGACACTCATGCAAGTTCTCTGATTTGTTGCATATCCTGACTTGAAGAGCCTCAGTTTTATGGAAAGGTGGTAAAGAAGGTCTTATTGACATTTTGGGAGTTAATTAATTCTGTTTGGATCTTTGTTTTTTTTTTTTAGGCTGAGGAGGAGCACAGCAAAGAGGGGCTACCCCAGCAGGAAAGGTAAGGTCCCCCAATCGTCCTGTATTTCTTGTATATTTATAGAGAAAAGTGCCCAGCTTCTTGCCTGGTATTTAGCTAATGCTAGCTAAGGCCCCGTTTACTCTTGTCTTGATATGCATGTATAAACCATTATGTTAGGCCTTTTTTCTCTGTAGGCATAGTTTACCAAGTATTACTCATAAAAGCTTAAGCCCAAAAAGCAAGCTTCCTCTTATTGCTCAAACAAATTTTTAGAGCAGCCATCGAAGCAGTGTGGTGATCGTGGGACTTGAACAGCCTGCCTCTCAACTTGGATAAATCAAAATTTGTTGACTATTTTTCCAACTTACCTCATCCTGGTTTAATGTGTATCATTGAATTGACACCTCGGCCTTTCATCAGCCAATGATTTTTAGCCACCCTATTTCCCTGTTGGTAGTGTATGAATGTTGCCTCCCTTTAAACTCTCTTTCCTCGTAATACTCAGATAGAAAACCCACCTGCAGTGTTCTGTTAGGTGCCAATCATAGAAAATATACAGGGGGTCCTCGACTTACGAACGAGTTCCGTTCCGATGACTTGTCGTAAGTCGATTTTCAACGTAAGCTGGAATTTGTACCTAAATTATACCTAGGTTAACACCTTAAATCACTCACACTGTACACACAACACATGAAGAACATACAAAATATAGTAATTGAATGAAACAGTAATAAAAAAAGAGAACAATTACTTACCTTAATTTCTGTGTTCGTATTTACGAACCAAACCGCTTAGGTCGAAACTAGGTTTTTTAAATAATTTATGGGAGTGCGTCGTAACCACGAAACGACGTAACTCGAGACCGTCGTAACCTGAGGATCCCCTGTATTTTAGAAGAATGCTGAATATTAAGATTTGTGTGGCTGTCTATGTGTCATTTGTATTAATGTTATGTAAACTAACGTTGACACGGCCTGTGTTGCGTGTGCCTATTTTACATATGAATGTATCCTATCTGCTACTGTTCGTACTGCTAAACTTGCCATGTGTATTGATCCATGTGACAGTTCAAAGTCTGTGTATGCAGGATTCCTTTATCTTGCACCAATGCAAAAAGGGCTGTTTTGTGTCACGTCACCTAATCTCCGCCTTTGCATGGGCTTTTCTTGTTGTTGACCATTTGTGTCAGCTGTTCCAGTCAAGAAAATTTGAAGAACACATCATATGTGCTCGTTTGTCTTTTATTGGTTTGAAAATGACCCCAGCATGTTTTCCAGGGCAAAAACTCTAAATTCATTAGGAAAACAAACAGCAACTATACATGCAATAAAATGGTTAAAGCAACACCTCAGTAAAACATTTTAACTCAGATCTTGTAATTTTTTTGTCTTTCTCATGCCATCTGTAGCAAGGCGGAGAGACAAAAAAATGGGTGTGATTGTCCTGTAATAATTATTTTCTTAAGATGGATGCCAAAAATGAGCTGCCTTACAATGTATTAAATATGTAAGAAAATAGCTTTCCAAGAAATGAAAAAAAAAAACTGATTATTTGAATATTGCATTACATTATATTAAGATGCTTTTGTCAGTTTGTGGTTTGAATATATTTTATTAGCAGTAAAACCACAGATGATGGTTTGACAGTGCACAGTCGATGAGGCAAGCTTTCTATTCATATGCCAGATTCAAACACGTGTCAAATCCTGATGCAAAGTTTTTAATTCAAAGCTGCCGCTGCAGCTGATGTGTATTTTTTTAATTATGAGAAACCGCTCTTTCCATAAGTAGAGCAGTGGAGTAGAAATGCTCGCTTTTTTTGGCAGGAGGGGGACAGTATTTGCACATTATTAAAATATGTCAGATGTTTGCGAGGCAGCTTTGCTTCCCTAAAGCAAGCAGTGGACAGAGGCTCCTGCAGAGCAGGGGCAATTAAACTGAGCGGCACTGCCGTGTGAGGAGCAGGCGGGGTGGGCGGTCGGAACTGCTGTGCCGAGTCTGGTGTGAAACTACCTTGGGTATC
This sequence comes from Albula goreensis, assembly GCA_022829145.1. Lineage (NCBI taxonomy): Eukaryota > Metazoa > Chordata > Actinopteri > Albuliformes > Albulidae > Albula > Albula goreensis. Next base: position 10,739,373 of record CM040758.1, read on the forward strand.
AGTTCTGCTTCCCCTCTCCCCAGCCACTACACAGCTAATTTCAGAACCCCCGCAGACGGGTCTCCGGAGACCTCAGGACGCTCTTGTCGTACCATATGGCCTTGCTGTATCAGCGATAGGCACGCAGTGGATGGTGTTTACACACCGATCAGATTCCCAGAGATACTTTTCACATTCGACTCCTTTCTTTGAGTCATTGTTGATGTTTGGTTAGAAAATATTGGTTACTTCCAGAATTGCCACAGAAGTGATTATAAATGAGTATTGCCCCATGCTGTCTGGGCTGTCTTTGGCCAAATGAGTGATCGCCTAACTGATGTTTAATCTGTATGTTTATCTCACATGTTTTTTTGTGCAGTCTTCAGAGTCAGTGAGTCACTGGCAATTGATTGTCAGCTTGGATATTGGTACAGAATGCAAACCAAAAGCCAGATTTACTGAAAATTTTAGCGTGCGCTCAAGGTGTTAGCTCTTGCTAAACCAATATTTCCACAGGTTCCATTGATGAATGTACTGTAGTGGATTGTATGAACAAAAATTGTTTGTATGTGTTAACAGCTCAGGTAAAGTCATGCAAACAACGTTGGACAGCCAATGAAAAATTACCGTAACAAACACTTCAGGTGCAGTTAGTTGAGGTTGGAAAATACTTAAACAGAAGGTTGTTACCTTGTTTTTACAGAATCATGGACAGAGTTGTAGAATTTTCACTTTTAAAAAGGAAATGTTTTGCTCCATATTTCCTATTTTAACTCATGATTTGGTGCAAGAAGATGGGTGAAAAAGACAAATGGAAAATACAGTGTTAAAAAAGTTACCGCTTTCTCAGCTGCTCTGACTTCCTGTCATACCTTGACTTCCTGTGTAAAACCGATTACAAACTCCATCAGCACAGCCTTATTGGTTAGCACTGTACAATTCTACATGACTGCAGGTTTGATACTTTATACAACAGGGAACGTGCTATCGTCACTGACAGTAAAGTCAAAGGTGGTGAGATATTTAGGAATTTGAAGTCAGTACCCCACACTAAACACAAGTCAGTGGAGGCGGGGTCACTATTAAAAAGTGGTTCGGAGAGTACAGGCTCCGCAAGGCTAAGCAGGAAGTGCTGTGTAACCAGTTCACTAACTCTCTTAGTTGTGGCCATGCTACAAACACAGCAGTAAAAAGAGAATTGAGTGTGGCCCAAACCTCATGTTCTCTTCCAGGAGAAATATTTGTTTTCATTTCACCCACAGAGTGCACAGGGGGTTACACAGCACAACATGTCAGACATCACGTTCACTCCAAGCTGAGACGAACAATTTGTCAATGTCGTCCCATCGCACAGAATTTAAGTCAGTTCTCTGCCACCAGTGGACGTGCAACTCAATTTTTGGCTTTGCAATAATCCTTTGATAATTTGACTATATGCAACATATACAGTTTATGTATAACTATGTTAAAGTAAATCATATTTTGCTAGTGCCATTGATTATAGAATGTTTTGTGCCATGAAGCTGAAGATGATTCCAGTAGTGCCACATTCTCAAGACGGATGAACATTTGAACTTTGACCTTTGCACCTCTCCGTCTCCCTCTCCCTCTCTCTCCCTCTCTGGCTTACATCTTGGACCGCTTTGTTGAATGGACACTGAGCTGTAATGTCATCTGACAGCATATGAAATAACCAGAGAGGCTGACTGTGAATGGCCGGAGAGCAGCCGTTACATAACGGCGAACAATGACTCCAGTCAAAGTGATCTAGTCCCAGGCAAGAACACTGAATATGCAGCTGATTTTAGAAGCGCTGAGTCTGACCTCACAGTTTGTTCTGTACTGTAACCCGTCTGCGATCTTTATACTCCAGTGGGTCTGGGTGGGTGTTAGTGGCACAAGAGTAATGGAATTCAGCTCCCGTTTGGTGTTTAACTTAAAGGGAGCATTTCCTGGCTCATTTCATCCTAGAGAAAGACGCAAAAATAGACTGGCTGGAAATAAAAATGTAAACAGCCAATTATTCATTTTAATGTTATGGTCCTGTTTGTTCATCATTTATTTGAATTCTGAATTCATACCTACAACCCTAACTATCATTGGATTATATGGGAGAGTGGATTTGACACAGTGTTTAAAATTAGATCGATACAAACATTTGAATAACATAGTGATGTATTTGTCTTATTTTTCAGTTTGTATGACAGAAAAATCTGTCGTTAATAGTAATCAGTTGCAAGTAGTACTGTTGTGTTACAGGGAGGACAGGCAGTACGAGAGGGTGCAATAGTATCTGCCTTGTTAATTCTCAAAATGTAACAAAGTGGTTAGCCTTAAAAAAAGAAGTGTTGAGGAAATGATGTTGTGGTAGATATGTGAGTGTTAAAAATAAATCAGTTTTATTTTATTTATTTATTTATTTTTTTTACAATGTTTAAATAAGACAGCGTGCTGTAGACAGCTGTGTTTTACTGCATAACTTATCTGACGCTGTTAATGGCAGGTGGTTACGGTTCCTCAGAATAAACTTTACAGCTTGCTCAAAATGCATGGCAGTATTTGTGACAGGTTTGTGAGCGCATGCTGACGCCCCATCTTCCCCATATGCATATTACGACCTGCTAATCATGTTTTATGGTTGTGGCTGTAAAGATTTGTTGATGGCTTAAACCCTTTCAAAGAGTGGAATGTCCATCAGAGGTTTCAGAAGGAACTTAAATTATTATTAGTTATCATTTCTAAAAAAAAAAATTATTATAATTCAGCAACAAAGCATCTGGCATCTTTTATGAAGAAGATGGATTTTAAAAGACTTTTTTGATTTTTTTTATATCAGAATATGCATTACAGCAGTGTCATGTTACAGTTACAGAGTAGGTGGGTTGTAGGTTTAACTCCAGGTGGGGCCCTGTGGTTGCACCCTTGGACAAGGAAGCTGATCTGAAATACTTCAGTAAATATACAAATACACAGTATACAAATATATAGTGTGAAAGGAGTGTATGTTGAAGTGTAAGCTTGGTGAAAGTCTCTGGATAAAAACATCACTGCTGAAGGCCTAAATGTAAATATGAGCATATCTTATGGTGCCACTCAGACGAGTCAGCACGGTGGTATCTGCTCAACATCTCTGAAGTGCACAGGCATTTCCTGTGGTCTGAATGTTTGGGTTATTTAAATGAAGGAGGCTGCTGGTCTCAGGACTGTGTGGTGATCTTACGCACGCTTTTCAGACTGGTTGAACCGATGCATACATTTTTTCCCCTGTATGTATATGTATATTTAAAATAAGCTACGTTCATAGTGGTAGTTTCCTTTGATGGTCTTTTGTACAGGTTTTATACACATTTTCCCTTGCTTGTTGGTTAAAATGTCAATATAAAAAGGCAGGCTTTAAACAAGGTGGCCATATTTGTTTGTGTGTGCATGTCAATGCATGACTGTGTGTATTTGTGTTTAGGCCTGCATGCAAACTTCAGTACATGAATAAGGCTGAGTTGAATAAGTTTTACATACAGCATGACTCACTTGCCTTCAGAGATGAGATCAACTGATTTTATATATATCCAAACATCCAAATTCCAGTGTATGACTTGTAGATTTTATGGGAATACAGAAAATATTGATGGATTGAAATGAATAAACAGGAAAATTGAGAGGGAAAAAACAGACAATGCAGCAGTTAAATCAGACATATGTCCTCCTTCAACGCTCTGACGGGCTCATCCCCCCCTCAGAGGCAGTGTGTGACTCGTCTGCTTCTGCTCACTTTCTGTCCCTCGTCCCAGCGCACCCATGTTCCCACCATCAGACCCAGGATATAGAGCAGACAGTAGTGCCTGAACTCACTGCTGTCTGTCCTCACAACTTACCCTGACTGAACACACTCCCACTGCAGTGTCCTCACAACTTACCCTGACTGAACACACTCCCACTGCAGTGTCCTCACAACTTACCCTGACTGAACACACTCCCACTGCAGTGTCCTCACAATTTACCCTGACTGAACACACTCCCACTGCAGTGTCCTCACAACTTACCCTGACTGAACACACTCCCACTGCAGTGTCCTCACAATTTACCCTGACTGAACACACTCCCACTGCAGTGTCCTCACAACTTACCCTGACTGAACACACTCCCACTGCAGTGTCCTCACAATTTACCCTGACTGAACACACTCCCACTGCAGTGTCCTCACAACTTACCCTGACTGAACACACTCCCACTGCAGTGTCCTCACAATTTACCCTGACTGAACACACTCCCACTGCAGTGTCCTCACAACTTACCCTGACTGAACACACTCCCACTGCAGTGTCCTCACAATTTACCCTGACTGAACACACTCCCACTTACACTCCACACACTCCTCACAGTATACTCACAAAGCCTCACACCAGTGTAAATGTCTGATTGTTGCAGGAATGAGCATGCAGCAGCTCATTGGTAAATGGCACCCTAATTAGTCAAAAATGAAGAACCTCTTTGCTCTGCTTGTGTAGCTATGCTAATTACCTTCAAGGTATTTTGCAGACGCTCTTCTCCAGAGCACACTGTCCACTTGTACAACTGGTTATTTATTGAACCAAGTCATGTGAAATGCTTTGCTTAAGCCAGTGCCCCAGCTAGTAAGCAAGCCTTTGGGTTCCAAACCCAGCTCCAAAACCATTATACTGCAGTGCTAAACAGCACAGTCACTCTGTGTGTGTGATTAGGCTTTCTCAGCAGACAGCTCATTGGTGGAATAACATCCACATAAGTGACCAATGGGGAACTGGCCTTTGCTGTTCAGTGCTGGGCAGCTGGGAAATGGTGCACTGTGATGTAGCTGCTGCAGAGTGCTGACTCAGTCCAGCGTTCACTGCCAGGCCCTGAGCCAGCTCTTAGCCACTCCAGCTTGCCTCTCCCTGTGCCAGGCAATGGCATCTGCTCACAATAAATAAATGTGTACATGTGTCATTTATTTTTATGGTATTTAATTGATTCTTCATAAAATGAGAATACAGTGCAATTGAATATGTAAGTTTCTGTTAGGGATTTGTGCAGTGCTGGTTTCTGTGTAGGTACTTTGAATAGTACTCTTTTCTGTGCTGTTCACCTTTGGTATTTGTGCAGAGCTGGTATCAGTGCTGGTCTCTGTGCAGAATTTGGTCTCTGTGCTGGTTTCTGTCCAGGCCTGATCGCCGTGCAGATCTCTGTGCAGAGCTGGTTTCTGTAGTGCTCTCTGCAGGATGGGTCTCTGCTGGGCTCTGTACAGAGCGTATCTCTCTGCTGGCCTGATCTCTGTGCAGCACTAGTAGCTGGGCACCCTTCTCTCTGCTGCAGCACCGGCACATCAGCGCTGGAAGTGCTAATTTTCACACCTCCCGCTGCTCTGCACCCACGCTGAGCTCCAGCTCCTCTCTGCCAGCCACAGCGCTTACTCACCCGGCCACAAATAGCAGCTCCCCCTCCACTGGCGCTCACCCCGCTTAGCATTCAGCCAGGGTGAAGTGAGGGAACACAAGCACTGGCCATGCAGCAGCTGGCCATCCCTTATACCATCACATACGCGTATGATTCCCATTCCCAGTACTAATAAATGCTTGCTTTTGTGTTCATATGGGAACTGAGGCTGTGTGTCGGTGGGGTTGTGTTCCTCCTGCTGTTCTCCATTTGTGAAATGTCAGAGATGGAGCTGTTCAAGCTGCCAATTAGCTGTCTGTACATTTACATTTGGAAGCTTTGACATCATGAAAATTTATATATATATATATATATATATGCATTTCTTTGGTCACATGGTCAACATAGTGTGTGTCTCTGACTCCATTCTCCAATATAGCAGGCATCCGCCAAATGGGTATACGCAAGATAAGACATCTCAAGGTTGAATCTTTGACTTAATGCTGTGTCAGGAAAAGGACTTTGTTTCGGAGGAAACCTCACAGTTCTTCAAAGGATTTTCTGTGTGTATTCATAGTACTGTCACTTAAAAGGACAGACTGTTCACTGTTCTGAAGAGTTTGTGTAGGTCTGCACCTAACATGAACTTCAATTCCAGCTCTTATGGGAAATGGTTGGTATATATTGATACACAACCTTTTTATGATTTATTTAGCTGGATGTGTGTGTAGTATTTTTGTATTTTAATGTTTTAGCTTGGTGTAGCATGTTTTAACTTGTTCTCCAAAACTGCCTACCAGCAGGATGTAATCAGGATGTTCAGCCATGCGGTTTACTTGGAAGTTCAGTATATATTGACAAGAAATATTGAGTATGTTGCCTATTGGCACGTAGACTCATCGATTTTGGACATCAGCGCTAACAGTGCTAGCTGACTGCAGAGTCTGAGGCCAGGAAAGTTAGCGAGGCTATCCAAACACTGTATCAGAGATAGGGCATGTGGAGTGGAGGTCAGTGATATGCTGCACCTCAGAGCTCAGTCTCTACTGGTGGAGCTACTCGGCTTCTTAATAAAAGAGTTGGTTAGTTAGCATTCTGCAAGTTGCACCATGTTAACAAACACATTGATGTAAATAAATGAAATCAGCCTAATATTAGGCCTAATTTCTGAATGAAAATCCAGTTAATAATCCAATCCAAGTAATGCAGTGTATACATTGCTGCTGCCCAAGTTCCTTACTGAATTCTGGGAAAAAAATATTTGTATGTTCAAAAACAGTAACGTTATGGTATTTTGATATCCTATGGGGTGGGGATCAGGGAATGCGTTTTATACTCCTGTAGCTGGAGAGTGGCCAGTCTCTGCAAAAATATTTTAATAGCTCAGGAGGTTATCGTTATCAGAGTGTTATCAGTCGCTCCGCCTTTCTGAGACCCTCCACTCCTCCTCTGACTCCCGTCGAGAGGAAAAGCTCAAATGTGATAAAAAGCTCTTTGGATGAGATTAGAGCTTGGATCTGTGCTGTGCGGATCGGCCTTCTGGCTGAGGCTCAGAGCCACAGGGCTGAATCCAGCAGCGTTCAGACTGTGCACTCCTTCCTGTTTTATCACACACGGGAGTAGTGTGTGGGTGCGTGGGTTCATGTGCGTGCATGTGGGCATGTGCTTTGTGTGTGTGTGTACTGTGTCTGAGAGAGTTTGACACATGAATGGAAAGCATGCATCGTCAAAATCGTCCTGTCAGTATTTCCTAACTTAGAGACTAAAGTTCCTTCAAAGCACCATGTGACCAATGCTTGCCTGAAGTAATAATCTCCATGTGTGGGAAATGGCACTGAACCGGTCCCTGTCAAGGAGGGATTTTAGAATAAAACGTTAACCATATGTTCAGTGTTATTGTTTTTGGGTCCGATTTCCTACACTACGTGAACCTAAATTGATCAGTGAAAATCGTATGTGGAAATTATTACCTGTTTATTGTTTTAATGTGTAACTGACGTGTATGATTCTCATATTGTGCAGTTAACAGATAGTCCAGTGATTCATACTTGAATTCAGAAAATGTCTCTCTCCCAGTTCTCTGGTGTCACAGACTGAGGTCATGAAACAGGTGGATTAGTTAAAAAAAAGATGACACCCCATCTGGGTTTTTTTCCACCTTTTCTTCCCACCCTGAGCTCAGCCAAATTATTTAGTAAGTCACAGCGACCTGTTCCCACCAGCTCCCAGGAGGACAATGTTGTGTGTCACATGATGACCAGCCCTCACTTCATAGCACATTACAGACACACCACCAATTACATTAGGCTATATCACTGGAGGAAGACAAAGTCAGCTACCAGGAGTGGCCACTAGAGTGATGAGACTAATGACTAATGACCCAGCTCACCCCTGCTATTCCCTGGTGTGGCTGAACCAATTGTTGCCTTGCCAATGCTGATTTCTGGCCAAAGCTGGTAACGGCTTGGCTGGTACTCGAACCCCCAGTCACAGGGCTCACGTCTGCTTCCCAAACAAGCAGAACGCCCACTAACACCACATCATACGGTCGTCTGTCTCAGTAGACAGCTTTGTAGTGATGTGTTCAGCTTCCTCCTAGTCTCGTCCCCCCAGACTCTTTCTCTCTACAGTTACCGTAGGGTACAGAGCCTGAAAAGTGAGGCTTGCCTCATCCAAACCTGTCAGTTGTTTTCCTCAGGTTACATAGGGGATGCATTATGGAACATGCCAGAGCAGAGAGAGGTATTGTGGGTCACACCCACCGGGACACCTGGAGGGCTTCAGTCCAGTGAAACGAAACTCCCCTGCTCCACCTCCCCGCATTCATTTTGGGATTTACTTGTTACTTTTGAGGTCTCCTATCCTCATGTGCTCTCATCTTGGCTTTGCTCTTTTAGATAACTGCATATATGTTTGAATTGTGTAGCACTTTGCATACTGTTGCTTCAGTATCGATCCGCCCAGAGGATGAGGCCAGGACCCAGTCAAACCCAGTCTCCATAAGGGCTTATGCTGCTCTATTTTAGAATGAGCACATTCCAGTGGAGATATGTGTCTGTATCCAATAAAATAAAAAATTAACTCATGCTGCAATTTAAGGTCTGTTTTGAATGTATTGCATATGCTGTGTGCTGTGGAAAACCATCACATGGTTGAAGAGCTTATTTCTTTGATAAATAAAAAGCTATTTTTGTGAACTATGTGCAAAAAAAGAAGAGGAACTCAGCCGTAATGCTTCCAACATAGACATTTATACAGAGATTCTGAATAGATGGAGCCTGCATCTGATTGGTGATTTCTAAACATATAGATAAGTGCAGAGAAGAAAAGGGTCTTCTTCTTCAGCAGATGTTGTTTTCTGTACACTTACACATTCCGATCAAGAACATTACCTACGGAGGAGACCTTCTGCCCTTTCAGCAATGCACTGTGCAATCAGGCACCTTTCAGAGTGCTCACAGTGTGGCCAGCTTGGGCCTGTTGCTAGGGCTTGTTGCTAGGCCCTCAGTAGATAAGTGAGAAAGAATCATGTACTGAGTACACAAAAGATTCTTGTTAACTTCTACAAGCTGGTTAGAATAATTCTCCTTTAGGCTTTTCATGCGCATGTTCATGAAGCCTGCACTGAGAAAGATTATTTACCCAGTTCAGTATGAAAAATGTGTATCACTTGCTGTGGTGCAACTTCTGCCGTCACACATGAAAAAGACTTTGATATTTTGATATATTTGGAACTTAAATCTGCTGAGCATTTTTTTGCAACATGATTGTCACGTATTAGCCGAGAGAACCGTGAGAATCTTTTGTTTTTCCACAATAATTTTTCATGGAACATTCAGTGTGGTTGAAAAAAGAGGCAGGCAGAGAGAAGTGTGGGCAGATGAGTGTAGGCCCCTCAGCAGCAGCTGAGAGGAAGCCTGCCTGGCCAGTGCTCTGAGTGAATGTGCTTCCCCAGCACAAACCCCAGGGTGAAGCTTTGGCAAAGGCCACTGACCTGGGCTTCAACTCCGGCCCACAGTTGAGGATCTGATCTTGTCGCTGTTTTTTTTTTTTTTTTTTTTTTTTTTAAATTTAGCTGTGTTGTCACATGCATGCACTGGATGTGTGTGTATGTGTGTGTGTGTGTGTGTGTGTGTGTGTGTGTGTGTGTGTGTGTGTGTGTGTGTGTGTGTGTGTGTGTGTGTGTGTGTGTGTGTGTGTGTGTTTTATTTTTATGACAGGGATTCTAGAACACTATAAGCAGCTTGACAGTTGGCACTGGGCAATTTGGGAGGGAGAGCTGTTAATAGTCTGAATAACCGCCCTGCGCTGGATGGTTTCGGAGCCGTTTTCCCCTCCATTAATGCGTGGGCAGCTGCCAGGGAATGATGTGGAGGCTCATGACAGCCTGCCGGAGAGGAGAGCATGAAGCTGCCAGCTTCAGAGCTTTTCAGACCTTTTTGAGTTTCAAGAAGCAATTATGGTAAGGTCCACAATTGTCTAGGAACCCAGATGGATATATCTCCAGATTTTAGGAAACTCTAGCCTTATTGCCTGGGAACAGTGCTTAATGCAGCAGTGATTACTGTGCCAGGGACATGGCAGTTTAGACATTGGTCAGACCCTAAGAGCAAGGCTTGTTCATGAAATGTAACATCAATGGCTTACAGCAGCTCTCTGCACGGCGTATGTTTGAATGCCCGTTAATTGGATTGTTAAGAAAACTGGATTGGTTACCTATTTAAAAATATGAAGGGTTATTCCTCTGAACTGCATGGAGATACAGGCCTGGTACTTGAGGCTAGGGCTACCATGATGCAACTTTGGTCTCATCTAAAGTTGAAGGGTCTGTCCTCAGGCAGACCCTGTGACCCTGCTGTCTTCAGCGAAGGCCTGTCTTGACAAGACAGAAAAAAAATAAATATGAACAACTTCCAACAGCACACTAGCTTAGGAGGTCAGAAGGTACAGGCGCTTGTGTAGCCCCTCATCACACAAAGACAGCTGAATTGCCAGATACCCTTGGAAGGAGAGAGAGATGGCAGAAAACATCAGTGAAGATGTTTCTGTAAAAGCAAAGATGAGAACAGAATACACACACAGCCTACACACCCACCTGATTGAGTCATAAAAGATTCGACACCTCGGATGCTAAAGCCTGTGTACCATAGGGGACAGTGTTACGGCTTGTTTTTGTATGTTTCAGCCTTTCGCAGTCATCTGTGAAGCAGGCATGGGGCAAGCTGACACAAGCAGGAAACCCTGGAACCAATATAGGGGTGTAGACTTCACAAAGCAGGTTTTAGTTATTGTTATGTGAACAATTTGAATAACAGTGCATCAGTGTGTACATTTTTACTTATTTTTATTTGTTGAGTTTTTGGGATAGTGTCCAGTTTCACCATTTTCTTGCAATACAAATAATTTCACAGCTTACTGATGAGAATATTTACCTTAGTCAGAAAGAAATGGCTTAATTTGGTCTGTACTGTAGGCCTTTATTGGAATCAATCAGCCATGTGCTGTATGCTAATTGGTCAACCAAGGGATTTTGATAATGTTACTTGCTCAATGCATTTCTCTATGGCAGAAGGCTTTGTGGTGATTGATGATCAAACTTAATTTGCTTGATAAAGTATCTCATCATTTTCTGACTGGAGAGCACAGCTTAGGTAATGAGCCAAAAATGTTCCATCAAATAAAGAAATGGATTTTTTTCTTCAGCTATTTATTCATCTTTTTGTACAGCATTTACAGAATCTGCCTCCAGGATACGGCAAAGGGGGGGAGGGGGCGGGAAATGTATCTATTCCACTGTAACCTGTTTCTGAGTGAGAAAAATGAGCTAATTTTACACGGTACGGAATAGAGCCTTCTCTGCCTTCATTGAGCCTGTCAGCTTTGCGGATGTGGGACTGGCGCAGCAGGGTTCAATTAGGATTCACACTGGGGGAAACACTGTTCGTGGTAGCTAGCTAGCGCAGTCCTGGTTTGACATTCCTACTGTTTACATAGAGTAGAGCAGACCACGGCTTGGATTACTAGCCTTGTTTCTGTTTGTAAATACACCCACTCTCCCGCAGTCCGACGACAAGGCTAGCACTAATTAACAACAGCATGGAAGGTGGGTACATCATGCATAATTTTGCATGGTGCATCTTGGAAACTTGCACAAACAACCAACAAAACCCCACAATACATATGTATCATTCAGAGGCAATATTTGCGTTGGAGCTTGGTTGCTAGCAGCAAGACTGTTGACAGTTTAATAACTGCCAGTATGAATCAGTACTGTCTGCCTGTCTCCTGGGGTTTGCGACCATAAAGACATTTTTGTCAAAAAGATTTAACCGTACATGCACGTCTGATCTCGGAATCCAGACCTCTAGAGATCTCATGACGATTTTGCTTTACATTGCTTTCCGTAGCTGTGTCTTTGATACACTATGCACATCATGCATCAGTTGATAAGTTGACATTAAGAGAGGGTTGAGTGAACCAAAGGTTTAATTGAACCAAAAATGTGGGGAGCTAGCACAAATGGGAGGAGCTTGTATCAGTGACTATGATTTGAACCAAACACCACATTGTCTGTGAGGGAAAGAGTGCTTATGATTTGTTAAACAAAGTCAATGATTGACAGCTGAGTGTAGCTCCACCACATTTCAGCCACCACTACCCTTCCCAGTGTCTCTTGGTTTATATTTGAATTGCTTGTTTGAAGCACTACCTTCTCCTTAGACCTGTCTTCACTGCATTGATGTGATTGATCATGAAATATTCCTTGCATCCAAAAGTAGGTGGGTTTATCACTCTGAACACTGCTTTTGCTGGGCTTATAGTAGTGTAAGCCTTAGACACATGTGACTAGTACACATCGGATCTGTGGCCTCCATTTGCACTACCTCACTTTGGGCTTCCCTTTGTGAACCAGCCTAGTTTATTTGGGCTATACCCAGGACAGGGAGTGGGGGGGGGGTTGTCGATGAGGGGTACTGTGTCTGGGGTATCCGAGCCTGGCCAGTGGAATCTCACTCGCTGAAAGCCGTGATAGGGTAATGACAAGGAGACAGACACAGAAGCTTACAGGGGAATTCGCCAGCACACTGCTACCTCTCCCACATTCAGCAGGTGGATTTCCTGACAGGCAGCTTTGTCTTAGGGGAGCAGCAGACAGTGTACTATGGTGGCTTGGCAGCTGGGCTTGTAGCTCTATGGTTGCAGGTTTGATTTACTTTCATTAATATGTGGCTGTATGAAATGAAAGTGTGCAAAGGAACAACTGCCTTTAGCTTGGCTTCAACTCCTTAGCTTGGCATTGTTCATGTTTGGGTTTACAAGCATGGGTTATGCATGAGAAAACCAAGAGTGCTTCACCAATCAGGGAGTAAGATGATGCCAACCAATACAACAACACCAACGGTGATTGGTGGGTTCTGTCTATTCTGTTCTATCTTTTTATTTCATGGTTTTCTGTGGTTTTTGGCAGAGACCATAAAGACAAATCCAGCCAGAAAGTACCAGGGCACACCATAACTGTCACTACCACTTTATCCTCAGTTAATATCTGTGTCCTGAGATCGCTCTCATTGGGTCTGTTTCCCAGCAGTTTACACAATGGCACCCTGCACTGGGGTTTGTAATGTCTGCTGTTCGCATTAATTACACTGAAACGCTTGCTACCATGTGTCATTTTAATAAGTGTTGACTCAGTGCAGCTAAGCTGACTAATGTGGTCTCGTTAATGTTGTGATGGAATTAGTCTATTGATTTTATTTTTTTCTTTGTTTTCTCGTTTTATTGTGTTTTTTTTTTTTTTTTTTTTTACTTTTCCATATTTTATGGTTTATAAAGGATGTCACTGTCGGTGATGGTGGCAGCTGATTTTAACCATAATGGATTAGCAACACGCGATCTGCTGTGTGTTAGCTGTCCCTGTGCCAAACTGTGGCTTTAGACAGCCCTCATTTTCACAGTTGACTACTGCGGTCACACTGAGGTGGCTGAGTGATCTAACCCGGGTAGTCATTCTCAGCTTAACGCCATGCATATTTACAGCTCAAGTATTGTATTGTTGTTACATTGATTTGTTATGAAACATTTATCACACAAAATATAATGGCCCTACCGCAGAGTTGTCTACCGATATTAGTCTGAATTACTGTGTGCCTGTGGTTTCCAGCAGGTTCTATAGGACCCCATGTTGCAGTAGTGATAGATTTATCTATTCAAGGGATCACAGCTCAAGTCCTGGAGAACTTCAGTGTAGGGTTTTTGTGATTTACGTTCAGTCAGCTGCCTGTTTGGGCTGTTGAATCAAAGTGCATGGACCCTTCAGCTAGTCAGTGCCGAAAGTGAAATGCACCAAGAACCATGGCTGGCAAGTGGCCCTTCTGTATGGGGTGTCTGCAGGGGCTTAGTCTGTGCGTCAGGCCTCAGAGAGCAGGGCTAGCTGGGACAGTGGGCTGTAGACCCAGGCCTGAATTCACAGTCAGCAGGAAGTGCCAGCCAACACTCACACCATACAGCTCCAAACTGCCTGCAGTCCTGTTCTAAATATAACAGTCACACAGTCATATAACACATAACACAACTAAGTGGTCTTAGTTTTTATTTGCTTATAATGTGGAAGTATTGTGCATGATTATGTATTTTTATGAGTTAACATCTTAAATTGCAGTGATGAATGTCTCAAAGAGTAATGTGTGAATATTTGAAGAAAGTGGTGAAACTACTCCTTATACTGCATTGCCCGATAGCATATGGCTTATAGAGTATATGGCTGTGTTTGTGTGTGCTCCTTACTGTCAAGTCATCTTTAAATGTCTTACAGAGGCTTCAGTATAATGCTCTGTTATGCATATGGTATCGTTATATATATTTAATCTTCTTGTCTTTCCAATTTACACAGTTCTGTTTTTCTCTTTTTTTACACTCTTAACTGTCCCAGTTAAAATATTTCAAAAAACAACACTTGTCATCATAGGGTGAAATGGTTTTAGTGGTCTGACTTTGGTATTCTTCTACCATTTCCTGTTTTGACGGAGCAGCCCATATCTGATAATGAGGAGGCACTATGTGGTGGAAGCTCTCTGTGACAGATGACATTTTGCATAACGGTTAAATGCAAAGACAAGAATAACATGGTAAACAGGAAGTGGCACGGGATGTCTGCTGGGTTTCTTTAATGTTTGTGACAGTGCTTTTTTGTCTCTTGCACAATGACATCAAACACCCAAATGGTATTTGAAAAAAAAAAAGGATCTCATCAGTCTAGTCTCTGTCCCTCATACCCTACTTGATAGTCGAAATCACAGTGCGAAGCTGTGTTTGAAGGAGCAACTGCACTCCAGCAATATACCGGTGCGTCCCCTTGAAAATAACTGTGCTGTGCTAAATGGCAGCAGTTAGTTTGCCCCCTGCATTTTTGCTGAGAAAGAAGTGAAGAAAGACAAAACATGTTGAGACTGAATAATGCACACTGCTATGAAGGTTCATATGTTAGGTTCAGTTCAACCTATAATTAGGGACCTTCCCATTTTTTTACTCAGTTCACTTTCTGCTGAGAGAAAAAGTTGTTGGTGAAGATGACTTTAAAGCAAGTGTTTTTGTCAGAACTGCAGTGTCTGTGCAGTGGAAGGTGTGGGCGACTTGTTAACCATGAAAACAACAGGTTTTGTCTTCATGTTTGGACTTGAGATTATCACCAAGATGGAATGTGAAGTCATTGGAATTCATCTACACCAATTTTAAATCAGGTTGTACTCCGATAAGAAGATATGTACAAAGTAGTAGAATATCTGTCCAGAAGTGTTGTACTTGTCAGTTGAATGTAGACTTTGCAGACTAATTTTTTTTTAATGCTTTTCTTTGATTTTGCTCCCCTTATCTCTCCTGCTCTGCACACTCTTTCATGCTGTCCATCTCTTTAATCCTCTTTCTCTCTCTTCCTATTTATTGTCTCACTCTCAGCACCTCCTTCTACATGGGCGACAGTGGAAGGTCTGTGCATTTCAAGCCTGCAGTCCTTGACTTTGGGACACAGTGAGTATCTGCACGTCACAGAACACTTTAACACAGTGTAGACTGAAGGAAAGGTGGGACACACGCTGTCAGGACAATACATTTACTAATAAAAACGTTTTATTATTACATACATTATGGCCTTCATCACATAACTGGGTACGCCCATCAGATATCCAGGGTTAGTGGAAAAGGGCTGTACCAGCTGATATGTCATGTCATTAATGATAAAATAAATACACATTTTCCTTCATGTGAGTGCTATAGCTTCCTTTCAGTCTTAAGTTACCACTTTGGCTCAATTGCTTGAGCTCACAAACTTTTCCTAAACATCACTCAATATATACAGTCAACAAAAGCACCGTTGTTTTCATAAATTGGTCAAAGAATCTTAAATTTCTACCTGAAAATCAGTGCTGAAACAGAATGAACTACAGTAGTTTTTAACTCATACACAAATGGTCATTCTGTAGGATAATTGTAGTCTATCATATTTTTAGCAAATGTAGGGTGTTGAAGTTGCAATTACATTACATTTCATTGTGTTTGTCATAGCAAGTGTTTATCATAGCCTATAGTATAACTGCTGATGTGGTGAACTGCTATATATTCACAGTGGCATATTCAAGACATACCTCTAAATATGGCTTGTTCTCTAATGACAAATTATGTTCCCTTCAGCGAACATCTGTGCAGTGTCTCGGTTGTTGATGTGATTCACACGCACAGCGATAAGGCTGTTTAACAGAGGGTGACACCTCTGGGGGATTCTGTGCTTTATAAAACCATTGGGACTTCAAAAAACCACTGTTCACAACACAGGCGAAGGCTGTCACCAAATATGGCCTGAGAAAAAGTGCGCTGAACAGGGAACTTTCAAGACCCATCTCTGCGGACAGCCGCTTGAGCAGCTGTAGATATGGTGAAAGTTATTTCTCTTGGGTCCTATTCTCTTCCCTCAGGGGACTGCACTGTATAAATAAATGCAAGTACAAATTCAGCGTGTTACGATTGTAGTTGCAGGATGGATATGCAACTGCTACCACAAGGAAGGCTAACATCACATTTGTTGGTTGGTGTCAGACTCCAGTCGCTGGGGGCAGTGCACAATGTTCATGAATTCACACATGGTGTGAGCCTGTGTACTACTTGGTAAATGATTCTTACTGAGGACACTGCAGTTACATAATAGACAGCCCAGTCATTTTGCCACCACCACAAAAGAAAACAAACAGAAAACTCATATTTACATTACGTCATGTTGATACTGCACAGCTCGTGGCTAAAAGCTCCTCGTGCTGGTGTTTACCACCCAGCTCTACTCTGCCTCATGAGTGAGAAACCCTTATCAGCGTGTTTGTCTTAAGTCATGTGGATGTTTTAGACTTGGGAAAGTTGCCTAGAGGCTTCTTATTGAGCCGTTGGCCTTTAATGATCTTCCGATCACAGACCTCCGAGGTTTGTGACAGCCCGTCTTGCATGCTGAAATAAATCATATTTTTATTTATCAATGATATCATTAATATCATTTGTCAATCATATTTTTTATATTATATAATATTCATTGCTATGCTGTGGTCTATACAATAGCATGTATGGTATAGCATTCATAGTGTATGTTGCTTTACCTTAATACACCTTATGTAAATGTCCTTATGTTTTTTTGTAGTATACATTTAACAGAAACAAAGTAAGGTAATCTTGGGAGGGGGTGGCCAGTCTGCCTTTTAAAAAATAAATGTTAACCAAACTGAGAATGCTCTCTCACAGAATCAGAAGAACGAAGTGCCCTTTCTCTTTCTCTTTTTTTTTAAAGCTCTGTGTTTATTTCCGTAGGCTGCTGGGTCTGCCGCGAGCTGAAACTGTATACATTCATAACCCCAGCCAGGAAGTGGCGGTAACTGTGCTGTCCGCCTTTACGTCCTGCAGACATTTACACGTCCCCCCTCTCCACAGAAGGGTGAGTATGCATTTCTCATGCGGTGCTGTCACTTTCCCATATTCACATTCAGCTTGGGTTTGAGTGCACAAAAAAGTACCCCCTCTCTTTTGTACTGTTATTGTAACCTTTGTTTTTCTAGGAACTCATAGAGATATGAAATCATTTTTTTAATATAATTGTGACCTTTTGTTGCCAAAGAGTATTCTGAAATAAATTGGGAATTTCTCCATTTCCTTTTTCAGCAAAAAGTCCCCCACAATACAGTGCAAAAAAAAACATTGTTTACAAGAGCATAGAGGGATCCTAACCTGGGTAGCTTCAGAAAAAGTCTATTCCAATGAGTGTGATGATCCACAGAACATAGAGCCAGTAGGCTTTAGCATGTCATGAAACAGGATGCGACTGAGGTTTTGAGGCCCAAGGCACTTCCCTTTGAGTCAAACTTTTTATTGTTCATTTCTCTATTGAGATTAATATTGTGGAATCGTGATGGCTTGCTTTTTTATGACTTTGTGTTTTCCTGTCTGGCCAACAGGTGGAAGGTTAAAAAGCTCATTGACCATTTGTCTGCCTCATCTTTCAGGTGATCGCGCCCCGGGGGAAGACGTCGTTTAAGCTCATCTTCCTTCCTACGGAAGAGGGGAATATAGAAACCTCATTATTTATAAACACATCCTCACATGGAGTCCTGTCTTACCAGGTCAGTAGCCCAATCACAGTGGACGGCTGTCTACGTGTCCAGGGGAACCACATCTAAGGGCCTTAGTACATGCAGATCTTGCAGCTACACCTAACCTTAGTCATGCACCTAAAGATTATAGAGAAGTTCTCTTAAATGTTCTTTCCCAAACTCAGTGGTGAGTTTGTATATTTAGTGGTATTGTGTGTTTCAGTTTGTTCTTGTGGTTCTTCTGCAAGGAATCGAGAAAGTTAAATGCCCAGATTCTAACACACAACACTGCGCTCTGTATTTCAGTGCAGTTGAGACCCGGGTCCAAAAATTTGCAACAGAATATGTAGTTAGCTTTTCTATGAAGAAGTGCACAACTTCAGTGATAATGTGTGAGAATGTGAAAGGGACAAAAACTGTGTTTAGATTTGTCGCTTAAAGTGAAGCATCTCAAAGCTAAGCTGAACAGAATGTATTGGCTAATGTGTTCAGCCATTTTTGTGCATACATGGGAAAACCACCCTAGGTCTTGGATTGATCCATATTCACCATTAGGTTTTTTGGAAGTACATGAGGAGATTTCCACAGTACCCACCCCACCCCCTTTTTCAGGTGTTCAGTTAACTGAAATTTCTGTTTCAGGTGTTTGGAGTGGGGGCTCATCCGGGTGCTTTATCTGCAGCTCAGATGAAGACCGAAATTCTGTTATTCCCTCACATCCATAGTATAAAACTAACTCAAACGCAGGTACTGTGTCTCTGTGTCTCTGTCTGTCTGTCTCTGTCTGTCCCTCTCTCAGGGTAGTCTCCTGTTCACTCTTTTCAAAAGATGTTAAGAAAACGAAGTAAGGCAAACTGCTGCTGAGAACGTTCATTATTAATATTGCTAATAAAACATGTATGGTTTACAAATGAAAGTTTTTGTGATTAAAACAACTCAAGTATCACGTATAAACAAAATAAAGGCAATTCATAAAAGAAAGGTTTAGCGACCAGTGACCCTTAAAGTAAAAGTAACAAAACAAAATTTCAGTTTCACTTTTAATAAGAGACCTGGTCTTGCTTTTAAACTTATACTTTAGTGGCATGGCTAGTCAAATTCAAATGCGCAGTTTTTGCTTTGACCATGAAAATATAGCATCATTGTATGAACAGAAATACTGATATGCATCTTTACCAAAGGATAATAAACTTTTACAAACATAACAAAAATGATCTCCTGCCTGCTCAGTCTCCACCCGCTCACTTTCCCCCCTCACTCTCTGTCACTCTCCTCTCTTCCCCTTTCTCTCTCTGTCCGCCAGTGTCGGTTCTCTAATCCTCAGTGTATCTGAGACACATGGAAGGGTCTGTATAGTAAAGGTGAAAGTGTGAATGGGGTTTGCATCTGGTGATGTAAGGAAAGTTTTCTAAAGGAAGTCATTGGTAGGAGGTGCTAAGTTTCAGATGCATGAAGCAAAACTTTTTTTTTTTCTGAACCAAGTTCTTTGAGTTCCCAGAATGCCTTTCACAACCTGGGTTTCCTGTTGTGAGCACATTGATCACAGCAGTAGTGTTGTATGAATTTTATTTATTGTGAAGGGGGAAGAAAGGGGGAGGGTCTCAATCAAACAAGACCAATTGCAATTCATTAAAAACAGATTTTACATTGCATGATAATTTTCACTGAGTATTGACTATTTTACTGGAGAAAAACAAATATGTCCTTTGGAGTATGTTCCTTTCATCCTTAAAAAAATAAACAGCATATTCCCTTAACAAAACACTTATGTCTGTTTGGACTAAATTGCATATGTCCTAAGAGCCTACATTTGTTTCATTGGGTCCTGGCCAGGATCTTTGTTTTAGGTTTAGTGTTTGGGAAAAAACAGTGCCTCTTTTTTGCACTGCTAGGGGAATGCTGTAATGGAAAGGATCTTTACAGCGATCACTATAGCAGTTTGTGTTGGACGCAGCTCTGCTTGGCTGGCCGATGTATACGCTTGTCTTAAATCTGAAGCTCAAGCGCCGCCAAGCAGAGTCCCTGTCATGGGACGGTTTGGATGAGGTCACCGCAGTTCAGTAAACCTGTCGCTCCCTTTTCAACATGTCAAGCATTAAATAACACCTATGTGCAAAGACTTATGATATCAATATTGCATATCACCTCTGTGTAAATACTGCACGGCTAATAATATCAAATGCCATCTGTGTATACATACTGAAATTATATTAAACAGCTGTTTGTAAATCCAATAACAAAAATAGCTACAATGACTATAGTAATAAAATAACAATGCTAAACAAAGTGTGGAAACGAAGGTATCCTATACCTTGGTATAATTACTAAGCTGTTGTTTTTAAGTATTCTGTTGAGGCTGAGGTGTTAAATCCACCTCTGAGTGCAGTAATTGAGTACTGTACTCAAGTGACAGCTACCCTCTTGTGGGTACTGATCTGTGTTGGTATGATTTCAGAGATTCTTAACCTGGTCCCAGTGGGCCATGAGGTTTTCTCGTCTTTGACTTCACTTAAAATAAGAAACCAACTTGGATCTAAAATCTAGAATAGACACCGACAATTTGAAAAGCATTTGAGATTGTGCTCTTAAACAGGTTAGAATGTGCACTCAGTTATTTACTTCAGTATCTGAAGACAGAAATTTAGTGCCTGGGGCTCCAGAAATGCTTCGTAGCAGTTTATTTTGGAAATGTTGTGCAATCTTGGATCTGTATAGAAAAGTAATGTAGGGAAAATAAGCCACAGGAAGAGGGCTTCACAAAAAAGTGTATACTCACAAAGCTCTCCAGAGTTTGAGTTTGTCTCCCCTAGGTGCAATATCCTGCTTGTTTTTTTTCCTCTTGCTTAGTGAACCATAGACATTTTGAGCCATGGTTTTCTGAACCATAGACGTTCTGTTTCTGTTTCTACAGGAGAATGCCTCCAATATCACTCTCCTGGGCTTGCTGCTGGAGTGTAATCTACCTGAAAACACACACAGACAACCTCAGAATAAGGTACGCACTACACCACCACAAAAGAAAGGCACTCACCATCAGATGAAACACCATAGAAACAGTACAGACATCCTCACTCTGTTTTATACTGACAGCTTAAAGGGGGAAGGCTGGCTGAGCAATAGTAGCCCTGGGGTTGTTTGTGAGCTGTAGACCAATGCATCCTTATGTGGACTTTGTTGATGACTGAATCAGATTTTATCAGTTATTTTTTTTCGTCATATTTTTGCACTCAGTACTCAGCAGTTCCACGCACACACTTTTTATGTAAAGTGCCAGTATTCTGAAGTCATATTATTAGTTTTCAAATTCAGTCCCTGCGTATGTATAAAAAGAGATGGAATTGTTACTAAATGACATATAAAACAAATACAGTATTACAATGGCAGCACACAAAAAGACAAACAGACAGTTTTAGACCAATTAGATTACATCAAATATTATAGCAGGAAAAGGAGCACAGATTGGGGCACGCCAGTATTTTGTCCTGGGGGAGTTAACTGTATCTCATCATCTCCTGCCCACCCCCCCCCCCCTCAGTAGAGCATTTTGACCCCCCCTTGTCCAGAGTCAGGGTCCAGCATTTCCCTTTGCGTGAATGGGAATGCTTTCCTATCACACCCCAGGAGTCCTGCTTTGCCACAGAGAGGCTGGCCCTCCAGATCAGCCTGTCAGAGAGAGGGGAGCGACGTGGGGACCTGGAGAAGCTCAAGCCCTACGTGATCGAGAACATCATGGTGCTGTTTGTGATGTCATCGGGAGGGGGCTCACGTAAGTGCAGTAGCTGCAGTGGGGCCTCAGTGTCTTCATTGGCTGCCGTCGTCTCTCAGGACAGGGGATCTCAAACTCCAATACTGCAGGGCCACAGGATCTCCAGCGATCACACAAGTTCCGATGCTCACCCAGTCCACAAGATAGTGTGGCCTTCCATCACCTGAGTCTGAGACACTTGACGGACCGACAGCATGCTGACAGGCTATCCTTCTGCACTCTCAGCACAGTTGTCAAAAAGTGAAAATAGAATTTTATGCGAAATGCGGCTGGATTCTAGATCAGTGGTCTTCAGTCCCGGTCCTGGAGAGCTACAGTGTCCTCCAGGTTTTGTTTTTCCATCTTATTTTTTTTCCAGTCAGCGAAACTGTTATATGAGTTGACTGTTCACCTGCTCTGATTGATGAGCTAAGGGCTGAATAACAGTAAAGCTCCAGGGCTGAGAACTACAGCTCTAAATGGAGAAGTAACAATGTATTTTTTCATTCATTCATTTCATTCATTACATATTTTTATAGATGAGAACATGCAAGTGTCTGAGAAATGTTGAATGAGGAGATTTCACCAATAATGTCTCACCATCTTTTGCAACACTTTACAAGGGCCATTTTGCATTTAAATGAGATCATGATGCCTGTGAAGGAGTGTAACCAATCACAGCATTACACCAATGAGAAATGAGAAGTGAGATTTTAAACCGTGACTTTGTCCTCATGTCCTGACAAAATGTATGGGGAAATATATGTGGGCTAGAAATGTATGTAGGCTTGTATGTATGTATGTGTGCGTGCGTGTGTGTGTGTGTGTCTGATAGTGACTGTGAGGGCACATGTGTATGCAGTTTTTGAGTGACAGACGGGACAGCACCCTAAATTGAAATGCCTTCATATATCTGTCTTATCCTCACATGCTGATTGAGTGCCATCTATAGACTGGAGAAAGCAGTGCAGTTTTGTTGGAGTGTGCACCTTTTATAAGGGCAGTGAGATTGAGATTGTATTATTCATGGATCATTTACTCTAACACATGATCTCAGTGGAATCTGTTTATGTGTTTATTTACTTTCATTTGGTATTTCCACAGGGGAACCAAGGATAACTGTGTATATGTTGAATTCAGGAGCTGAAAAATTATTTGTGAATGTGAGTATTATGGGTTTATCTAATGACTGTTATGTGTAGCCTCAGTAACAGTGTACTCTAGGTGTATTGCTATTGTCAAATACTATTTATTTGTCATTGTTGACAGGACATGCACATTTTATCAGATGTGGAAAGCTCTGTGGAATTCAAACAGGTTTTACTGAAAGCCTCTGCAAATAATTTCACACAAGTGGCTACACTAGTCTGTAAAGGTGAGTGTTACCTACTCATGTCAGTACTGGGTTTAGCTAATGTATAGTACTTTAAAAATGAGGAAGTGCTGCAGAGCTTTTTTTGTGGCTACCTTTCAGTCAGCAGCCACTCTAGCTGCTGGCAAAAAGGTGTATGGAGTCTTTAGCCAAGCAGTGACTTAAATTTAGACTTAAGTCCTAATGCACATCACAAGCATCTAGCCCTCCAGGATTTGGGTTTAAAAAACTCAAAGAAACTGATGATGTAATGCAAAGTCCATTTTGATTGAATTGCATATACCCTTAAAGAGACTAAGTGCGTCTTATTGAATCTAGCCGTTGGTGTATATCCATTATGTGGTACATTTGGCTGGGCCAGTGTCATTAATATCCATGTGTCTGTTCTGCTTCCTGTATGGCAGGGTCTGAGCCAGCTGTGGAGGCGAAGTGCTCCACTCAGATGAGCGTGAGTGTGCTGAGAAGCTCCTCACTGAAACCGTACCCAGGCTTAGGCCTCACACACAGGTGAGTGCTCCTCTACTCAGGCTGTGCCACAGACACGGGGTCGCCTCTGCTCTGCGTTTCTCACACATTCACAAACCTGTGTGCATGTTTGTCACCGACAGTTGTGTTACATTAGGACAGTCTGCAGCTGCTTCTGTCCAGAGTGACCTGCATGGCTTGCGTTTTATTTGCATGGAGTCTGTATGTGCTGTGAGATGGTTCCTGAAACCATCCTGGTTATGTTCTTTGTTCAACTGCAGTGCCACACCTTGGGAATGAAACCCACAACCTCTGAGTTCCAAGCCCAGCTCTGTAAACCATACTGGAGTTCCTCTTTCTTGAAACCTGCCATAATGAATAATGCATTTGTTGTGTATGTTTGTGTGTTTTCATGTTCTTATATGTAAAAGTTTGGACACACTTTCTCATTAAAGAATGGGAAAGCAAACTTTTGACTGTTATTTGGATGCCCTTTCCATATATGTCTGTATGCATATTCTTGTAATGTTTTTTATTTCTATGAATTTACATTTGCATTGTTTCTTTCATGTGTGCTGTACTTCAGTAGGTTTGGTCAGAAGTGTCTCTGCTGTTCATTTTGATTTTGTTTTTCCTCTTTAGACTGTTTGGGTATAATCCCTCCACATTGTTTCATGTGAAACCGAGCCAAAATGGACGCCACCACGTGGATCTATGGTTAAACAATGGCTTTGACTTCAGCTTCTCCGTGAACGAGGTCACCGTCCCTCAGGATGTGGAGGGTGCATTAACGGTACAGTACCTTCACCATCCCTCAAACGGAGAACATATACTGATAAAATGTGTTGATCAGATTGAACCAATTTGACTGTCATTGCCATTGCTATCTGACACACGGAAAACCCCATTTACAGAGGGCCAGTTTGTATTAAGCCTTCACTTCCATCAGGTACTCTGACTCTGAGTTAGTTGATTTGGCTGTACACAGCAGTGCCAGTTCACCATGGTGTCAAGTACATTCAAGGACATACAAGAACGTCTCATTCATTTGCTTATCAATAAATGTGATTAAAATGACAAGTCACATAAATGGCTGGTCTGTTTATGTAATTAAGGGTAAAAGTTTTCTAGGGGATCCTTGGCCCATGAAGAGGACTTCCTATATGACTGGATAGGACTTTGAGCTAAAGAAAGGCTTTTCTCTTTCAGGTGACTAACTTCAGCAGGCCTGTGACCGTGCCCTGGGGCTGCTGGAGGCTGCTGTCGCTGCGGTTTAACCGCCGAAAGCTGCCTGTGAACGTGATGACCACCGTGGTGCTGGTCACCAGCATCGGCCTCTCTCTGGAGCTCCCTCTGCGAGTCCGCTCTGGCTCCAAGGTACACCCCCTCCGTCCTCCTCTCTGTGTTCGTGCCCCCTCCCTTCTTCTGCCTCTATAGTTCTGACTTTGAGCTTTTTTTTTGTTCATTCTTAATTCAGTCCACATTGGGACCATATGAGGGGGGGGTTGATTCTCCTCTCTCTCCCTGTCACGCCTCACTTTTAGGCCACACCCCCTCTCTTTATCTTCCTCTCTCCAGTGTCTGTGTTCTGGATCCAGGCCCATAATAACAGGAGTCATTGTTTCTGTGTATACCATATAGTTATGCTGTAACTAATAGCTGATGTAGTAATGGCTGGCCCCTGATTGCATGGTGATGTCTCTGCAGGAGGGGGATGTCGTGTTGGAGGCGAGTGCAGAATGTGGGAAGCCCTGCCCGCTCAGGCTGTCTGAAACAGGTAAGATGAGCTTACATCACCTCTACTGCACCTGTTCTCTGCCTTTACTTCCAGTGTCAAAGACTGCTGGCTACCACAGTATATATGACTGATAGTGTTTTTACATGCTGTATTGTGTGGTATATATGACTGACTGTAGTGGTTCAAGGCTGTGTTTGTGTGGTATATGTGTAGTATATTTGTCTGACTGTGGCTTTAAATGATCTCTAACAGGTCGGTCACAGTGGCAGCAGACTCTCCTGGATGCCACTTCCTCCTGGAGAGTAGACAGCAGTCTGGCTGCAGAGGTCTGCGCCCGCTGGAGGAATAGCAAGGACCTGCTTTCCTGCAGGTATAATCTACACACACACACACACACACACACACACACACACACACACACACACACACACACACACACACACTACATTGCAACAGTTGAGATTTGCATACACTTGTATACCAGGACATACTAAAATACATCCATACCCTCACACACACATTGAACAGAAATGAACACTCACACACAGTACTTGAGTAGAGGACAGAGATGGGGTGCCAGAGCGGAGTCGCTCACTAACACCCTGTCTATTCTCTGCTGTTTGAAGCTGGCCCCGCCTCCCTGTAGAAACCGGTTCACCGCTCGACTTCGGTGCTACTCCAGTCAACGAGCGCAAGGTCAGGAATTGTCTGCAGTGTTAGACATTTATTATAGTTGCATGGAGGTCATTTTTGAGAGCATGTTTAAATCTCTTTTATTCAGTTTGAATTATGTGAAGTTTCTCCTTTTTGGTGTAATGTAAATGTAGTGTAGTAGTAAATGTAGTGGTAATCAAATTCATTACAGTGCTTGTGACAGCTGACAAGACAGTTTTTGTTGCAAGCACTGTAAAATGTAAGTTTGAAAGAGTCACAACATTTATGTATATTTCTGAAGACCCCAATAGCATTAAAAGCATTGTAGCGTAACTTTTATTTGTCACCTATTACTGATGCTGTTGGAATAATGCATTAATTAGTTGATGATGTATTACTGATGGTGTTGTCACCCCAGGTGAAGTCCTTCATGCTGAAGAACCCCTCTTCCTCCCCTGTGTATGTGGAAGTGCGGGCGCTCTCCTCTTACTCCGCCCCTCTGGATGCCCTGGATCTGCTCACCAGATGGTACTGGAGCCTCAGTAGCATACACCATTTACCCACTGCACCAACACACCAGCACATACTGACCATTTATACATGTGGATATTTAACTGATGTAATTCTCATTAAGTAAATTACTCAAGAGTACAAGGGCAATGCCCTACCTGCTTCCTAATGCACTAAACACCACATATAAACCCCTGCACAAACCAGCAAATGAATCCTCACCAGTAAATGAGGAGCACGAAACACCAGCACATCAACACAGAACCTTTCATTTTGCCAAGCTAGTTGTTGTGGTTGGCTCATAGCTGTGATGTCAGAGTTATAAGCCTGAAACGTGAGGCTAGTTGTGAGTTGATTTGTATTTCCTGTTCTCCCTATTCTTCAGGTTTAACATCAGTCCACTGTCCATCAATGTTACTACAGGCGAGTTTGTATTGTTGCAAGCAGACGGTCAGGTGAGCTCATGGTCTTTTTCTGCTGTCAGTGTCCAGTCGTCTGCTTCTGTTCTGTCCCATTATGCTCGGTTGTGTTGGAAAACCACACCTTTGATTTCTGACCTTTTGAATTTTGACTGGAGAGGGAAGATGTGTCTATCCACTGTGGAATTGCAAATATTTGTACTAAGTCTTTTCACTTGTGAAACACAAGTATCACTGCTCATTGTTGTGTGCACTTTTTCTTTGAGGTACCATTTTCACTGCCTTTTACCAAGGATTATAATGTGTAACTCACCTTAACAGAGAGATGTGTACTCTGTACAGGACAGTGGTGTGTAACTTATGCTAACCCCTGTGCTGTACTCTGCTGTCTGCAGGACAGTGGTGTGTAACTTATGCTAACCCCTGTGCTGTACTCTGCTGTCTGCAGGACAGTGGTGTATAGCTCATACTAACCCCTTTGCTGTACTCTGCCGTCTGCAGGACAGCTCAGATGGTGCTGTGAGGCTGCTGCTCCAGCCTTGGGAGAGCAGGGAGATCAGTGTTGGCTTCACACCTGCAGAGCACAAACCTGTCACCTCCATCATCCTCATCAGGTGAGCGCATGTAGCACTTCCTGCAGATACTGACCACTTCCTGTTCCATTGCTACTCATCTCTGCCCTTCTACAGCAGAAGCTGTTCAGATTGAGTAGCTTCCCCTATAGGATTTGAACCCACAGCCTCTTGGGTTGTGTCTTAAACCATTGTACAACCACACAACATTGCCGTGCCTACATCACACTTATTCTGCCTCACATGTTACTCATTTACTGGTTTTACTCAGTTTGCACATTCTCAGTACATTAGGCAATATTGAAGTGTATGTAGCTGGCTTGCAGTACAAGGGATATTCAGAGTTGTTTGGGAGGTAAGAATCTTTTAGTTGTCAGGTTCTTTTATTGTACAGTTCCCTACCTATGATTCTACAGCAGTACCTGCACACATGGCTTGGAGTGGGTTTAGAGCAGACTTTGACTGTGTTTTCCATGACAGGAACAACCTGACGGTGTTTGACATGGTGACGGTGAGAGGGCATGGTGCCCGGGAGCTGCTGCGGGTGGGGGGGAAGCTGCCAGGGCCCGGAGCCTCGCTGCGCTTCAACGTGCCCCAGTCCACCCTGATGGAGTGCCGAGATGGTGAGAGAGACAGGGAGGAGGGGAGAGAGAGGGTGTGAGAGAGGAGGGGAGTAGAAATGAGAGTGTGTGTCTGTGTGTGTGTGTGTGTGTGTGTGTGTGTGTGTGTGTGAGAGAGGAAAGGAGAGGAAATGACAGTGAGTGTTTGCAAGGATTCACATGAGAGACACCACTGTCAAAGTGATTTACTCATTGCTAGTTGGGGGAAATTACCCTGTCACAAGCACCAGACACAAAATACATGTAAAACTTGCAGACAGAGTACATGTTTTCAGAGTAAACAGAGTACAGAGTACACAAAACCTCCTGTGTCAGGCCATGATTTCTCTGATTTCTCTCCAATCACATCAACATGGGAAGATAGGTCAAAGGTAAAGGCTAAGATTGAAACTGATGATTTAGACCACAGCATTAAACCATACTGAGAGGTAGCATGTGTCATCTGTCACACTTCCATACACTGGATCATTGAAGGCAAACGTGATCGAGAGAACCGCTGTGATTCTGTTCCTCAGGGCTCAGAACCAACAAGCCGCTGTTCGCCATCCGCAAGAGCTTCAAGGTGGAGAACGCAGGAGAGCTGCCTCTGACCGTGGTGTCCATGACCATCAATGGCTACAAGTGCCAGGGCTTCGGGTTCGAGGTCCTGCAGTGCAGGTCCTTCCAGCTGGGTTACAACTCCTCCTCTGAAATCACCATTGCGTAAGTTCCTGTAATGTCAGCCATCTGCATAGCCATATCATAGCATTGAAGCCATATTCATAATTAAAAAAACATAATTAATTAAATAGTTAAGTGAGGATAAAATGTCTTGATCACCTTGTTCATTGACCTCCTTCCTCTGCATCTATCCCCATTTCTTCCCCTGCTCTCTCTCCAGGTTCACCCCAGACTTCACCTCATCCTGGGTCATCCGGGATCTGACCCTTGTGACAGGGCGTGGCTCCTCCTTCCCCTTCACACTGAACGTGACGCTGCCCCACCACATGCTGCCCCTGTGTGCTCAGGTGGTACCTGGGCCCAGCTGGGAGGAGACCTTCTGGGTCATCACCCTCGTCTTCACCTGGTTAGTGTTAGCCCCACCCTCACCCCAAAATGGGGCCTGTGTCACCCTCATCTTCACCTGGTTAGTGTTAGCCCCAGGGCTGTATTAGCATTGTGTTTACCTGGTCAGTTCTAGCGCAGCATAGGGCTCGGTTGTAAGAGGTATGTTTATTGCAGAGCTTTGCTTCTTCACTGTCTTCCCATGGCTGTCTGTTGAGCGGGTCAGGGCCAAGTTATTCTTTACAGCGTATAATGACAAACACTTTGTGAAATGCACTGTACAAATAACCTTGAATTCGTTTCATTCATTTCAGTCCATATGGTCCCAGTGGGGAGAATCATTAGGAGGCATTCCCTCCACAGGGGAGTTCATTGCTCAGTGAGTGAACAAGGTCACTGAATCAGGCTGAGTAATGCAGCCTGAAGGGGATAGCCTGACTTCTCCACACAGAGGGTGTGGCGCACACTCAAAATGATCTTGGCTTCATTTATAACCTGCTTGACAAGAACGTCCATCAGTTTAATCTGTTGTAAGCCCGATTATCCTGCCTGACAGCTTTACAATATTATAGTCGGCTGTATTCAGTCGCCAGTTCCCATGTTCTGCTTCTGCTTGCATGAGGAAGCAGAGTTTAGACAAGGTTCCCACGATCCCTGAAATGTTTGCATCCTGGATAGAAGTGGAAAGCAGTCAAATATCCCAGCATCCCCCATGTCAGGGGAAATGGAGCTACAGCTCACAGGCTTGCACTGAATTCCAAAATCCAAAATCGTCATCACCATTCACTGGGGACAGAAATGTTTGCCTTTGTTGACAAAATATTATAATAAATAGTAATGTGCCCAAAAGTGTATGTCTGTCTCTCAGAAATGTCCCTGTAGCACAAAGTGTTGCACTAAATCCTTCAAAATACTTCATTCAGCCCTTACGTGTTACTGAAAAGTTTTTGAAAATGAACCTGATTTGAGTGGAAATCTCATGCAGGGCTTAAGATATGGTCCGCTGAGGCTGTAAAGCATTACAAATATGAGTCTTTTTTAAATTCATTTTTTATTCAGTTTTACTTCTCCTTTAAGTTTGTTTTTATTTTTTAGGATTGTATCCAAGCTGTCTCCATGTTGACTTAGTTCAACTTTCGTGTGTGTGTGTGTGTGGTTTTTCTATCTAGCATAAGTATAGTTTACACAACTATAAAAGTAAACATTCTTAGAAGAAGGTGTTTGTAGCAGGTAGTGAAGACTCATGGCTGCACAGAAGATAATTAAAACCTTTCAGTATCCTGAATCTCTCCCTGCTGATGTGGTGTGTTGGTTCTCTCCTCTGTAGCTGCTCCTTAGGAGGGGTGTGTTTTATGGCCTTCCATCAAGCGCAGTACATTCTGACAGAGTTCACCGTCCCCAGCCCGAGGGCCAATCACAGCTCAGTGTTGCATCGGGACAGCAGCCCTACGAGCCCCGTCTGCCCCAACGGCATCAGGTAAGGCTTTAGACCTGGCCATCAGCTTCAGCTTCACACAAGCATTTCAGGAAACAGTCTATTCATAACAGCAGGCTGAAATTTGTGTGGTTTATCATGTTTAGTGTAAATGTGCAGAAATGTATTACAGACAATGCAGAGAGTACATAACTCACTGTAATAGACTATAGCAAAGGATATATACAGATGGCAGGGAAAACCCTTGAAGCTTGTAGATGCCCCATCTTCATCAAATTAAACAGTTAAAAATAATAACTCTAAGTTTTTGGCTTGCTCTGTTTCAGTAAAACGAAAGGCAGCTGTAAGACGTTTGTGGACTCATGCAACACTTCAGACAAAGGCAAGGGCAAGGGTTCCCTCGCCGTGGCTGGGGGTGCCGCCTCCTCACGGGGCCAGTCCTCGTCGAGGAAGAGCTCCTGCGGAGCCGCTGCCCAGCCCCAAAAGAAGCACAAGGTGTCCCTCTACTACAGCAAACACAAGGGTGGCTCTGCCACCACTGCCATGGCAACCGAGGAGGAGAGGGAGGAGCCTAACAGTGAGCAAGCCGTCATCGAGCCGGTCTGCGATAACGACACCCAGCCCGAGTCATCTGCCCCCACACACACGAGAACGCACTTTCCCGAAATGGAGGATGGGCCAGCGTCCCCGGTTATGTTTCCCATGGAAACGTGCCCCAGCTTCCAAGACAGTGGAACCAGCCTATCGCCTTGCAGCCAGGCTGAGAAGCCTCTCCCACACTTTACCAATAACAAGGGGCCAGAGAAAAGGGAAGATACTGAACCTGCAGTCCAGGTCAGTGACTATAAAATGAACATGCTGTGGAAGCAAATGGCTTCTCAGTGCTGCTCACTACCCGTCTGTTACCCCAGCTCATTTTGTCCTTTAATAACGGCTGGCTTGGTTAAATAGGTGTAATATAAAACTGGTCCGTTGCTTGTTTTGTGACTCCACAGTTAAGAGAGGACTCTGAACTGCAGAGAAAGCTGTCTGTCAGAATGGAGCCAGGGCTATTGGCCAGTGGCCCAAAAGGCAAGAAATCTGCAAGCAAGAGCCAGCGAAAGTCTGCAGAGGATGTGCCCTGGTAGGCCTTTGATGTTACTCTTTATTATCTGAGATAAAGGTCAAAAGAATCTACCAAATATGTGTGCTTCCATTGAGTATATGTACAAACATTTATCAGTTCATCAAAATACTGAACAGAGTCATTCAGTGTATTTCTGTAGAGGTTGCTCAGGGTAAATAATCCTTTATACTGGATGTCAGTGTAGTATAACAGTAAACGCACTGACGTTCAGTTATGTCCTTGAGTAAAGTGGTTCAGCTAAATTGCTTAGGTCAATGTCCATTGTCAAGAATGTATAGCGTAAAAAACGTAAGCTGCTTAAGGTGGTCTGGACAAAGAAATGCCAAAAATATGAAATACTGAATACTGTAGAAAAGTGAAGTCACTTTGCAAACGAAGAGGTTTTACTTTCCAAGCTAGTTTGGCAAATTCATGCATCATCACTCTGGTTCTGTTTTACTGACCTTTACAGTGGGTGTTTTGTTTTAGTGAAATTGGGAAGTAAGTTCGGCTGGATTTTAAATAAGAGTAACATGCACAAGTTTGTGCAAGAGACCTGCGGTTGAAAACCAGATTTATATTTGTTCATGCTTCGCCCATGTTAATGTCTTTGTTGCTAAGGAAATGAAAACGGCTGTTTCTGCCTGTTACCATAGTGCCCCTGAACACAGCCCAGCCACACAGACAGAGAGGAACAGGGACCCGGAGTGGAGGGAGAACCGGAACGCCAATCGAACACGGAATCGCAGCTCTGGCGGAAAAGCTGACACGCCCAAGTGCGGGCCGAGCACAGACAGCCCTCTCAAACAGCTGCAGAACGGTGGGTGGAGCTCCCTGGGGCCTTCACACTGAGGCACAACTGCACATGCTCATATCACACATGGGGCACTCTACTGTCCTAATTTTTATGGTTATGTGTATTTTTGTATTGTATATTTTTACCTATATAGTCTGGAACCCTGGCCAGGCCCACTGTTTAAAAAAAAAAATTACTAATTGTTATTTAACAAATTAAATAACTCACTGTGGAGTTATGTGTGTATCAAGAACATAATTTATCATAAAAATGCTTCACAACATGTGGGGAAAAAATTAAAGTAACTTAAGTTTTTCAGATATTGCAGTGAAAGAATTACTGTAGAGCAGATTTAGTATTTGTTGAGTGTGTTGCAATATGTTTGAATGTTGGTGGCCCTGGTGTGTTCCTGCAGGTATGTGCCCATCCCGGCAGCGCAGGAAGGGTTCGGAGCGGAGGCCACAGTGGGAGTCGGGCTCGGATTCGGGCAGCTCCTCGGGCAGCGTGCGGGGCAGCCGGGGCAGCTCAGGCAGCTGGAGCAGTGCCAGCAGTCTGGAGGGGGAGAGGGACCTGAGCGCTGGAGCCAGACACCACTGCACCGCACCCAGCATGCCCAGTAAGAGCCTTATTACACCCCCTCTATACCATTATTACACCTTTATTGCAACATTATTACATCCTTACTACAAAACATATTACTCCCTTAATTACACCCTCAATACACCCATATTACACATTCATTAACACTCTCATTACAACATTATTACACTCTTAATTACACCCTCACTAACACCCTTATTACACCTTCACTAACACTCCCATTACAACATTGTTGCACCCTTAATTACACTCTCACTAAACCATTATTACACCT
The DNA here is from genome assembly GCA_022829145.1 of Albula goreensis. NCBI lineage: Eukaryota > Metazoa > Chordata > Actinopteri > Albuliformes > Albulidae > Albula > Albula goreensis. Next base: position 10,772,703 of record CM040758.1, read on the forward strand.
GCACTAACACCTTCATTACACTCGCATTAACACCCTGATTACACCCGCACTAAGACCCTCATTATAGCCTTATTACACCATCAATACCCCCTTAATCACCCCAGAACTGCAGCAAGACAACACCGCGCTGTATCTGCCAGACTCCGCAAGACCCTCATTTACACCCTTAATTATAGCGTCACCAAACACTTACTACAGCTTTACTACACGCTAACTTACAACCACTCCACAGCACTTGTGTCAAACACCACTGTACTGCAGTGGGCAGGGCCAGCAAGACCCTCACTTAAACCTGTAATTACACCCGTATTTGATATAATATGATTTCAATGCTAAAGCCCTCTGCCGCCCCCTTGTGTTTGAAACTACTTTTTTAAATTGACAATGGGGATTAGGATCGACTCTGCAATATTTAATCTATTTAGAGTTTGTACAGTAACACATTTTGGTAAGATCAGACGATGATGATCTTATGAATTTAGTCTGAGTTAAGTACAGTTCAGTCTTCAGTATTGTGACTGTGACTGGGTTCTTGTCTTTGCACAGGGGACAGCATCCAGTATAGTATTCACCCTGCTGAGAGAGACTGTTATCCGACATTCAACTCCAGCTATAACGGCCAGAGGTAAAGCACTATGATCAACAGAGAAAACACTGTATTGAGTCTGTTATATGATAAGGCCCTGATTCTCTGTGACATTGTGTGTTCTGAGTGGCATAATATGTTAGCACTCACAAGTTTTATTGGAGTATTCACATTGGTTAACATTGATTGCAGTCTATACTTTTCTTTGCCTTGCTAAGCAATATCCCTTGTTCTGATTGGCCCTTTCAGTGTCCATACCCTGTACAGAAAGGAGCCCTGCCAAGCCCCAGACCCTGTCCCAGAGTCGAGCTTCACGCCCAGTTTCGCCGCAGTGACTGCAGGAGTAGAGCCCAACATGGGTGAGGCACTCTGGGACACAGTTTAGGAAGTACCAATCACTGTGTCAAGCTTCACTTTGAGCACTGCAAGGGTCGCTGCCTCTACTACAAGACCTGACAAGCTGTTCCATTGACTCTGCGTGTAAAAGCTCCTTAAAAAAATCCTCAAATCAGCTTGAAATGTATCTTAAACTACTTTTCACTTTTGCCCTGTTGTTCTGCTTATAGAGCTGAACCTGCAAGGCTATGCAAGGGCATTTAGAACATGCTGTGGTTTGTCTTTTTAGACCTTACCTGTCCGTACCTGACCGAGGAGGTGTGGTCAGCTCCCTCGGTCCCTCTAACCAATGAGTTCAGGTACAACGCCACAGAGCCCCTCCCATTCGTGCCCCAGGAGTCTCCCCGCAGCCCCTACAATGGGTGAGTCGTTTCTTTTGTCTTTCACAAATCCTTTCTTTCTTCGTTCAGTCTGTTAGAGAGACATACCTTGCAACTTCAGATACAGCTACATACTACTTACATGAGTGAAGATGAGCTTACCTAGCCTGTAGTCAGTGTCTTTTTTTCACTTTTGGGGCAGTGAAATGTGGGGACAGTGCATTCAATAGTCCTATTACAGTGTAACTGCATTCAGTTTCGAGGCACTGAGCGGAGGCTCTTATGCAGAGCACCCTGCACAGCTAACGTTTTAGAAGCAGGCCAGGTGAGGTTCCTCTGCCCAAGGGTACATTGATTTGGTGCATTGACTGATTGATTTGCATTGAGTAGCCGCATTTGCTAACAGTGCCAGTATTTGATGTGTCTTTGCCCTTCTGAAGGTTTCCATGGAGCACAGCCAGCAGCCAGTCTCCCAGCTCGTACTCGTACTGTGACAACAATAACAGTGTTACAGGAGGTGAGTGTGTGTTCAAGAAGCAGCACAAAAAACAAGTGTTATATTTTAGTACTATATGGTATTATGTTATATTAAATACAAGTCCAAATGGAATGAACCACTCTATGTATATTATATTATATTATATTATATTATATTATATTATATTATATTATATTATATTATATTATATTATTAAGCAGTGTTTGTGTTTTTGTTCTGCAAAGGGAATGCACATTTCCAGAACAGCCTTTCATGCCAGGAAAGCCAGAATGTATCGTACAGCCCCCAGAGCAGCTGGGGGGAGGACAGCGCCCCTGAGGTGCCCTCTGCCTGGGAAGCGGCCGGCTGTGTGGGCAAGGTGAGGGCTGGGGCTCGCGCTGTTGCACTGGGGTGTTTAATGCCCCCACATACTGTCACACAGAGCTGACCAACCACTCCAGGCCTAGACAGCCATATGTATTGTATTGTGCTCAAGTTCTTTATTGAAGTCAATGATTGGATGAATAATGCAGGCACCGTTTTGTCATGGCCCAGTTTGACTGCTGGTAAGCAAGAGATACCACAGCCCTCTGTGTTCATCTGAAACCCCTCATTTACAGATTCCCTACAATACTGTATGTATTTTCATCATATATTTACCCTATATTTACCCTTAAAACATTAAATAGCTGTGGACTTATTTTATTGGGAAACCCAATATACATTTCTGTTCATTGCACAGCAGTCAGGTGTATGGCCAGACAGGAGATTAAACTTGACTCTTACCTCTTTGTGTTCCGCCCCAGGGCTTCTACTCCGGAACCAGGAGCTTGTCCCCCATGTCGGGCCTGTTCGGCTCCATCTGGACCCCGCAGAGCGAGCCGTATCAGAACCACTTCCAGCAGGAGCGTTGTTTCCCCCCCTCGCCCCAGCCCACATACAGCACAGAGCCCCTGGGCCTCTGCAGGCCCGGACACTTCTCCAGCTTCAACCCCTTCGGCCCACACATGAACCTGGACATATGGAACTCCTCCTCTTCCTCCTCCTCCACCTCCACCTCCAACCGCGGCTCCAACTCCCAGCTCTCCAACGACTCCGGCTACTGCGGTGACGTCTGAACTCAGAATGTTTCTCACTCTTTTTTTCCATACCGTGAAAAAAAGAAAAAAATGTGAATGTGCTTCTTTTTCCTCATCACCACCCGTGCCCCCTGCCCTCTCTGCCTTCTCACTCTCAAAGTGTTCAATGTTGTGAAAGGCATTTGTTGTATATTTTTCTAGGTGTTTTTCAGACTTGATCATAGAAAAATAAAAAATAACTTTTTGTACTCAATGGAGTCCTTGCGTTCCTCTTTTATGGTATTTTCTGATACATGCAGATACAGTATGCAGAGTGAAAGATCAGAGAGCAGGACTGAATGGGACCAGGTGGACCGGAGCTCCACAAAGTATTACAGATCACATAAGCAATAAACGACAAGCTGCACAGTAGAGTGAAGATACACCATGACACAGTGGTGTACCATGATCCTAAGGAGAAACTGACAGTCAACCACCCTATAATAGTTTATTTACACAGCTGCACAACCTTGAGTGGTTGAATCCACTATTACTATGGCTACTTGTAAAGGAAACAATGTAACACTCAAATACTACTGAAAAAGTAAATGTGTCTCACTGTGGTTGAAAAGTTAAATATTTTCCATGGTTATTTTCAGCTGTACATTATGTTTATGTTGACATAGAATGTTGAACGGGCCACTTTCAATGAAATTACGATATGCTCTTTCACTCTGCCATTTCCTTCTGAACATGGATATTCTCGACCAATCAGAATCCAGTATTTACTCACAACAGTGCTGTCTCTGAGGTGGAGGGAAACGACTCTTTGAGAGATGGTTGTCGGAGCAGGAGGTAGCTATGTAAAAACAGTAACCTTCATGTTTTGTGTTTTGACCTCGCAAATACAAGGTGTGTGAGCACATCATTTGATCCTTACCATAACTAAGATATGTCTGGAAATTTGAAATTTGAGAAACTGGGGTGAAATGCAGGTGAATTTAAAATGATCATTGAGTTTGTATAACTGAATGCATGAATGATTCTGAATGTTATATTTGTCTTTCCTAACTTACACTTGTATTTCATGATCTTCACGTAATAATTTTAATGATTACAGGTTTATATGAAAGGGTTAGTTCACCCTAAAAACAAACATTTATTAGCTCATTTTCTCACCTTGAGGAATGTATTTTGACATGAAACACCACAGTGTTTGTCCAGATTTGAATATTACTATTCTTGGGTGCACTGTTTAAGAATTTATATCAAATATGTTTTTTTGTTTTATACTAAGAATTCATAAACCGTTTAAGCAGATTATTTGGAAACTTGCCAAATTACTATGGAAGATTTACTCTGTTGAGGTGCAGCTATCATCCAGTAGGGGGCCACAGGCATGTCGGTGATTAGTCAGCTCTATAAGTCAGTACTGAACATTTCACTCAGTTGTGGGCATCCATTCCAAAGGGTCACATGATCACAAATTCTATTTATACAGATCTTAGACACATTTTCACCTTTCACCTACATAGACTTTAGACATTCACCTTATTCTATCTCATTCACAAAAGAAGTGTCCACATAAAGTCTATCAATCTCAGAAACTGTGGCTTTTAGAAATCAAATAAATGAATGAAATAAAATAAAAATAGACATTTTAGTTCATATTCCTAATTAATTTAAAGCTCTGACCAATGTTGAGTACTTCAAACATCAATTATAGGCTATGTTCCAATTAAATTTAATCCCAAATTTTCATAATCATGAAGCAAATATATTGTTAGGGAAAGAGCAATGTTTCATAATTTTCCATTTTTATGTAGTCTCCTGTGTTATTTCCAAGTTTAATATGATAAAAGTGGCTTGCAGTTAGAAATAGGACTATCAAATGCAATATGCTGGATGACCTGAAGACACATCGCCCTCTAGTGGTCAAATTCGATAAAAATATATTGCAGGAGAGGGAGATGTCAAGCAGGAATAAGGGACAAACTGCTGGGGGCTACAGTCTTGGTTGATAAACTTCTGTGAATCATCACACAGCGTCCATGAAAAGCTTAAGCATCTGGTTTAGGGACATGTGAACAGTGCGCTAATTTGACAAAAAAAAGGAAAAAAAAAAAAGTTGCAATAGTCAGTCTTTCCTCAAGGGGCGCATCATTTTCAATGTCTTTTAATTAAATCCACACCTGTCTTCGTCATGGTGTTGTGTAAAGACAGAAACGCGGTTTACTTACTGTTTCATTTTAGACCCCATTTATTTATATATGATTGTCTGGTAAATGTTGACATGTCACACCTTCAATATTTTTTTCCTCAAAGTATAAATCGTGAAAAATAACTCACTGATATATTTAGAGTTGTGATTGATAATTAAATGAACATTTATGCTATCATTACGCAAAACAGCCTACTACTCATGCATTCAAATCACCTATCTTTGTTCACTTTGATCTTTATGATTCTGGCACAATTACATACAATGCAATGCATATTATCTGGTAGGATAATGCTGAAAGAAATTACATGTGTGTTTAACAAAATAAAATACTTTGGTTAGTAATATAGACAGCCTCCTCAGGCTAATTGCACATAGGAATTACAGTTACAACACCGTTTGAGTGCACCAAGGAAAGGAGTGAAATAAACTAAGGCAACTGTTATTAGTTCAAAACTAAACTGATACATTTTTTAAAGTTCTAACTTAAAATATTAAGTATTCCACTATGTACAGAAATAAAATCTTTATACAATGTTTGTAATATTCAATGTTTGTATATTTAGAGCATAAGTAAGCAGTATTTTACAACATTCAAGATCTCATTCAGTTGCCATCAGCTCAACTAGGAACAATACTTTTATTCTAACAGTAGCTATACCCTAGCGAAACTAAACATGTAACTCGGTGGTTAAATGGATGCCGCTTGTAAAGCTAACATGTTTCTAGATGCTAAAGACAAAACACGAGCAGGCCTATTTTAACTACGACCCCCGTGCATGTCCATATAACACATTTTGGACTACTATTCGATCTAACGTGACGACTTCGGATAAACACAACAAACATAATATAGTTAACAGTGCGATGCAAATGCAAAAATACAAAGGAAGCGCAAAATATTAACATCAAATCAAAGATATGAAGATATTCAAAGGACACATGCATTTCAGTTCAGGCGATTGGGACAAAGGTAGCTGGACTCATTACATGTAACAGGTTTTGGTATAGTTAAAAACATGCTTTGAACAGGTTCACTTGCAATATTAAAGCTACACTGAAAGAAGCAGAGGTCGAGAATATAGCCAGCTAATTCTCATATTTCTAATACAGATTTTCAGCACAAAAAGCAACCTATGGAAAACCACGTGCCATTTTTATCTCCATAAGAAAAATGGTAAGTCTCTTGTGGTGTTAAAAAGGAGTCCATTGTCATAAATGTATTGCTTTAATCACATATGAACGGGTACACTGATAGTGGCTCTTGTCGTAACTGGCCGAGAAACCCATCCCGGCAGAAGGTGCTGAACGATTTTGACAGTTGGGGGAGTCAAAGGAGTATGGTTAGCACTGAAGCTTGCGGATGCTGCGGGAGATTCTCTTGAACTCACGCTGGCCGCGCTGCCACCGCTTCAGCGACGTGATAATCAGGTTGCCGTCCACCTTTTGTCCCATCACCAGGTAGGCGGCGTTTATGTCGTTCATCTCGTCACATGTGCACTGCAGACCATCCTTCAACCACAGTACGGTCTTTCTCAGGTCCCGCTCGGTCACGCCGTTGAGCTTATAGATGGTTTTGCTCTTCGTCTCGGGTACAATTTTGGTGTCTCCGTTCATATACGCGATTTCCTTAACTTTGATCTTCAGTGCTGTAGGGCGGAAGATGGGGGAGTTTTTAGCCTTCAAAGCCATTTATGCTATGCCGTATCACAAATAAACGGTTATGAAGCAGACTCCCACAACCAATCAATGGCCTAAATAAATGTGTAGGGTCAGGACGCTCCTTAATGTAAATGTTTAGGTGTATAAGATATAGGCCCACCAACCACTGCATAAAACAATGAAACTCCCCTCTGAAGCGGTCCACTGTTTTTTGTAGTTATGGATAGTTTTTCGTAGGCCTATGGCCTATTTGCTATGTTTTGTGGGGCTGGATAGACCATACAGCAAAATATGGCCTTCACAGTGTTGGTCAATTTTCGTGTATAAATTTCAGTCAGAACTTTGCTGAAACAACAGAAAAAAATCTTCCGAGGAATGTAAGCAGGCTATGTTAGTGCAAATAGCATTTTATGACCAAAAAAATTGATGAATGGCAACTTACCAAAGTCATTCTTGCAAAGGTTGTCAACGATTTCGTTCTCGTTTTCCTCCTTCTCTTGACAGGCGTCACACACCTTTGGCACTAAATTAAAAATAAATAAATGTCTTTGTCATATAGTCCATAAATTAAAAGTTTAATTAAATACAAATTAAGCTACCCATTAACAATGAAGACAATACGCACATGTGAAACCATTTTACGAGGAGATACTGCACTTCTACAGAATAACATGGCGTTTTTAGCCATTACACTATTTGCTTTATTTAAATTGTAAATATATTACCTTAAACAGAAAAGCAGTAAGAAATACTCAGAATGTAAAACATTTCCCTGAGGGCTGTCCCAGTAATCTAAAACGGGACCTCCAGATTACAAGAAAAATTACTTGGCACGATGTGACACGTTTATTTACCAGTAACGAGCCTCTTAACAATCAAGTAATCCGCTACACAGAAGAAATCTTGTAGCCTATTCAAAGTTACTGAGAGTTTGATTTTCCTCTGCAGCTCTAGGAGATTTAGAATTTTTACACTAACCAAATGAGGACCGAACGTTTCCACATGTGCTATTTAAATGAATTTGCTAGGTGAAGTATTTTACCTTCTTTGGTCGAAGGCACTAAATTATCCATGCCAACTGGTATACAGAGGTCGTTATCTTGTGGGAAGCGGGTGCATTCTAACATATCCGGCCACGGGAAGCCAAAAGCGGACATCACCGGTGCGCAACTCTCTTTCACGCTCTCGCAGAGAGACCGGCACGGCTGAATGGGCTCGTCCAAATCGTCCAAGCACACTGGGGCGAATAGCGAGCACAAGAACTTCCTTGTGTCCGGATGACACTGTTTCTGGACCAGAGGTATCCACGACGAAGCTTGCTGCAGAACCTCGTTCATGGTCTCGTGTCCCAGAAGGTTCGGAAGTCTCATCTCCGCGTATTCTATGTCGTGACAGAGGTGGAGAGTCTCAGGAATGGGCTTGCAATTGCTCTTTTTGTGAAATAATTCTGATTGGCCGAAATTGTATATTCCATGAATCGATGCCATGCAAACAGGTAAAGCAATCGCCCATATCACTGTGTATGAAAAGTGCTTCATTGTGAAGCCAAAAGGTAAAAATGTACAAAAATGTAGAGGAAAATAACTTGCAACGTTTAACCAATACTTTGTCAGCAGCTACATATATAGGTCTGGCTACTTGTTTTCCTGTCCAAGGCGCTGCTAAAGAGACTGAATGGCTTCGCGAGGTTTATCCCGTGTAAACTAAAGGGGAGGGGCTAAAGTTGAGATGAAAGTTATGATTGGTCTTGTTGGAGTCCCATTCTAAGTATCAGGTACTTCTGCAGACAGACGGCTATGAAAGAGGCTACAATGTATGTAGCCTGTAAATGCAAATTAAAAAACAAGGTACATTATCGTGTAAGAAGGATCTGAAACAGAGGGAGCAAATGTATTACCAGCATACATAAGAAACACGTTACATTTTCATGAGAAGGTATAGCAGTTATATACGGCAAGACAGATAAGGTAGACAGTAATATGATTTTAAATTATGCAAATATGTACTTTATAATTTGTTTAGCGATTTTTAATGTGACACATTATGCCATACATTTTTACTGAATACTGAATATAAAAGATTTATTGGACCACACTTGGGATCTTTATCTCACACAGGAGTCAAATCCAAAACTTGACTCCGTTGTCATTTTATATGTAGATTTTTCTCTTCCAAAGTTAAGGACTGAACACAATTTGAATTCAGCCATCAAACCTTATGCATATTTCTTTCTGACGATGAGCACACACTACGATCAAAAATCAGGTGTGCGCAAAAACAGGTAACCCTATTTGGGGTCAGTCTATGTTACAGAACCAAGCAGACTTTTTTGCATATGGATAATGAGTGGATCATGAATAATTTTCAATACAAGGCAAATTAAGGGCATTTACTAGCTTTGGAATATTAAGACCGTGTGATGTAGCACATGTAAGTGTACAAAAGGAAAAATGTGCATATACGAGGTGCATGCAAATTTGACAAAGCGCTCGGGGTGTTTTCGAGGAGAGTACAGAGGGCATGAGGTCGCGTGCATAACAGAACAAAGCTAATGGTGCTTATGCAAAATTCGACTAATTATTTGATTGCCTGCATCGATACTGCATTATTAGTCGATTAAGAAACAATGGCGAGTTGATAATGAGCTGAAAATGACGGCCCAGGTCTTAATGGGTGCGACTTTGGGGACATGCTTGTACACAGCCCTGGTGTGACTTAATGACCATAGGCTGTAGAAACATTTGTCAGGTTACTGAAGGTTTGCCTTTTATTTGTGATACAAAAGTAGCTGTTGTGAAAAATGCGGATTTTCATCTTGAAAGCAGTTTATTGCATCAAATGTCTTCATTTTGATTCATTCACTCGACCAACCAAAATATGCATCTAGAAATATGACTTTTACACACATAGTTATTCAAACTACTTTCTGGTGTAAATAGACCTGAAAATCTACAATGATACCCTGCTTGTGAAATGTCTAATGGTTAAACCTATTATCAACAAAAACCTTTGTTAGCACATATGTCACATGTTTGCGTCTCTTACTGGATAAAGGGTTCTTAATGGGTCTGTAGAACAAAACTAGCCCCATAATCCCACACCCCCCATAATTACCTCACCTACCCTGTTCCATTGACAAGCCAGGATCAGATAGCTTGATTTAATGAGGAGTTTAATCGTGATTAGTCTAATGAGAGAGAGAGACTTCTTTTTGTATAGCATAATTTCCATCTGTAACCATGCTTTAGTAGTTCTGTGGTATATTGTAAGGTCATGCCAGTAAAACACACAGAGGTTTTAGAGCACAGAGGTTATATTCATTTTACAGGGCATCATTGTGCCAGCTAAAATATCCCCAAAATGAAACACTCCTACATCATTCCCCTATTCATTTATTGCTTTCCTTGCTATGGTTCTAATTTATAACAGGGGACTATAAACCTGTAATAGGGTATCATTTAACATAAAGGAACAGGCTATCATAAATCTTTAGCATGTTAAAACAATGCAGTGTTTAATTTTATAAAAGGGAATATATTGTATGGCAAAGACAGCATGTGTGTTATCAGGACTTATAATAGAATGAAAAATGTAGCCAAATAATCTGAGCATGATATCCAACAATCACAGATTTGTGTTTTGAGAATGTTGAGAATTTTACTGGTTTTCATAAAGCTTTACTTGCCTTCCAGCTATCAGTCTATCCAAGATAAACTAGAAAAGAGTGAAACAGCATCCCCCAGTTTTATGCAGAAATAATAATACAACACTAGTGAAACCCCACAGGGCTGTCGAAGCTTCAATAGAAGAAAAAGGGAAGTTTTTGCTGTATACTCACGTGTGGTTAGCTATTCTCAACATTAATTTTTCTTATTTTCCCAACTCATATTTTCAGCAGGGCCCAGCGGCAGTACCACTCGTCCCTCGAGATTCAAATGAATGGATGTTAAGAAAGGGACGGAGTATAATCCAGTTTAGAATTGCAGTTTATTTTATAGCACGCGCATTAAACTTATAATTAACCTTCACTACTTCCGCGTGCCAAATTTCTGTTTCTGAGAGAGGTGGGTTTGAAATGGATGGGGTAGGTGATGATAAAAAATCCCGAAAGATTTTTTCCACTGTTAAACAAGACCAAACTAATATAAACCACTGGGAGCTTTTGGCATTGATGCGATGAAGAAACCTTCATTTACTACAAATGACTATCTTAGCAACGGCCCGTTCCTGTAAATTAGGTGTTTTATTGTTCGGTCCCGACGATAAATTACTCCTATATTCCGCTTGGAACGACTCATCTCAGCGTTCTTTGGCAGATTAGCAGAGATTGACTCAGTGCTGTAATTTCATCCTACTTCAAACGTCATTCTTTCAGACTCATTTTTTTGGTACACAGGAATTATTTAATTTTTTTCTTCAATCATAAACCCTGTCATGTTGATGACAGATTGTTAAGGTTTTTGAATAAAGTTGTTCTGTTGTTGGCATGGATATAGTGGATTATCATACATGTCTTTGCTCACCAAGCCAAAATAATTACATTTTAATAATTCAAAACAGTCAGAAAGGGTACTAATGCTGTTACTTTATGAAAGTACAGAATGTGCATATCAATAAATTTTTCGATTTGTAAATCACAAGCTGTCGGAGCTCTCCCAGTGAGAGAAACAGACTTGTGTGTGTGTGTGTGTGTGTGTGTATGGAGGTGGGGGGGTGAGTGCCCATGTGTAACATATATAGATAATATAGATATGATGCAGTCAATATAGATATGGTAAACACACACACTATAATGTGGGTGGATTATAGAGAACATAGCGACCGGGTTACCAGGGTGTTTTTTTTTTTTTTTTTTTTGGGGTGTTAAGGGTGTAATCCAAAAGTGTTTTTGTGATCTCTGAAAATGTAACTGTAATTGTATCACACATTTTTTACAGTTATAACGTTACAGTGACTGCCTCATATGGAAACACAGTATAACACACAATCCTGAACAATCATTTCAACTCAGATTTTCAAAGCACTGCTGCAAATGGCACTACCTGTCTTGGCAGTAGTGGGGCCAGCAGGACTAGAGAATCTGTTAGGAGTGACTGGGTATTGTAGTTCAGAAGCACAGCCTTTGGACAATCAGCGTACTCAGTTAAAGTTGTGGGGAAGTGGAACATTAGAGACATTAGAGAGTCAGGAAGCTTGGCAACATTTAAAACCAGCCACAAGCATTGGCTGAAGCCTACTCAAACATGTTACCATCAATGAATGATTGCATAATACCTATTTTCTGACATATTTACTATTACACATTGTTAGAATTTTATGAATTGTATTATGTTGTGTTTTTACAATTTTTGTATGTCTTTTCTATGCTTACCTGCCCAGGGACAAGAGATGCAAGTTAGCTGATTGCTAACTCAATTACTTTTAATTGTTCACTGCCCCAGTAAAAATGAACAAGCAAATAAATAAATAAATGCAGTATTGAGAAACTGCAATAAAAAAGTGGGATTTTTAATTGTAACCTGTAACTTGAATGACAATCATACTGGTTCTAGAGAGTGGATGACCAGAACTCAGAGTTGCCAGTCTTAAGTTCAGGGTCACTCTGGCACTGATTAACCCATGCCTGCTATGGAAATCAGCCACTGCTACCTCTGAGTTTGTATATTTAAAAAAACGTTAACTTGATGATGCCCACAAATGACGAATGCTATGACAATGATACGGGCTAGACAATTATGGTTTTCTGGACAGTGTCCTGGACAGTCTTTAGGTTTGATAATCTTGATTCCTGGAGGTCATGTGCTTCCCTGAATCACGCAGGGAGGATGTCTGAATCCCATCAAACAGACAGACAGACGGACAGGAATTCCTCCTCTCTCAGGTCACACCAGCCCACAAGTTCAGCCTGTTTTCTGTCTGCAGTGCTCTGTAGCTGTGGCTAGACACTGAGCTACAGAACCTTTGAGTTGAAGGCTGGATTTGCACAAGAAATACTCCCTCCATACCCTCCCCCAAGTTGCGGTGGAAAGATACCTTATAACATAGCCTGGAGGTTGCAGGCACTATAGAAAGCCCAACATCAGTGAAACTATTTTCCAGTAGATACAGGCATTTTTGTTTCATATATGAGCATGTTGGAATTCACAGAACTAGTTATATAAAAACTACAGTCCTGCATTTGCTGAGTGACTTTATAAAACAGGATTGCTACATTACATTGGAAATGTGCAGGATGGTATGCCACAACACGAGGGAAATCATTTTATGGGGATGTCAGAAAATTCACTTTTATAGCCATATTATTCATACTTTCACTGACATGTCAATTCGTAGACTTGGATGATTGTGCAACACAAATTTAAAACCACAGGATGTGAGATGTTGCTGAAAAATGCAAGGATGAGTCAAGTGGGCCTTTAACTTTATGACAGTTCCAGAAATTCCGGGAGACTTAAGCCGTCAGGCAACAAGAGGCTTGTTAACCCTCAAAATGGCTGCCAGGCCTAGATCACTCCATACAAACATCTGCCTCACTCATTGCTAACAAAGTAACATTGTGCTTCATTTCCTGAGATGTACTGTTGTTGGCTACTGGAGAGGGAAAAAAATCAATGAATTGTTCAAAAACATATCATAGAATGTATTGGGAATGTAAGTTGTAAATTTAATACAGTCATGCTGATCATAGAGGCTCAAGATTTACACACTGAAACAACTTAGTTTAAAGAACAAATATTCTGTAAGAAGTCATACAAACTAAAGGATAATAAGGATAAAATTAAAGGTCTTTCTTCTTTTACCAAGAACATATCAGCTGTTGATGAAAATCAAGCTCAGCCAAGAATTCCTTCACCACAGCAGCAGGAAATAATCTCCATTATAAATCAGATTTCAGTAACTGTCGTCTTATGGTCAAGTGCTTGTTGATAATGATCTAATTACTTGGTAATTGTATTTAGTCAGAAGCAAATGCTGAATGAAATCACACTTGTAATGGGAAGAAAAAAGTATAAAAAATGATCACAACATCAAACGAAAATAATAAAGCATTCCCATTAAATGAACTTCAAACCAAAGGGATAAACATAAGCAAAAAAGGTTTATATTTATTGTTTTGTTCCATGTCAGGGTGAAGCTCTAAGGAGAGGTCCCCTGGACTCTGGGGCTCTATTCCTCTGCCAGTAACGGCTCCTCCGGCGACATTATATTTGGTTTTTGAGGGATGATCACAGTTACATTTTTTTTCCATGAAGTTCTAAGAAGTACTTAGCAGATGTTTTGTATTAATAAAGGTTTACGTGGTCTGATTAAACGAGTTATGAATCTTATTAATCATCTGACAGCACAGACCGCAGTCACGCAGAAGCTCCAAGGGAGTTTCACCACCTCTAAGATCCTAATGCAGTGCGTCCCCAGCCGCAGAACCCACGGCTGATGAACCGGAGAGATATGTGGTGAGAATGATACCAGCAGCCATTGGCCTTGAATCACAGGGATAAGGCTAGGCTTGGCCTCATGTCTTAGGCCCATAACTAATGAGCCTGACCACTTTCTCACTGTAGTGCGGTAAAAACTCCACCCAGCATCCTGATACATTTGCTAGTAAACAAACAGCCGATTGCTACTCCTGATGATTTCCACAACAAAGTGGGCGTGTGAAATGATAAACCACCAGAACCAATTAAATCCACCCTTTGGGAATCTGCAGGCACTGATTGGAATGTGAACAACCAAGGTGAGAAAGGTTCTTGGAGGCGGAAAAATCTTTCCAGCTTTGTCAAAGATTGGGCAACAAGAGCTGAGAACAGCAGCTGGGCAATCAAAACTATCAAGGAATGTTCAAAATAAACATGTTTGAGGTAAAACCCACACATATTTGTGTGTGTGTGTATTTCCTTGAAGCCCCAGACCCCAGAAACACATCCAGGTTTCAGTGTTGAAGGGAGGAGGGGGGGTATGGGTGACTATAAAATGTGGTGGAAAGAACAGTTTCTTCAACCGCATCTAATTTAACGGTAATAAGCCGAAGAGCTGAAAGGCTAGGCGATTACTCATGCAGCACCTCTCAGTGTGTCATAATTGCAGCTCCCTTTACTGTAAGTTACGTGGCTGGACGGTGTCAAAAGCAACATCCCTGTGCTATAAATTAAAATGTCTTTGGATTTAGAATTGCAGTTATTTGGAGCCAAAACAACTATGTAGCGGATTTAAGTAGGGGAGGAAAAAGTGTAATATCGGTACGGTGAAAGCATGGCAGCACAGGCACATAGGTAACTTCCTGCACCCATGAAATGCACGCAGTAGGTTTTCATTAGGGCTATGCATGAAAATGAAACGCAGCTTGTTTTGGGCCGATCCTCCCATCTGTAGAACACTAACCTTTCCTTTCTTCCTTTCTCTCTTTTTTTTATTGAGAATTTTCTGGTTGAACCGCTGTCACAACCAATTAGGGGATGCATGTTTTTTGTGAGCTCAGGAGAAACGCGAAATCTGCGGGGAGGCTTTGAGGATGTAAATTCATCGGGGCGTCCATAAAGTCTGGCCCAGTGTGAGGGAGCTTCCATGTTGGCTTGAGCGTAAAGCGGCCCTCTGCTTTAATGTGCCGCACATCAAAGTATAGTTTCCCAGTTTAGAGGCTTTTTTAACTCTCTTTTTTGGCAAATAAAGGAGACCTGGGCCTGTATTCATACAGTTTTAGCATGCTGAACTGAGATCAGGTTAAGCTTTTCACTGAAAATGTATACGTTTAGTATACAGCCAGGAAAAACCTGTTCCTAGATCAGCAGTCCTGCTCTATGTTACTATGTGAATATTGACCCTTATGGATGAAGTTGGTGTGTGCACAACTGAAAAGTGATTCTACAGCAGATCAGCACATTTTCATTTTATCCAGTAATGAATAAAATTGTATATAGACTAGGCAAAACTGACTCTAGATCAGCACTGCTACTCTGAGATGCTTTATGAAAGATAGTCCTGCTCCAGGTTTTTTTTTTTTTTTACCTGACTATTGGGGTTCATAGATTTAACATTATTACAGTTTGTTATGGATCCAAATGATACTCCATAACAACAATTAACAATATTCTTGGCTTTCTTTGGTGGAAGTGCATTATCATTAAGACATTTAGCACTCCCCTCCAGAGTGACTTAACACGGCTTAATCTTTTTACATACATGCTGTGTACATAAATAATGAGGCAACTAAGCGTAAGTACATAGCTGAAGGATACAGGGGCCGTTTAGGAATCACAAGTTATGATGTAATTTCCCCAGAGTAGAGCTAAACATACTAACTGAGGCGTTTGTCACTCTGATGGTATTTTTTGCACATTGTTTGCCCATATTGAGGAAACATTTGTATGGAGTAATAATAGAGATGAAGTCCTCATTTTTGCTGTACATGTAAAAAGATTTTTCATCTTTACATAGATGTATTCACTATTCATCTGGTTTTTATTTTTCAAAACCTGTATGGGCATATTTAGTTAACCCTACTCAAACCGAAAAAATTACAGCTCTCATCCTGCATGTTAACTCCTCATTACAGCCATGACCCTGGAAGTGATGGCATCCAGACTGCAGAGGAGGGGGTCTTTTGCGATCATCAGCGCCGGGAAATCGTAGCCCGCCCCGGTCACACATGTACCCCCAGCAGTGCAGCATCGTACGGTTCAGAAAATGGCTTCGGCTAATGAGCTCGTTAGCTCGGACTGCTCTCCTCTCCTCCAAAATCTGAACAGGAATTCGTGCACGCCCGAGAACTTATTCGTATAATTAAAGTTCAAAAAACCAAGTCATTCGGATTATGCTTACTCAGTGCGGTTTTATAATGTGCCGTCACTGCCGCGGTGTAATATTCTCAGCATGGGGGTCGGCCGTGGGGGAGGCGGGAGGTGAGTGCTGATTGCTGTCAGTTTGGCTGCAATACATTTGCCCTCTGACTCTAACGTTCATGCGGTTTTACAGACGTCTCCCACAAATACAGGTAACCCACTCTCTCCCCTCTCACCGTCTCCAAGGTTTTCTTTTAAAAAATGCACTAAGGGTGAAAGTTGCTAAGTAAAACTGCAAAAGCGGGTAATTAACTACATGTTGATGGAGTCTGGGGGAGAGGAAATTAAGTTTTCTTGAAAGAATGAGCATTGTGGTTAAATGGTAAAAAAAAAAAAAAATTTTACAAGAGTCAATGGAAATTAAATATATTAAGAGGAAATACATTACTCATATTTAACACTTAATAATGTACTGGTAAATATTAATAATTTAAATGTAAATATTTACATTGCCAATAATATTTATATTAATATTATACTCAAAATATATTGCAGTATATTCAATTTCTAACTCCAAAGAGCGAAATGAGCTTGGTTGTAGGGTATGTAGGGTGATGATGCTGAACGTCATATGGGCCATAACCTTTGACCCTGAGCTCAGATAGATGTGAGGGTCTCATGCTGGGGGGAGTTAAGTGCTTTACAACACAAGCCAAGGAGAGATCAGAGCACCCCCTCAGTGATGAACGAGTTCCCCCAACTCTGTGTGAGTACATGTGGAGAAGAGATCATGATTCACCTCGTTGTACCCCAACTGAGAATCTGTCCCACTGGGAAGACCTTGACACATGGAGCCTAGGCGTAGATTAGGTAATCTTACAGACAAGATTAGACGAGACAACTCCTGTCCGTCTTCTGATATGGTGAGGTGGACATTTTTGTATCTGTGATCTGAATATTATGCTTGCTCTTGCTACTGAAGCTAAAGTTTTGTGTCATTTATTGTTCGCTCTACCTTGTGAAGTTTCAGCTCTGCTCTTCCTACTGAAATTGCAGTGGGTTGCACTTTATACCACATAGCTGAGCTGCTGAAGCTGTTGCTTTGGTCTTTGTGATAAAGCAGCTACGCTCCATGGTGCTGAATTTATTTTATACATTATCATTTTAGATCTTTGGAAATGGGAAAAAGGGTGTCATCTGATGTTTCTCACAGTGAAACTGAACATTGTGTTGAACATATAAAATGCACTGAGCTAATACGTTATCAACTTTCAATGAAACTATAATAAACCTGACCAAATGAGATTAGAAGCAATTACTTATCTGAGTCGTGAGAACTAGATGTTTCTTCTCAAATCCACAACAAAAGTGAATTTGTGTATTTGATGCATCTCATTACTTCAGAACAATCTTTGACTAAAACATGTTCTCACACTCATGAGGAGGGACGCGATCACCACCTGAGCTGTGGTGCCACTGTCCACCATAGGACCCCTGTGTTGCACCCACAAAAACACCCTACAGAATCTGAGATAGTTCTGTTATGAAATATGATCAGTAGGTTCCTCATAGAAGCATACCAGGTTTGGAAAAAAAAGCTTAATTTAGGCTAAGGTGAGCAGGGGGTGGTGAAATGACCCAGGGTGACCTTTGAATACCAAACCCAGGGCTCGTGGGTAAATAAAGCCTGACATCTGTTGCACCAGTCGCCACAACTGCCACAGTCCTGGAGCTGCTTTACAGACATCAGCGAATGGGGCGTTGTAACCTGAGGAAACAGACATACAGCTCTCACCCTTCCTCACCCCTCCACCCCTTCACCTTCCCACAGCCCCAAAAACAACCACAACAAACCCACTGATGTGTGAACCTGTCAAAGTCAGTCTCCTCTGGAGTTGGATTGTTTAACTCTTCTTTTGTGGTAGGGTTTAAGTTGTTGAATGGCAGTTCTAATTAACCTAAGCAAGCTTCATGTAGGATTCGTTGCAAGTTTTCTTTCCTTCTTATGGCCAAGTACTATAGTACAGCAAAGATTATTTCTGCCAGTCAAGAATTCAGGTTAAGATGTAAGATGTTCACGTGTTTGTTAGTTAAACACATTTGTTTATGGATTGTTGTCTTACTGCAAATGAAGTAAACTGCAAACTGCAAAACTGAACTGGGGGTTGGATAAGATACATCATGAAAGTAAAATAAAAATGAAATAATCAGCAGGAAGATATTGACAAAGTAATTAGTACTTCCTATTGCATGTGCCTTTGCTTTTGTCACAGAAGCAGTTAACATTGCCTTATCTTAGATGAATGAATACATTTCAGTACTGCTCTATCTCTGGGAGGTACCTATACCAAAGAGGTTCAAAACCCCAAAATGCCTTTTGTGCTATCAAGCAACACCGCTTGTCACTCATCTTTTTAACGTACCTATAGAGTAACACAAATCATGTCTTGCGGTTGCCACATTACAGGGTTTCATTTGAACTCTCATGCTCCAACGTGCAGGAGCAGCTGTAGGACATGCCAGCTCATTATTTTGACAGCGTTTGATGGGAGGTTGTGTGCCCACTTGTTGAAATGGGGATGGGACGAGCTGAAGGTGCTTTCCCTTGGCTGTCAAAGGGCTTTTGCTTAGCGAGTGCTCTCCAGCATCTCGTCCATATCAGCTGGGATGAAAAACTGTTCACAGAGCTAAGCAACAGTGGCGCCTGCTTGACCTTTTGACCTTGACTTTGAATAGCTGTACTCTGCCCCACTCCTCAGTGAGTGATGACAGCAGTTGGAGAAACACACCAGGACACCAGCGGCCATGTTAACTTCCCTCTGAAGTGGGGAGGGAGTGGGAGGCTGCAATCTGTGTTTGTGTCTGTGTGTGTGTGTGTGTGTGTGTGTGTGTGTGTGTGTGTGTGTGTGTGTGTGTGTGTGTGTGTGTGTGTCCTTGATCTCAAAAAAGGGTATGCCAAAGCTCCATTTCTGCTCTCAAGAAAACAAATATGCCAATTGTCCCTTCAGTAATACAGCATTCCTTGTTGAAACTATGAGTAAATGTAAAATTACCTTGCATGGTTGTGCCCTTTTTGATACAATATCTTTGTTTAGAAGCGTATGTATGCGTTTGCCTGCGCATGCACGTTTGTGTGTGTATGTGTGTTGGGGGTGGGGGTGTGGTGGTGCATGTATGGTCATTCCAAAATACTCCAACATACCACTGAGTCCATGTTTGTGTGTTTGTGTGTGTTTGCAATGATACAATTATCTGGTATATGAAGTAACCAGATAATCATATTATTATTGGATTTTATGTGACTGACAGTTATTAAATATTTAAAATGTTTCCTTTTCTCTTCTGACAAAACAAAATTTATTATGCAGAATAGCTTTTAGATGTTTCTCCAAGTGTTTGTCTTATTTTAAAAATTCACTAATTAAATAAATGCAATTCTAAAATTGCCAAGAAACCAAAACAAATGCAGCAGTAGCCAAATTCCAGAGCAGTTTGACGGGCATGCGTAGCAAGGATTTCAGCCTTCCCTTCATGTATGCCAGATGTGTTTCTGATGTGGGCTATGAAAATGAATTATAAGCGTAACTCCATGGACAAAGCTGCAGAGCCAGTAGCAATCTCATAATGGAGCGGGCCCGTATGGGACTGATCTCCCTAAGGGGAACCTGTCCTCTCTCAGCGCCCCCTGCTGACAGAATGTTGCAGTTCAAAAAACAAAGACAGCAGCTTGGCTGAGCTGACATTTCATCTAGGAAATGAACATGATATAAAGCACATCGTCGACAATGCACAGCATCCTGCAAGAAGCCGCTTGCAGAACAAAATCTGCCTACAGAACAAAATCTCACCTCACAGTCATTGGTTAACTATACTTAATAGTTCAGGGCAGGTATGGATGCATTGTTGAGTTTACAGTAAAATTGAGTGTCAATTGTGTGATACATCAAATAATATGAGAAATGTAATGTCATTTAAACCTTATACTGCTTTTAAATGTAATCAGTATGGTTAGATTGAGCTGAGCTCTACTGGTTACTCCAGATGGGCTCTCTTTCAGGTTTGTATAAACCCCTGCATATAACAAGCTCACATTTTCCACACTGTGCCTGCTGGGCCCCTAAAGGCAGACCAGACACTGCCCTACACAGCCTACTGTACCACAGCACAGATATTACTGCTGTACTGACATACAAATACTGTTACCTACCTACAGCAGTACTGACATACAGATACTGTAACCTACCTACAGCAGTATTGACATACAGATACTGTTACCTACCTAAGAGGCAGTACTGACATACAGATACTGTAACCTACCTACAGCAGTACTGACATACAGATACTGTTACCTACCTACAGCAGTACTGACATACAGATACTGTAACCTACCTACAGCAGTACTGACATACAGATACTGTTACCTACCTACAGCAGTACTGACATACAGATACTGTTACCTACCTACAGCAGTACTGACATACAGATACTGTAACCTACCTACAGCAGTACTGACATACAGATACTGTAACCTATCTACAGCAGTACTGACATACATGGGACATCACAAAGTCTATTACTAATGTTCAGCCTCTATAATGAATCTCCACAGAGCTAATTTTAGGCTCACGTCCCCCAAGAGTCAAAAAGACTTATGGGGCACCCGATACAATAACTTCACACAAGAATTCCCTTTACAGCCTCCAGAGCAACGCTCCCATAAGTTTGCTTTTCTGACTTGGAAAGCTGCATGCTGGCAGAGAAACTTGCCTTCTTGGCAGCCTGTGTGTGTGTATGTGTGTGTGTTGTTTCACTTGTTGCAGTGATTTTTTTCACAACAGGGCCTGTTTATTTCATAGGAAGTTCTGCACTTTGTTCATTGATCCAAAATTGACTGCGTAATTAGCCCTCTTTTGTTGTGGATGTTGCCTGTATATTTTCTTCTTGCCCACTTCTTTGGGTTGTATTGTATACTCAAGGGGTGGCTGACCCTAATCCTAGAGAGCTCCAGGGGTTTTGCTGTTACTCAGTACCTAATTACTTAATTACCTAATTTAGCCTAATTTACCTCACCTTGTGTTTTGGGTCTAAACTGGTCACAGGTTTCCTGGCAACAGCTGCTACAGCCCTACAACTCCAAAACTGACCACCCCTGGCACACAGTCCGAGACTTCATGGGAGATAAAATGGATCATGAGCTCCAGTTTAAAGACACACTTGGATTCACAAAGAGATGAACTGGGCATTTAAATAAGCCATTTGCTTTATGGCTTATTCTGCTCGTCATGTCATCAAGTTCCACGTTGTACCAGACTGTATATAAAGTGTACTTTTCCATGCCGAGATAGTACAGTATTTATTCATAGGCTGTATAAATAACCTAAATAATTCTATTCAGCTATCCATCACATGTGTAAGAGCAGAACCACTCTTTCTTGAACAATGCTAACAAGTACAAGGCTTGGGTTTTATTTTTTGGATTCAGACAAAAGGGAAAGTAGCATATTCCTTGGTGTATTGGGCTTTTTTAATCTAGCCACTACATAAATCACTATGATCTGTCTGTTTCAATCTGTCTATTTATTTTTGTTTATGTGTTTGTGTGGGCACACCATATTTCTAGTGCATGGCTGGAGAATGCTTCAGCCTGCTCTATCCAGGTTTGAATATAGACCCATTCAGACCCATTCAGACCCATTCAGACCCAGTGACCATTATATGTTATTCATTTCTTTTGTTTTCCCCCCATCTTATCCTACATGAGTTGCTCTGTCTGTGTTTTTTACGAAGTGATTCCAGTGTTTGAGAATTCAAATAAATGACAACCTTTGTAAATCTCAGACTTAAAAGCCATTTGCACATTTTTTAGGGTGAAAAACTGTTGAGCCAATACTTTTTCAATTGCCAACAATAACGAATAAAGTGTTTGAGCTCAAAAACTATATATTTCCATAAAACTGGACTTTGGCCATCGGAACCCGGTTAGTTGCACATGAAGCCATGATCTTTACTGTCTGCATTGCTGCACTTAAGTGGTGTTATATCAATAATACTATGAAAAAGTAATACCTACGGTTTGATTTATAGCTGCTTTCTTGGCAAGAGAAACCTTTTTTGGTTGTATTAATTCCATGAAAATATTTTCCTCACATTATATTGCAATTGCAACAATTCAAAGGTATGACAGGAGTGTCCATGTCAGTAAATCTCACTGATGTTTATTAAATTATTTTCATAGTAGATTGAGAATACATTCCATTCATGGCCAGAGTTATTATTTAAACTTAATTCTGGAACCACTTTTAACCCAAGGGTTTGATTCTTTACCCCTTGATGATGTCTACCGCTTCAGTTTTTTCTTACTATGTATGATTATTTACCTTTTATATACCCAAAGAAATCCCTCCAACTCCTTATGTACAAGGCTTAGATCTCTGCACAATAAATCTGGCAAAAGCAGTTCAGCTCAGAATGAAAAACCTGCACACTTTCTGGGATGAAATCAACATTTTCTAACCAATCCTGTTTATTTCATGGTAGGCCTCCTTTTAATGTGGTGATTCAAATCAGGTATTCAAAGATAAACTTTACTGAGAGTCATGAAGGGTTGTGAGTCAAATATGCCATGTTCCCATGAAACGCCCTCTGACAGTGAGGGTGTAACCATGTGTAAGCGGGCTCATCCCTGGCATAGTGGTTGCTGCCACGGTAACATGTTGATCACAGACAGTAGGGCACTTGAGATCTCAGGAGAAGTGAGCACCAGAGCTCCATGACTACACCTGGAAATAGTTCTGTTCAATGCTATTAGCAGTTCACATGCTACCGATTCCCACAGAGGCAGGATCATTAACCAGCAGTATTATTGTTATATCTTCTTTCCCCCTTGTTCTACACAGACAAAGAATCATTTAAAATGTATTCACTCTTTGCATGAACAAGGCTGCTATTGTTAGCATCGATGCACAAAAACAATGAAACTCTATGCGCCCACAGGTAACTATCTCAAAACCACACACTAGAATTATCCCCCAGTAACTTATGGTACCGCAGCTACGTGGGACATTTTATCAGGAAATTTTATCAAAGCACAATTTGAGCACCCAACCTTGGTGTCGATCGACTCCCATTGTTTTTCGATAGTGAGGCTAATGAGGCAAGCTGTTGGTGAGGTCGCTGTCTGTGTAGTCAGCAAATTCACTCAAACCTCCTCTTTTATTGCATTATACATTGCAGTGAAAGATATTTATGCAGATTTGGGACAAACTGTCACTTTAAGTTGTAAACTGTGATGGAAAGTCCCTCTGCTCCCCTAAAATCTGTGGCAGGGGCCTAATTGTTTGCTAGCTTTCTCTGAAACCTCCCAATGAAGCACAAACGCTAATAGGCCCATCAAAGACTCCTGGCTCCTGAATCTTATTAGCCATCTGCTCTACCCAGTAAATCTCAGTGGTCAGCATTTTTGTCTCAAGTGCAGTATCACCGTACCCAGGTTAGCCCCCCTTCCTGGAGAGGGGGGTGGTTTCATTTTTTTCATCCAGGCATTTCTGTGCATGAAATCCACTTAAACAGTCACGTTGCACTGGGGCAAATCAGGTTCAATATTTTGCAATCGTCATGTCCTCCCTAGGTATCATACCTACAACCTCAAAGCCAGTTGCTTTAATATCATGCTACACTGCCAACTTTACCTGTGTAGAAAATGACCTGTATAGTGAGGTGATGACCAGTGTTTTGGCTGCCAATCTGAGCTGAGGTTTGTCAGGCTTAACTTAAGAGGAGGGACAGCAGTGGCAACCTGTGAACAGGAAATACGGTCAGCTGGAAAGTCCTTCATCCGTCTCCCACTTCCGCGGCTCTCTGAAGAACACTTTCAGCCAGATGTACAGTGGTCTCCCCTTCCAGATGCGTACAACAGAGAAACATAATGGATGTTAGCTGGCTGTGTTCTTCATTTTTTTTTTTTAAGAACTTTGTGTGGCTTTGTTAGACCAACCAACCAGTGTTAGAGGGGGTTTAGCAAGCATGCAGTGGAAGCTTACAAAAAATATCTGTGAAAATATTGCTTTTTTCCTAGACACATGGTTTTCAGACATTTTACATGTGGAAAAAGCCGGTACTAACTTGCAAACCCAGAATTTAACACATGTGAACATATGTTTCATATGTGTTATGTAAAAAGCTGGCCTCACATGAAGCCACAAATTTTCACATGTGATAAAAAGCAACGTCACGTGTGAAATGTCTTTTCACATGTGAATTTAGCTATTTTCTCTATGAATTTTCCAATAAGGGTAAAAACCACTGGTTAAGCATTCATTAATTATATTTCTGGAAAAGTGTATGTGTAATCAAATACACAGTTAACTATAACCCATCCAGCTAAACCATAACTGACTGGAATTTGAATGAATTTGGGTCATCTAGGAAGTGACTTCAAAACCCTGACCGATGTTACCATGTACCAAACAAAAGTATTCAAAGTTTTCACAGCAAGTGAAAAATGTCATCTCAACCACCTCAAAGAAAAATAAAAGGAAAAGCACAAATAAGTAAAGAAAGGAATACCTAATAATCTGGCCAAGTATCACTAACCACTTAAGGCCTTTTCTACAGTTTTATTTGTCCTCTCCCAAAGTTTAAACGAGAACATTGGACACATTCCACTTGTTTGTTCAAATGTGTTTTATATACAATGGCCAACGAAAATACTGATGTGGGGCTGATTGGACCCAAATGTGATACAGTGGAGTCCGTAATCCATCAACGTCTTCATCTGTCTCCCTCAGGGCTCTGCCCCATTCCCCTGACAGCCACGTTCAGCCAGGGCACAAGACAGACGCTCTGTAATTAGGATGCTGGCGTGTGATTGGGTTTTCCCGCCTGTTGGCAGAGCCAGCGCAGGGTAACCATTCTTTATTTTTGCTATCCTCTCTGCAAAAGAACACAGCAACCCCTTAACCACCCCCCCCCCACTCCACCCACCCCCTCCTCCCCTGCCCCCACCAGTGACAACCCCCCCAAGCTCTGTAAAACGCGGCCAAAATCGGTCGCCAATATTTAAATTGTTTCCTCCCTAGGATCCTGTTGAAAACACATTATAACTTTGTAACTTTCCTCACTTACCGTACGTATGACGCATGGCTGAGCAAGGAGGCCCGTATCTGTTTCCAGGTTTGACGCCAAACTCCTGCTCTTTATTATCTGATCAGCTCAAGCATTCGCGGGATGTGACATTCTAGATAAATGCATAGATAAGATGGAGAATGGCAGCTGAGGACTCCTCTCGTGTCCCCACATAAATCGTTTCACCGTGATCCAATCTGAGAGTGAATTGCTGTTGGTGTACACAGCTAATTGGATAATTGAGCCGGGGTAATTGCTATAAACCAAAACCTGCATATGGAGCAGAATTCTGAGACATGAGTAAGAATGTGAACATCTGCTACAGACTGTGACATCACCCTTTGAGAAGCAGTCAGAGTGTGAATAGTTGGCCAGGAACCTTGGTCTTTAGCTCAGTGGGCTAACAGTATCCCTCGTTAGGTAGAGAGGGACCATGTGGTAGGACCATGGTATGGAATCTACAGCAGACCTGCCTGTATTAAACCTACACTGCAAACCCCCAGAGCCAGGATTCCTCACCCCAAATACAAGCCAGTGGTGAAAATCTACATCCATGGATGTTTTGATCATGTCTGGCAGAAAGATTAAATCGCGTTCTTTGTTTTTCCTATGAAAAATGCAGGAACTTGCTAAAGGCAGATCGGGGATCAGATTTGTTATTATATGATGTGCTAAATCAAAAGCACTGCAAGATGCCTCAGTATGTGGCATACACAGCATCTGATCTATCAGTGATTAATGGAAGGGCTTTTATTGGTGGTAGTAGATGTTTATTCTGTTAGTTACACACACATTGAACTGAACTGAGTAATCTAACATAATCTAACCACATGTTTCCTGTGTTTTTTGCTAAGATATTGTGTATATATATTAATCAAACTATGATTGGATTCAAATGTTTGAGTTGAATTACACAGCGAGCTGAAATGCGGGTGATTTTTGCACAGATTATTGCAAACAGACGCACTGAAATGTAAGGGGAAAGTTCTTGTTCAAATGCTATCTTCCAAGCAAATGGTAAACTAACTCAAGTCTTACCCAGTGTTCTGGACACTTTTCATATTTGCCAGGAACGTGAATCATGTTTTCATCCTTTATATGTTTAAATAAGCTGAAAGAGATACTCTACATGTTATCAAAATGCACTCCAGGGCGAGTATAAGGAATAGGATTTCGGGGTCCAGAGCTGTTCTTTCTGTTGCGATTCCTTCCGGCAGCGAAGATGGACATTTTCTCCCCCAAACTGAAAGCAGATGTAAAGCCTGGACAAGCGTACTGAGACTACAGCTCTGCTCAGTTCCCAGCCTTAACCACACTGTATTTATTTAACAAAAACCTCACAAAAAGCTTTCACCTCACAAATAAAACAAAAAAACATGCCCGGGATTTTTCTGATGAACATATGTACAGATGCAGTGGAAAACAACAACAGCGAAGAAAAATGAAGCAGTACTGAATGAGCTGAAGTTCTGAAGTGCAGCATGGAATTATGGGTGATTTATGTGACGGACACCCGTCGTTTACGTTCTGCACTACTGTAGTGGGGGAGGACGGTAAACAGATTACTCGCTCTGTTTTAAAGTCTGTAACTGATCCATGCTCAGCCTTTGAAATATTGCTTTTACTGGTAAAATCAAACAAAGATGTGTCTTTCTCCGAGGTATGAGGCTCCCTTATACACACACACAGACACACAAATCCATACACATGCAAAACATACATACATATGTTATTTACTGTTGAAAAGTCATGTGTGTATGCATATTTGTGTGTTTGTGTGTGAGTGTGTTCCATGCTTTCTGGCAGTGACATTTAATTATGGAAAGCAGAGTCAGCCAACCCCTGTCCTGGAGGGCTGTAGGTTGTACTGGTTTTTGTTGCTACTCAGCACTTAATTGATCAATTAGCACAGTTGATTACACAATTAACTCACCTCCCCTGGTTTCTTGAGTTTTAATTGGTTGGGTTGCTGATTTTAAATTGAAAACAAAAGCCAACACAGTCTTGATACTCTCCAGGTCCAGGGCTGGCTTAACCCCATGTTAAGTGTGGTATACACTGACTGTATACTCACAGAGCCTAGGGAGACAAAACTATATCCCATAATGCAATTTTTTCATGCAACTAGAATACATGTCATTGACTAAACAACTAAAGTCAATCAATGGGATATCCTACAGTATCCTACAGTACCATCTGTACAGTAAGGTCATTTTTGATAATAAGCTAATCCAGTCAAACATTACTTTATCAAAACAAAACTAATGGCAGAAGCAAGCAATGTTTACTTCATACTACCAGATATGCTCTAAGGGGAGTTAAACTCAAAGACAAGCCAGCTGCCTAGAGATGCCAATGAATAAACACTCCCGTTTAATATAAAAAACAACATACTTAACAAATATTTGATGAATTACATCAAAATACCCCTACAGTAAATACAGTCATAATGAGGTCATATCACACGCCAATATGTCAGTGAAAATATCCACTTAATGCAATGCCTTTCATTTTATTTGCCTTTTGCTTCAGCAAGTTACAATCAACAGCATCAATTATAATAACAATACCCTTCTAAAAATATTTACAAGACAATAAACTGTGCTCATGATTCTACAAGAAATGCATGAGTAAGACACAAATTATCGGTTCTGCAAACATGGCTCATATTTAACGAGATCTGATGATGCACTTACCCATGGCTAAAAAAGGTTTGGATAATTAAAGTTATGTTTTTAAAAATAAAATTTAAGTTCCGTGTTAAATGTTCCATAGTTGTAAGGCACATTAGATTCTGAATTTTGAGGAATGTCTTAACTAAATATTATGAAACAGAAAGACAACAAACACTCACAAATAGACCAACATCATTTTCCTTTTTCTTCCTAGATGGAAAATTCTCTCTCAGTGTATCATGTCTGAGAAACATCTGTCTAACTTCTACTCCCAGTGGCTTTGCTCAGCATTAGTTTGTGAATAATATCTGAAAGCAGGTAGGCAGCCCAAGAACAGAGAGGAGTTGTCAAGGCGAGTACTGTACATTACCTCAAAGTACAGTCAATGCCTGTTTTACAAGAGGCAAAATTTTATAACATTATTATATATTTAACATGAAATGAATTGGCAGCAAAAGTGATCAGCACAGCTAATTGTTCTACAGAAATAATAAAGTTTTTTAAATAAAAAGGGGTGAAATATTTATGAATTTGTAAACACACTTTCACAAAGCACAAGTCAGTTGCAGGTGAGACTCAGGGGCAGAGCTGCTTATTCAAAATGAACATGATTGCTTGACTTGAAAAGTGTTGACCAATAAAAATACTTCAACCCCTTGATTATGATCTCACTACTTTGTTGTGGATAGTGAGACTCTTTGGCTCGAAGGATATGGGAAGCCCCAGGGTAGCCCCACACAGCATCTACTGAAGTTCAGGTGTAGGTCACTGAAATTCAGTACTATTAATTTGAAGTTTTTTGACTTCACCATGGAGTCCAAACGTCAGCACCAGGAAGTGAAAAAGACCAAGAGATGCAACGGATGACTGTAGAATAAGGTTTCATCAGCCCAACTATGGGTGGAGCTACATAAATGTGTCAATCACTGACTTGCTTGTTCTAATCAAAATGTTTCCCTCTCCACAGCAAAGTGAAATCATTGGTCCAAATCAAAGAGCCACTCAATCTACGAGGGAAGGATCTCCCATTTTGTTCAATCAAACCTCTCTTTCTGACACTAACTTTCAGTGTCTATTTATCCATGGGCTAAAGAATCGGAACAAAAAATCACAGTTTCAAATGGCCAGAAAGTACAATGTACTTCTGTTGAACTTTTTGTCACTTTTGACCGGTTGCCACAATAAAAAGAGCATCCTTTTCATTGAGTGAGTTTGGCTGTGAAAGCTTATAAGAGTGTCCTACTACACATTTTCCATAAGATGGCGCTATTTTTCTGGACTGAATTGCCCTTCTGACACAGATCCCTTCACCATGCCACACAGTTAGCTGGTAAGGGAGAACCCTTTGAGGTTTCAAACTGATTGAGTGTGGCAGCAGAGAGTTTGGCAGTAAATGGCTGCTCTGAGCATGAAGTGCAGTTAATAACATGGCAGCTCCGAGCTGGACAGGTGAAACCACTGATGCCGAGTTTCCACAATTCAGTTTTTACTAACAAAATATGACTGTAGCTTTCTCAACAAGGGAGAAAGAAAACTGTTCTCCATACAGGTACATATGTTTCATAAATAAAACAATAAGAAGGCATTGTAAAGGCATTTTTTGGGAAGAAATTAGGTGTAGGTTTACTAACTGTGGGTTACTAACAAACTGTCTTACTAATCAGAGGGTAACTGATTTCTGATAAGTAGAAAAAATGAGCAGGAGCAGGAAAGCCAATTGTTGTTAAATTCCTGTATAGCATCCAGTAAAACAAACCACTGACAGGAAATCCCAGTTTTTCAAATAAACTTTGCTCTGTGCTTTTTATGCGTGAGGTGAAATTGTGAATAAGGCATGTGATTTACAGCACCAGTTGGAGTTAGCTACTTAATGTCTAATTTCATTAGACTCTTCATTATTATTTTGCTCTAAATTCCACAAATCTCTCTTTGAAAATATTTCAAAGGCAAACCAGTGCCTGAAAAGTAATTTTTCGAAATAATACATGCATTTTGATGCATTTTCCCGAGTACTGTGCACTTACCATTTCATAGTTATGGTGTATGCTGAGGAAACATAGAAATACATGCATAAATTCAACTCTCAGGTAACCAGGTCATTTTTGTTCAATGTTTACAATCTGTAGTGATTAATCTGAAAATTCAATATAATGCTGTTTGTAGCTGTACTGGCTTAAGTTGTCCATTCTCATAACACTCGTGGCTTTTATGGTTTATTTTATTTTTTCCAGCTTTCTCAATATTATTATCGAATATGTCATTTAACTCATGGTAAATGTGATTAAATGAGGAAGAGAATTTGTTTTAGTTTACCGTATCTGATCCTAGAACCCTGCTAAGTTTTTACATAACATAACAAATTAATTACAGCCGCTGTTTTTGAGAGATAATGTACTTGGACGAAGGAATAGACCATTGCTCTGTTATATGTCTGTATGAAACATTTTACATGCATGTCCATTGCTAATTTGTATGGGTCAAGCCTGTTAGCAATTACAATCATTGGTTTTTCATTGTTTGTTATGGTCTTCCAAGTTTAGTGACATTGTACAAATTATAAATATTACAATTTGAGTTCAGGATGTCTGCATGTAGTCCTCTAATTGCACATCTCAAACTGCTCATTTCATTGCAAAGGGCAAGAGTAAACAAAGACTAATGACCAAGAGGGGTTTTTGATGGATTAGGAGTCACATTGCCAGTCCAGACTGAAAATACAAAATAGTATTTAGAAAATTACAGAGGACATTTCATTCAGTATGAAGTGGACTACTGATTTTGCATAACATCTTCCCGATGGTTGTCTCTGAGATCCAATTTATTGAATCTTGCATCCAGAGTGTAGAGAGGAGACAAACATGCCTGTCCTACTCATAACTCATTTTTCATAGAAAAATGTATTTACTTTGTGATATTTCTTATCTGTGGTTTAATTTCTTTTTGTTTTGATATAGACTCTGTAGTCTTTGCTCACTGCCTAATCTGTGCATAGTGAAATACTAGAATCTCATCAACAACATTGCCTTCATAATCTTTCCTCAGACCAGAGATTATGAAACACCTCTCTTAGGCAAGATGGCGCTAGAAGTAGGAGACCCAATGGCAGCTGTTTTGTATTTTTTGTGTTGTTTTGCACACTGCATTTATTGTACTGTGTGTATGATTGCCCTATGAGTGAGCTGCATGCCCATACAGATTCTATCATACTGTGAACATATGGCAATAAAAGCATTTGATTTGTTGCTCCATTGATGAGCACATGAGGTAGTCGTGTCTTTCTAGCCTGAGCTGTTGCGGATGACTTGCAGATGGACACGTCGAGACAAAAGGAGCAGAGAGCTGTTCTGCATTCTCGCCTCTGGTCCTCTGGCTGCTGGGACGGTCCATGCCACATCGTCACTTTTCTCAGCAATATCACTTGACATGAGAGATTCTGTATCTGTGCGAAGTTCTGGAGGCCGAGGGCTGTGCTGGAACCACAAACAGGAGAAAGCAATAACAGTGAAAACAAAGGAAACTTCACAAAACGTTATCCGAAAGAAAAATAAAATAGTTACCGTGAATTAGCCAAGTGCTACAGTTATGTGCCAAAGATCTATTGGCACCTGTATTAGCAGGTTTCGTTGCCAATCAAATTGTGTTATAACCCTGACAAGGTCATACCCTACATGCAATGTATTAATAGCAATCAATAATGTTTCTGGGTGGATGCCTGACCGACTCGATCCATGTAGATCTTGCCTGTGTTTTATTATTACTTGTGTTAAGGCACCAGGATGGTCGGACCACCATCGCTGTGCGGACAGAGCAGAGCTTCAGAACAGGCCTGAAATTAATCACGAATCAACTGCCAGGGGTTTGGATGTCACCACAAATGCAGTGTGGCAGCCCTTTGACTTCTTCCGTGGTGGTCCTGGAGCCCTTCGAACAGCCTCCATCACATCTAAAGTACCATAAAACAAAGCACCAAAAAAAGTCCTGAAATTTATTGAAATGAAAATAGGCCCATTAAAAGTGTGTACTGACTCTTTCACTCAAGGCATGTGGAGAGGATGAAGGTTCTCTTTTACTTGGTATCAGTTCTACCATGTGCTTATTCAGGCTAAGGTATTTGGGCCATGTTCATGACAATAAATAATAATTTTAAAAAAATACATTGGATGGTTCCGTCCAGATTCTTCCCCTAAAATTCAATTTCCACCAGATCAAATATTGTGTGGATATGATCATACATGGACATGATCCAAACTCTCTGGAAGAGTCTGACATAAACAGAACTTCAGACATACATTAATCCAAGGTACATACTGCAGGTATTCTGTGCTACGAGACAACCTGCTTTTCAAAATTCTCTTATCACAGAATATCAGGAATGTTCTAGAAGATTAAAAACAAAGTTTATTAAAAGTTAAAAAACCACCTGGTTTAGTCATTGAAATTATTACTTTCAAATTTTTCCTTTATTGTTGTTGGTGCCTGTTAAAAGAAAAAGATTTTTGTCTATTACTGAGCAGACAAAAATCTTTCTGCGAATTTACGGAATTCATTTTATTAATAATGTAGTTTTCTAAACAAATGGTGTTAACAATGTAAATAATATATGTGAATGAAGAAGGTGGTTACACATATGCACTTACTGAGAACAAAGGAAGTGTGTGAGTATCCCTCGTGATATATGTTCAGTTCAGACCTCTTACGAGTGACAGTGCTTGGCATTTACATCACAAGAAATACCCTTATTCCATTACAATATAAAAACCCAGGAAAAGCAGCTAATTGTATTACAGCATGTATATGGCTTTACATACATGTATAAAATGTAACCAGGGAAAGAAACATGGCTGCCTTTTAAAACACATGGTCCAGCCATTCCATTCTCCAAGTGGACCAAGATGCTGTACTGTAAATTATGACAGTACAGAATAATATTTATACCTTTGTAGATGAAAGGCCTTTAAAGCAGCCTTTACAGATGACTCTGGTAGTGCTGGTCAGACCTGAACCCATTTCAGCATGAGCTCCAGGAACTAATGCACTGTGCATTAGGACCAGTCTCTCCAAAGCTCCCACCCCCTCCCCTTATTTAAGACTGCTGTTCGACTCCAGCGAGTGGCTGTGCTTCTCTGTCTGGATCACATTAAAATGATTCAAGGAATTGTTCTACGTCATGCATCCATTTCAAATGTTGATTTACAGGAAACAGTCGGGGTGGCCCATGTGGGAGAGTTTTTTCCTTTTCTTTTTTTTGTTAGGAATGTCCGATAAAAGCATGAATTTTGCACCGATGTGATTTCAGGACAAACTTTTTGGGTTGAAGTACTTCCTTTCTTGTTTATGCTTCTATGGGTTGAGGGCTAACACACAGCACACACAAACATAAACACACACACACTTTTTATTTTGTTATGGCTTACCTACTCTTCCCCACTAAGACGAGAAAAGGTGTGAACTCACCTGCAAGAAGAGGAGGAGTTGAGGAGAATGGAGGTTTTGAGAGTGCGCCAAGGTGCTAATGGGGAAGAAAACGAATCACCTGTCTCTTCTACTTCAAAACTCTGACCAGAGTTGCCCAAGGAATTGCAAGTTTTTTTTTTTATTTTTGGTCATAATATAATAAATGAATGACTCCTTGAATGGATATGAAGAAAAGCCACAACAGGCCTTCAGATTGGGCTGGTGTGGCTTGTTTCTTTTATACATTCTCCATACACACATTTTCAACCCATTTCCTTATATAACACAACATTTGCTCACAATACTTAGGGTCTAATGATTGGGGTCATACCAAAGCAGACTATACTCTGAATTAAAACAAGACTTCCAGAACCTGGGTACAGTAATTTTTCCAATGGCAAAGCTGGTCTTCATTTGTACTTAATTTTTAGCCTCGTAATTTGGAAAAACATTACACAGAGAGCGAGAGTAACACCCTTTCCACTTTACTAAAAAAAAAAAAAAAAACTGAATCTTCATTTTAACTGTTTATTGACATGTCTGTGAAGAATCCCAGCATATCTGTCATTTCACCAAATGGACAAAGAAGTGTTGTGAACGATTTCCTGTTAATGGATCCAACAAAAAAACTGTGGTCAATGCATTATAAAAACTGAAGTAAAATGCAGTTGCAATCAATTTGTTCCTTGGCTATGTGAGATGTTACATTAATTTCCATGAGTTCAGTGATTTATTTCACATTGGTTTATTATCAGTTTACAGACATGTAGTAAGTATTAATTATTAAATACAACATGTTTTCTTTTGAAAAAAAATCACAAAAGATTTAACATGCTGTACAAGAAAGTGCTGTTTAAAAATAGATATGTACACCTTGCAAACACTTCTGACTCCAGTCAAACCATAGTTTTAAAAATAGAATCCAGATATTAACTAGATAGTATCTGACAGCAGAAGAATATAATTAAATACATACGTTTTTTTATGTTGCGTAGTCTCAACTGCAAATCATCCAGAGTGTGTAATACTACATGCATTAACAGATTATACATTTGCACACTGACCACAGTCAATGACAACCATATCAGCACAGTCAGACTGAGCAGACACTATAAGTACCTTTTTCAACAGCAGCGAATACAATAATTCGTATGCATACATCGATGTGTATATCTGAAGTTTCCACAAACAGGGATACCTGCTTAACCAGTGGAGGTGAACAGAATCATTTCCTGAACTGTCTTTATTCTTGAAAGGAAATACACTCTGTATAGATTATAACCAGTGATTAATCTGTCTTTAGACAATTTATATGTTTGACCATTGCTTTTAGTTTTTCAAAATGTTCTTTATATTGGATGTAAGTGACTTCCTCACAGTAGTCTTTCCCTTCCATGAACACTTTATTCATCACGTAAAACATACAACTTATAGGTTAACAATGAATACACATCTTTAAGGATTTTAGTCCATAATTATTGTTTGAGGTTTGAGAAAAAATAGTTGTTTTCACTGTTCCTCCATTTCTATGAGTAAATGCAGCTGTGGAGACTAAAAACAACTGGGTTTCAAGTTTAAGAACAGTCCTGTTTCAATCTGCCGAAACAAAGAGCTTGTGGAATACCGCGGGGGTCTTCGTTTTTTTCCTTTTACAAATCTCATTATAGAACAATTCTGAAATACTTGAAATAAAAAACAAACAATCCAAACCGTTACTGTAATATGACAATCATTTTTGATCATTTAAAAAGTGTAATAAATTGCTGCTTATTTTGAAATAGGCAGCTAAATATGAGTGCTGAAAGCCAGATTCTGGTCCAAATGGAATATCATTGCACAAAGTGAATTTTGTTATAATGAAGGTCTGTGAATGCATGCTGTTGACACAATGCATCATGGGAATTTTATGTTCCACAATCTCATTAGTGTCCTGGAACTCAGACATAGGGGTGCTCAAAGGCCAAAATGACAGAAAATAGCCATAAATTAAAACTCACATTAATGCTCATTTTAACAGGACATTCATTAATGAGAGAATATGAAATATTGGGAACTAACCCAGTTCTATGACCAAAAAACCTTGTCCTCTGTCTCATTATATTTGCTCAGAAAATAACATTTGTTATTTTATTACTAAAATATTGAAAAAGTGGTCTGAAATTAATTCTAATGAGATGTAATCTCAGAACCCAGATGGTCAGGTCTTGAGAATTCTCAAAACACTTTCCCTTTACCATCTGGGAACAGCACTTACTGTAGCAGCAATAGGTACGCCAGGGATGTGCCAGTTTAGACATCTGTGGTCTAGATGTGTTATGCGCTAAGGTAACACCGTTTGACACATGCCTCCTCTCCTTATTCAATCACTTCCCTCTGTTTCATAGTCCCCACTTTTTCCTTCACCGCACTTTCACTGACTTGTTGCAAATGTTTTTGTAAATGTCAGTTAAGTCCCAAAAGTGGGCAAGGTTATCTCTCCCCACTGCACTGCTTTCTCCAGGCTTTACAGAGGACAGCTCTGATCCTGGCACGCAAGGCTAACTTAGGAGACACCGCTTTCTGTTTAGAGTGTAAACAGCCTACACTTGTATTTCCCCGTCGCTGATAATGGAGGGGCGGGGGATAGGCCTGGTGGGCGGGGCGTGGAGCCCAGTCTCTGACACCACAGGGGAAGCGTTGGGGGTTCGGATGGTGAGCAGGGAGAGGGCTGGGGAGAAGCTGGGGGTCATGATGGAAGGGGTGAGGCCCGTGTTTCTGGCCAGGGGGGAGTAGGAGTATTTGGGGAAGGAGGGCCTCCGGGTGAGGATGGGAGCCACCCTCGAGGGGGGCATCTTCGGGGGCACGGTACGCAGACCTGGCTGGGCCACGGAGGTAATGAGGGGTGGTGGGCGAAGAGTCCTGCAAGGCTGGTCCTCCTCCTCCAACTCCAGCTCCTCCTCATCAGGCAGCTGGCCGAGTTCAGAGAAGACGGAGGCAAGGGGCTGGAAGCGGGGCTCCCAGTTCAGGAGGTAGTCCCAGCCGTAGCTACCCCGCAGTTCCTCGTCAGCGCAGACGAGTGAGGTCAGGGACCCATCCAAATCTGCCGCTGAAATCGTGGCATGGGTGTACCCCTCCAGCCCCGCCCCGTCACCCCCGTCCCTCACAGCCAGTACAATTGGCCGTGGTCTTGGCAGCATCATCTCCTCGCCCCCACCCTCCTCCCTGAAATTGTGGAGGCTCTCAGAGCTCTCCATGACTCTGCCCTTGGAGACCATAGTAACCATATTGCCTACGGCAACTCCCGGATATTCTTCCCTCATTGCTGCCCCCACCCCTGTGGCCTCTTCCAATTGGCAGGACAGTGAGTCAGAGTCCTGTGGCACCCCGGAGTCAGGCACACGGGAGTCCCTCCCGCTCTGGCAGGAACCAGGGTGCTCATTGATCATTTTGATCTCCTCATCCTCTGCAGTCTCCCCCTCTGCTGAGCCCCGCCCACTCGAGTCCGAGTGCCTGTAGGGGTTGGCCAGCAGCTCCCTCTTAGCCCGGATGTCCACCAGGCCTCTCAGATCCTGGAGGCCAATTCCGTCAGGCACATCGCCAGGGATGAATTTCATTTTCTCAGATCCGTCCAGGCCACGGTTTAGGCTTGAAGCCCTCCTGGGAGCAGACTTTTTCATTGCAGCTTCTTTTCGCTTGAACCTCAGGACCAGGAAGATGAAGAAGACAAGGAGGACGAGGAGGATGAGCAGGAACACACCAAGGCTTACAGTCTGGGCACTGAGGGTCATGCCAGGAGGTAACGGAGCAGAGTTGGAGATGTTGACTATCACCAGGCAGGAGGCTGACCTGGAGTCCAGCTTGGGGCTTCTGGCTGTCACCAGTAAGTCCACTAGGTCCTCCCCCAAGCCACTGCTTCTGCGTTTGTACACAGTGGCCAACAAGTATATGGCACCGCTGGTTTTATTGACGGAAAAACACGGGGAAGGGTTGGTGAGTGCATACTCCAGAACACCATCCTGTCCCGCATCCTGATCTGTGGCCGTCACCTGGCCGATGCTCTGCCCCGCCCTGGCATTTTCCGGCAGGTGGAAGAGGTACTGCTGGCGGGTGAAGACAGGGCTGAACTCGTCCGCCCCTTCAATAGAGATCTGAACCCTCACAGTGGCCGTTTGGTCGCCTGTGTCCCTGGCCTCCACCAGGAAGCAGTACTCACGCTCGCGCTCATAGTCAAAGGTCTGCCGGGTGTGGATGTCACCAGTCAGTGCGTCTACAGAAAAGGCCTCCTTCCGGTCGGGGCTTCCACTGCCATAGTCCAGGAAGCAAGGTGACAGGATAGAGTAGGCGAGCTGACCATAGGGGCCAGCATCACGGTCGATTGCATGGACGGTGCATGCCAGGGAGAAGGCAGGCTGGTTTTCGGTTATAGAGCAGTTGACCGTGGAGAAAGCAAAGTATGGGGAGTTGTCGTTCTCGTCCAGCACAGAGATGTAGAGCACAGCAAAGGCCACATTCCTGCTACCCCCTGACTGGTCATTATTGCCATCAGAGGCCTGGACAGTCAGGGTGAACTTGGCGTCCTCCTCATAGTCCAGACTCCGGTTAACCTCCACCACGCCCGTGAGCCGGTCCAGCCTGAAGAGTCCCTTCCCATTCCCAGAGATGATATCATACCTGACCTGAGCATTTGACCCTTCGTCTGGGTCATGGGCAGAAAGCTGTGCCACCTTGGTGCCAATTGAGCTGCCTTCACTCACCTTTGCCTGGTACTCGGGGCTGCCGAACTCGGGCGCATTGTCATTGACATCCAGCACGGTCACGGAGATCGTTGTAGACCCATTGAGTGGCGGCGTGCCTCTGTCTGAGGCAGTCACAGTCAGAGTATGGTTAGCAGAGGTCTCACGGTCCAGCCTACCACACAGGACCAGCCTGGCCACAGGCCTCTGCTGCCCTTCACTCTGCTGAGCCGTGCTGGCCTCCAGGCAGAATCCCCTTGCCTCGTTGCCCCCAGTGATGACGTAGTCCACAAATGCATTTTCAGGGGACCAGTCCCCATCGTCAGCCTGCAGAACCAGCAGGGTGGTGCCCATTGGGGAGTCCTCGGACACGCTCACCTGGTAGGACGCGTGCTGGAAGCAAGGGGCGTGGTCATTGGCATCCTGCACATGCACTTCTACTGACGTCACGGCACTCAGAGGCGGGTCCCCTCCGTCCCGAGCTTCCACCAGGAGCTGGATGACATTACCATTTGTTATGTATGTCAACGGCTTGTTGGTGAAGATCGACCCTGCAGGACAAAGAAGGATCATATCAGGAAACGGGATGGATTTTCATATAATCCTTGTGGCCCTCACCTGCTTCAGTCTTTCTGCCACGCTGCTGAATACCTCTATCTCACAACCACTCTGTTTGATCTTTATCATGCTGTTTCAAACCCTTTTGACCACATTTTTCACTCTTACTCAATGAATTCCTAAAAGCAGACTGTGTTCCCTCAGATTATGATACAGCGTTTGTACCTGCTACCACATGGACAATGAGAATATGACCCTGCCTTTATATAGATGATGACAGCATGCCAGGTGTCTTTCATTAACAATGGGAGAATGCCATTCTGAGTTTGATTTATGACCGTTTTTAAATTAGTTTTGTTTAGTGTTTTGCATTTCCTGTTATTATGTATTTAGTTTGGAAGCACAACTGTGGTAACATCATTTGATAGGAAAAAATGATGCGGGATCACGTTACAGGGACTTTTTCAGTGAGGATAAGACAAGATACTTGTAAACGCAAAATCCTCAGTTGTTAAGACAAGATTCTTCTAATCTTCTGCTGACGCAAACTTCTCTTCCCATGTGTCACTCTTGAAAGACACATGCAATAAACATTTCACTTTCAGCAATTAGGGCTTTGCCCTCCAAGCATAAGAAGAAAAAAACTAATGTAAATCATGCTTAAATGAGAAACTGCCTGACAGGTTTCCATGACGCAGAGGCGGATTGCACCCCGCGCCCTGTAATCCATCATCCGCTATCTGTGATTCCGACTGCGGTAATTTTACAGCGCTACGCTAACAAAACAATACAAGACCACTTCTGAAGACGAGTGTCACACTGTGTGGTTTTCTTACATTATTTTCTGTCATCGTCCCTCCGCTGTGTTGGATTCACACATCAGAGCTTGAACTGCATAAACTACGGAGACCGAGAATCCGCTGTGAAATGCTGATATACTACAGAACTCTGGATGTGAAGAACCATGACAGAACTGGGCATGTTATTCTCTTTTCTTGGCAAACATCCTTTTTGCACAGGCACAAGCTAGTCCACTGGCACTGCCTTGAGGTGATTCCTTTATTCGTTTTTTAAAAATATTTTAAAGTATGAATGTCTGCCAGAAAATGCTGAATCATGAACTCTGCAAAATACATCATGTTAACTTCAACTGATCCCCAAGGCTTTTAGCCACAACGTGCCTGTGACACTGGCCACGTCCAAAATTTCCACATCGCAGCATCTCAACTACATGAGTCTACTTGAGGACAGATGAATAATCTGTTCTTTTTCCATGTTTACATAAGGATTCTTAAACCACGGTCCTGGGGAGACATAGTAACAGCTGAATTTGGTGTTTCAGAACTTGGTTTATGCTTGGTTTCACCAATTAGCTAGAGTCAACACACCTTTTTAACTAATTCCTAAACTGGCTGCTGATTGACAGGGGCCAAAAATTAACATTCTGCAGACACCGTGGACCTCCAGGCCTGGAGTTTGCGATCCCTGGTGCATATCATATCAGTGTATATGGCAAACTGGGACACACAAACAAAAATGTGGATTACCATTCTCTGGATTAATGTAGTAGCCCTTCATTGAGGAACTGAGGAGTCTATAGGAAACCTTTCCATTGAGGCCAGAGTCTCTGTCAGTGGCAGACAGAGCCAATACAAAGGTGTTCACAGAAGAGAGCTCCGGCAACACAACCTGCAGGTGAATGCAGAAGAGAGCACAGATTAAGATTTCCTTTTATTCCCCATTTTCATGGAAATTATTTTCTTGGGGTCAGCACATACAAGGAAAATAAGAAGGCCAGAGAGAACTGGAGAGTACAAAAACTACATGAAAACCACACAATTACAACCTGCTGCCTGTCAAAGCATCAATATCAATAAGGATACTTTAACTAAAGTAAACAAAAATACTGACGGCGAGAGGTTGGTATAAACAAGAGATACATGAAAAAAAAGGTAAGCAATGAAATTAAAAATACACAGAACAATATTTCATGTAAAACAACCTGGTAGGCCTCCTCGGAGAAGACCGGCGGGTTGTCGTTGATGTCTAGAACCTTGACAGTAATGTTGGCCTCCGTCTGGTGGATAGAGTCCGAGGCCTGAACCCTCAGGGTGTAACTGGTGGCCTCCTCATGGTCCAGCGTTTGGGTCAACGTGATGACCCCTGTGAAGGGGTCGACGGCAAAGCGCCCGCCCCCACTCTCAGCCAAACTGTATGTCACTGTGGAGCTCAGATCCACGTCATTGGCTGCCACCTGGGTGACCACATAACCGGCAGGCAGATCTGACCAACCAGAAGAGACAGAAGATGTCATAGTGACAGGTGGTAGGTGGGTATGGTGTCAGTAACCCAGTAACATAGGGCTATTGGCAGCAGGATCCACCAATTACAACAGGACTTTTCAACTCCAGGCCTTAAAAGTTAACTAATTAGTAAAATAGACAGGTGCAGAGTAAGGTTAGAGTCAACACCTGAAGACAATGAAACCCTCAAGACCTGGAGTTAAATATCACAATCTTGTCTGAGCAAAAAAAAAAAAAAAATGTTTTTGTACTTCAAAGTGAAACACACAGATGTATTCAAATCACTGAGTCAATGACACTTATTGTTATCCTCACGTTCCTACTAATTGTCAAAGGTATCTGTTCCTTTTCCCCTCTTTATAATAAACACTGATAACATTCCTTCCCTGAAATTTAAGAAATCTGTGGAATAAAGAATGTATTTACATTAGCATTCCTGCAGTCTCTATCCCCTGTCCGTGCTCAGAAGGCCAGTAAGAAAAAAAGGTTTGAATAACACACAGCCCACCTTTGATGAATTTATACATCACCCTCCTTGGAATTCAACACATTAGGGATTCAGCAAAAATGAAAAATAAAAAGACATTTAATTTTTGTTTTGAACTCATGAGTCTATTGTAATAAGATGTTGTATTACTGATATGCTGTGTTGCTGTGATGCTTTCAAAATGACTCCATCTGTCCATCTGCTAATTAAGTTACATTTTTGTGGAATAGGAGGGATTTTTGGGGGTATTGTAAATGTATGTATGTAAGAGGACACAGGGGCTGCAGCTGTCTAGCTAAGCCTGGTATAAAACCGTGCATAGCCCCTGTGAAATAATGAATAAATTAAATTTTGCTTACTCTCTGCTATAAGCACTGGATCCATGGGGGGGATGGACGGGCTGTTGTCATTGACGTCCACCACCTGGACCCTCACAGTGGTGGTGGCCGTCAGGGGGGGGCTCCCTCTGTCCACAGCCTGTAGCACCAGCCTGTCAGAGTGAAACACAATGCTGATACTCCAACATGGAAAGAGCGCATAATGGAACACAACCTAAATGACATGGACATAATCAGCAAAGCGTATCTAACAACATGGACGCACGCAGTGCTCAGGATCCATGACCATGAGGCATCCCAGAGAACGAGTGCTACTCTAGGATCAGGTTTCCCCTGATCACACCTTACATCCACTTTATCAGGAGCTGAGATGCTAAACTGACCTGAGAACAGCACTCTTGTTTTAGCAGGCTTTCACAATGGCCCCACTTCCTTGTTAAACTGAACTTTTGCGGAAGAAGTATGGTTTGGAGGCACTGGGACAACTTACTTGTAAGAAGACACAATCTCCCGATCAAGGACGTCGTTGGTAGCCAGTATTCCCCGTGTGGAGTCGATGACAAATGCGTTGTTATGATTCCCAGACAAGATGGAGTAGTTTACCTGTCCGTGCACGCCACTGTCAGCATCCAACGCAAACACCTGCAGAATTGGGAACAGGTTAGCCTTGGATCCTAGACGGTCAAAGCACAAGACACTCTTGCCTTACTATCTGGGAACAGTAATTTACTGTACTAACGTTTGGCAGGAGAGATGCGATTTTTTTGACTAATCAGGAGATATTTATTTTTGGACCCTTAAAGTCTCATGGGCTACCCCTGGCTGAAGCATTTACAGTCTGAAAATAAGCATTTCATGATTAATCAGGAAAAAAATCAGGTTCCACTACTGTGACATAACATTATTTGCAATGCTCAAGGCTTGCTCAAGGCTAGTAACAGCTTAATCCACAGTGCAAACAAAATGGCCACCCCCTTTTTAGTGTATACAGAGCTGGAGTTACCTGCATGACATAGGTGTTGTGTATCTGCCCCTCCCACACGGCGGTTTTATAGTACTGCTGCTCAAACATGGGCGTGTTGTCATTCACGTCCAGCAGGGCGATGGTGACCCGGCAGTGGGCCGTCTGCCACCCATTATCAGCGAGAACCACCAAGTGGACCCTGCGCCTCTCCTCAAAGTCCAGATGGCTCGGATCCTTCACCAAGATATCACCTGTAACACCCCAAAATCACACCTTAATCTTACGCATTACAAACCATTTAGGCATACATCAGTGGCTTGTATAAATATAAATAAACCACTGAATCAACAAATTATTGCCATTCATAATTGATATACCATTTATTACCATATTCTTACAAGGTAACAGGAATATGTCAATCAAAAGTATATGCATGAAATGTATATAAAGTTGGATCAATGGTATGCGATAAGTTGGATCAATGGTGAGTCTTAATTTCATCTATGAAACTAAGACTAACAGCAATTGTGAAATTATTGAACCTTAACAGCAAACTCTAAATTCACACCTTCAATAGCCTAACTCCTTATGGAATAAATTATTACTGTTCTAAAACCATTTCCTTATCGAACTTATTTTATGCAGGTTTTGGGACTAACCCAACATGAATAAGTGAATCGAAGTATGATTGTTCTGTATACTTTTTTCTTGGTATTATCTCATTAATATGTAAAATAAAGACGGTGGTTTGTTCAGTTTTGTTTGGTGCATGCTTCTAAGATGTGATAGAACAGTTATTACAATGTGTTAGTAATTACACTAAAATAATTCAAGCTCAAGAGAGACCTGTGACCCCACAGGAATGCCACTGTTGAGGAGACCACCGGAGAGCCCAAAAGAATCCTTGGGACCAGACGCATTTAGCTAATTTGAGCTTTGTCGTTACATAATGGGCAAAGACTGAGCAAGGTGAAATGAGGCTGGTTTTTCGTCGTTCTGCAGAAATGTTTGAGAAAGTCTTTTGGAAGGAGGCCTGCCTCACGTCCGCCTCAAGGGGTTGCGGATTGTGGACAGATGTTTGTGTTCTTCGCACAATCCTATGGTGGAAGATCCACAACAGACACACATGAAAGGAATCATCTTGTCAAAAATAATTTACCCAAAACCAGATAAAAATGAAACTATTTTAAACTGTTGGGCTTAGCTTTCTTAACTCTTGCTTTAAAAGACTGCTGTGCTACAGGACAGCGCCTTATGCTTGCATTTGACAAATGTGTATTACGGAGGACTGTATAATTACATGCTCCTGTTAGCGACAAACAACCGGGGGGGGCACAATGTAGCCTATGACACAGGACACATGACTCAATGTACCTTCTTCAGCAGCCTCAGCCATGAATGACCCCCTCACATACACCCTGCCCCCCCACTGGCCGACTCACACAAAAGAAATGTTTCATCGAGGGGGAACAACAGAGGCCCGATAGTATAAGAAAGGCCCCAGTAGAC
Organism: Albula goreensis; assembly: GCA_022829145.1. NCBI lineage: Eukaryota > Metazoa > Chordata > Actinopteri > Albuliformes > Albulidae > Albula > Albula goreensis. The sequence goes on from CM040758.1 coordinate 10,817,323, forward strand.
AAAAAAAATCCAAGAGAGGGATTTAATTGTTTTTGGGAAAATAATCTGAGGAAAAGCGAAAGGACGTTATTAGCCTGATTGGAAGAACAGGACGGAATGCTGGACGGACATGTCGGCTGCGCGCTCTTGGCCCGTGAAACAGGCCCTGAGCGAGACTGCGCGTTCGTTACCAGGTTCCACTGGGAGGTTATCGAGGAGGAACGTGCTAGGAGCCGGTGCCAAGCTCTGGTAACACAGAATGGGTTCGCATCCAGCGCTGTCTTGTGTGGTTTGCTGTGTTGGAAAACAGGCTCTTGCTACATATCCGGATGACAGCACACTTCAGCAGCTGGGTCTCACCGTTGTGTGTGTGGATGGAAAACGCTCCATCTTCGTTGCCGCTGAAGATGCTGTACTCGATTCTACGTCCATCTGGGCTTCGGTCTTCAGCGACAACGTTTGCAACCCATGAACCTGACACAAGAATGAAGTCAAATGAAAACATTTTCAATGGTAAATCCTCAAGGGAATGTGGCCTTAGCCTTTTTATAGTGCACAAACAACACATAAATTAAATAAATATTACAGTCAGGGATTTAGCAACTACTATTGCCCAACTTGAATTTTTATATATGACCAAATTATTCTCATGTAATACTTTGCTTAAGGATGTAATGACAGCACAATTCCACTCTTGGGAATCAAGTCTGCAGCCTCTGAGTTACTAGCCCAGTTCCTTAACCATTGCACTACGCTGCCAATCCATGCTAAATTCAATAGAGGTTATTGTGGTTCTGTACCGGCTTTGCTGTTCTCTGGTATGGCTGCTTCATACACTTGCTCAGTGAACTGTAGTCCTTCTTCCTCTCCTAGCAGGTGTACGAGTACAAGGCAGGTGGAGGAGAGCGCTGGAGTACCCCTGTCAGTCACCACCACCCGGAGGAGCCTCATGCCGAAGAAGCCGGAGGGCAGGGGTGACTTCAGCCAAACCTCCCCTGTTTCGGCGCCCACCTCAAAGACCATGTCTGGCTCACTCAAGCTGAACACCACCGTCCCATTCTCACCCATGTCAGCATCCAGGGCCCTCACAGTGGCGACGGTGTGGTTCACGATGGTCTCTGCTGAGATAGCGGCGCTCACTGGGCTCTGGGCACACATGGGGGCGTTATCGTTGATATCCTCGACATGGACTGTTACCTTAGCGATGGAGCTCTTTGGCCCCCTGGTGCAGCCATCAGTGGCCATCGCCCAGAATGTGTACTGGGGCCGCACCTCACGGTCAAGCGTCCTGGCAGTCCTGATTGTTCCGGACTGTGCGTTGACTGTGAACGCTCCGAATGTGTCGTCAACCAGAGAGAAGGTCACCTCACCGCTGGGGCCCTCGTCACCGTCAGCGGCCTCCAGCCGTGTGACCTCAAATCCTGCCGGCAGGCCCTCTCTGACGGAAGCCCGGTAGCTCTTCTGGGTGAAAGTGGGGGTGTTGTCATTTTCGTCCAGGACTAGCACGTGTAGCTGGGCCGTGGAGCTCCGGGGAAAGGGGCCCTGGTCTCTGGCCTCAATGATCAGCGTGTAGTTGCTCCTCTGCTCTCTGTCCAGGCTTTTCTTTGTGCTGACCGCTCCGCTTGTCATGTTGATGGTGAAAAAATCATCAATGTCCTCACCTGGAAGAGGTAAAGTACACTCCACCATCAATTCAATTGCTGCACACCATTTATGTAAAATATCAATATCAGCAATAGCACAAATGAACAGCATTCTTGGTCATTCTTGATAGTGTTCATTTTTCCTGTTTAGTCCGGAAATACTGGTTTTCCACTGTTACCATAAACATCTCAACCAGAGGACAGAGCTCTTTGGTATGTCATAAACTCAGGCATCAGTCAATGTTTTCATACTCTTGTGAGTAGTGCCTTCAACTCTTTCTGACATCCCTGTTCATGGTAGGGTGTGTGGGATTGCTACTCACCCTGTATGCTGTAGTGGATGGTGCCGTTGGGTCCAGCATCAGGGTCCCCTGCCTGGGCCGTGTGCAGGGTGCTGGGGGGGAGGTTCTCTGGGACCCGGATCAGGAAGGAGGGCTGCATGAATTCGGGGGTGTTGTCATTTTCATCCAGCACAGAGCACAGGACCGTGGTGGTGCTGGAGAGAGGCTGGAAACCACTGTCCCGACCCAGTACTGCAGGGGGCAGCAGAGAGGGACATCATGAGTGGCCTAGATAGTGGGCTTACTTCTGCCACCATTAGGTTATATGGCAGTTGGGACACAGGAGTCTGGCTGTCTGTCTGTGAGCAGGTTAACTGAATTTTCTGCAGCTTTGGAAGAATCTTGACAAAACTCCTGGGAGTTGCTGGAGATCTACAGCAATGGTGTTCAGTCTTATTAGAGAAAGACAGGTGGGGCTGAGGGTTTTGTTCTATTCAAGCATTATAACACCTGGATCAACAAACTACCAATCGTAGTCTTAAATCAACAGTGTCCTGCTCTGATAACACTGGACACTTCTGGTAAAGACTACCGTGCTGACAGTTTTCACATGGTCTTCAGCTATTGGTCTGCTGAATCACAGCTGTTCACCAATCCTTGGCCAGTGTTCTGTCATTATTTTCTACCACACTTCTCTGCTATTGTCTGCGTCTTCAGTCTTACACCATTGATCTTTATCAAAATGCGCAGAAATAGTGTCCTGCCATTGACATTTACCACAATTTTCATACAGGATTTCACCACTTCAGCTAAAGTTCTCTTGACTACAGGCCTCTGGCAGTATTCTATTACAATCTTTCTCCATACTCCAATACCACAGAACTTCAGGAGCATATTTTCCCCCATTTTAATTTGTGGATTTTGAAACATTTCCAAGATCAGAAGACTAATTTGTCCACATCTAACAGCTCCTGATGGCTACGGGTCAAAAAAAATGGAGCTGGTCATAAAACAAGACTATTTTATTCATGTTCATTGCTGTGCCAGTGGAAAATTACCCTTTAAGTTTTTTACATTTCTCACTTAGCAGTGCTGCCTACGGTCCAGGTCACATTTCTCCTTATTGAATTTCTGTGGGTTTTTTTTTTTATGGAATTGTTGAACACATTCCATGTTCCACATTCTATATTCCAGACTATACAACCTGGACAGTAAACATATGTGACAGGGCTTTATAAGAAAACAATTTATTGGGTTTTTTGGATTCAGCACCATATCAAACAATATTGAAAGAATGTGAACTGGCAAAAGCAATAATAAATAGCAATACGTGAACATAAGTTAACTGAACACACGTGTGTCAACTAATCCTAAACCTCTACATTTCCTTCACATAAAACTGGGAAATTTTAAATTAATGTGATGAGTAACGCTGCTTATTCTCCATGGGTAGCTGCAGCATGGTAGGACTGTCAAGGCTAAAAGTGTGCTCAAAAAATATTTGAGATATTTTATTAAAGTCTGCAGTGGAAAAGATGCCAATGGTGATCTCAGTTAAAGAGGTTATCCAAGCTACTCTGTGGGCTTTTGTGTGTGTGTGTGTGTGTGTGTGAGAGAGAGAGAGAGAGAGAGAGTGTGAGTGTATGTGACTATGTGTCTGGTTTTGTCACTGTACTCTTTTGCACTCAGATTTCAATAATGGAGGAAAACACAGGTAGTCAGAAAGGCAACAGTGTGTGTCTTGAGGTCTGGTGCTAGGTGAGGACTGGAAGGTGTCACCTCTCAGAGTGAACTCATGGTGCCTTTCCCGGTCCAGCTGAGAGGTTGTGGTGATCTTCCCACTCTGAGCGTCTATGGTAAAGAGCTCAAACCCTGGGCCAGGGATGAGGCTGTAGGTCACTGCTGCATTCTCCTCTGTGACATACATGCGCGCACACAAACACACACACACACACACACACACACACACACACACAAAATATAAACTTAAAATTTCTCATAGAACTGCATGTTTCACAAAAGTTGAACCAACACTTCATGAGTCAAGACTTAACCATACAACACTTGAATAACTAAACAGTCAGGCATCAGAATGAGAAATGGATGTGAGCATATTATCAGTAAGTACAGGTTTTTTCACTTAATTACTCGGACTTCTCTGACTTGACACTTTGCGTGGTCAAATTGTCTTTCCATGCAGAGTGAAACTTCAGATCAGATAATGAGATTGAGAGGTTGAAAGTATGATAAAGGCAGAGATCAGGGGCCGACTCTTGGGGGCTGCAGTTTTCATTGTTACTCAGCACTCTGAATACACACTTACTCACCTCACCTGGTCAATTTAGTCTAAACCTGTTGATTTTAAGGGGAAAAGAAAAACCAGTCACACCCTGGAATGCTCCAGGACTACGCCCAGCAAATGCACAAACATCAGGTCATTGTTGGCAACAGCTGCTGACTCCACGCCATGTTGCAGATCAGCATAAGAGCAGTCAGCTGATGGCAGGACCATTGACCAGTCATTCTGCCCTCTCTGACAGCACAGCTGATTCTCACCTTGGCTACTTTTACCAATGTAGCCACAAAGTATATTTACTGATGCATTACTGGCACTTACTATGGATTTGGTTCATTTACTTGGGACAGCAGACCCACAGACTGCACTGGAACTATTAATATGTCTATGTCCAGGCCTTTGGAAAGCAAAGGGTTTGGAGGGTGGGTTTAAGAGCTGGGATCCTTCTTTTTGTGAAAGGTGGCCACCATCTTGCATGCTCTCACATGCTGGCCTATGAACAGTTTTGCAGATGGCAGGCCGTTAGTGAGCCACTGTGCACTTGGTAGCTGGGGGGTGCCGATCCCTGGCTTAAGGTACAAAGCATGGCTCAGACACGATCCGTCACTCCATACCCCGCCGCTTGTTCTCTCATTCAAGGCCCAGCGGGGGACCGCTCTCTCCCCAGGCTAGGAACATACAGATTAATGACCCTTCCCCTGTACTCCAGCAACCAGTCCTGAACCCCCACCCTGCCGAACACAGAGGCAACACAGCCCCCAAACCCCCCCCCCACCCATCCCATGAGCCTCAGAAAACATGTGGTTTACATCACTGTGTGCTTTTCACGGCTGTCGCTAGGCCCAGATCAGGTACAGAAATAACTGTGGAGGCATGGTGGCCGTTTCGTCCTGTCTGTTCAAGCCATCCCCGCTGCTTGTGGGACATGCCATGGCAAGAGGTCGTTCCAGGGCCATGCGAGGTAAACAGGCCCCCGTGGTGTTCCCGTGGCGAAAGATCCATCAGGGACCCAGACTAGCTGGAGTCTGGTACCTGGGCTCGCTAAACAGGGTGGTGATTAATGAGACAGTGAGTGGAAATGAGCCCCAGTAGAACCTGTAGTTGCTGTCCAAACAAAATCGCTAAATGCTTTTAAAAAGGTTAGGTAAATACAGTATATTTTTTCTGTGTGAGAGCGAGGCCAAATCTACAAGGAGGAACGCCATTCCTGTGACTTAGGCCTCAGGCCTTTGGGTGGATACTGCTGGGTTTTGATGGGAACAGAACCACATTTGCAGACAACTCTGAGAATGATCTTTAGTGAGGTCTCAGTGTACAGTATTAATAATTAATGTCCATGTTTTCACACAAGGTTTGCCTTTGCCTCTGTGACGGAATACACTAGGTTCAGAGACTTATGAGTTACAGCAGAGCTCTTTCTCATTCCCTGTCAATCAAAACAATGTTGCAACGGTAATGAATGGAACATTCGGGGAGCTTCTAACATTAAACAGAAACAAAGAGCATGCTGGGAGAAAAAAAGAGCAGCGCATTTGAGACGGTGGATGAAAACAGATCGTTATTAACACATGTGGTATAAATTACAAATCCTTGCAAAGCCTTAGAAATACCCACAAGGCCATCTGATTGCTGTTTTTGGACAATTCTCGCCTGATGAATGTCGTAATCCACATACACGAATATCGGAGCAGAAATGTGTTGAAAAGGAGATAAGAACCTCAATATTTTCAGGGAAAATAAGATTCAGGGGTCCACATACAATCTTTTAACATGCCCGTGCCCATGCATGAACCTAAACCTGTGATGAACTTCTCAGAAAAAATAAATGTATGCACTTAAGATAAACACGCAGAAAAACAAAACAAGGAAACAGACAGTCCGTGAAAATTGAGGAACGTCTAATAAATTGAGTTTGGCTCGTGGTAAAGTCCAAGAAAAGAAACATTTACGCAAAAACACTGACCTCTCCGCTAACCAAAGCAACAAACCTGGGGCTACAGGCAGCTCCGGTTTGTGGTGGCAAGGACCACAGCATTTTTACAAGAATAAACATTGTTACTGGTGTCAGGTTTGTGGGCTGCGATTAGCATGTGCAGAGTGCTTTGACTCTACTTCAGCCAAAATTCCGTAACCGAATACGAAGGGTAAACCTATAAATGTTAACATCTTTCATCGGCCGTAATAAACACACTTTGTATTTTATTTCCCATCGACGGCTTGTCTCCTTGTCTCAGAAAAAGTGCCTGATAGGCCTTGAAAGCTGTGTCTCCGTAGGACTGCACAGCGGTGAGACCCCTTATTTGATAGCCCATGTGTTAGTGCTGCCCCCTTGAGGCTAATATGTGCTAAAACACTGCTGGTTAAAAAAAAAAACAGCAGTGGTCTATGTTCTTTTTTCAGATTCCAGCTTGGATTTGGATGGTACCTTTGTAAGAACAGATGTCATTTTCAGATGTTTTTTTTTTTGCTTTTGTATTTTTTTAACACTTTTTTGGATTTTAAATATTTTTTGTACCTGCTGATTGAAAGAACAGATTGAGCAAAGACTATTCAATGAAAGACTATTTAAAAAGTATCTGTCTATCCGTCTGTCTGCCTGCCTAACGGATCAATTACCTAAGGGTTTGTCAGACTGCATTATTTACTTTGTTTCAGCTCCCATGATATTAGTTAAAGTCACTAATCAGCTACACAGTACAACCACTTTGTTTTCAAGGTCTAGAAAGACTGCTGCATGAAGCTAGACCACATAAACCAGTAGACACCCAGGACTGTAGTTTCAGATCTCTGATTTAGATCAAAGCCTGGGTTCCCGTACCTGAATCCCTGTCGAAGGCGGAGACCTGGATCACCGGCTCCCCCGGGGCTCTGTTCTCGGGTATGGAGGCATTGTAGATGCCGTGCTCAAACACGGGCGCCTGGTCGTTGACGTCCAGCACAGAAATGGTGAGGGTCTGTGTGGAGGATAGGCTGGGAAGTCCGTTATCGTTGGCCTGCACCATTAGGGTGTGAGAGACGGCCGACTCATAGTCCAGAGTCCCTGCCAGAAACAGCAGCCCTGCAAGAGAGGGGCAGAGAGGCACAGCCAAGGGGTTATGGGTGGGGAAGTGCTGTTGTCATGGGGATTATAGTTGGAGATTATACTCTTCTTTGTCCTATGGAGAGTCTTTGGGAGGACATGACTTGTAATCCCACTGTTAATTCATATAAATCAGGGATGAGAAACGGGACAAAACACAAATGTTTTCATAAGAAAAAGAGTCTAGAGGTGGTTTATGATGTAAAAATGCTAACATGGGCATGTGTTAATGATAGGCTTACCTGTGCTCTCCTCAAGAGTGAACAGCCCCTCCTCATTCCCCAATAGGATGCTGTAATTCACCTGGCCATTTTTGCCCAGGTCCTCATCCTTGGCAACCAACCGGTGCACCAGGCTGCCTGGCTCTGCGTCCTCAACGATGCAGGCCACGTCCGATGACCCGAACGTGGGAGCATTGTCATTCACGTCCAGGAAGAACACGTGTGCGGTCAGGGTTGCACGCTTGCGGTCAGACAGTTCCTGGGCCTGGTCGGTGGCGGTCACCGTGAACGCTACACTGGGGCTCCACTCTCTGTCAATGGGGCCTGAGGCGGTCAAGGTCCCTGTGATGGGGTCAATATGGAACGGCGCCTTCTGGCCGTCGCCAGATGCAATTTCATAGCGCAGGGCACTGTTCTGCCAGCTCCCATCCCCATCCTTGGCATTGAAGGTGTACACTGGTGCCCCCTCTGGCTGGTTCTCCTCCAGCCCGAACACGATGACGTCATCAGCGAACCAGGGTGAGTGGTCGTTGGCATCCTCCACTCTCACGCTGACAAAGACAGAGGCGGAACTGTTGCTGGGCACCCTGCCAGCTTCCTCCACTCGCACCTTGAGCAAGTACTGGGCCGTAGCCTCATAGTCCAGCCCCTGGCTCACATACAGGTCCCCTGATGAGCGGTCAATCCCAAAATGGAGACTTCCATCCCCTTCAGCGATGGAGTAGAGTGTGCCATAGCGCCTCTCAGGTGAGCCCACTGAGCCGATGACCGTGCCAGGCTGGGAGTCCTCCCTTACTGAGAACTGCATGAAGGTCCCACCCACACTCTCAGAGGGGTGAACCTGCAAACACAGCCAGAGATCAGTGCTGCATTTCTGACACAGTGTACCTGGCTTACACCATGACTCAACTCAACTGCAGTCACCCGATCTCTGACAGACATCATTGTTGACTTCTCTGGTCATAAATTCTTTCAGTCTGACAAATGGGAGGCAAAGGGTGAATTCTGAGGGTGGGTTTTTGGTCGGTTGGGGAAGTTCAACATTTCACTCTCATTCCAAGTGGGGAAGAGCTATACCACATTGGAGTGAGAAACTAGCCAGAAGCACAGTCGAGAGGACTGAGAATTTACATAATAAAGAGATTTTGCATGCTCCTCAGTGGAGCACTGTGGTCAGTTTAATTTCCACCTTTTCCATATTCAAAAAGGAAAATGGTAAATATGTTTGTTATGATTTTGGTTCACTGTGATCACTTGTCTGCTGGCCGAGTTAGCTGAATTTCTTTATCCCCAAAAAGATTGTCAAGATATGAGTAAATTTTTAAATAAAATACAGAGCAAACATCTAAATCAATTCAACCATTTTTTAAGTGAAACAAGCCCCGCATGACCAAGTCATTCTCCAGGGGTGAAGCTTGTCAACTTCGTTTAAGATACACAATATAAAAATGACATAATCTAAAACAATGCCCTTACTTATGATTCTGAACCAAACTTTACAACCATGCCATTCCAGAATAAGACATCATGAGATTTCATTCCAACATTTCATGCATGCTTGTGAAAAGGATCTGTAAAAACCCCAGAATACAATGGGCACACACCTGCAGGTGCACCACAGCTGTTTCCTTTAGTGGTGCTGACCCGTTGTCCATAGCAATGACAGTCAGGGCATAGTGTTCTCTGGGATGTTCTGAGAAAAGGCCTGTGGTCCGGATCTCACCGCTCTCTCTGTTGACCTCAAAATGACCCGGTGTATCACCTGAAAGGCAAAGTGTAACACTTTTCATTTTCCAATCCATCCCAATACATTATGGTCTTTTTATCTTTGTTTTTATATTTGTGTATTTACAATGTTTCAGTATTGCTTTTCCTGTTCAGGAAAGAGCACCAACATTTTTAGCCATTTTGCAAAGTGAACTTTAGGCCATTGAAGAACAAGGATGAGGAGTCATTAAACCCAAAATGGGCTGGGTGCAGCTATCAAAGCTTCATCTGATTTGAACCAATCATTTTCTCTTCCTATGGTGAGCTACTTCCTTTGATTGGTCCAAAAAGGTTACCAACTGACAGCTCATCAGAGATATGCCTGTTATGACATTTACAGAATCTCACAATCCTTTCACTGCTTTGATGGACTCTAGATGTTGTGAGTGTACCTGACATCAGAGAATATGTGACTGTTCCGTTTTCACCTGCGTCCAGGTCTTTGGAAAACATGGTGGTCACCACGGAGCCCACTGGAAGGCCTGCCCAAACCTGTCAATCAGAAGTAGCAGGAGAAAGTGTTTTATGAGAAACAGAGGTCTGGAATCCTTAAAACCTCCCTCAGCAGTTTCTTAGTTCCATATGATGCATTTACTCCAGTACTGCAAGTCACCTTCTATATGAAAAAAGGCACAACTTCCTTATGAAAAACCAATTTGTTTTTGACAATTGTGATTTGTCAAAAAAGGATACCACTGGAATATATTAAAGAGTCTAAGTTAAGAGTTTGTCTTTTACAGAAAGTCATTAAACATGTTTATTCATTTTGTCTTTATATACAAAATTTAGCAATGCTTTGCACTGGTAAAGTCAAGTAGCTCATGACAACCAACAGGTGGCAGTGTTGTGCCAGGCCTCACAGTAAATAAGTTTTGCTTTGCGGTCACTGACCTGCACACTGAGCTCCTTGCCTGCTGGCATGTGTAAGAACTGGGGAGGGTTGTCGTTGATGTCGGTGACAAGGACGTGGACGGTGGTGGTGGCGTTGAGGCGAGGGAAACCGTGGTCCGTCACCAGAACTTTCAGAGTGTGATGAGTGAACTGCTCACGGTCTAGAGCCACCCAGTTAATGATCTCCCCTGAGACAGAGACAGAGTAAGGGGCATGTGAAACCTGACTTACAACCTTACAGGGGGTCTTTAAGGGGTGTGCTAATTTTTTGTTGTTATACTTCACTTAAGTGATTCATGATTTCAGAGGTTTATGTGGTTAAGTCATCTCCCCTGGTTTCTTGGTCCTGATTAGTTGCTGATTTTAAGATGGAACCAGAAACCAGCTCACACTACTGTTATCAAGTGAGAGATACTCACCTATTCCTTATTCTTCTTTTAACTGGTAAACTATGGCCACATGAATACAATACATTTGTGTTAATACAAATGTATGTAATATACCTTTTTAAAAAGAAAGATGTTTCTCACAGGTGTTGGCACAGGAGTGCTTCACCCTGTTCTCACCTGTATTAGAGTTAATACGGAAGTGCTTCCCGTCTGTGAGCAGGATGTAGGACAGTTGGGAGTTCTTCCCGGAGTCCCGGTCCGTGGCTTTGACCGTGCCGATCAGGCCCCGGGGAGAGGGACCCTCCTGCACGGTAAAGAAGTAGGCATCCCGCGTGAAGACAGGGGCATTGTCGTTCTCATCCAGCACGATGACGATGACGGTTGTGGTAGCCCTGAGCATGGACACTCCTTGCCGGGCGGTGGCCAGCACCCCAAAGCGGTAGAGGGACACGGCCTCATGGTCCAGGCTCTGGGACAGGAAGAGCCAGCCGCTGTCAGGGTGGATCCCAAAAGGGGGAACCCCAGAGAGGGGCTGGAGGGAGTAGGAGAGGCTGGTGTAGGCCCGGGACCTCCGCCCATGTGCCCGAACCTGAATCACCCTGGAGTCCCGAGGAGCCTTCTCACCGATCTCCACCTGTTAGGTGCAGGTCAGGTCAGTTCAGTAAAATGTTGCAAAATACAGCAAATGGATTTGCAGAAATATTATGAAGCAAACAATGACAAGTGAACAGATTAAAGCTCAGATTCATGATTGGTACAGAAACATTTCTGACCTGGTACACCAATGTTTCGAAAGCCAGTGAGTCCTCAGTCTCTGAATAATCCACATTCACCGTGACTGTCAGGACTGAGGCCAGAGCGGGGGTACCACCGTCCTCCGCCAGTATCTGGAGCGTGTAGCTCCTCCTCCTGTCCTGGGGCAAGCTCTGGTTCAACCACAGTGTGCCCAGGACTGGGTCAATGGCAAAGGTCCCATCCTCGCCATCCTCCGTTGACTTCAGGGAGTAGTGCACCCTCCCATTGGCACCTCCGTCACGGTCCTTGGCCCGGGCGATGAAGAGCATGGTCCCAGGCGTGGTCGTCTGGGAGACGGTGACAGACTCCGCCTCCTGGGGGAAGGCCGGGGCATTGTCGTTGACGTCAGCGATGGTGACGTTGACCTGGGTGCTGCTGTAGACCGGAGAGCTGGCCGTCTGGGACTGGAGCACCAACAAGGCATAAGGCTGGACCTCATGGTCCAGGGCCTTGCTGGTGCTAATGAGGCCTGACTGGGGGTGAATATGGAACAGGCCCTGGGGGTCTCCAGATGAAATCCTGTAAGATAGGGTCTCCAGAGAATCTGGAGGTAAACAGAATGGGGCTCCATTACGCTGGGAATCTTTAGCCAGCGGGTTTATTCCAACAGGGAATTGAAATTATGGCAGTGCAATACGCAGGTAGAAAACCTGCTCCTAAAGAGACATAAGATGTGGACATTTTTACTCCATTCCAGCACTAGATTAAACTAATCAACAGGTCATCAGTGAACCCAGCACACTTATTAGTGCTGGATTCAAACAAAAACCTTCACCCTCTATGGCTCTCTAGCACGGTTTCCTATCCCTAGTAAATAATTGTTAGGAAGGTGGGCTTGTAACTCAGAGGTTACAGGTATGATTTGCAGGTAGAGCACTGAAATTGTGCCTTTGATTCCTAAACTAAATAACTTAAGCAAATATCCAACTGTATGAATGGGTAGTGTGTAAAAATGTTAACCATGTAAGTCTCTCTAGATAAGAATGTCTGCTGAATGCCAAAAAAGTAAACATACATCAAATGAGGACTTTTGCAGAACAAAGTTTTCACAACAATATTTCATGGATATTGTTTAGGTTCTGACACTAATTGCACTTATCTTTATCTTTGTGTAAATAATTATGTAAAGATTCTATTGCACCACAGAGTACTTTTCCAGGCAAGTATGCTGTGTTAAGCTTTGGCAGTAATGAAACTGTAGAATGTGTGCGCCGGTAAATCCACTCTCTGTGGGACGGAAGGGCTGGGGGCCACAGGACTACACTCTCCACAGCTAATGCAAAGGGTTAATCCCATAATCAGATAGACAACCTTAAATGACTGTCTCTCTCCTGGGGGGAAGCTAAGCTGTCAGGTTGGCACACTGTTTCTTCAACAAAGCGATGCCGCAGGGGGTAAAAGCTGCCCCACTCTTCCTAAACACCCCCCGCCCCTCGTTTAAATGCCCGGTACTTGACCTGGATATGAGACTCTGAAGTTCCAAAAAAACAAATTCACTGATGAACACAGTAGATATGATGTGCCTCTTGCTATTTTTTATTCCATTAACTATATTTGTTGAGGATGGTGAATGTAAAGGAGCTCACATTTGGATATTCATAAATGTTTTGACCAGTACTGCAGGAACCAGGACTGGGGGGAAGGATAATTTGGTGGGTGGGACAGGAGGGGAGTGGTCCTATCATGTATTAAGGGATTAATGTCACTTATGAATGAATCAAAGTAAAAGTCATTTTATGCAGCTCACAAAGGAGCCAGAGCCAGTCAGGTCAGAGTAGTTTTAGGTTAAGAGGACACAGCACTAGCAGTCTCAGTACCAACCAGCAGTGACACAATAACTGTTTCAAACCCATTCTTTTCTGTGGAGGCCACCACTTCTTCTCTCTGGTTTTAGCGAGTCAGTGACTGACAGCTAGTTTCAACCTCACCCATCACTGGGTGCTCTAAAGCTCATTCTCCCATCCCCACTCTCAGGGTCTTTACTATAACCCAGTGAACGTAGGTGACGTTTTACACCAGGTGGTGGTCATGTGTCATTTACACAGGGGACGGTCCTATACGGTCACCCAATGGGCCAGAATGTAGCCACTGGCAAACCGCCTGACGCCCCGTCCTCTCCTCACCCCGTCTCACAATCTAGGCTAAGCTGTTTTCTGCAATGAGCACTGACACACACAGACCGGGCCTGGAAGAACACCAGCACTCACAGCGGAGTAAAGTACAGAGCTCCACACACACAGACAGCTGTCTGGCTTCACCTCATTCTCTGTAACCCTCCACCTGGCACGCCATAAAAACAATAGAAGCAATATTCTTTGGCTTATTTTTCCATACTTAAATTACTTATGTTTATGGGATTTTTTGTTACTGCATACCTCAGCTGAGTGGTGCTGATGACAGAATCTTGGGTGATAAGTCTCACAAGTTACTTTTAATACAAAATATTGTCAAATGTCAAAATGTGGTCTGTCACCGGGGACTGTTGAAGGGGATATATCAGGAATATCAAATGATTTTCCTGTGCATAATCTTGATGGGACACTATAATAAGATGATGTGTGTGTGTCACTGTGCCGAAAATTCAAATTTTAAAATTGGCAGAGCGGTAATTTCAGGGCTCCAAACAACTTTGCCAGATTGTGTGGGACTCAGAAATGTTTCAGCCTTTATATTAAAATTACAGTGACTTATTTTCCCTCTCATTCAAGACCCACCCCCATAACCCAAATCTATACCCTAACTGAGGTGTGTCACTCTTAACCTATTGCCTGAAAACAATTGCACCAGGCTGACTGGTGAGCGCTGTGTCACTACCTGTTTTATAATCAGTGCTGAAGAAAAATGAAGTTATTAATAAAAGAAGTCCTCCATTCAAAAGTCTGGACCATAAGTTGACTTACAATATCTTAAAGAAAAAATGTGGGATTTTTATTTCATTCTGATTCATTTGTCTCTACCATGTATGAATGTAAAAGCAGTGTATGATATTTTCTGGAAGTGCCAGTTAAATAGTTTAATTTACCTTCTAGAAAGAACTGAACACATGAAAAAGGACTTATGAACCAAAGCCAGTGTTTACGTGGGCCTCAATGTTTGAGATCACCGCAGTGGAAAGAATTAGCATGCATTCAGATACACCGAGATAGCTGGTAGGATTATTAAGGTATCTGTGGAATAAATATACAGTAAACCAATATTGGAAATAATGAACATGATCTGAAATTACCTCCTTTGTCAACCAACCAAAATGACTACAAATAAAAATCACCACCCAGCCAGTAAATGATGTCAAGTGAAATGTAGTTATTTTTTTACTAGCCAAAGGGAAGTCTGCCAGCATTCGGCCATTGGCTGGTGAACCCCTGGTTCTGTATGCATAGGGGAGACTCACTGTCAGGATTGGTGGCCTTTACCATGCCCACGGAGGTGCCCACAGGGGAATCCTCAGGCACGGTGAAGGCGTAGCGTGATCTCTGGAAGACGGCGGGCGCCAGGGCGCTGCGCAAGATGTTGATGGTGACACCCGCTGGACGGGCGGAGCTCTGACCTGCCCCATCCCGGGCGGTTATGGACAGCTTCACACTGGCTGTGCCCAGGTGGCTTACAGTAGAGGCCAGGTAAACCACACCTACAGTCAAAAGAGCAGGAGGCATAAGGTTAATAAAACACCACTTTAGGATCTGTATCCATAAACTGTCTCACACTCTGGGTGCTGATCTAAGATCAGTTTTCCTCATCCATATCTCAGCCTTATCCATTCTGAACTGAAAAGAAAAACTGGTCCTAGATTAGGGCCTGTACCCAGAAAGTCTCTTGGTGTTGGATTTCTGATCAAGGATAATGTTTTCCTGTCCATATCCTCAGCTTTCTATTATGATATTAACAGCAAATATGATGCTAGATGAGCACTCCCACTGTGATACAGATTATGAATACAACTATAAAATTTTGCTCCATTGATCGTTGAAATTATTTACAGTCATTAGCCAATTTAATGTAATAAAGAATACACCTAATCTTTGCAAAATGTTTTACAAAGCTGACAACAATGAACAAATATTGAAATATGTCTTCATTTTTTTAAGATTTTGTCAAACAGCACAAAATGCATTAGGTCTTCTGTTTTTGCATCTTCATCTGGTTTTTCCAGATATAACACTGTAACTCAATATAATGTGTGTAATGGAACAAAATGATTCAAAATACAGAGGCATGAATCTTATTGAAATTTAATTTAAACCTGACATTTATCAGTTATCCTGTTAACTTTCAGACCGGTTGACAGACACAATAAAATAATAGTTGTTCAAAGTAAATCCTTTTTGTAATAGGGGGCCTTGTGAATCACATTTGTTGCCCTAGATCAATCCCATCATGCTCCTTGATCATCTCTTACTGATACAATATCACTTAGCACCAGACATGAGGCAGATGGTTGTAGACACACTAATATTGTAACCTAAATTTACCTTCAAATCTCACAGACCCAAGACTACATTGATTTAAAACCTATAAATCCTTCTTACAGCATCCTGTCCACAAGTTGCAGAAGAGACAGATGGTTCATCTCTGAATGTACCATTGTTTCTGCACTAATTAAGGCTATATGAAAAAACAATATTACTAAGCTTAAAAACTTAAAAGCTATCAACTTTATGCCTAATTATTCTGATATTAGGTTGATGCAACACAGAAGATACTATATTTGTATCTTTACCAGTGATAAAATGATTTGTCTGTACCTGCAAATACAACCATGGTACATTAAATCCAGATGAATCAAATGCTTGTAAAAGAAAACACACACACACACACAAACTTTTACATTGAGAAGAGAATATATCCTGAAAGCGGCCGCAAATAACCATAAAGGGAAAGTGGATGACCAATATTTTTCTTTTTGTGGTTTTATAAATACATTTTAACATAATAAAATGATTTGATTTTTGTCTTACATATTTCCTCTATATAGATTGCTTTGTTGTTCCCTCGTGATGTATTTCTCTGCATGAGAAACACATCAAGAAATGTGAGTACAGGCAAGTAAATTACAAACATTTGACAACAGGGGGCGCTACAGGTTTTCCTGTCCATATCCATTTGCATTATATCAGAGATTGTTAAAGTAATGCACATATGCCCATTTTCAAGCCTGGAGCCCATAAAGCTATTCTAGTGCACAATGATGCCATTTCTTCATGCTAAACTAATAGTAATTATTCATGAATTGCTATTAATTACATAACAGAACAAAATCGTGTTGAATGTGTTTTTGTTTTTGTTTCGTGTTTTTATTTTACAGACAAGTGTGTCTCTAAAATTGCAATACACTGGTCGCCCAGGATTCCCCTAAAATGTAGCTCCAGCTGTGCTGGCGTGTGACCGTCTTGCTCCTCCCAACATGGCTGCCCTTGATGGATCAGAGGACATATGGCTTGCGTGTGAGCCTCCTGTTGCAGCAAAGCCCCTATAGCAGTGTGGGGGAGGGATGGAGTGAGAACCCTCGGCCCAGTGACTGAGGCGTGACTGATTCTGCATCACGTTTAGCCCTGTCTCAACATTAAGCGGCCCAGTCGAAAGTCACCCGGGTGGGGCTTTATCCAAAGACTGACAGGCATGAATATTACAGAAACTCCCAAGGAAACACAAGCTAATGTCCAGTGTTAACTCTGACAGGTTTTATAGAGATGCAGTGTCAGAGTAAAATGAACTCTATCAAGCGTCATAATACAGGCAGTCAGAATGCAAGACACCTCAGACACTCTCACCATTGCCACCTTTGACATACCACTTCCTGTAGCAGTTATGGCCACACCAAAGTGTGGACAATGGTCAGGTTCTCAAAGGATGGTTTGTGGAAAGGTTTTGAATCCCCATCTTTACTGTGGGCTCTGGCCTTCATCTTAGATTAGCATTCACTCATTTTACTCAGTTTTTCAATGTACTGAACTGCTTTTACCAGGCTTACAGCAGAAAGGTACAAGCCTGGCACATAAGGCAAGAGTTTATTTTAGCACCTAATGTTTTAGTTTGTGAAACTCTGAGAAAGAAACTTCATTGACGCTAAACGTTATGTTCGTGTCTGCAAAATACCAGAGGCATGAGAGAGAACTGCAAATCCTGACCATGCGCTCCTGTCTGAGGTGCCTGACAGCACAAGCCTTCCACGGTAAGTAGGAAATCCCATTTACCTGACGATTTATCCACGGAGAACAGAGAAGACAGATCTCCGGCAAGGAGCTCGTAGGACACCTGTCCAAACGTCCCGAGAGTCTCTGTCGGCGGCGATTACGTTCAGGATCTCCGTGCCAGGCTGAGTGTGACTGCTGATGCTCGTAACATATGTCTCTGGGTTGAACACTGGCCGGTTGTCATTCAGGTCCTCCACTTCTATATGAACGTACGTTTGGGTGCTTTTGCCTCCCTGCATCACAGATAAAATGCTTGTTTGTTTCCCTATGAATTTCCACTTCAATTGTAGTTAAAGTGTAGGCTACTAAAGTGAGTGGTGAAACTTACATGTACAAACATACAGTGCATTCAGAAAGCATTGAGACCCCTTCACTTTTTTGGTATGTTACAGCCTTCTGCTAAAATCATTTCAATTCATTTTTTCCCTCATCAACCTATACTCAATAAAGCATAATGGCAAAGTGAAAAAAGGACTTTACAGATTTTAGCAAATGAGCCAAATTAGATTACATTGCCTTACAGTCATTTAAGAGATGTGCTTATTCAGTGACCTGCAACATGACATAACTATGCCATCCTATTACCCAGCTATAAGCTATGTTAAATATGCAATCCCCTATGCCTATAACCCTGATTCAGATATTATCATATTGATTTCATCTCGTCTCAAGAGCCACGATTTGTGCTTAATGAGTCTCACCTGGTCTTCAGCTTTGACTAGAAGGTCAAAGGTCACCAGCCGAGACTCTCGGTCGATGTCCTGAGACACGCAGATCTGGCCAGAGCTGGGGTTGATCAGGAACAGAGGGTGCTTGTCATAGCTGTCGAACCCGTGGTAGAGGGAATACTGAACTCTGCCAAACTCTCCACTGTCTGCATCTGTTGCTGTGACCTGCAGAGAGAAAATAAATGTTAAGAAATCACATTTTCCCAGTATGAGAAAATTCCAATATTCTAAAATCTCAATAAACTATATAACACACAAAATATACATGCAAGCTTAACTCACATTTATGAAGCATGCATAAGAAATATACAATTGACTGGTGCTTTCATGTAATTCCTATCTTGTAAATCAGATCACTGAATCAGAACATGTTGTAAAATATAATACATATTGACACAGGACACTGAACTGTTTTGCTATGGATAAAAAGACATTGCCAGCCTCTTTCAAGTCTGTAGTTTCTATTCATGTGTTCTACTGCATGAGCATCTACTACTCACATGCATCAAAGTCTGTTTTCCAGGTTATGACCAACGTAGTTGTGCTTCTGTGTCAAGTATCACAAAGTATACTGTTGCCACAGCAATAACAGTTTTTTTTCCAATTTTGCTTATTTATTTTCCCAATTACAAATGAAAAAACAAACACAGAAAAGAATATTCCATGATGTAACACCACATCTGACTGATCAATTTTTGTACCGTTCTTATGCATCTGGATAAGAGCGTCTAACAAATGCCCCCTAATGTAACGTAATGTAATGTAAATCAATGATAAAAGCAGTAACTATCTTTGTTCATTTAAACAGTGAGGGAAGAACTGCAGTCCCATTAGTCTGCTTATAAACAACCCTGCCAGTAATGGATTTTCTTAGTATGAAATATAGAGCAGTCAAAATACCATATGCTTTTAGGGCCTGTGGCTCCATAGGTCCAGCACACCCATCTGTGCTTTTTACAGAGACGAGTGGAGATCTTATTAAAACATTAGCGTCGCCACGGCTGCGGAGGCGGGCGGCGCTATAAGCTCAGCACAGGGATTGCTGGGGGGTGATATAAAGACAGGGCTGATGGGATGTCCAAAACCAGCTACACCTCGAAAAGGATTAGCGATGCCTGCACATACCTGACATACCGGCTAAGGTAGGGGGTTGACTTACCCTTGGCATTGGAAGTTGTGCCGCAGAGACAGAGAGATTTAAGCTTTTCGGAGCTTAAATTGAGGAATTAGTGTGAACGTTTGCCCCGATGGACAATAGTTTACTTTGAAGTATGCAAAGCGCCTTTGATTTGTTGGTCAAAGAGCGCAGTAAGTCTCTTATGCTAATGATATATCCACCTTTTCCAACAGCTCACCTCGTTAATCGCTTTTCTTCCAAAAGTTAAGCCAAGCACATGGACGTAATCAAGGAAAAGACTTTTTGTGATTGCGCATTTGCCATGCACTGACAAACAAGTTTACACACATTATTATTACATACAGTACAGCATGGTCTGTATGTGTAGTAAACACTTCAAACAGGGTTAAACGGACGTTTGTGTGGAAAGCTAGCTATCCTATTAACCCCCTTTCCAAAGTTTGTAAAAAAGGAACCATCTCTGCTAAAGCCTGAGCTCTGCAATTATGCTTTTATGAGTAAACATTCAAAGAACAGTGCAGTTGGGATATGTTGCTAATATGTTGAACATATGAAAATGTTCAAAAGGCCAGCACCTGTTCAGTGTCCACTACTGGAGCTGTGCAGATCAAATCAAATTTATTCTGATCTTGGTCAGCGTTTACTGTGACAAATTCACATTCTCAATCATTGTGCCTAAAATCCAGATTGAAAATCCTGAAAGATTGCATTCAATTGATTGCATGTCTGTAGGCAGTTTTGCTGTGCAAAGCCCACTCACCCCTGCTATACTGTACTACTATAGAATGGATAGCTGAACCTAATTATTACCAAGGGACAGGTGATTTTTCAGCATTTGCAATATACTTTTAATGGCAGTATGTAATACACATTTAATTACTATTTATTAATTTATCATCATGTGCATCTTTAAAACCTTGAATCTCACCTTATGAGAGTAAGTCATGCATAGACCATCATTAAGTACTGCTAATGCTTTACAGACCGGTGACTATTCAAGTTTATTCAAAACAGCATATGACCAACATGTGTCTGATATGGTGTATGTCATGAAAAAAGTTTTCTGATTCCCCAAAAAGTTGTACTTTCAGGAGGCTTAAAATATTTAAGTGCACTATATTGAACATCTCAACTAAGAATACAATTTTAAAAAACCATTCGACAAAAAACATATTAATATCATTAATATCAATTAATATCATCAGATTGTTGACAAGGACTTTGGTGCTGCAGTGATGACAAGCTGTTAGAAAAGCTGAAGTCAACTTGGAGGGAGGGATGATTCTTCATTGCTTCATTTCATCTAAATCCATTTTTAAAATTTCAAACACAAGTAATCTTAATATGGAATAATTACCATCCAAGAAAAAAGACCATTCAAACTATGTTAAAATATTTTTAGAGAAATTTCAATGCAATTTAATTTTTTTCTGTGTGAAACCATTGTTTCTGTTTGTTTTCTCAACATATGGGGTGCTCTTTGTAATGCACTCAGTTTAAGTGTCTGCTAAATGCCCACATGTTGTTGTAACTGTGATGTACATAGCAGTGTTAGTATCAGGCCCTATTGTTTCATCCATCAGTAATGAACTCTTGCCGACCTTTTGGCAAGAGTGCCTAATTCCGTCTTTCTTCACAATAAATCCCACTGCAATTCAATTGTAATCCAATCCGTAAGGATGCTCTTCCTATTGTAAGCAATGGGATCCCATTATCTCAGCGTTAGCTTGTTAATGATACACCTGCTTTAATGCAGCATGCATGTGTACGTGAGCGTTAGGTGGATGGGGGGTCACACCTTGACCTAACTTGTCTGTTTCACCTGATCTAAAAGTCATCCACGGCATCTACAATTGAAGTTTCCGACCTTCACCTGTCCATAACCCTGTTATAAAGCAAATACATCTAATTTGACTCACTACATTAAAGTGCAGCCCAAAATTATGTTTGAGTACTGAATCAAAACCCTTTTTATATAGGTAAAAACAACTGGGTAGAAACTCATCTCTCTCAGTGGCCAATCCAAAATTTGGGGCACAGCATTGGAATTCTGTACTGAGACTCAGTGACAAAACGCAAAAACAACAGTAAAACATTCCACTGCAAAATTAACATAGGTCTAAATCAGAACTACAGTTAAGTATTGACTTATGTAAGCCCTGTTTGCCTACTAAAGTCAAGGTCAAAATCGTTTCACTCAAGATGGAATCAACCTCTCTAACGAGAGGATCATAATATCTGTGTTTTTTTTTTTTTACAAAACAATTCAGTTAGTCATTCACACCCACAGTGGCCTTTGTGGGTAATTAAGTTTTCGATTAAGAATTAAAAACTGAACACTTGCCACACTCTATTGGCCCAAAACTGGCTAACACTTCCTGTCAAAATCTTTTATTGCATGACTATAGTCATAAATTGAATTGTGACAGATTATGAGGAACCAAGATCCCCTTCATAGACAGACCAAGGTTGGCATGCAGATCTTTCTGATGAGGTCATACTTTCCTGACACGGTTTCTCCTTGTTAAGATGTTTTAGAGGAAACAGGGATAGGTTTATGGCAAAGTCGCTTCATGTGTGCCCACTCACTCGTCCACAAAGGATAATGCACTTCTTATCAGGTGATTCACACTGAACTATGCACGCTAATAAACTGCTATCCCAGGGTTTGTTGAGAAATATTTCCCAGAATGCACTGCAGGTGAAGCCTCCTGTGCTGTGCTTGATAAAACATGCATTACCTCACCCGATAAGAAACAAACATCCCCAGAGATTCCGGTGACAGGTCATGTCCAAGGCGGCTTTGAAGAAAGCAGGGCATGTCAGCTTCACATGCACCGACCGCTATCTCTCCAGTGCACCCTACGACAATGTTCTGTTTACACGATGAGCTGCCACTGATAGTCCTACAAAGCTAGCTGAGCTTCTGAGGAAAACTATCCTCACTGCCTGAAGGGTATCAGACTCAACTCACTGTAAAAACTACTGATGGCAAATTCACAAGAGCAGATTTTTTACACGAGGATGTTCAACTTGATTTATGACTTATATAAGAGGAACTTAAATGACCGAGCTAATTATGTAAATGAGCACAGTTGCAATTTGTTGATGGTAGGGAATATTTGGTCAGAGAACCCAGTTGAACATGGAGCTCACAGAAAAAAGGGTAAAAAACAAGTCCCTTTTTTGCCCATTTTGCCACCCCAAAACTCTCATCACATCGGAAAATTCCACATCATTTTCAAAATGTATGGGGTATATGTGTAGATTTGGGGAGGAATATGTAAATATTAAAACACTGATATCATCTACAATCTCTTTACTCTGTACATTCTGGTCTCACTATGAACCATTAAATCCATAACATGCCACAAAATAATATAACAACCAATGATGTGACTAATCTTTCAGAAATTCAGTACTATAGATGTCCCCCTCCCATGTGTCTCACCCACACACTCATTCAGAGAAATCGATAAGAACATTTTGGCTTCCTGCTGAGAGATCAGCGATTACCGTTCTTGGTGCAAGTGCGACTCTTTCAATGACATCAGTAACAGCTTCAGCCACAAACCCTGGATTTATTTTCCAATTTTTTTTCTTAATTTTAAATCAATACTGTCCAGGAAATCAACTTCAGACATTCAGACATCATACTCTAATCATGGACTCCCTACTCTTTACATTGCTCAAATTACATGTGTCTGTTCAATCTGTGGGGTCGGATGCATAATTATTATTTTTCAATGAATCAAATGTACATTTTCAAATTGATATTCACACAAATGTGGTCAATTATTATCAATAAAACTAAATGTCCTTCTATTCTTACGGAAGCAATTTTAGGTAAAGTATCTCACTCAAGAGTACAACAGCAGTGCCTTAGCTGGGAATTTAATGGTCATCTTTTGCATTACATGCCCAGGTCCCTAGATACACTACGCTACAGTACCGCCCCATTCCTGCTGAAGCTGTTTCTCACCATTTCTCCCAGGTAACTGGCGGCCACATGTGGACATGGCCTAGTTTCCACTGAATTACATAAAAGTACAAATATTTACATGAACATACACAAGCATAGGGAGAAACTCAACAGTTCGAGACAAATGAGAGAGGGAGATTACACAAGCACCATAGATCAGGATAAAACTGACTCTGGTCACTGAAAAATGTAATGCTTCTTGCTCCTAAAATATGTGTTGAAAGTTCAAAGACTCCTAAACTGTAATTAATGTCTCGGCCAAATATAATGAAAATATGACCATAATCATTCAGAGGGTTCTCACCAAATAATATTGCAGTGGCATCATGCCATTATGTTCTCTCTCTAGAGCCACGGTATCACATGAGCCGTGCCAATTGTTCTTACAGGGAATATAAAAAGATGTGAAAATGAAATTGAAACAGCACTTTTCATTGCAGCCTTATTAATTATATTATTATTATTAGTTTTAATGCACCGTTTACACAGTACGTTGCAACAGACTTTGCTAACTTAGGTCCTGAATTTACTTTAATTGGGTCTCTAGAATCTATGAAATGATGCACACCTTCAAAAAACTTCTGAAGAAACCACTGATTTATCAGATTCTTCTCTTATGTATCAGAATGTGATACTTGAAAATCTGAGCCAAAATCGATGCCATATTTGAAAAACAAATACATTTTATGCCTACTGCAGTCCATTATTGAAACTTACCCAATAAAAAATTACATTTTATATTGTCTGAAGATGCTACAATTCACGAACAGAAAATAAGAAAAAAGAAGCTTCATAAAGATTTAGTGTGGGCCAAAAAATTTGTTATGGTGGAAAATTACTTTTTGTGTTACTAAGAGGAGTAATTGCTGTGCAAAGATTACT
Organism: Albula goreensis; assembly: GCA_022829145.1. Classification (NCBI taxonomy): domain Eukaryota; kingdom Metazoa; phylum Chordata; class Actinopteri; order Albuliformes; family Albulidae; genus Albula; species Albula goreensis. Next base: position 10,841,585 of record CM040758.1, read on the forward strand.
CCCTTCTTAAACCTCTGGTCTGTCCTGCACCTGTATGATCTATTAGCTGTGTGTTTTTTTACCTTATATTATGCTAACATTCATCAGAATGAAATTGTTAGCTCACAGAGTGAACCCAACTCCAATGAGAACAGTGAGTGTTTTACAGGCAAGTCCTCCTGTCACAATTGGGTTTGTTAGGGTGGGTAATCTGGTGTGAAGCAGCGTGAGACATGCTAAAAATAGCCCTTGCTTATCCGTCCTGTGCCATTTGCTAAAAGCCCTGTTTAGAAGACTGGGAACTGGACTCAACCAAGCCATGGCATTCCTCTCCACAACAATAAAAATAGATATTAATGCAAATATTAATATACCTGACATTTGTGTTGAGGGTTAACCAAGGTGAAAAAACCCAGGCCTCAGTGCATAGTACTACCATGTATTTGTTCCATCAAACTACATTGTTGCACTAAACTTGCTGATTAAGAGAGCTTATTAGTGAAATCAGCTTGTGCAAGGGAGAGAACAAATAAATGGTGGTACTTCTACTTTCTGAATCTGGGGTTTTACACCTCTCAAAGATAAAAACAACCTTTTCAAGTAAGTGTCTGACGTAATTGAAAAAAGGGGAACAAAGTGGAAGATCAGACTAAATCATGTTTGATCAAAGTTTATGTGAGATCCAAGGTTCAAAGTCTTGCTCGTAAAGCATTTCTTATAAATCAGCGTTATTTGCACTAGGTAGGGTGACTAGTATGGAGTAGAATTTTAAAAGAAAAGAGAGGAAACAGGGCTTTCAACTACAAGAGGGTTGGAATCTTACGTGGGAGTCACTGTGTTTGCATTCACCAGCAACAAGCTTAGTTTTTGGGTCAATCAATCACTATATAAATGATTGTATTGTGAATGATAAACTGTTAATAAGGATGAAGGCTGTCTGCTATGGAAAATATGCACAGTAATCTAAAGAGAGGTAAATGCATGTATCTCTACTGTGCCTTCAAAAAGATGATAGATGAAAGTCACTCTATGGCCTTAGCGACATTTGAAATCCTTCTTAGGTCCTAACCATAAAAAGTGATAAACTCTCTGGAATTGATTAATCTGAAAAACATGAAGGTTTAGTGCCTCAGGTCATGACCACCCACAGGCTGTGTTACCCATGATCCTTAGTGCTGATAGTTCTCTAAATAAGTCTTTTCCAAGCAGTGGGGTGGGATCATTGAGGAGCATCATTGAGGAGTTGAGATCAGTCATGCTACAAATAAATAGCTTATACACACTTTCCATAAGCATGTACACCACTCTGCAACTAAACATTGCACTAATAACATGCACAGGAAAGTGCTACCGTTACAGTATATGCACGATTGTTTGGACACATTGAAAACGTTGCATTTCATTTTCAATGTTATGTGTGCTAGGCTAAATTGTAAGTAGAAGTGATTCACAGAAACCTCATTTGCTCATGAAGTGGACAGTAGACTTGGAAAATCTGGAACTACTGCACTATTTAGTCCTTTATAACATTTCACATGGCTCTGATATGACACAAGGCTGTGTTTTGCAAAAGTGTGGCAAATCTGTCAACTGTCACTTTCTGGGGAACCATGATGTGGCGTGGAGTCACTGAACCATAAAAATGACAACTGTGGGTCTGACTCCCATCCAGGCCACAGCTGTTGTACCCCTGCACAAGATCATTTGCTTCAGGAGACATCCACCTGAACAAAATGTTTACTGTTGCCAACCCTAGACCTGGAGCACATCTATGTCTACTGATTTTTGTTCCAGCCAATGTCTTCATTGATTCAGTTAGTTTAAAATCAGTTTGTTACATTTTCTTTGTCTTTAAACTTCTCATCTCCCTTAAATGGTTTTTAGTCTCCATGACCAGGTCTCCATACTTGTAGCAGTCAGGGTTTCAACTTTGGGTCTATCAATTTATTAATAAATTTGCCAGTAATGTGAATATGACTATTCTTCTTGTTTGTGAACTATGCTTAGGTGCAAGCATTGGACTAAATTGTCAGCTATTTAATATTAAAATGGTCCATTGTTATAAGCTCCTGAACAAGACAAAAATACTAATGTAGTTCAAATCTGAGGAGGCATGTCACTGTAGAATTCAGAAAGGTGCTAAAATATTCAGCTGTGATAAACGCATTGGTATGGTCTGCTTTAGATAAGTCAAGACAAAAATATAATGTAGTAATGCCATGTGGCCAAACCTGCCCTGTCTAATGGTAGCAGAGTGTGCATGGCTGCGGGTGACAGTGTCTTTGTGATAGGACAGTGGCAGAATAATGGTCTCAGTGTGGAGATGGTGCAAGGCCTCAGTTCTGTCACATTACATAAACGCAACGAGAGCGAGGGTCAGTCTGTCAGGCTTAGCCAAGGCTCACCAACACTGCCTGCTTTGTCCCAGGGTGAGAAAGCACATCTCTGTCCTTCTCAGTGGCAGCCTCAAGGTTGTGTGTGTGTGTGAGAGTATGCATGTGAATGTGTGTGGGAATGTGTGTCTGTGTTTGTGTGAGTGTTTGTCCAGTCAGGGCATACTGTCATGTCATGTATCTCATGGTCTCTGAAGCATATCATGTGACTGTCTTTACACACCAAACACAACACATCTTGTTCTGTCTGCTCAGCTAATGAGCATCATTGTGGTCTCAAAAGTGAGATGAACATTCATTGCCATTTTGCCATTTCAAAACAATACACAAAAATGACATGGAGTGGACGATGCTAATATAGGACAACAGGCCTAACATTTTTGTTTTGTGAGGAGGAAATATCTCATTATATGAACTATTCTGATCACCATGTCAATGTTTTTACCCAGATATTTGAATAGAACAGGGAAGCTGATCTAAAGCCAGTCCAGAGTAGATCTGTACCTTCAGATCAAATACACTGAACTGAAATATATATTTTAGTACATGTGTATTAGATGTGTGTTGAATCCATGTGTTACGTTTACACCATACATTCTCTAGTCACACATTCTGTAAGCAATGAGTTAGTTCATCTAGGAGAAATGTAGGCCCATAGTAGGTCTACTAAAGATTATTAAGAGTATTATTTAGAGGACCCACAACCTCAAAGATTGTTAATCAATCAAAAAATTAAATTAACACTGCTGTACCTGAAGAAAGCAGGTCCCTATGGGCGTGTGTTCAGGAAGTGACACGTTATACAGCTGTTTCTCAAAAACAGGCTCGTTGTCGTTGACATCCTCTACGTAGACTGTGATGGACGCAGTGGAGGACAAGGATGGGGTTCCTTCATCAACAGCAACAACCAAAAATTGAATTTCAGCCTCTCTCTCGTGATCTAGACCCACCGCAGTGGTTATGAGACCAGACTTGGGGTCAATGTTGATCAGATGATCTTGATCGGACTCGGCGATTGAGTAATGCACGATGGAGTTGAGGCCTTCGTCCATGTCTCTAGCATGGACCTGCAGAATTGAGCTCCCCTGAGAGGTATCCTCCGAGATGGTTAACGTGTACTCATCCTTTTCAAAACTAGGTGGGGAATCGTTCAAGTCAGTGACCTTGATCACAAAAGTGTGCTCACTCCAAAGAGGAGGAGTCCCGAAGTCAGAGGCCACGATCCTCAGGGCGTAGAGGTCTGCAACCTCCCTGTCCAGCTCACCATCCACACACAGCGAATAGAGGAATTCGTCCATGGGTTTCAGCATGAATTTCCCATCCCCACCCTCAAGTGAGACATTGACCATATCAGCCTCTCCAAGATCAGGGTCTGACACTGATATCCTGGCCACATACTCTCCCAAAGCAGCACCCTCAGAGACCTCTGCCTGCCCAGACTCACTCAGGAACATGATGTTGATGGTGGGGCTGTTGTCATTGATGTCTCTGACTTTTACCGCCACCAGTGTGCTGCTGTATTCAGGGGGTTGACCATTATCTGCTGCCCTGATGATGAGCTCATGGAAAGGCTGTGTCTCGAAGTCCAGCGGTTTGTTCAAGCGAATTATCCCAGTGTTCCTGTCGATGACAAAGAGCTCGTTTGGGTCGCTCTGGCGGCGGTTTATCTCATAGGTAACCCGTCCGTTCTCTCCGAGGTCCACGTCTGTGGCGTAAACCCGACAGACCGGCGAAGATAGTGGTGCGTTTTCCCACACCAGGGCATGATATTCGCTTTGGTTGAATACTGGAGCGTTGTCGTTTTCATCCAGGACATTGACTTGCACCTGGAGCTTCCCTGTCTTCTGTGGAAGGCCTCCATCGAAAGCCTCGACTGTAAAATCATAAAAATCCCTTACCTCTCTGTCCAAACGGTCCGAGAGCACGAGATCTAGATTTAACAAATTTGCTCTTCCACTGCGATATTCCACCTTGAACAACTCGCCAATTGTGCTGTCGGTGATGCGGTATCCCTGAGTTCCATATTCACCTTCATCCTGGTCATGGGCACCTTCGAGCTCAAACCTAGTGCCAGGAGGGCTTTGCTCTGAAATATTTAACTGCACTGTTTCCCTGCTAAAGACTGGAGAGTGGTCATTCACATCTGTGACCACAATATTTACTTTGATCATCTCACCAGTTAAGGTGGCTGCCACAAAGTCATACTTATCTCTGCTCTCCCGGTCCAGAACCACAGCAGTAGTTATTATACCAGTATCTCCATCTATCTCCAGGTCTTTGAAAACATATGATTCTCTGCTCTCTGATATGAAAAACCCACTGCTTGGAATGTCTTCAGGTAGTCCAGCCCTTATGTCACCAACAATTGTACCAGCTGGCAGACCCTCTTCAATAGCGAGACTAAGATTGTACACCTGTGCAGCAGACCGGCTACACAGCAGCGATGCTGCAATTAGTTGAAGTATCATGGAAGTAACCGCACGGCTACGGTGCGTTCTTTTCGACCACATTTTACAGCATCCGCATAATTTTAGTGCATAACGTCCACTCTGATGGCTAATGCTAATAATAATAATAATTATGCAGAAAGAGGAGACACACTCACGTTTCCGCCCGCCGTTTCTGGAAAACAAGACAGGCAAAGGAAATTCTGAGCATTGCTGCACGCGCGGCAACTTAGCCAAAGTCCATTCTCCAACACGAACAGCTCAATTCCAAAGCTCATATTTTTTCCGGTTCTTCATTCTAAGTCTCTCGGGATTTATTTATTTGCCTGTTGTTTTCCCATAGGGAGATGACTTCTGCATCAACTGCACGTGGTCATTTCAGAGTCCGTCATAAGAAGCAGACTAAGCGCTAAAGCCACTAGCCTGAAGCAGAAGCTCAATTTCCCCTCTGTCACTTCGGTCCTGCACTGTGTAGGCTGCCAGCAAAAGCTGTTTGAGCGTCACGTGATGTGTGAGATAAACTTCACACATTGAGAACAATCTGCGCAAGTACTTAAGAACTTCAGAGCATGTTTTCTCTCAACGCGTGCTTCACAAATACTTTTGAGGTGCATTTCATAGTTGGGTAATCTCTAAAAGTTCGATCGTTCTCACTGATCTGTTTTTCCCAACAGAGAAAATATGATGAATTTCATACAATGATCACTATGGCAAAACAAACAAAGATGTTTTAATTTTGAGAATGACACATCTGCTTTTCGATTTCACGAGTGAGTTATCATGATTTATAAATGCTCTTTCGTGGTTAAAAAGCAAAAATGCATTTCGGTTAAATAGTTCTTTATACATAATGGAATGGAACCTTTACGGTACTCTGTTAGCCATTAATTTGTTATAGCGTTTTTTATTCATTATATTATTATTATTTATTCTGTGCTGTATGTTAATACATTTGAACACAAAAATCAGATGAGTTGGGTGCCATTTGTTATGAACTCCCTTCACAGCGCAGTATGGGACACTGCCTTCAGAATTGCACTGCAAGAGACCCTCTATCGGTCTCTAGGGAAACGCTAATTACATTTAAAGTGATTCACATAATTGTAAAATATTTTATGCACTCAGTTACTGAGTATCACTGTAATTCTACAGTATGTTTGCCTTATTCTTGCATTTACCAGAGACACAAATTTTGAAAAGTCACAATGGAAAAGTGAAGTGAAATGGAAGTGAAATTGTGGACAAATAGGGTGAAAGACCTAGAGCAGACCAAATGATTAAAGGTCCTGACGATATAGCGTTGCTGCTAACATTAGTAGTTACTTGTCGCCCTCTTTTGGTGAACTTGTAATGTCAACATTATTTAAGTAACACTGCATTGGTTTTGGTTCCCTTTTTAAGGTAAGCTTTTTCATTCCGTGTTGTGGTGAGGTTCAGTATATATTATACAGTTTATGTAGCACATCTGTTTATTTCTAATATTCTTCTCCTGTGCCAATTTCTACCACAGTATGGAGTGGTACTGGAGTGTGTTGTTTAACAAATACACCTTGCGTTCTATGCTATCTAATGGACAGGTTAATTGGTAATGCATGAGCAGGTGTGCATTATCTCATTGCCTCAAGAACCGGTAACCTGGCAACAGGTGAAACCAGAGATTCATCCCTGTGGATCAAGCATATTCCCATTCGCGTGAGAAGACGCATTGTTGGAAGCTCAAACCTCTCGGTCGAATTACAGTTATCCGAAGGATATTCATTTTCCCTCATCACATATTTCGTCTATATAAACACCTACCTCCTTTTTTTTTACTCGGGAAGGGACAATGGCGCCTCACGTAATGTTATCCTACCAATGGGACGACCAGGCTCTGGTGAAAAGGGTGTACGACCGCCTAACAGAGGCTGGTTTACCGGTGTGGATGGACATCGAAGGAGGAGTGACAGGCAATATTAATGATGCGTGAGTACAAGTAACATCGAGCTCCAAAATTGGCGCCAGCAGAGAAAATTGTTCAGTGTCGCTTATGGTTAATTCGGTGTTCGGTTTTAGGTATGCTGCCATGCATCAGTACAGCTGTCTGCATACCATTAAATAATAGCTGAAGATGTGAAGTGGTTCAGACAAAATTGGATGATGCGTCCTGGTAGAAGGAAAGCCTACAGGAAAACATGGTGTGTGGGTTGCTATGTGAGCTTTGTTGCCCTCCATGACCAGAGTTGCCCTAAGGTTACTGTGGCCCTGCAGACCTGGGGTTAAGCATCTCTTCCCAGAAACTACTACTACTGTTTATTACACTGTTGAATCAGTACTGGAAGCTGAAAACATGCTAAAACATTATTCCAACAAATTCACACCGTGAGGCCTAGCAAAACACATTTTACTTACCCAGTTTTCTGTCTTCACACTGAGAAATGGCTTGAGAAAGATCCCTTATTGCCCAGTAGGCATTTGGGCCCTCCAGGATCAGAGCTGAGTAGCCTAGCAGACACTGTGTTCCTCCAGCACTGATGCTATGATGCTGTCTGTGTTGACAGGATGGCGGCAGGAGTGGAGGAGGCCGCAGTGATCTGCCCCTTCATGACCCCAGCCTATCAGGCCTCTCGCAGTGGCAAGAAGGAGTTGAGTTACGCAGACACGCGGGGGGTTACCATCGTCCCTGTGATGGTGACGAAGAACTGGGAGGCCAGCGAGTGGCTGGGCCTGATCACAGCCGGTCTGCTCTGGATAGACTTCAGGTGAGACTCACCTATGCCAGGCCTCAGCAGGTAGAGCACACATGTCATTTACAAACAGGGTAAAGAGAGATATTGGTATAGAATTTATGAATTAAACAAATGAATTGTGTTTTAGCCAAAATTCCACAACTGGTTCTGACCCATGAAACTAGTGCAGTTGAGTTATCTGTGTAATCAACTATGTTACTTGATCAATTAAGTGCTGAGTGACAACTGGTTAGGTGTATCAAAAGGAATTACAATTTAACTTGGCAAAGCAGGTTAGTAATAAGTGAGTGCCTGTAGGCTTGTCATAATTAAATAATAATCACAGCTGGATGGACTACCTACTCAGTCATGCTTTAAAAACAAAAAGCCAGAAAGTTTACCCAAAAAGGCACTGTACTTTTGAAAATGTTTTTACAGAAAATTATAGGTTAACAAATTTTCAGAAGACTTCCTTCTTATCTAGAGGCACAAAATGATTTCCAGTTTAGTCAACAGAGGGCAGTGTTCACTAAAGAAAGACTGATGAACTCCTGGTTTAGAGTATGTAATGTACGTAATCTAAGAGAAATTAAATGTAAGCAAAAATAGGTTTAACAGAAGACATAGCCAGAAACTGGAGTGAAAAGTCAAAATATGCATCTGCTCTAGATAACGAAATGCGTTTATGAAACTGATGACACACTTGAAAGATTGCATCTAATGTGTGTTTCTAATCGACTGTTCCATTCAATATTAATTTGAATATTTTAATGAAAAAATTTGAATTAAAAATCAAGTCAGAATTGACATTCACATCTCATGCATGTAGACTTGTCACAGATTCTCAGAAGATTATGCCCATGTTTGACTAAACTAGATTATTCGATTGCCAATAGTTTAACTGATTTAGCTAAATACTCAGGGCAGCCTTTCTTTAATGTAAAACCTTATCCAGAAATGCAGAGAAGAGCGAGGACCATTTTGAAAAGTGCATGAAGTCCCTGGAGGATGAGATAATGTTCAATGTGGGGAACCTGGTCCATGTCGAGGCTCCATCCCTTGATGTGAATGACAGGCCAATGGAAAAACCTGCTGTGAAGAGGAAACCAGGGAGAGGATTCCGCCACGCTGTCACAGGTCTTTACCTCTGGGAATCAGGTAAATACCTGGGGTTTACTCACCTAATTAGTACCTGTGGCACAAACATACAATGCTGTTGTGCTGAGATGCCTAGATATATAGAGGGCAAGGGAAGTGACTTGTTGCACATTTTTTTTTTTTTTAACTCATGTTTACTTTGAAACTTGAATTTATCTTGCATGACGATAGCTTTTTTTAATGCAAGCACACAATCAAATATTTCCTCACAGTCTTAAACTTACACATAAGTAATGGGTATACAAGTATAGACAAAAATAAAATTTTACATTGCCTCAAACTGTAAATTCACCTCTACATTGTACCAGGTCCACGTTAGCTGTTTTACAATGAAAGTTGCCTCACTTATCAGTTTCGCTCGAACAAGTCAGGACAGCCCACTTCGATGGAATGTGTTGTAGTAATTAACCAATGGTCACTTACGACTTCTGCTAACCGTAAAGCTTAAGGATCAGCATGTCAAATGAGGACAGATCCTCTCCAAGATATCTGTAGTCACCAGTCACTAAATCATTATTCAGGCACACACATTTCTGAAACTGAGGCTAACCTAAAAAGTCTGTCAAAGAATTTCTGCTGTTTCCAAAGGAGAGCAGAAATTCCACCCGGCCAGTGATGTCAGAAACTCAGTGGAACTCCACAACTCCCCAGGAGACAATGGCTACTGGGAGGAGATAAAAGGAAACAGCTGCAAGCACTACAGGAACGCTGTCACCAGCGGCTATCTCGGTAAATCACGCCACTCACAGTTCTGTTAAACATGCCACATTTTCCATTTTATTTACAATATGAAGGTCTCACATCCTTAAGGAAAGGTGGTTTGTGTGTTCTGCAGGTTTTGACCCCAATGGCAGTTACACTTACACAAAGGCTGTGCCATGTGGGGCAGAAGAGTGGCTACTGATGGTGGATCAGACTGACCACAGTCCAGAGAGGGCTGTGGTGATAAAGCACAAACACTCCCAAAGTTTTCTTGCAGTGCATAATGGGAAAATAGCTGGACTGAAACTGTATGATGAAAACTGCAAATGGTTTTTAGAGTAATCTGTCAACTTGCATTTATATATGTGAGACAGAGCTGTACCTCTTATACAAGTTTCCTATGACAATGTTACCATGGTTACACTTGACAAAAGCTTTCTGCTGAATGGTTGGGACAATCGTGGTCTTAAGTATTTGCAAATGGATATAAAATTGTTCATGAATCTTGGGTCATTTGTGTTTCTGCTTTAGGGTGGTGGCATCAATTTGAATGTGATTGTTAAAAAAACATTTTTGAAAGATGTATACAAAATGTTTATTCATGATACACAATAAAAGATGACTGGTGTGATTTCCAATTTCAAATGAAAAAAGGAAAACAATTCTTGTTCCTCTCTAGTATCTCTTCCTTTTGACGATCTCAGCCTTCCAGTTAACTGGGTGGGATTCTTCAGTCTGAAAAATTATTAGAATTGGTCAAAAATAGTCTTCACAGGTTGCAGAGAACCTCACTATTCATTCAGCAATGTATTACAGAGAACTGCTTCCATAAAATAACCCACTGTATAAATAGATGCCATGCACAAAAAGTTGCCCTGGACATTAGAATCCACTGAACGCTAAAATGTGCATAAACTCAGATGTCCATAATTGTGATTAATTGACCCTGTCAGATGAGGTATGTATGATCGGGCCTCTAAAATTAATTACAAAATTCACAGAACATTGTTTGAAATAGGGATACAAGTGAAATCTGTGGGTAGGTAATCTGATAGCATGCAATGCGGTTATGTAAACAACTGAAGTTGATGGCTACAATAGCAGAGGTAAATGAGCGTATAAGGGGGCGTTACCGCGGTGTCGTCCTCTCTGTACACTTTGATGGTCTTGTCAGCCTCAGCGGTGATCAGCCTGCTCTCGGAATGGTCGAACATGCAGGCAAAGATCCCCGACTCACTGTCCAGCGAGCCGGGCTGCACGGCCGCGTGGATCCTCTGGAAGTTGTAGCCAGTCCTCCAGTCCCACATGTGGATGGTGCCGTTATCAGCTGTGGAGGAACACAGACATCCCCGGTGAGAGCAGAATCACGAATCCCATACGGCACGCAAAAGTAAAGAGTTCATCTGACTGTCCTTTCCCTTACGAACAGAATTTTCCTCCTACAAACCCTTGTATCAATCCTTGCAATCTGATTTTATCCAAGATGGGCTAAAGTAGGTGCAAGCTTCTACTCTACTCTGGCACTAAAACTCTTTAATCAACTAATCAAGCCATGACTGGTTAAATAAGGTAATTTAGCACTAGGCAAGAGCAAAAGACTGCACCTTCCCCTACACTACTAATAGACTAGAAAGCAAACTAAAAGACAATGCAACTGCAAACTATTTAAAGCAGTTCATCTGTAAAACCTTAAGTCCATTACCTCCAGAGACCAGCACTCCGTCAGAATTGACCGCCAGCGTGTTGATGATGGCGTTGTGTCCGGAGAGATTCTGGATGAAGCTCCCCTCAGGGAATTTCCACTGCTTAATGTTGTCTGGAGAGCCAGAGGCAAATGTGTACCTGTGACAGGAAGGGACTCAATAATCAGTTAAAAAGGATGGTGCTGTCATAAAGGAATTCCCTTCCCTCTCATAGTCACTCTCTTTGGTTCTGGTAATGATCAAATAGGCTAGTCTCAGAAACCAGGCCAGCCTGCTTTAAATGCTTAGCACAGTGTTTCCTGCAGCAGCTTGACCGCTGCATCAGGGTCCCCCCTCACTACCACTCATCACCTCTATGCATTTATCTGGGGGCAGTTTCCCCCGAAAACCAGGGAGTAAAAATGGCTGGGCCTTCAACTACAGTAAAGGTCATAATCTTGGGGTCACTTCCTGCTCTCTGTAGGTCCTCAGAGGGAGAGGAAATGACTCACTGTCTGGGGTGCAGAACCACAGCCCTGACAGACTTCTTGTGATTGGTCAGTGTGGCTCGGGTCTTTCCCGCAATGAGGTCCCACATTCTGATGGTGGTGTCGTGACTGCCTGTGACAAAGAAAAAGAGCTAACTCAGGACCAATCATTTACAAATGAGCTGCTTAGCACACAGTTTGCCACAGCTTAGTTTATACACTGCATTTCTGATAGGGCATCAGTATAACAAGCATCAATTTCTTGGCATGGGCTGCATGGCAGCTTATGGATGCACTCAAGACTTCTGAGGGTGGATTATTTTGTTTACAAACAAATTACAGAAGAACTACTAAACTTCCTGGCTCTGACTAGCCTTCTTAAACAGCGGTGTCCCATTCAAGATACTGATCAGTCTGGAGTAGTGACTGACCACTGCCTTATTACCAAAGATGGCTGGCATTATGCCACAGGTCAGGCTAAGGGAAGGTGTGGATCTGCTTACCTGTGATGATCTGGGGCTCTGCGGCTTGACATCTGACTGTAGCCACGGTGTTTGTGTGCCCGGACAGTGTGTGCACATTGGCTTTGGTCCTGATATCCCACACCTGGGCACACAGGTACAAAACACAGTTAGATTTGCAGGTCCTCCTTTCCAGCACATGGCACACATTGGCTATCTACTTCTCTCAAAATACTGAAATGCTACAACAGAACCTTTCAACTACTTTCTACAGTATGGCAGGGCACTTGGGGTTTGTCTGTGGTAGGATGGTGATGTTTTATGCAGTATAGCAATGTGAGCGGAGGGTTCTGCGCTATCAAAAATGTAGCAAATTTAACCAAAGGTTTTTTTTTTTTTTTTTTTTTACCAAAAAATGGTTTTGATAAAGATCCATTCAGGATCAAAACCCACCATGTACTAAATTTCATACGCTGAGAGCATCTGATAAAGATGACATTATGAATTACATATTATAACCTACCTGTAACAATAAAGCCCAAATTTGCAACATAATGTAGATATCATAGCAGGTACAACAAGTACAACATTATCTTTAAGTGATAACTGGATATAAATGCATAGTGTTGTTACAGAAGACTCACCCTGGCAGTGGAATCTCTGCTGCATGTCACCAGCACATCAATGGTTGGATGTAGGTCCAAGCCATACACAGCGCTTAAGTGTCCATGGTAATGCCTGATAACCTGACAGAAACAAAAAAACATCAGGAATCAAACACATAATAATTGAAAAAATCACTTAAAACAGTAACTACAACACATCCTAAGATATAAAACAAAAAACAGCATTAGAAATCCCAAGATTCCTTAATACATAAAACACATTACACATCCTACTCATGCCGATACCAGAGAAGCATGCAGAAAACCCTGCTGCAGGGATACTATGTGAAAGCGTACCTTGTTGTACTCGAGGTCCCAGCACTTGACCTGCTTGTCCTCCCCGCAGGAGAAGAGATAGGGGCTGCGGCCGCTGACAGCCACACCACGGACTGTGCTAATGTGCCCCGTGAGAGAGAGCTTCAACTTCCCACTCGCCAGGTCCCAAATCTGAACCACAGAAACACACACTCCATGACAGCAAATCCACATGCCAAAGAAACAGTCTGTGACCATAGAAACACAATCTGTGATATTAAATCTGTGGCATAGAAACACAGTCATTACCGCCACATCTGTTGACTACAGAGACAGTCTGTGACAACTGACCCATACCACAGAAACACATGACCACCATCAGTCTATCAAGAGTCTACAAGTCTTACCTTGATGGTTCTATCAGCTGATCCTGTGACAAACCACTGATTGCCAGGCTCCACAGCTATAGACCGCACCCATCCAAGATGGCCACTGATAACCTGGGAAATACAGAGGGCACAGATTAACATGGAGCATTGTGTGACAGAGACTATGTCCTAACAGAGACAGACCAAAGACCAACTGCATCTTGGGCTCCCCTACCAACTCAACCCCACAGCACCTGCCATTACATACGTTAGGTGATCTTTATGGTAGTAGATAGTCCTCTGAAGTTGTATGCATGTACTCTTTGTGTCTTGGTTCCAGGTTAGCACAGTTAGTACTATGTGCATTTATAATTCTTTCAGGATTCCTTCAATAAACAAGTATGGGAGTGGTGTTATCCAGGTCTGTAACACAGCTGGTCATATACCTCACTTAGTAACTCACACTATCTCAGAAGCTGCTCTGGATGAGAACATCTGCTATAAGGATATAATGTAATGTAGTGAAAATACAGAGTGGAAGTGTGTGTGGTGGTGGTGGATGACGCTTCTTCACCCGGTATAGTTTCCATGGGGGATGCCACTGTGGTTTGGGCATGGTTGGGGCTTTCCTTGCCAGAGCAGAATTCTTAGTACCTCCAGACTCCATGAGGGACTAGAGCAGGACAACAAAAAAGGAAAAACAAGATCAAATATCAGGTACTATGGAAGCAAAGCCACAGAATATAAATCATAAAAAGGAAGCTGTGTAGGTCACTGTGGACAAGATGATTAATTCCTAAATGCCTGTTCACCCCTGATTTAAGGGGCACCCTCTTACCATGATGTGGGGGGGCTGTGACCTCTCGGGGTTACCAGCATGTCTGTGAATGTCGGCCACGCTGGCACTGGTTATCCCAGCCTGCTGTCTGCAGAGAGAGAGAGAGAGACAGGGGGTGCTCAAGTCACAGCTTAACTGCATACCACCTCTTCTCACCTACTCCTTCACTGGCCCATAACACATCCATCTGAAATAAACATCACCTTATTTCTTATTGGAAATAAAACATTTTGATAACAGCTTTACAAATTTTAAGTTCCAAAACAAAGCACTACTTACATTTCAGTCAAAAACTGTATTTTGTTTTTTGATGTTGAGAATGAGTATTACAATGACAAAGAACACTGAACTAAACCTTGAGTTTCATAAGGAGAGTATGAATAAGCTCTCCTTATTGCAGATCATGAGTCTGGGCTTTCTCAATTGCTTAATGACAATTTAATCTGATCAAAAAACACATCTCTATAGTCAATACATCTTATATTATTGATTCTTCTGTGTTTGGGGCAGGAAAGCTGGTTGCACCTGGACTGTGATGGAGGGAGGGCCAGAGCCAGAGACTGAACAGCGCCCTCACTGGGCATCTTCTGTAACTGTGTGTCAGCCGTCAGAGCTACTCCTGTGGAGAGATAAATACAAGACCTCCATTAGTCACTCAAAACACAAAGCTGAAATGATTACAACGCGTGTACTGATGAAGTGACTCAGAGTATTAACTGGGATCAGTCTACCTTTTTTTTCATTTTAGTTTATAATGGATAAGGGTAGGATATGGAAGGGAAACCCAGCAGAGAAGAACACTCCTCCATGGGAGGTAAAATGAATATGGTCCCAAATTAAATCGGGGAAATGGAGGCTGGAAACTTCAGATTAAATCTTACCAGGTCCTGATGGATAAGGATGGGTTCCAGTGATAAGATATTCAGGATCTGAATCTGAAAACAAAAGATGGTACTTAAACAACAGAAATATCTCATATGTCCACTTTTTGCATTAAACATTTAGCAGTGATTCACAACTAACACATCATTTTAACATGCAGATCTAATAGTATTCCATCATCTGTATAAAACCGGTTATGACCCCCATTCAGATATGTCAGGGCTTTGGCATTATGATTTGGCAAGTAAGCATCGGAACTTGATGGACTGTGCTACTCACCGGGAAGTGCGGGGTAGCCCTGTTGACCGTATGGGTCAGGCGTCTGGCTGGAGATCTTGTCTTTTCCCTCTTTCAGTGCGGGCATATGGAGTACAGCGTCATATTCTGCGCGCAGCTTGGCTGCCATCTTCAATTTATGGCTGAGGGGTCACCAACATATCACGATTAGTTCGCCAACTACCATCGTGTCCCCAAACACCAGGGAAAATAGATATTTTTTCCGGAAAATGACAAACTGCATCACAGGGAGTACAAATGCTAGCACGCCGAAAACACAGCTTACCTTCCTTCGTCCAAGGACAGTGGTTTCGCATGATCTGACACGAACATATCGTGTGTTCTCTTGAGGGATCTGAACACTAGCGTGTGGACAGAGTGTTTCTGCACGTCCTGTAAAGTTAAGTACAGAGAGCAAGATCATTTAATAAAAATCTAACTTTAGATTATATGGAGTAATAATATGTAGTCCTGTTTAGCTAGGTGCAAAACTTGTTTTTTATATTCAAATGAGCTAACGTTAGCTAGCTTCCAGGTCAACAAACAATCACATTAGAACCAAACGAAACTCGATAACTAGCGAAAAAACATCGAATATAGCTAAAGACTAACCATACCTCAGACATTCTTGATGTTTTCTGGAGGCTGTGGAGGGAAAAAATAAAAATGTACCCAGCAATTTAAATCCAGAAGTAAAAATTATTCGTACATAGCGGCACGCTTTCAGAGAAGCGGAGCTAAACACAATAATTCATAAGGAAGTAGTTGACTTTCATCTTCCGGGATACTGGATCGATGCATAAAGCGTGGGCGCCACCTTTCGCCTAGGATGACGAAATGACATGAACTTGTAGATACTGTACAAGACTAATTATAAGAAAGTGTTCACTTACACTCACTACCACACTGGTGTAATCGTCTTTAAAGACTGGCAAATGGTGGCTTTGATGAAGTTTTACCTACACTAAACCTACATGAAAGACTAATGTAATTCTAAGCAAGTTGCCTCAAGTGACTGTTATAAAAGCTAATATGAAGAAATAGACAATGAAAAAAGCAAGCTAATTTAAGTGTTTTTTTTTGAGTGTTTGATTTTTAACAATGATGAACTGTATACTGAGTTAATATTTTAATAATCAGTTTATATTTATCTAATTCAAGTGCAGAGCACAGCACTATAGCCCTAACATAACTACAATAACTGTTTTTGAAACTGTGATAACGATTACTGTTTCTACAGGGGAACATATTTTTATATTATGTTGTTTGTGCACATTCATTTCCGTTAACGGGTTAATGCCACATTTTCTGCAATAAATAGTCGGACAGTACAAAGTGCCTGTTTAGTTTCCACTCTTGACATTCTGCCTTGTTGTTTTAGGGGTTGGTGTTTGCCAAGCAAAGTACACAGATAAATGTTTATTTAGTTACAACAGCCTTTATAAAAAAATTATATTTTAAAATAACTAATTTTACCTGGTATTTCACAGGGTGTGCACCTCTGCTTATTTTCATTCCCTTGTTTTATGTGCCACATGCAGCAAGAAATGTGTGAGTTGTTCACTTAACATTACATTTGGATGCATAAGACAACATAAGTATGATGGTATTCTGCTGACAATTCATTCAATAGGGACAAAGAGACACAAAAGACTGTTAGTCAGTTTTGATCAATTTCCATTTTGTTTCACATAATTGAACATTAAAAAAAAATAAACAACAAATACACAACATAATTAAAGCCTTTTTATTAAAGGCAGTGTTTCAAAGTCTGGAAAAATTCTGACTTAGAAGACATTTTGACCCGTGTTGAAGTCCTTAGCTGGTATGGAACATTGAAGGGTCTTTGGATGCTTGCACCTCCAGCAATGCAATCAGCTGAAATGACATACTGAACTTAACATTAATATCTGTCATTCAGCCTTCTGTAGTTCCTTTTCACGTCTTGTTGCGTGGGTTTGCCCTTTTGAGAGATGTCTTCTGAGTGTATAATTTCCATGGTTTCCTTTTGCTAAAATAAATGCAAACAAATTGACTGGGGTCTGAATCCATCACCACTAAGGTACACCCTCCAAGCTGTTGTATCTTGTGAGGTACAGTGTGGAGCAATAAACTCTAAACTGAATTGATGTATGCAGCACTTTGCATTAGTGTTTCATCCCTTCTCAGCAGTGTCCTTTCTGTCCATGTTTCCTAAGGCTGTAGGTCCTAAATATTCTTCAGCATTTAGAATCTTGGTGGTTTTGGACTCAACTGATCAGGAATTGACACCAAAGGCCGAAAGCTTCTAACCTTCACAGTGATGACCAAAAGGAGTACTATCAGAACTCAACTCTTGTCCTAAAAGCTCAGTCTTCGGTACCGGTTTCTGATCAGTGCGATCCAGCATTACCTGAATCCTACACCTTTTAGGACACGCAGGACCTGGGAAAACAAAAACAAAAGGCCTGTAGTATATTACTATGGCAACAACGGAGAGCTACACATACAAGTGTGCTGTTTGCATACAGAACCAATCTGTTTTACAAGGTGCTGTTTTTCCTTTATTTAAACACTGACAAATTGATGGTGGTTGGATTTAACAGGCCTCTATGGCAGTCAACATTCTGGCTGGCAAAATACTCTTAAAATCTTAAATTTTACTAAATACGTTTTTCCAACAATTCAAATGTGTCCCCATATATATTCTTATTCAGGTTCTCTAAACAGTCATCTTTATCTCTCAATCCTCATGTCCGTTTGAAATCACCTTTCCTATACTTTTGAATGGGGTCAAGGGGTCTCTTGGACACCAAACAAAATGTTAGGGTTACAACTTCTACGCTATACTGCTCTCATTTACACATCTTTGTGAATAACTATTCTCCATGTCTTGCCATTTTCTTTTGCCATTTCATTAAGGCATTCAGGCTGTATTGTTGTTAGAGATACTTATGACTCACCCCATCATTACCTGTGCAGAGGGGCCAAGCTGTATCCCAGGAACATTCTGGAACATCATCACAATGCTCTGTGAGTCACATTTCTGTTTGAATCAAATATTTTGTATGGAACAAGAAGGAAAAAAAAACGAATTCAATAAAACTACACTTTGGTTTGTCCTTAACTTGTGATTGGTAACTTTCAGAAACCTGTTTCTTTTCCTGCACAATATGGTCTGTTCTTGAGTTCAGTTCCTTTTTTTAATAATACAAATTCATATTCATAATATACTTCACTTTGTATTATTTTAAATAGTAATACATGTGGTGTTAGCTATTAAGCGGAATGTTTCGTTTTTTACATATTTATAACTGCTGTCAGAAAAAGGCACAATGTCTCTCTGTGCTCAGGAGATACAGTAATACTAGCAAGCAAATAATGTACAGTATAGAAGCACATTAATAAGCAAGCAGAAGCACACTGGGGCTCCATCATCCCCTCAAAAAACCGAACATGTATGTTGTTCTCGATCATCATTTCAGTTAGAAGCACAGAAGTGTTACTCACTGTTTACATTTGCTTACAGAAGCATTCCATTCATTTGAGAAATTATGGCATGGCATCACCTTTGCTGGCCATCTCTCAGGAGTTGTTTTTTTGACTGACCCGGAAATGTGCTAACCTGTGGCAATGTTGACTTTGCACTGTCGCATGGCCTGTAGCTTTAGTTCAGCTTGTTCTACAGAGTCGCAAACAAACCCACGCAATCCTTTCTACATAGCCACCTAGTAAGGACATTTTATAAAATACACTGGTATCTCTTTTTGTACAATGTGTTGAAGTTGTTTGGTTTCTGATACATGAAATTAGTCAGTTAATGGTTTTTGACAAAGATTTATTCTTTTTAAAAACAACATATTCTATTGCACCCATGCATTGTCTATGTACTTCACACTATAGTAATGTCATTATCACTTACTCAGATGGAAGTGGCTACACTCATGACTTCAACTCATTCAATGCAGTGACTAGCTTTCATTATGCTTCACATTGCAGATCTGATGTGAACATTCATATACTGTTTTTTTTAGTAGTTGTACAAAGTTAACAAAAGTTCAGTACACAAACCTGAATGGACCCCAGCCAGCCAGGCTGTGAAGTACAATAAGCTGCATGTGGAGGTCAGAATTGAATTATAATGTTATGACTGAAAAAGCCAGAGATCACATTCAATAAAATTGGTTATTAGGTTGACATTAACAAACACCTCAGTCACATTTATCTGTATTTCTGAGCAGACACTGCAATTTTTAATTCCATAACCAGAATTCCTGTAAAAATCAGACACACTGTGCTCCGAATTCTGTGCAGTGTCCTTCTGTGAGTTAGTGACATATTCATAGCTTTTTATCCTCCCCTCTTTGCCGTGTCACAAGACAATCCTGTGCAAATCCCCTGCAACTGGCATGATATTGGCTGCAGGCATACTTCACACTGGCTGCCATCTGAGGTCATTGACATCCCCGACCCCCATCAACTCACTGGTCTTTCATGTGCAGGCGGCCTTATTCGTCAAGCTCATAAGAACATAAGTAAATAAATAATAATGACAAGTACAGGTCATTCTCAAAACCGAGATTATCATTTATAAACCAATGTTTATATGCTGCTTCTGACAAATCCCAATTTTGTGTGGGTGGACATGAGGTTCCCGAGCCAATAAAATTCACCATCAGACTTCTGCTTGTGCCAATCAGATTGGTGAAATCCTTGGCTGGAATGGTAATGATTGAGCAAGTTGGGTTGAGGCTACCTTGCAGCAGCATTCTTTGCAAACCTTCAGGAATGCAAGCTGCCCCTGGCATTTTGTACCTATGGTTTAGTTTCTAGGTGTGATATCATATGAAGTACATGTTATGTATTTAAAGGAAATTATGGAAGTACATTTTTTTGTTTTATTTCTTTGTGAATGCAGAATTCTGGGAGATTGTGTGAGGTTACTAATTTGTATTTCCTTTTAGAATGTAGTCTAGTGTAATACATTTTAATATGCTGACCCTCTGGGTTTTTCCATTCTCTCAAACCTTGAACTCCTGCGAGGTGCAACTATGAATTAAGCTTCTTATCAATACCTTAATACCTTATGTGCTAGTGGATATCACAGAGGCACACCTGGGTAATGGGTGGTAATTGGTGAATGACATCATGACACCAAAAATGGGTGGACCTACATTTAACTGTCAAAGAAAAGCCTGTGTTACAATTGGTTCAACTCATTGAGTTACACAATATTAGCTCCACACATCTTTGGTGAAATGATGGGTGATTTTCCCATGAGGAATAAAGAGCAGCTTATGACACAGATGTGTAAATATGAACATCCATGTACTGTTAGTACTCTTTAAAATCTTTAAAATTATGTTGACCAATGTATACTTTAGCATCAACTGTTGCACAAAAACAGATTATTATTATTTTTCTCTAATAACTTTATGCATGATATTATGATGTTCTTATTATTGTTGGTACATCAATATATGGATGCCTCCCAAACCTATGATGTTTTCTCTATCACACCAAATGAATTTGTATTTGAGATTTTCTTTTCCTGGGGCTAGTAATAAGAAATGGGTACTATAAAATTCTCTTTGTTATGACATTTCCCATTAAACATTTTGCTTGCTAGTTGTTTTCTAACCTGTCAGAGGACATGGGCAAAAACACGCATAAAAACCAACAAATGAAAAGACCAACAATTATTTTTTTAATTTTTATTTCTTTCCAGGTGGGTGAGAGAAAACAAAAATAGCCTCCTCTCATCTATACATATTCAGTCATCATAATTAGTCCAGCACAGACATTTGGTCTGTACGTTGTTACTGTCCACGTTAGAAATGACTGAACTCTTACAAAAAACTTGAAATTTTGTTTTGGAAATGTTCAAATTGTTAAGACATCTCAAGTCCAGCTGAACAAACCTGAGATGGCCCTTTCACTGACTGCAACAAAAACGCTTGACTGTACAGTTCAACAAACACACGAACATGTTAACAGCACAATGAGACACACTGCCTGCACCTTATATCCTATATGTCTCCCAGACCCCCGAAATTTTTGACGTTTGCCTGCTGTCCAGTCACGCTCATGCGGTTGATGGGGATCATTTTCATGGTGGTTTCTTTCATGGAATACCAACGGCTGTGCCATGTAGCCCAGATGATGCCGTTGTCATACCCGTATTGGCCAGCATCCTTTTCTGTGTATCTTCCACCTTAGACAAAACAACAGAAAATAGCATCAGTGAGCTCCTCTTCACCACACTATGGTTATTGCTCCTACAGTGAAAAATTTCAATAAGATAAGACATTTAAGGCAGACAAACTTGTGGTTTTGATCAGTTCTTTTCTCTCTGGCTTCCACATTGCAAACACAAAGTTAATATCATGTTTGTATGCATTACTTCCATAAACTCTAAAAGGTCTTTCAACTCTAATAGAGTACATGTGATTCTTTTGGACTGGTATACATTATATAGGTGCGCTTATTCAGAGCAACTTGCACAGCTTGTATTGTTTTTCACACTATTGCTTTACACTACAGCTGGATACTGAAGCGTTTTGATCAAGGCTATAACTGCTGTCTTGTACTTTCAATCCCAGCAAATCATTGTACTACACTTCCATATAAACTCCAGAGTCAGAGTTCAGTTGTAGCTGAACATTTTTATGCATGGCTTGCTTTTCCACACTTGTTTTTTTAAAAAATACATTCTTCTTTAAACAGCTGACAGGTCAGAGCTGGGCCGGTTACCTTGGTAATATTTTCCATTGAGATGCGCAGCATGGCAGCGGTTCATCCACCAGCCAGAGCCGTCCTGTTTGGCGCAGTTGCCTTGGTACTTGTCGTTGTCCTTATCACTGGTGCTGAACTGCATTCCATTGTGGGAGGTGTAGAACTTATCGCTGGGGTCGTCCCCGAAGTCAAAACCGTCAAAGGCATCTCCGGCATCTCCTCCGTAGTAGTATGCATAGGTCAGCCTGTACATGTCCGCTTCGGGCCCAACCTTGAACATGGCGTAGTCGGCGTGCCTGCAGACCAGGAAAAACAAACACATGAAATCACAAGATACACAGTAAGGAGAATTGTCCTTAATTTCCCTATGGTCTAAAGGCAATACAGCACTCCATTAAGCCTGGATCCATACATGCCAAATGTATAACTATACTGCATGGCCAGACTGGCCGTTCAAAGCTCTGACTGTATTCCAAGGTTTGTATTCCATAAAGCATCTCAGTGCATGAGCGCTGATCTGGGATCAGGAATTCTCTGTCCTTGTCTTAACATTACCTATTATGAGTTTATCAACAAAACTGATTCATTAAATGGCTCAGAGTGATACTTCATAAGTACAATCCTAAGAGTGCTTTCTCAGTCTCTTGCAGGCGAATGGACAGTTATAAATCAATATACAAAGATGAAAAGTCTTTCTCAATATTCTGTATAAAATCTCAGCTTTGATAGCATAACCTCCTTATACACATGAACACACACACACACTTGCCCCACTCTACAAAAGGATTATATTGCGCAAGGTAACATTTTCTGTTTGCTTTGTAATGTTAAAAAAAAAGTTATGCAACAAGTTGCTTAACTTTGTAAATATGCTATTTCACAAGGACACAGCGCTGGAATTCTTTTCTTTCAGATTGTCAGTGCTAATCAGCTTGGTAATAACTACTGAATACTGTGAATAAAATGCAAGAAGCTTTAAAACACCAAGAATATGAAGGTTTCTATAATAAGAGTCTATGCCATATGACAAAACTGGACTAAACGATTGGACTAAGCGAACTTTAAAAGAAAAAAAATACTGAATCTACTTCATGCAGCGTAACTGGCTGAATCAACTTCATGCGGCGCCTTGTTCATGGGTCAAACTACAGTTCCCTCTCCTGGGTTTCTTGCTTAGTTTCCTAATCATTACACCACTCGGCCATCTCAAAATCCACCAGGTCTTTTCATTCAGGGGTTGCATACTTTCTGACTCCATCCCAGTCGACCATCTCGATCCTCAGGATGTATGGAATGCTTGACTGAGTGGACAGGAGGTGCATCTTCTCATTGCCCAGCCAGTACTCAGTGGTGTCGTCTGGAGACAGGTAGCCAAAGCCTTCCTTGAACTGGATCCAGTTCTTGTTGAAGTCAACGCTGCCATCACGTCTCTAGAAACACACGTTAAACCGGTTTTCAGTGATGGAGGAGAAGGAGGTGTTATGACATTAAAGGGTGGCCCTACCATGAGTTACTTGGCACTCACTGATGTTTTGTTGTGAAGAAAAGCATGTTCTTATTGGTTGAGACAAACAAGTCTATGGATGGGTAACTGTAGCTCTACCTATTTTTGGTGTTGGTATACACCACCAAGTCACTATAAGCAAAATGCAATTATGCAATTATTTAATCACCCACCCATCAGCCAGATGAGGAAAAAGATGCCATTAAATACTCCCTGACACATGTCCAGTCTACACTTCCTGTCTGTGGCTGATGGTGGAGAGAAAAGGACTGAGTGATTGACAGATTGACCATAAAGTAAGGGAAGTCAACCCTGGTCCTGGAGAACTACAGAGTGCACTGGCAATTAAAAGTGAAATAAATTGTGTTCTTTAATGAATTGAACCATCTCTCCTCGTGTCTTGGCTCTGAATAGATGGTTGAATTTAAGGTGAATACAAAAACCAGCACACTCTAGTTTAAGGAATTAGCTGATTGAGGAGTGAGCCAGCTCATAACAGTAAATATTTTTAATTTGGTGAGATTCAGTTGGATGAAACCCTGACTTTGGTAATGCATATTCATAAAAGTCATCCTGCTAACTCCTTAATTCTAATACCCTCTAGAACTAGGATGGTCTACCTCGGCCATAATAAAAACCTTACCCTCTGGAGCACAGTCCAACCACTTCCGGTGCTGTCGATCTCACAATACACCAAGAACTGCTCCTTGGCTGCTGCAGGCTTCACAAAGTACAGGCCGCTTGTCCTGGCTCCTCTGTTGGCTATTTCTTGGCAGTCTGGTAGGAGAGAGAAAAAGAACAATGTCACAAATCAGATTCACCAGCGATACATTTGAAAACTCCTGGAGGGCTGAAGTGGTTTGCCAGTTTTTGGTTTCACCAAAAAAAAAAACAGACACCTGTTTGGACCAAAGAAACCAGATTGCTGTAATTAAGTGCTTTAAATAATCAATTAAGGGGCTGAATAACACTGTACTGCCTCTCAGGGCCATGAGTAGTCACCTCTAAAGAATACAAAGTGAGTGGACCAAATACATGGCAGCGCTTCTACTTTCTAAAGGCGGGGTTATATGCCTGTGCTGCTGAGATTGGCCCCTTTTCGTACCTTTGCCTGTGATTGGCTGAATCTTAACGGTGTCCTCACAGGGCTGCTGGCACTTCTGCTCCAGCTGGATTGCCATCTGTTTCAGCTGCAGCATTCGCTTCTCATTAGCCGACAGCAGTTGTTCAAGCTCGCTAAGGGGTGGGGGGAGGGGGTTCGGGTGGGAGAGAAAAGATGCTGGTAAACTCTCTCCAGTGCACCAGGCTTAATGTGTGTCATATATTTCTGATTTGTCTGCCCGCAGAAGTTGCTAGATATCGATAGGTACAATGTGAAAAACACTACTAAATATATATGTTGTGGCCAAAAAAGGATTACAGCAGTGTTCCAATTTTGAAAGTTTCTGGTGGTTCAGTAATGGAACATTTTTATTGCATGATTTTGGTGAACGTATAATGTTAGAAGGCAAGGCTGATGTTAGGCTTCATGGAATGATCATCTTAACTCCCTGTTTAAGGATTTATCTCCTGTGTAGAGAGTAACCTTTACGATGACTATACCCCAGTCCACTTTGGACAAGTAGTTGCCTAGTGCTTTAAGGAGCATGATACTAACTTTATTTGTGTGTTATGACATTGTTATTCAATATGACCCCAGTGAACTGTTTATGGAACGTTCTGGAACAATGCCTGTGACAGCATTTTACACTTACATCTGAATTTATTAAATTTTTTGTGGTAGATCATGGTTCTGCTGGTATTTATGTTATTACTAAGAGAATATACCCATGCTTGAATTGAATTCAGTTAGGCACTTTTTCATAGGGAAAAACTACTCTGACTTTCAAATTACAGCGAAAGACACTTTAAATTAAAAAAAAATGACAAAAACTTACTATATCTGGGATTCCTGCTCAATAATGCTTCTTTCGAATCTCAGGATATCTTCAAGCATGTTGGATGATTTTTTGATATAAATGTCTGCAAATCAAAGACAAATTGGATGAAATCGAAAGATCAGCTCGCAAGATACTGATTAATTGACACAACAAAGAAAGAGACAGGTTTGTTGGAATTTTTATACTGTTGAACTGATCAATTTATAAACAAACAGACATTGACTCTAAATCAAAAGAGATGCATACATGTATAAATACATGAATACATGCATCCGTGCATACATGCATGATTCTAAACAGGGTCAATTGTCATGTCCTAAGCATGATTATAATGCTAATTGCTCACCTGGTGAGACAGACTTCTTGGCATGGGTGGCTGAATCCCTCATGTAGACCACTTTTTCCTCCGTCCCCTTCGTCAAGTTGGTTATTTCCTCAAGTATGTCATATAGTCTATCCAGGTCTGTTTCAACCACTGGTCTGTACCTCTGCAGGTAATCTGCCACTCCGCACGTTGTCGGGCAGTATTTACCCTGAAAACCGGGAGAGACCAAACGTACGTTCAAAACCGTGAATCCTGCACGTTCCGCAGTGCAACCTCAAGGAGTCAAGGATCATTTTGTCATATGTCCCTCAGTTTAATCCATGAGGAAATTAATGGCAAGATAAGCATGCTAGAAACCCATTCACATATTCACATCATTTCTGCTACTCCACACGCATTCAGTATGGAAATATATAAGGGTACTCACAAAGCCATCAGAAGGGACACATGTTTCGCTGTAGTCGCCTCTCGTTTGCTAAAAGAAAAACAAAAAAAGGAAGGGCTTATTCACAGAAGCTGAGCTTAAAATTACAAAAGAAAAACAATATATATTTGTACATAAATACATATAGATATAAATACTGTTACTATATACATGCACTTACTGCTGATGTCAAGGAGCACAGAGCGAAGAGGGAAATGGCCACTTGTAAGATCACCATGTCTGTTTGTCTGTCTGTCTGTTTCTCTGTCCCAAGAAAAGTGAGGCCACTGCAGTCAGGTCAGGACTTTTATGTGGTCAGGGTCCACAGAGCAGATGGCGATAACCCTGCTAGTGCAAATAATTGCGGGGGGACAGGGGGCGGGGCAGGCCCGCCAGTCAATCTCTGCTCCATGACGCCCCTCTTACTCATCATTTGAAGGACACCAGGCAAGCAATTAGTCA
Source organism: Albula goreensis (assembly GCA_022829145.1). NCBI lineage: Eukaryota > Metazoa > Chordata > Actinopteri > Albuliformes > Albulidae > Albula > Albula goreensis. The sequence goes on from CM040758.1 coordinate 10,868,253, forward strand.
GCCCAATTTTTGGGAAGCACTTTAGGAGGGTACGGTCAGAGCCGCCTCTGCTTTACATACACCTACACATGTACGTAGGCTGAGAGACCTGCATGAACCCGATGTACCATAGGTAAAGTGTGACTGCCAGTAAATAGGGTCACTGGCCAAAAGTATTAGTTGGCTTCCATTTGTCTAAATTGGGTACAATTTAAGACATACATGAAATGTGACCTGAAATCTCTTTAACATGGCTGTCATGAATTCATCAAGTCATAAAAGTTGCAGTCCGATATGTCACAGACACAGAAGATATGCTAGTATGATTATCATATTTGTGTTATGATTGTTGTTGTTTCTTTATTTCCTCAACAGGTCACTTTACAGGGTCCTGGCCCTGTTTTATGATGTCACTTCTGGCTCATAGGACTTTACTAACATAAAAACATAAATGCTTCATGCATTTTTGAGAACCAGGTGATATAAAACAAATTCTTCTAAATGAGTGCAAATAGTGTAGTACTTGATCGAGGCCGTATGGTTTGGGGTTTCAGCATTTTTTTTGTGTGTGGGGGTGAGGGGGGGTGGGGTGGGGGGGGACTTGCATCGTGTTTGTAAACATACAGAGGGCTCTGGACTGAGTTGTGTGATAACAGAGGACCAGTTGCTCAATCGCTTTATCAGAATGCTCATGATTGCTGTGAAGAAATGTTCCGTGAATCATTCTAACATTCTATCAGAAGAACATGACCAGTAACAATCAGTCCACAGAGAACTGACATGTCACCTCTTATCTGTGTCACTTTCTAACTCTGGCAGTGTAATGTCTTGTATTTTCCATTTGTGATATTTCCTTCTCAGGTTATATGTCCATTTGAGCAGTTGCAAGATACAGGCTTTTTATTGATACTCTGTCAGATCAAAGTGTTTTAAACTCATTAGAAAAGCCAATACTGGAATCTCATTGCAAAAGATCGCATTTAATTCTTAGGACACAGATTTGTTTTACATTTAATAAATAAAATACTATACTGCCTGTGAGATTTTTGAAAACCACCAAAGAAATGTTCAATATTAATATATAACATTTAAAATTTTGTTTAAATTAAAACCACAGTCCATCTCAAGTCATTTTATTGATGCTATGATTTTGCTAGAATGTTGTTCTGAAATGCTGTATTGTCATTATTCATAGCAGTATTTTTATTAGTAGTAGCAGCAGTAGTTGTGAAGGTGGTGGTAGCGATAGTGGTACAAGGAGTATTATGGAAGCTCTGTCCATTAGTGATGTCATGAGATATCGTTCCATTTTAATGTAATTATTGCACTGCTCTTTTAAAAATAACCACTAGTGGGCGCTAAACTGTCATACATTTGATTGGAGTGACATACATGAAAGTACATAGCTTTGGGTTTTCAGTGATTACTCCATCAAGGTAATTAGAGTAATGTCGATTTTTGCCTGGTTGAGAGCATTAATTTGCGCTGCTTCTTTATGAGTGGAGATACAGAAACTCACTGGGGATCTGGATGTGCCATGGTGATGTGTGGATCACACAGGTTCATTTGCATGGGTAATATTGCAGGGTTAGCCTTTCAGGGTCCAGCGATTTGGTGTCCTTGGTGAGATTAGGATTTCGTTTCTGACCTGCATTTGAAGTTTCTCCAATTTGCTGTAGAAAGTTTCCTTTCTTGATGTTGCTCCAATAATAGATTTTTATTTCTGAAGAAAACCTTTCCAGCACTCCAAATGGTTTCTTATTTTGCCTTGTGTAGTCTACCCCGGGTCATTTGCAGTTCTGTGTGCCTCTGTCATCTCAATTGTGCATTCGTTGCAGATAAATAAAGGACATATAAAATGAAATAATTGAATAAACCTTCAACACATGCCATGATACTTTAAAGCTGATGTAACTTCCAGATTATGTATGTTATATGTCAGTTTGAACCCACTCTGTGTGGATGGAGTAAGCATTTGGATTCGCATGATTGTAGGATGGATGATAAAAAGAGTTACATGGGTATTCTGCCAAGATACAGGAGAATCATTGCCTATATTGCAGACACTGGATATGCCCAAGTCTCCCCGCATCCTTTTCTAAGTGGTTTAGAGGGAGAGCCATACATTGAAGGAAAGAATTTCACCTTCCTTCTGGCTTTCACAATGTGACTGATCATGTATTTGTGGGGAGAACAAAGCTTTGAGAGGTTTCTCATTACTCATTACTAACCACAACAAATTACCCAGCTTTCCCCCCCAACTTCATATGGTCTTGTTTCACAATTGGTTATTTATTTATTTTTTGTTTAGAAGTGAAAATACCAATGGTTTTAGAGGGGACAAAAACCCAGAACATTTTACTCAGCTGATGGTCAGAGGAAACATAAAAGGAGAGAAGAATGATTTTTTAAAATTTCTTTCGTGAATTCTCACAACACTCTTTAAAACTTCTATTCAGGGCTCTACATTGTGAAACTGTGCCAGAATACCCTTCTGTTGATGGTTATTCCTGGGGAAAACAGTGCAACAAACCAAAGGTATCCCTATTGAGGGGAAAATGAAAGAGTACACACAGAGAGTCTCCTTTGAGCGTCTGAGGACTCAGAACAGGGCAGTGGTATACATTTAGAAACCCTTTCAGCCCTGTTTTTGGGACAGGGGGATGACAGTATATTTTAACTGTTCCAGCTCTGACCAGGACAAATGTCTTAAATGTCTGATGCTGAAAATAAATATAGACTCAAATGATAATTCTTTGCTTAGACCCACAGAAGTTATAGAACTTTCAGAATTCTAAACCCTTCTGTTCCCAAGGTGTTTGTGTCTGTGAGGTTGTACTCTACTAGATTATATTGTTAATATATGACTTGTTATAATGACACATATAGTAGATTAATACTAAATGCTATTTGCTTATTTGCAGTGTCTTTTCTAATCTTGATAATATGTTATTTAAATGTATTTCAGTATGTTGCACTTCTTTAAGGAAGTTCTTGGAAGAACTCACATCTACTTAATAGTTAGGATAGGCTTCATTCCTCACACATATTGAATGGTGCTGCAACATCTTGCTCCGGAATATTCTGGACATCCTTCCAATCACACACACACACACACACACACACACACACACACACACACACACACACACACACACACACACACACACACACACACACACACACACACACACACACACACACACACACACACACAAACACAATGTCACACTAATGGGGCCAGGGAACATATTAGATTGGATTTGTTTAATGTGATCTTACCATTGGGGCTTGACAAACATACAAGAGAAATGACTGTGGAGAGATACCCAGAAGATTGGCATGAAGAACAATAAGGATTTTCAGGTGTAGAAACTGGAAGTACAGAAAAATACAATCAGCACACACTTTGTATGTACCATTTTGGCTAAGTCTATTCTCTGCAAACATTTGCTGCAAAATGTCCTCTTTGTTTTTACAGTAATGAAGATACCATACAGGTACTTGTGATTACAATTTATGATCCTTGTAAAGTCTGTGATAGCATCATTGATGAAGCTGCTTACTGGCTGCTTGTGTTGACCCAGTTTTTACTTTAAACACATAACCAGGAATTTGACAAAACACTGACCTGAAGGTGAACCTTGCCTGGCTGGTGAACCTGAACAGACCTGAACTCTTCATGAACCTCTCCTCTTTATGGAAGTGAAGCAGATGGGAACCTACAGCCTCCAATAAACCTGATGTAGGCTCGGCCGGTTGGTATGATTTGACCTTGTAAAGCTTATCGCTTTGTACTGTTTGGAGAAGTAATGAGGAACAGTCCTAACGTTGCAATGCTGAAGAGGACAGCCAAGAGGTTCAGTCCAGGTCAAATTTTACTGCTACCTTTTTTTCTCCCACATGAGCCTACGGCTTGGCTTTTGCCATTGAATTGTAAAATCAGGATCAGTGGTTTGTGGGTGCAAAAGGATCTCTGTAATGTAATACCTATGAAGTGGAAATGTATGCATCATTAATAACCTTTAAGGGTGTTTCTGTTTCTATTACTGAATTTAAATCATGATATTTAAACATACAGTTTCTTGTATCTATTTGGGAAATCAATGTCTGTACCTCTCCAGATGTTGGAGACAGTTTCTACAGAGCAGGACATGGTGGTTGTAGTTTTGTATGAGAGAAAGTAATTGAAGGATGTGGTGAAAATCTGAAAAGCTGCATAGTTGTAATGTTGCTGGAACTGGCTCTCTGTTGACCCTCAGCTCATCAGTGCCGATGTTGTTCCTGTTCTGTTCTGTGTTCGGTTCAAGCAACATCTGGGTCCAGTCACCAGTCACAGCCTCAGGGCCCAGACTTTGGCAGACAGAATATTCTGGGACTACATGCCAGAGAGCAGCAGGACCAAGTGCAAAAAGTGTACAAATGGTAGGTTCATAATTAAACAGTATAGATATTCCTGTGAAATAATTGTCACCACATTCTGTATATTTGGTGTGAGAACTACTTTTCAGCTGTTATTTCACTCTGGGTTTTTTGCTAATCTGAAGTCTGTTAGCTTGCAAAAGACCATAAAATAGTCTTGTCCCTGCTTAGCAGTTTCCTACCGAGTGGGTCATGGAAACAAAAGCCACATTCTTTCACAGCTTTCTAGGATTTGTGCAAATACGCAGGCTACATTAAAAAAACGCAGTTTATTGAGATCAGTGGCATCATTAAAATGATAGCACATTTTAATTAAATGCTTGGCCTTGTACTCATTCTGTGGTGGGCGTTCAAAGCTTAGCTCTGCACCTTATCCTCTGGTGTCTTCAAACGATTAGTGTACCGGCACCAGCCAACTGCTCTCCTCTCAACATCCTCTCAACAAATACAACAGTTTCAGTTAGTTTGCAATTGAAATAGTTTTTTTTCACCCCTCACCCCATGATATTGAGGCAAAAATCACGACAATTCTTCACAACGAGGTAAAGCAGCACATTGAAAATTATCACTGAACAATAGCATTTATGTGGCTACGTGGTTCTACCTAATACTTGCCGAAACACAAGAATAAAAACCAGGTGGTATTAGGCTGCATGCAGACAGAGTAAAAGCATTTGAATTTGGGAGCAAATCCTGTCAAGGATTGTCGCTGTAATCAGCAGGCGAATGAAAAGAGCAATAAAACGTGGCGTCTGCAAATGTCCTGAAGATGATTGCACTTGTGACAAATGAAGGTAGCCTCTTCGGCTACTTGTGGAAAACATGCAAAAACATTCAGTGTGTACTGTGTAATTTTATATAACCTGCCGCTGTGTTTCATTTGTCGTATCTCAGTTGTAATTAAATGATGAATTTTCTTCATCATTCATTGTATTATTTTAACAATGATTACTACGGCCTTCTAATCAGGTGTATCAGTACCAGACTATTATGTGGATGAAGGGGGTTTCAGGCTTTATTAGTTTAGAGTCAATATTTTAGTGTACATTGGAGAATTTGGACTGTGTTTGTGCACACTAGCATGTAGGCATCCACTTAATGTCTCTTCAGTAGACCACATGTTATCTTTTACAAAAATCAATGGAACAGTAGGCTCGTAGTCTCACTTATCAGGCTTGGAATAGTTGGAAGCCTTCCTGGCTAACCAAATCCCCCCAAATCCATCCAGTAGCCTCCCTATCAAGTGGTCTATGGCCTATACCAGTAAATCAAATGCATTTCTTTCAGACACTGAGTCAAAGACTTAGCATATGGACCTGAGAGTGTCAGGTATAAGTATCATATAGGACACCCTAATGTTAGATCAGTTTTCGAAAAGGTTTTTGAGCTTCTGCAAGTTTATGATTTCTACCTACATAACTTATGTATTGTTTCCTCAAAACTACACTAGGAGGCTCCCAAATAATGTAAGTGGTAGGGTTACAGAGTGTCTGATAAATGCTTAAAATACAATGTAATTGACACATATCAGAGGACACATATGGTAGTCCTTGCCTCTTTGATATGACAAAAAAAAATGTCATGGCAATGGGAGCTTCAGGGTCGACTGGACATTCCAAATTTCTGAGAAAAACGGGAAGAGCAGATGTCAAGTAGACTGAAATGTATCCTGCAGCAGACTCTGATTTCAGACTATAAAGACGGTCAAAATTTTCACCACTTATTGAGCTGGCTGCTTGTGCTGTATTTGCAGTAGGTTCTCACGAATGCCGTTTCCAGCATTTAGACCTCCTGAGGCCTAAAAAAGAGGTCAGTTAGCTATAAAAGCAGCGTGTTCCTCCAGATTGGAGAGCTGGGCGTCTCAGACGTCTACGCCATACTCTTGGGGTTCACAGGCTGGCCCGAGGTTAATCTCTCTCAGCTGAGTCTTCACTGACCTCTGTAACTAGGTCATATTGCCACACCGCTAACCTCCTTAGCACCTTTGTATTTAAGAGCATTTGTACTTAATGTGCTGGAAAAATACATACAGTCACAGTTTTTAGCAGTTTTCCACACATTACTGTACTTGTGCTAAGTGGAGCTCTGTTACTTACATGCTATTGCTGGCTTCTTTCTCAGTGAGGAAATTTTATTGAGAAATGAAAATCATCAGTTTCAAAATTTGGATCTAATTTCTGAAAAGCTTCAAGAACTAGACTCCAAACCTTTGAGTTTAAGATAAACAACTCCAGGTGTAGTTTTTTTTTTTAATTTTTTACTAAAGATGAGTTTCAGGCCAAGCCATATTTCTTCCATGAGATTTTTTGTCCTGAAAATTTAAAGTGAAATTACCACATTCTCAGAGAGTGAAGGTTGTTTTCTGTGTAAACTTATGGACCTTCTCTTAGACTTGAGTACATCTACCGACTACCTACTGTATATAGCATAAAAGAACACTGAACATTGTAACAGTATGTACATGGTTAGAATAGTGGCAATATTTCAACTAAATCAAAAACAAGAAACCCAATGTAAATGCATAGCTGCATCTAAAGTTATGTGTTCAAAGCAAAATCCAATACCAAGGCCAATGAATATGAATACTGATGCATGAAGGTAAACAGCATCCTGTAATGCAGGAGAAACATTGGGCTGGTGACACTGGATGATGGAAGTGCAGCAGACTGATGTTTTGACCTGAATATGACGAGGAGATGATTTGAGTTTGTCTCCAGGCCCACAGCTGGTGACTGTTTACTCTGTCACTGTTTATTGCATATCCAGATATTTTTGATTGAAAGGAAAAGGGTGACAAGTTCATATTTGTTTTGCTCAGTTACCACCATCTTCATGCTGAAAAATGAGAATTACGCTCAAAACGATCGCACATGTCAAATATGTAGTGGTGAGAATGTCACTTTATATTAAGAACTGAATATATTTTCCATGTAAAAGTAATGCCTGTTAAACGGTTTTCACTGAACTGCCGTTGTACTCCATTAGTAATATTAATTTATGTTTCAGTGGTAATCATATGTTAATGGGCACTCCTAGTCAGTACACAGATTATTATTATTATTATTTTCTACTATTTCCTTTTCAGAGGTGAACAATTCACATTAAACTTAATCCGAAAAAAAGGTACAGAAACCTGGTTTCAGACCGTGTATTTCTTCTATTTCAGCATTAAAACATATGATTTTCACTAATTTAGCTAATCTATCAGGCCAAAGAGTGGTGTTAATTAGAATCAGCTGGTTTAGTGCATGGATGGAAATATGTGGTAGTACTTGTACTTTCTGAAGGGATTTTCACCTCTCTCTTTCACCTAGTAATGCCATCAGGCTCATTGCAGCGACCTCCCCTGGCCATTTTCGCAACTGCAAGTTTGTGAACTAAACATCGTATTCCCTGTATTCTTTAAATGGTTAAGGCAATATGTGAATGGTGCTGCATACACAGAGTAAAATTAGTGAAGGGAAAGGAGAAAGATAGTGTAAATGCTGCTTGTGAAACACTGGCAAGCTGAGCTGTATTGGGTGCAATATTTGAATACATGACCCTATGCATGTTGGGATATTTACTTTATTAATGGCATAGCCACACCTGTGTGGTAGGCTCTGGTGTACATATACTTATTACCCCCACTGACCCAGGTGTGTCTGTTTTTCATTAACAGTATATTATTTATATGACATAACTATATTAGTTATTTACTTAGTATGACAATATTTATTGTTACATTATGTTGATGTTCATCAAAGTGACTTTTATTGGGGTCAAATAAAGTACAACAGTGTTTGATCAGCTTACTGGTACATCCTTAACATTGAATTGAATGACTGCAGAGCATTACAGTCCACCATGAGCCAAGACCAACAACAACTTCCTGAAAACCAGTACATCAATAATAACCATCATCAACACCAACAATAACGATCATCCTGTCAGTATGACTCTAGGTGTTTAAAAGGACGTAAAGTATCCTACATCTGTTGCTTTCAGTGTTTTTCAGAAAATACAAAGACTTCAGAATGTTTCACTGTAATGGTCCACAGGTGTCTTTGGCATATATTATTGAAATTGCATCCATTCCAATGTCGTGGATGGTCCAGTTATATATGAGGTATGGCTATCAAATAACAAGACTGGGTTTATGCATATTGACCAATGGGCAAGGATAAACAACCCCTGAAAGTTTCTATCTGCTCATGTCTTCCGTTCGCTGTCATGCATGGCTTTAAGTATACGTGGCTTTCTTGAGCATTAGTCTCATTTTTTAATCGCCACATCTCGTAAAATGCATTGCATAAGTGTATTTTCAAGAAATGTCTTCTTTTAGAAGTAATGGATCAACATGACCTTAAAACAAATGACCTTCCCTCTAAAGTAATAAACATTCAGAGATTTGACAGCAGACATTTAACCAACTGTTGCTTTTGGTAACCAGACTTTATTAATTATAGAAGAAAATATGCTGGTGTTTATTATGCCTGGGAAAACAATAAACAGGTTCCCTGAACAAACACTCTGTTGAGAGTAACATTAATGTGGGCACCACAGCAAACGTCAGTCCCCTTGGGGGCTAATGAAACACATAGAAAGAGCGAACATTTTAACCAGCTCCTGGTGTGTTGCTGTGCTGTTTTCTCAGGCTCAGTTCAATAAGGTTCTGTGTTTGGTTCTGTGCTGTACCGGATCCAGAAAGCCAGCGCCTGTAGGAATGCCGCTGGCAACCGCAACCGACCTGCCAGCGTGTTGCAGATCTCCCGTGCGCTGGTGCGTGCATATTTACCATAGTGGCGGGACCATTCTCCCTTTATTTTGTCTGCTCTTTAACCGCAGATTCCTCATCTTGACCGCTCCAGCCTGGCTGGTCGCTAGCGAAACGGTTGTAAGGCTAATTTGAAAAATTGCTTCAGGACTGACAGCTGTGCAGACGACAGATGCAAAACCTTCAAAGCCAAGACAAAATATCTACACTTGTGGGGTGTGCGTGAGGAATGGAGGAGCTCAAATTCAGTAAACAACTTGCGGAAGGAGGCGGTCACATAAACACATGCTAAACCTGTGTCAGTAGTTTATAGTCTGTAGTCTATATTTATTAGGCATTATCCTTTCTGGTGCTGGCCTGAGCTAATAAGGTTTGAATGTTACTGCTTCCACAGGCCTAAAAGCTAGATTTAATCAAAGTGAAAATAAATAAACAAAACTATGAAAATATAACAGTTGTGGGAACAGGAGTGCTGGACATATCTAGTTTGATCGCCACATAAATCATTACAAACATCCATAGTCATCTGGCCTTTTGCATTTTCTTAAGAACTTAACGGCTTGTTTAAAAAAGCTGTTTAGCATCCCCCTGAAGAGAGCTCATTGGGGGCTCATCAATTTGTGCTGTCAAAGTCACAGTTTCTCAATAAATCACCACTGTCACATTTGGTGGGAAAGACAGACACCTCATTATCTGCATCCAAAGTGTTAAGACATGGAGGGTTAATTTATCAAAAGCTGTTGTCATGGGAATTTCTATGCCTTTGTACAGCATGGAGGTGGAGGAAGAGTTGCACCCTGGGAGTTTTTGTTTCCTTAGATAAAACAAAGACCAATGCTTGAGCATGGTCTTTTCTCTGGCTGGGTCTGATTGGCTCTGAGGTCCACAGGTCAGTGACATACTCAGAGATTAATGATGACATGCAGGTGCTACAGTGGCAGACTGCACTCATGTTCCATTAACAAATTGGAATTTGTGTATTTATTATTTATTTGAATTATGATGGACAGAAACAGACTGATATTTTAAGTTCATTTTAAAGCAGTTTTGAATGTAGCCGTTACAGCAATGCAACTGTCGTATTCTAATGGTGTGAAAATAACACCACATACTTTAGAAATAAACATGGGAACACTTACTTAATATGCTTTGTTTTGATTGGTCAACCATGAGTTTGGACCATTAAAACAGAACATACAAAGTGTATAGTTTATGGTCATTTTCAACATCCATGTTAAGATAAATAAAAACAGGGACTGTTTAATTACAATTATTTTATGATTCGTTATTAAATTACAAAAAAAAGTTAACTCATGAATATATCTGTGTTTGGGTTTAATTGCATGGCTTTTCTTTAATGAATTCATTCAGCTCTGGAACCATAATAAGAAAGGAGTTTATGGGTGCACTGCTTCCAGCAAGCTAATCACTGCCATGTGCCTCTGTCCTGCTTCTGTTCACTGAACTCATTTTCCAAACTTTCCATTTCAGAGCTGGCCATTCACACACCCCATTCACACCACACTTTGATTGAGTATAGCAGTCATAAATTAAGACCAAGTCTTGTCTGGCTCCGCACAGTACCAAATAATGATGATATTGTGACATTGCAAGCTTGCCAGGACATGAAATTGGTAATGCTTTGAGCTACTTCAGTTTCAATTCATGCACATACTGAACAGAGTCTTGAGAAATGGCACATAGGACACAGATTTGTTCAGATTATTTTGAATTCATATAAAAGATATTTTTAGGGGATTCCAGGACAATAAAGAAATGTAAATTCTTCAAGGGGGCACAGAAACTGTAAGCCCATTCAAAATGCTATTAATTTGTTTTTTTAGTGAGATATGCTGCGTGAAGACACACATTTGAGTCTAAAGAAAGTCATATCGTGAACGCGCATGGCTTTTACAAATATAGTTGCACAAAACAATCGAATTCGTTCCAACAATCTGGAAACAGATCAGGATAAAAATATAACCAACGGACAGAACACGGACATGTTTTGACTCCTTGATACTGGAAGGACATGCTTGATAAACCTTTGGCACTGAAATAAGGTCATTTCATCATAGCCAATAGCATCTTCAGGAGTTCCATGATGTAATCCGGTCTCCTCCTCGTACACTTGAGGATAAAAGGTGCGAAAAGTTAAGATTCGTGGACTACCAAAATGCTTGATTCACTGGCATTTCTCCTTGATAAACTTTTTATCTTATCCAATTTAAATTTCTTTAATTCCATATGGTCTGATGACGATAAGTGCACGGGCCACTGTCAAGTCACCTCTTTACAGAGGGGAGATCTATTAGAGGTGCCTCGGACACTGTTTATTCACTCTGGAATTTACCTGGGTGACAACAAAGTGGCTCATCTTATGCCGGACATCCTACCCCTGCTCACAAGCGACGAAAGCCAAATAAGTAGAGTTGTCACAAATAAGAGGTTGCTTCTCGGTGTTCTTTCCAAGAATGCCAGTATACGCGTCGATACGGTTGAAGATTTTGCATTCGGATCTCAAATTTTGGTAAACAGTATGGATAACAACTCCAAGAAACCGCTGCCTAACGAGGACGTAGCTAAAAGAGCCGAGAAATTGATTGGAGCCATTCCTTACAGCTTGTTGTGGAATAATTGTGAACACTTTGTCACCTACTGCAGATATGGCTCCGCTACAAGTCTGCAGACAGAAAAGGTAAAACTTACGTCATGCATCTGCCATTTGGGCAAGCGGCTTTGTCTTGTGGTACTCAAGTTTTAAAGTAGCATTTAAAGATTATTCCAACATATTTTCGTTGAGACCGTAGCAAAGTGTTGTGGTGGATAAATTAATCGCATAAACTAACTGAATCTCATATCATTGTACAAAACACATTACTGAATACTGAATCCATACATGCTTTCGACTTTCTTTAAAGATAGGACTTGTTTTCCCACCTTTGTTTTTTTCTTAAACAGTATAACCTGCTTACATCTGTATATTCCTGAACAACGTAAGGCAGAGGCTACCAGCACTGGTACACAGCATTATACAAGTTTTTAGGTTGTTAATGTGTTTAAATATATGTTTCTATTCAATATGCATTTACTTTTAACATTGTCTCTGCAACATGGTATCGTGTACCTTTATTGAAGATGATGCAAATGCAACAAAAGAATGCATGACCCAACAATACAGGGAAACCCATAGATGTGAATCGATATGCTGACTGAGTTCTGCACCAAATTCAAGCTTTTGAGCTCATCCAACTGAAAACCATTCTAGACTGCATTGAGAATCTGTACAGAGAAAATATTTAATTCTTCAACTTAATAATTCATTTTCTTCCTTTTCGTGATTTTTTACACCTTAGACTTTTGTGCAATACTAGATTACATTTTGGTGGGAATGCTTTGTCCAGAATTCAATCAATACCTGTCTTTAACTTTGGTTCACAGTTAGATGCAAGTGTTCCTTCACCAGTACAGGCTGTGGAGTTCAGCAATTATGTAAATTAAATTGTCACGCTGTTCTTGTAGAGAAAAAGTGTAGCACTCATATTCAATTATTAGTACAAGGTAAGAACCAGTGTTGATTTAATCTGAGCTTCAGTCTTTTGTATTGACTAATTGAATTATTGGTTTTATTGATCTTCCTGTCAAGTTTTGTGAATGGTTGAAGTCTGTGGTGCGGGACCAAAGAAGCGTTCTCCTCACTGCTGTCGTGGGTCTGATGTCCATCATTTATCTGGGCATGGCCCCCTGCACTGCCCTGCCCACGCTGCTGATTCCATTCACTCTCTGGATGGCTGGCTAGCCAGCCCCCGCTCCAGCCTGAAGCTATGATCAGACCTGCCAAGTGATTCAACCAGCTGACCCAAGCATCTACTGCAGCTAAAGACATGCACCATAATAATAAAGGGGAAGGGCGAAGCAATGAGTTAACGTGTGTGTGTGTGTGTTGTTCTACATACTAAATATTTTTGTATACCACTTGAATATATAGTTTAAACATGTGTGTGTATGTGACTGAGCATACGTGTGCATGAATGCTTGTATGTGTGTGTGTGTTTTACACACTTAATATTTGTATGCACCATTTAACTTACTGTGTAAGTCCATATCTTCTGTCATCAATTTTATATCTAAAATTAATGATTATATGTTTGGGTGAATAGCAATAGTTGTGGTGTGGTACTGACCACAGTTTGTTTTGCAAACGTGATTTTGTAGTTTTCTGTCCTTTTAATTATTTCATGGTATTTTTCCTGGTTAAAATGTAAATTACCCCTGCACTGACAAGACAACTTCTCTCCAAAAGTTTCAGCTCTTACAATGGGTGTCATTTTAGTCAACTTGGTAGTATTTTCTCTGGAAAATAAAAGTGTATATAATGTATTTTTAATAAAATGTGGAAAAAATGACTTTGGGTTTTTTAATGATGTATTTAAGCCCCAGGAGTTAATCTCACAGGAAAATAAAATTAGGAAATGTGTATATTTAGGCATACCCAGGTTGTATAAAATTAATGTGGGCTTGGTCCAGTATACCCAGTTTCATGGTTTTACACATTTGTAAACATTTACAAAGTGTCTTCCAGATATGCATAGCAACATGTTCATATCTAAGTGTAATAGAAACACATATGAAACACAGTAGGAAATGGGTTTTAGGGCTTACAGAAACAATTGAGGTTCAGTTCTCCTTGCAGCTGCTGTTTTGTCACAATGGTGACCTTGCTCTCTTCTAAATACATGTATTTTTGAAGCATGTATTTTAGTTCAGTTTTATTTGTACAGTACCTTTTCACAATAGCTTTGCCACAAAACAGCTTTCCATTGACATAGATCCAGGGCCTGAGACCACCCTCACCTGCAGAACAACCCAAGCCTCTTTTGTCTTGACTGAAGCTTAGAAAGCAGGTTTATCAGAAGCATTCTGCAACAAAATACTTTTAGTTTATTTTACCAAACCATGACTGTAATGGAAATGGTGGAACTTATACAAACAGCAGAAAAAACCCACATACACATGGAATACATAAATGCATTTTGTGTTTTATACATTTAAAATACATGTTTGGAAAATGCCTCTATTTGAAATGCTACCCAACACCCACATAGTACTTGTGAGTCTGATGACCATCTCTGATTTGAACGACCTGATGATCTCCCTTTAACTCCCTTTTCAACACTATATAGGACTACAGCATTCTCAGATCAGGCTCAAGCAATCCATCCCTAGTTAAGGTATCCTTAGCATTAGCAATGCTTCCATTTGTGGTAAATACTGCATATGCAACTTCAAAATACCACATGACAACAAGCATTGTCCGCCCAAAAGTGAGCAGGTTAATGTATGCAAATTCTTCTACCTTTTCAAGTCTTTGTGGGCAAAAGTTTTTGTGCCACTCACAGGTAAATTAGCTTAGACATTCTGATGGAAGCATGGATTTCATCACAGCTGGTATGCCATTCGCGTCATTTCCAAGCACGTCAAGGGATGCCCTCTTTTCCAATGTGTAGAGATGTCAGTGCCAACAACCCAGGCTGAGAAATTTCTCAAAGTCCCATCCATGACATCATCAGGTTATACTACGGGGGCATGTTAACCAGCCAACAAGCATTACAAAAGCACAGCTAAATCTCTAATCAACCTATTGCACACAACATTTGCGATTTTAATCTTTGAGTTAAAACCTATGAATATGGAGATTTTGTTTAATTAAACAGTGAAATGCTGAAATGCTGGCTGGTCTGTGTTGCTCTTGTGAAATCCTATTGTTAGCGTGAGCATGTGATGGTGAAAAGCCCCTTATTTTATGCTGATTTCTCATGAGTAGTCCTCAACCTCTAATCCCATGGCTCCTCCCACCGATGCAAGGATAAAATGGTTGGGTTGGCCCAGCTTCTCCTGTCCACAGTTTCTCCACCATGTCTCCTCTGCAATTCCTGAGCCTGTTCTTCATCGCTACAAAAGTAGCGGAAGAGGAAGAGGAGGTGGAGAACGGGAAACGCAAGTATGACATCTCCATTTACAAACGGGGGGACCTACTGGAGGTCCCCCGGACTCTTTTCACGCACTTCGGCATCTACCTCGGGAACAACAGGGTGGCCCATCTCATCCCAGACATCATGCCCATCTTCACCAGGAACCAAGACATCATCAAGGAGATGGTGACCAACAACCGACTCATCCTGGGGGTGCTGGCCAAGGTGGCCAGCGTGAGGGTGGACTCGGTGGATGACTTTGCGTATGGGTCCGACATTTTGGTCAACCACATGGACAAGATGTGCAGCCGGCAGCCGTACAATGGCGAGGAGGTGGCTCGGCGGGCTGAGAAGCTGCTGGGGTCTGTAGCGTATAGCCTTCTGTGGTACAACTGCGAGCACTATGTCATGTACTGCCGATACGGAACTGCCATAAGCTTTCAGACCTACCAGGTATGGCCAAGGCTGCACTTCCGCTCCTGCAGAATTCAAACTCCATTCACTAAGAGTTCAGCTCTGCTTGCTCTGTCAGCTGAGTTAGGGGGATGCAGTTGACCTAACACTTGTTGATACAATGTAGTTATTTTTCAATGGGCTCGTGCATGAACCAGCTGAACAACCCAGGCTGTTGAGTCATGTGAATTCAGTGGAAATGGATTTACAGGATTTTACAAATCCCAAAACAACCCCCGGGGTTTCAAAAATCCACAATCATCTGATATTGCTTCATGATAGGTCTCACGTAGCTGCCACATTCTGCTTGCGTGAAACTGATGTTGCATAGTTCAGAAAAAAACGTGGCAGCAGTTACTCAACGAAATAAACTCTATTTTGACCATTGTGCCAGGAGTTTGCACAATCAGAATAGAATCAGAGGGCCGCTGCGTCTACTTGATAAGTCACCTTTCTCTCTCTCTATCCCTATAGACAGGAGATATATGTATATCAAAAGGGAAATATTGTAAATATACATTACTTACATTATAAAGCACACTTTTTTTTAATTTTCAATATTTTAAAACAACCCTGACATTTTCATATGCATTACCATACTGCATTTAGATTTGAATTCTCATGACATATTACGATTTCTACATAAAAAATGGCACACCCTGATGCAAAGCTAAGGTGAGTGATAACTGATGTAGGCAGAGGCTATTTTAAAATTTCCATTAACTTTTCATAAAAAGACATGATCTCAGTTCTCCATTACCTGAGGCCTGAACAGGGACATGTTATAAATTACCTGTATTTATGAGCCTGCAACATTCTGCCATGAGCAAAGGGGGAAATTAAATAACTAGTATTGGCTGTATCATTTCCAGACAAATAAACCCTAAGGATCTGTTTTAGGAGGAGGTGTATAGTAATTTAATAGAGTCTCTGTATTTCACTTCACCAAGCCCTCTCAATAAGGCAGTGCAGACAATTCTGAATTTTCAAAAAATAGACTCAATTGCTAAGCAGAATAAATGCATCAGTTTACCACCAACTTGCAGCAAAAAGCTGCGGTATTCTGGTAAGCAGCGCCATCTAGTGTTTGGACTGGATACACAGCGGACACATTTCGTGCGACAGACAGAAGCTGCAGTCATGCATTTTAGAGATGCTAACATTCTTCAAAGCTCTGCAACTGAAATATAAAATTTTACACAGCTGCTGAGGTCATTATGTTATGAGAAGGTCGATATGAAATAAATATGGGTTCCGCTTTTATTTTCATCTTACTATTATCAACAGTAAAATCATTCGCCTTCAACATCTCTGTCAAAATTTTATGAATGTCTGACTCCACAACGTTTTAAAAATGGGGAAAGGTGGAGTTTTATTGCAGTCGAACACTTTCAAATTGCAGAGTTCGTGAAAAATTGTGATACGCAGCTGTATTGGCTTTTCACCCATCCCTAAAATTAGGTATTCCAGTTTTTTTGTGAAAAATGTATTTCAGCATGAGAGCTTACGCCTCCTGAGTCAACGTCAATGCCTTCAGTTGTTTTCAACAAATGGCCCCTGTCAAGAGCTCAGGGATCGGTGTGACAGCTTTTCACTTAGAGCAGTAGACCACCTTTCTGAAGGCATTTTATGGTTCACACTGCATCATCCTTCCTCGGCAGGTTCATTGCGCCCCTGTAATAAACCAAGCTTTAAGAGCCACCATGATTCAGTAGTTTACATGAATAGCGGCTTTAAATGGCAAACAGACGATGTACTTGTTTGACTTAAAATGGATGATTGTTAATAATTACTCTTTACTGTGTTTTTATCTCTTTTATGTGCAGTTCTGTAAGACGGTGAGGAAGATCGTATGCTGCAAAAAGAGTGCGTTCCTGACCGCATTGCTCGGAGTATGCACGATGCTGTACCTAGGAGCTGTCACACCCCTCACCACCTTACCCACGATGCTCATCCCCTTCACTATCTGGATGGCCTCATAAGCGCACGCTAGGAACGACAGCTCCAAACGCAGAAATTGCTTGTTCTTTACATTTCCGGATGGGGAGATTTCCGGAGTGGACGTTCCCCGAACATTAATCATGTCTGGTATGGGAACGTTCTCCTCCGTGCATAAAATCTGACCTCAGAAAATTGCTGTGCTAGTGTATTTGTCATGGAGACTCTCAGACATACGAAATGAGAATCCTGAAAGATAGGTGTTTGAAAATTGAATCAGGGTCGATGTTTTTCAGCTCATGCTGAATATTGGCGAAAAAAACATACACGCATCTGAGATGTTCTGTGTTCCTTTTATAATTTTTAACCAGTGCCTTAAGAAATGTGCGTTTGCAGAATTTTTTCAACTTAACAAACAAACAAACAAACAAACAAACAAACAAACAAACAAACCCCTGAACTGTCTGTTATAATGCAAGCACCGAATGTTTAAGATTTGAATGTCAAATATATAAAATATAACTTAATCATGACATACACTGTACTACCCATTTTTGAGGTTGGGGTCTGGGGTAGATATTTTGTTTTGTACATTTCTGAAATTCTGCTATTGCAAACCTGGGGAGTGATTAGGGATGATTAATCAAACTCAGTTAGGCAGTTGTATAACACTACATTGCCTAGTGATATTGTCCACCACAGTATGTTAGTGATGTGAAAATGAGGTATCAATGACAGAAAAAATGGGTGGAGCTTCCATGCTCGAAGTAACTCACTGATACAAACCAATAATCACTATTTATTTTGAACAGTAAATGTGATTGTTTGAAACAAGTCAGTGATTGAAAGATAACTGTAGCTCAACCAATTTATTCACCCATCACACAGTATGTGTTTGGTTCGCATTGATATGCATTCACAATGGAGACAGTACTTTAATTTGTGGAGACTTTTTCTTTCATTTGCAGGAAGACTGCATAATTTGCTGTATAATTTGTATAAATGGCAGGTTTTATCCTCTGTCCCTTATGACACAGAGAGAGTATATACTGTGCTTACACTGAGGGAGTCAGGGAACGTGACTGAATGTTTTAATGTGAAAAATATGTGATGCTTAATTTATTTTCCAGGTCTGTAGCATTTGTATGCTATTGACTTGACAGCAAAAATGGTCCTGTCACTGAAAATTACACACAAATGTATGAAGTTGTGCCAGTGTTTCATTAATAAAGCTGGTCTGTTTTCAATAATCTTATCTCAATTTTCGTTTTTTGACACGTACAATCAAAGCATCTTATTTCCATTATTAATTATAACCTCATAGGAAGATTTATCTGTTGTCCTCCTCAATATATCCGTATAGATAACGTTTAATTTGTGGTTTAACTCTTGTGAAATGAAAGCCTCACATTGGGCTACCCCAAACACATATACATGGAATTTGGAATGAAGGTTTGCCAAGGTATAAAGGAAGAACAAATTATTAAGAATGAAATATGATATTTATTAATCACTGAGAGGAGAACCCCACCATTTTGGTGGAATTCAGGAATCAAAGTTCCAAACAAATAAAACCCATAATGAATAATAATTCATGTATTTGCATAATTTTTATACACTTTTATTGTAAAATATCACCGGATCTAGTTGCACCCACCTTACTTACAGAAACTGCCCTTGCCGCTCTTCATGCTCTCCAATAAATCACAAAACACAGTGCCATAAATACACATTTTCAAAGGTCATCCTTGTAAACGATTTGGTGCAAATCGGATAGCCACAGTAAATCTTTTTTACTCAAGCTTGAGAGAGAGAGAGAGAGAGAGAGAGAGAGAGAGAGAGAGAGAGACAAGGTTCAGTCACTTACTGTAAGTCTGAAAGCGTAAAAAAGGCTATGAGACAGGGGGATTGAATATGTTTCTGCTTGAGTGACTCTTGAGTGCCCTGAATGTAAATATGTGGGCAAAACATGACCAGCTTCCCATCTGTGCTCAGCCTGCAGGAAGTGATTCATGACTGGGTACATGGAGTAAAGGGGACTGCTTATGAATGCAGAACCGGAGGTCCTCAAGCAACCAGGAAATGCAGACTCAGGTCAAAACGTGAGGAATGACAGAAGACAGAGAACATTATTGACCAATATGAAAGTTATGGGGAAAATTCCTCATGATAAATAATGGACTGAAAAAATGACTGCAAGAACCAGAACATTAAATGTTGAAAGTGCATATATGAAGGGTAAAGAGAGAAACCTGCCCTTAGTCTTTGTTCCAATGCACATCTGACTAATGAAAAATTGGGGAGATTTCAGGTAATCTCATTGCACACCCATGACCTCCATTACTGGAGCAGGGGCCTGTAGTGTGCCTATGGAGTGGAATGAAGGGTGGCTGGCAGAGCATGTTATAGAGAGCATGAGCTCGTTTGCACTGTCCTGAAATACATGATGACAGGCAAGTAAAACCAGACTTCACAAATATGGAGAAAAAGGAGAAACTAGTTTATGAAAAATTGCTTTGGAAGAGAATTAAAACATAAGAACATTGTCATGAAGGTGTTGTGTTCACAGAGGTTTTAATGGTGAGAAAGTTGTGGTATTTCCTTCGAGAATACAAAACCAACATTGCAATATAATTAAATTATATATTCCTGGAATGTATTTATTTCTTGTAAGAGTCATATCAACTCTATTAGGATTGAATGAGAGAAATCATTTTTCTGTTGGAAAAAACTATTTTTCTTTGTTTTTCTGGCCCAAACTCATGACACAGCAATAAAATGAGACATCACTGCCTGCAGTAATTGCTGCCATACTTATTTCATAGCCATATGGTTTACATTTTGCATAAGTGGAATCTAAAAAGTTATGTAGCTGCAACTGTTACATTCCAAACTACAAATTATACTTTGCCTTGACATCAATATCACAAAAATCTGGGTTTTCTAATAAATCAACCCCATAGATTCAGTGTTGGCCTGTGTGAAAGTATTTGTCAGGCTGAATGTTATCAAGGGCTGTTGGTTCTGCTGGCTTTAATATGGCCCAGCTCTGTTCTGAATTCAGATGTAGTGCATTCTGGGAAGGGACTGAGATCAACACAATGTGGGGGTCTCTAAGCCTGTTGTTTACCAGCCATTGGAAAAGAGCTCTGTGGCTGAGATTTGTGAACATATCTGTCAAGCGGCTGATTGCAGCCCCAGCTTTCCAGTGAAGCTGATCCCTTCAGTTATCTCTCACCACCTAGATTTTTTCTGCTCCGTCGTTATTTATTTTTACCATTGGGTGCTAATCATTTTTTGAGGTTTCCTCTTCAGCTGGTGCATCATTAACACTCTTACATAATGGTTCGCTACCCAGGGCCCAAGGTGGAGTTCAGGGTTTAAGGTTTATTGGCATTAGCACACGCATAAGTGGCTTGTAATTATTTTCAATGGATGGTGTAAGCCACTCCAACCATGATCCAAACAGCACTTTTCTGTTAAATAAAAGTGTCATGCACAATGAGGGAGACGAGACTCGCAATTTAGATATGAATTTCACAAATGACAAGAGAATTATGAGGACCACTGACATTTACAGCAGTCTGTTTTCCGTCATGACAAAAAAATCGGACTTGCTGTTGGTTGTGATATATCTTAACAGGAAAAGGCACAAACAGATCAAAAGAAAGGAGCCCTTTGGCATACAACAAACAGGAACCTAATCTTGCTCTTCTTAACTAATTGTGTTTTCAAAAAACCCTATTGTATGATGGGATACATTAGCCACTCTTCTCCATAGTGAAGCTAAGCAGCTGCCTCTTTGGGTAGCGGTGTTAACAGAGGCAGGTACGTTCTGCACTGTTGTAATGAGAGCTGATTTAATAAGGCACTGGGATAGTGGTGGAGAGGAGATGGTGGCCAGACAGTAAGTTTCATTAGCAGTGGACATGACAGAGCATATCTGCACTAATGCTGAGGTAAACAGATTATTGAAACTATGAAGACGGAGTATGAGAACCTTGAAAGGCGGGTCCAGTTTGTGTCAGTAAACGCGCAAACTATCCACCGCTATGTTAAGTTGTGGTCGGATAAATGTTGTTGAGTAGATGCAGATAGATGCAATTTTATGTTCTTCAGGAGAGGTGAAACTTAAAAATGAAAGACGTGCAACAATAAACCGGACGACAGCATACTCTACGCTTACCCTCAGTTCAAACTATTCCATGAACAAACATTGTGTAATCATTACAGTTCATTCAAGGTCATCTCATTAGGGGATGACATTCTGCAGTTAGTATAAAATCCAATTGATTAGACCATTTAAATAAACAATGTATTAATTTACTGAAGATCTCTGAAAGGCCATCTATACCTTTCCTTTCAATTGAGTACAGTCTCATCGGAGAGGCACACACAGGCCGGCTTCCTGTCTTAGAGGTCATCAATGAAGACATCATTAATCACAAGGAGAATATAAAATAAGAAACCAACAGCAATGCATACAATTGGGGCGTAGGATAAATCAAAGATAGATGTTAATGAAAAGTACTTTTAAAAGAAACGATTAGTTAAATGAAAGGGTTTCCCCATAAAAGGATAAATTATTCATCTCTATTTTGTGTTCAGAAATGACAAAATAACTTTTCTATTGTTAGACTTTACATTTACTTCAATCTTGTGTACTGAGGGGTGTACCACTCAAAATCTAAGTAACTATTGTACACCCAATAGCTACTCTAAACTCTGTGATTACACAATATTAATTTGTAGATTTATCATTATTACTCCATGTATTATTAATTCACCAAATTGGCATGCTGGCTAAATGTTTAAAGGTCCAAATAAATAAAATAATAATGAGTATATGTTATAGGTATTGCAATATTGCTACAAGCATGTTCATATGTAAATGTCCCAAGTCAAGTGCCCAATAAAATCATTAATAAATATATTATTAACATAAATGGAGAATAAGAGATCACTGTGAATGTTTGCATAGCTGAATGCACATCATATTGAGAAAAAGAGTTTTAAAATAGACAGTAGAGGTTATATAATATACTGTCACAAGAGTGATGACATTCACCTCACCAGAAATTTCAAAGGTCAAAGTTACTGAGATTGTCCTCATAATTTGTTTGTCAAGGCAATCCTCTTTAAAGGTCACTGACACAACCTGTAAACAACATCTTTAAACGAAACAGATCTACACATTTTTGTGAGAGGATAAGTTTATATTGTGCATGAATTGTTTGAAGATGAAATAACTTTATGACACTGTTGGAAGATTGAGATGACCTGGTTCATTGTGTATTTATGTCAGTTATGACACTGGCAGTTATGATAGGATGAAGCTCTTTTAAATAACAGCTGTAAAGCTGGAGTTAAAGTTATTTGTTTTCTGGCTGTATTGTATTGTGTTGATGTAATATGAAAATTTAAAAGAATTTAAATGGAGGCTCAAATCACTCTGCCTCCGCTGTACAACTGTAACATCAAACTCAATGTCTTTATTTGGCAGGTGAAATTCAGACAACTCTGCCCAGCCTTGTTCTTAAGAGCAGATCAGCTCCATCAGCAATGCCTTCTAAGTTGATATAAACAGAGTTCCAGTGGGAAAAGACGGGAGTGGGGTTATGCTACTGCCATTAATTTGGTTCATAATCTACATAGTAAATTATAAATGAGCAAGACAATGAATGAGTATAAATTAAAAGTGGTATGTGACTCAGTGATATTCCAGAGAGGTTGATCAGCGTATGATTAATGAACATTGTTCCAGTGATTAAACCAGACTTCACTCACTGCCATCTGGAGCCGTTCAAAAAGAGAGAATTATTGTCTTAGCCAAGCTTTAATGCTCCAAGCATAATAGATCTCAAAAATGGGCAAAGGAACAGACCCTAGCTGGTATTATGGCACTCCATTAAAATCCAGAAGGGGGAGAGGGGGGGACAAAAAAATCAATAATGGATTGAAACTGCTGTAATCCATCTACAGGAGGAAGGCTTTACTGTCTTGGTCAGTATGGAGACAGGGGTATGGCGGACTGATGAATGTCTTTGGCCTATGAGTCTGACGGACCATTGTTGTCTGCCATTTACTTCCATAAGTATCCATTTGATATAACCTTTCCAAAGAGATAAAAAAAAGAATCCAGAGGATTTATTTTTGGTTTTTGTGTGAAAGTACAATAAAAAAGACACCACAGAGAGATTTGTGTAGAGGGGGGAAAATGCAGGCCTACATCACAACACAAAAAGAGTACATTTACTAGACGGGACTGTGAGAGGGTGGTGTGGGGTTGCAATGAAAGATGAGGAGTGTAACAGAATATTACACAGCTGATTAGTCCCTGTTTTTATCATAGAACAAAGTTTCTCTCATTTAACTCAAAATGAGTTTTCTGGCAGGCGTGGCAGTGACTTTGCCTTCTGTAATGGAATCGCAGGTACATTTATATTTCCATTTCCATTTCCATTACACTACGTGTCATTTAGCAGACGCCATTCATTCAGAGACTTCCAGCCAACGGATAAGTTCAGCAGCAGGAGTGCAATAACATAAAATCCATGATTTGTAAAATATTGCATGCAGTGCTGCAGCAAACAAACATTAATTGCAATAAACATGTACTCTGGCTTGTTTTGTACTTTAAAAATGTGTTGCATTAATGAGAAAGTACAGCCCTTTCCTTCATTGAATCCTACAGTCACTATGGTGCTGTTCACTTCCATCGTGACTTATGGCAGGTACAGCATGGGAAGTTTAGTCTGAAATGAGGCATGATACTGGGGAGGATATCAGAAAATAAGATGTCATCTATTTCAATTTATAGGTATGGTTTGTTTTTGACAATGTATATGTACAGAATGTTTAAAAGTTCCAATCAAATAACTGTGAGAGAATCTTTAAAACATGTTTTGTTGTCTCTGTTTTGAATGCTCTTTTTTTTAGACAAAGAACCCATGTGTAAACAAGACGGATTAACTTGACTTTTGATGTGACTGTTAGAATCAGTTAGCAAGGTTACATTATAATGTGCTGCATAATGGCCTGAAATTCCCATTCATATTCAATACAGGTTGTCTCATTTCCATAGCCTTCAGTGTGCTGTTTGTGCTTTGTCTGTAGGTAATGCATATTTCTCTCTCTCTCTCTCTCTCTCTCCCTCTATTCAATTTGATTCTTAGTCTAAACACTTTATTGGCATGCCATTTTTCTGATAGATCTGTGCTGGGCATGAATCTTATAATATGGCCATCATTCATGTTACTAATGACACACCATGTGAAAAGATTCCAGAAGAGCCGGGGACATGACTATAACAGAGGATGATGGCATGGTGAACTGTCACATGCTGTTTGATGATGCAACTACCTTTAGTTTCTTTCTGATATGATGGCTATTCATTGGACAGCACCTGGAGCATGTGGCAGGAGAGGGGGGGGGGGTTCAATCAGCATTTATGTGCCTGCTTTCTTGCTGAATTTATGACAAGCATTTTGTCTTCTAATATAATAAGGATCATGTGTGTGTCATGGTTCAGGGTTTTTGTGTGTATCAGTCTCTGTGGCAGGTAGGCCCATTTCCTGTACCTTAGATTGTGTCTGTTGTGCATCTGTCCCATGGTGGTTGGTGGCAGTTATTTTTTTGCACATGGCTTGGAAGAAACACATTTTTAAATCATCTCCACTAAACAGTGTGGAGATGCAAATGTGTGGCTAACAAGAAACTTTGGGTGGGACGCTGTAGTCCGTAAGCTGTCTGATCATGCCTGAGCTGCAGTGGGCTTCGTGTGGGTGTACAGGGAAAAGCATTCACTCCAGAGCCACATCTGCCCACTACAAATTGGCATGAAAATAATGGCATTGAATGCAAATTTTGTTTATCTGTAGCCGGTACTCTTAGTTTATATAATAGAAAATTGAAAAATGATTCCATTAGGAACATAACTTGTAAATATTCTCTGTACGTAGCTTTTGAATAAAAAAAGAATCTGCTCTCAGACATCATTCCCACATGTGGACATCCATTAAGTATGAAGGTTAATTGGATTAAAAGATCATATTGGTGAATTTGAATATTTGGAGAAGATTTGCTTTCAAGATTCCATTTATTTTACAGTCAGTGAACAGCTAACCTTGAAAACATCTGAGCACATTTATAATTGGGCCAATTCACCCATTTATTCATAAATTTTTACGATATGATCTCAGTTGCACAGTGTCTCAAAGAAAATGGTAAACATCTGTTTCCTTTGAGAGACCATGAACAATACGAGAAAAGGAAAAGTCACAATGTCTGTAGAATTAACAGAGCAATTGCATTGTTTGCAGGCTGACAGGGACTGGCTGTGTTTCTCTGCTTTGTGAGCATAATGAGTCTGGTCATTAGTGCTCTTCCTGGCTGCATTCCCTATCTCACACCTTCATCTAGGGTTTAACAGGGAGCACTAATTATAGGGAACACTAATTGTACTAATTGGAACAACTGACACAAGACAATAACAATAATCACAAACAATAACGGACAGCGGCTGCGAAGGGAAACTTATATTTCACCAGGGATTTAACTGAATGACTGCATGCATAATTATCAAGATACAAAAGGTGAAAATTGTGAAGACACTGTTACTTTAGAATAGATTCAGAGAATATGACTTGTTTATGGATTGTGAGAAGATCAGATGTTATCATTAAACAGTTGCAAAGGCCAGCTGTGAACAGTTATGTATGTTCGGAGAGTGGCTGTATTACATAGCTCTTTCATTGAATCAAGAGATGGTAAGCTATATATTTGGCTGTTGTGATTGGAATTTAAGTGTTATAACATATTGAAAGTGTATGTATGTCATACATTACGTAAAATTAAAAAGAATATATTAAATATATACAAGGTGTCGCTTTGCACAGTGTCCGAGCACATGTTGTGCATTTGTATACCATAAGAAATGTTTGTCATGACCCATCAACACCGGCAAAAACAAAATTCTGCTGACTAAACAGTCTTTTTTTGGGGGAAATAGCGCCCTCTTCCTACCAATAAATGCGTGACTCTCGCAAACCATCCCCAAGACCTGCTGAATTCCGCTTGTAGTCTCAAGTCTGTTTTGACAGGGTAAAGAATATCAGTGCTCTCATGGTCTAACTTTAGCATTAAACATCTAACCGTTGGCGCTGAGCTCTTGAAGCACCTTCGGTTGCATAAGAATACAACGACGAAACATCATTTTATAGGTTATTTCTATGATTATTCACGATGTAAAATAAGTTACCATCTTATTTAGTTAGGCACTTAATTTGAAACAAAAAGCAAGGTGAAATTGGTAGCTTATAGATTTTGGTAAAGATAAAGACTGCTTTTTACAAATTCAACACGTCTCAAAGAAATTATTGTTATATATAATACGAATCGGATTGTTTCTTTATTTGTATCATCACAACATATTTCGGGGAAGTCAAGCACGAACATTTCTCGTATGAAAGGATCCTTCAGAGTATTGATAAGAACAGGTGAGTAAGAACCGTCTTGCAGTTTCATGCTTGACTTGAGCTTCTACTGTAACTGGAAGTGAAGCAATTACAGTTTTTTTTCTTTTTGTGTGATTAACAATTCGTTTGTCATTCTGCACTGGAAAAGATTCCCAATTTCGTGCTACCAGAAATAGTCGAAGTGTTATGTCTGTAGAAGTCTCAGAATGCTTTTGTATCAATAAGAAATTAACTAAAATATGACGCGCTGACTGGTTATTTAAAACAGGGGCTTAGCATTAAAAAGAATATCATAACAGTTAACGCCCTTTGGTTTAATTACGGCGGGAGAAAAATGTACAGTGTGCCTGGGACAATAAAAGTATAATAATAATAATAATAATAATAATAATAATAATAATAATCTTACCTGGTAGAATGCTTCACTGAAGGACCGTTCAATTATACAACAGTAAAGTACGTATATTACAGAAATAGATGCGCTTACAATACATTTACACATATGGCGCGAAGGCATTCTACATGCATTGAATCGGTTACTCTCTACTTGAAGCCACTGTTCTAACGTGAAGGTTTAGGTGCACTATGCAGGGATTTTTTTTTTTTTTTTTGTAGTTGGCTATTGACGTTGCACGGTAGTGAAATATGACAAACCTAGCAGTCTTGTTCGTTTGTTTTTGGTCATAATACAAACATTTATTTTAACATAAATTTTACAAAATGAAATTACAATTCAGTGATGTAGCTCCACCACAAGTTTATTAAAAGAGTGATTAAAAAAGTCAGTAACCTTCTCGAAGTCTCACATTGCATGAAGTCACAAACGGACGGTATAACGTCTTGTGGAGAACATGTAAGCGAGGCTCAAATCAAATCAACTGCCTTTTGGTCAGTACCCAGAAACTCTGGGTGCATCGTCTAGACAAAGTCCTTAATCGTCCTTGCAGCAATGGATTGCCAGTTTTTAATAATTAGATTGAATTTACATGACAGTTATTAAAAATCACTCAGATAGCTCCAGTCAATTCTGCATAGAGTAGGCTAAATGAAATTGAGTTAAAACAGACTCGAAATCGCTAAATATTCCTGAGTATGCTATACTTTAAGAGAGCAAATATGTCCTTTGGAATGCTTTTTTTTGCAGTATAATAGCAATTAACTGTATCTAGCCCATTGGATTTATTCATGCTGAGGTGATTGACATCAGATCATTAAGGTCTTGAGGGTTCAATATCCACTAAAGCCCTGCATGCTGATGGCTTATTATTATAATGTATTAATGAGTTATTGTGCCGTACCTCTCTCCATATGAAAATGTACCTCACATTTCTGGCAGTTTGCACTGTCCAACCTGGCACCATGGATTGCTTTTTATTGTTGAACATTTTCTCCATGACACTATTATGCTTGTGAAAAATAAAAAATGAATGTAACATATTTCAATCTGCACTGAATGTCACCATTACTCAATCTGCAATTATTATAATATATTCATTTCTAATGGTTAGTTCATGAAACATTCTTGATAATAAATGAAACAAACTTGATCTATTTTGTATTGTCAGTCAGTAATATTGGAAAAAGCTCATATTGCTACTGCAGTTCAAGCTATTGCTAAATGAATGGATTTATATTGACTGGTTCAATGAGAAATTATATTGCCAGTGGAGCTCAAACAGCTGTGGTCCACAACCTTCTATATGATGAATCTGTACAAAAGACAGTCACCTCATAATTAACCCTGCAATATCTTTTATGCATTTAACAAGCCAAATTTTGCTTGTCAGTACCAGCATTGATCCTCACCACACCCTGTCTTTGCTTGGAGTAACTGGTATGTGATACGTACAGGTTAAAGCACTGACCTCAAGCTTACTGTTATGTAGGATGTGTGCATACAGGTTTTTACTCCAGCTTCCACTCTTGACTTGCTGACTTGCTCCATATTTGCTAAATTAGTCCAGTTGGTTTGCACAGTTACACATAATGCTTGCAAAGTGTATATACATATTTGTTATATCCAAATAGCAACTGTTGCCCATATTCTGTGTTTTAGCTCATTATAGTTATGTGCACATGGCTGAATAAGTAACACAGCCAAATAAGGCAGCAGTAATTGGTTGGAATAAAAACCTGTATGCACTTTGCTCTCATCCTGAGGGATTACTGAGGGGCTTAACCTCAAAAATATATATATAGATGAATGACACTGTGTAAATTGAAGGTTCATTTCAATATTTGTTGCAAGAGTTTAAACCTCAGATTTAAGCCACAATATCACCAAACTGCATTAGAAGTGGAATAGTTACTCCTAGTTTGCAAAATAGGGAGGAATTGTTCCAGTTGTAATGTAGTTCTGTGATCTTGTGGTTCAAAAGTTTTCAAAGTTTGAAATCCATACAAGCATAGCAGTTAATCCAATGTGTTTAATCTGTTTTCAGTACCCTAGTGTCTGGGGAGGAAATGTTACGAATGGATTCAGGTGGTGAAGTGAACGTGACTGGAGAGGAGGAGGTCTCTAAGCCCGTGGCAGGATCCTCAAGCTGCTGCACCACCCCAGCCCTGGACTATGATAGCATGTTTCTCGGCCTGGAAGACAGCACCAAGCTCACTGGAGTGAGAGCCGTTCTTATCCTGGCGTACAGCATGATCATTCTTCTCGGCCTCATAGGGAACTCCCTTGTCATCTACGTGGTGTACAAATTCAAAACTCTGCGCACCGTCACCAACTTTTTCATCACGAACCTTGCCATGGCAGACCTGCTGGTGAACACTTTGTGCCTGCCATTCACCTTGATCTACACCCTGCTGGATGAGTGGAAGTTCGGACAGGCCTTGTGCTTTGTGCTCCCATACGCCCAGGGCCTAGCTGTGCATGTTTCCACGGTCACCCTGATTGTCATCGCATTGGACAGGCACCGCTGTATAATCTACCACATGGAAACCAGGATGTCCAAGGACATGTGCTTTGTGGTCATTGGTGTAACGTGGGTAATCAGTGCTATTCTGGCCAGCCCATTGGCTATTTTCAGAGAGTATGGGACAATCGACCTCTCCCCGATGAGTTCCATCCAGGTGTGCACGGAGAAGTGGCCTGGTAGCCATAGAGACGGCGCGGTCTACAGCATCTTCATGCTCGTCCTGCAGTACTGCTTGCCCCTGTCCATCATCTCCTTCGCTTACGTGCGGATATGGAGCAAGCTGAAGAGCCGTGGGAGTCCAGGGGGCGGGGGCGATCGCCATCGGCGAAGGCGGAAGACCACCAAGATGCTGGTCACCGTGGTGGCGGTCTTTGCAGTGAGCTGGTTGCCCTTCCATGGCTTCCAGCTGGCCGTAGACATCGACAGCAACGTGCTTAACATGAAAGACTTCAAGCTGCTCTACACCGTCTTTCACATCGTGGCCATGTGCTCTACCTTTGTCAACCCCATCCTGTATGGGTGGATGAACCAGAACTACAGGGACGCGTTCATGGCTGTGTTCCAGTGTGAGAGGAGGCACGACTACGTTCACCCTGAGGCTCACAGAAGGGTTCGGATCAAAAAGCCCAGCGAGGCTGAGGAACCTCTGGATTCAAAGGCCACAGGTGTCTAAAGGCAGGTGTGTGGTATAAGAGACATAAGACAAACATTTAGGGCCCCCTAGTGGTTGGTGGACCCCTATTCATCCAATGTAATTGTTCTAAATTTTTTCCCATGATTCTTCCCTATAGTAATGCTGTCTCTATAAAGACTGTTGTGTCAACCTTTGACATGATTTAGCAGAAGGGACCCCCACCCAACACAAGTGAGGGACCCCAATTAAAATTCCTGCATAGGACTCCAAAAAGGCTGGGACTGGACCTGCATAGCAGATTATCATGATGTACAGTATATTTATTGTAATGTGCTGAATGCTTATGCTGAAATTACTAATCATTCACTGCAGATATCATATTCTGTAGTGAGTGAACAAAGTCAACACATAGTTGTAGTAGATTATAAATTAGGGAATAATGGTATATAGAGTAATTAAATCTTATTTGCTGTATTTTGTATGTCTTTCTGTTGAACTGGATTCTATATGTCTTGAAATAAATATAATACAAATAGTTAATGTGTCACTGTTGGCAAAAAGTACTGTGCCCTCTTGTAAATGTAACATATGTAGATATTTGCATTAAATATTATTGTCCATTTTCATTTATAACCTACCATATGTATACATGATGATATACAGATATATATATATCCATAAAAATAATCACTGAAATGTTTGAGTAATATTGAAACACAACTCATTTTACTATATGTGTAAATATTGAAACTTTTTTCTTGTTCATTAAGTAGATTCCAGGTGCTGAAGGAATGAAATAGGAGGCAATATGACACTGATATAGACACATGATTTTAGAAAATCTGTTCATGCCTGTTAATTTTTACCAGGAAGGCAGGTCAGTTTTCAACTCTGTTTATGTTCTTTGTCTTTGAGATTTGTTTTGGTAAAAATTATGAAATCTTCAAAATACTTGAGATTATATTGAAGCATCTCAGAAATTATATTTAAATTTTGTCACCAACACACCTGTAAAACTCTTGTACAAAATGAATGGCTTAGTAACAATAAATATGCTATTTCTCTTGTGGCAAAATATCTCAGTTATGTTTCTACTAAATTATTACTATTTATTTCAGAGAGGTGGCAGCTTCAGTTGAATAAACAAAAACTACATAAACAAGGAATAATTTGGAGAAGCATTATAATGTACAGAAAGAAATGTTATTTGAACACAAAGTTCAGCTGCTTTATGTTCTAAATGGAAATCAGTGTTTGGTATTGCTGTTTTCATTATTATTGTTGCATTAGTACTCACAGTGACTTATAATAAAAGTCTTTCATTTGTGCTGCTCTCCTTTGTTGCGACTAATGAAATTGTAATAACCGTAGATATGTTTCCAAGAGTTGGCCTTCACCCAAGCAATTTAACGAGGAAAACTGTGTCCAAGTTCCAACTGTTACAAAAAAGGTCCCCATCAAACTTGAAACCCACCAGGAATTTCTTTATGCCACAGGTAATGAGTAATTCTTAAAGCATTTTATAAGCATTCAGCGCTGTTTTATCCTTGAAGACATTTTTTCTTTGATATTTCTGTGCTGTCACTATCAACCAATATTATCTTAAGTCCATATGTTGATACAAACATTTCTCTATGAAAGACTTACTACAGCCCCTTTCACACATGCACTGCAACCCTGAACTTTTCCGGACATTACCCGGAGGAGCTGTATGTGTGAACACAAATGTCCAAATCAGTTGCACCGGACATTAAATAGACTTTATACAGCTAGCTCCCTAGTACAAAGTCCGGGTAATGTCTGGTTAAGCCCATGCGTGAATACCTTACTAAGGTAGTTAAGGATATAAGCAGAGCTGCTCTGAAGGACCTCTCTGTACAAAACTATTCAGGGACCTGCTGTCAGACTATAAATGCTCTGGAGCCTTAAAATCACCCAGCAGAGAGTTGACACCATGACAAAAGCTTCTTTATGTGTCTTGCATCAGGTGGTGTGTGAGGAACTGTGACAGGCTGCCCTGCCATGCATAAGCTGCACAGCACTGAGGACCCGATTTGATTTAAGGGCCACAGACGCCTAAAGGCAAATCACATTTCTATTATGTACATTCTATTTGTTGTCACATTCGTAAACGTACGTTTTTCTATACTTTGTGTTATTCGTTTGACCTGGATTCTGTATGTATTCAACTAAACATGAGGTAGTTACAGATAGTTATAAAAAAGGAGGCTTTTGAGCACTGATGGGCATAGTGTTGTCAAGGTGACACTTCCGAACAGGTTGTGGTATACCTTGGTTTCTCTGACCAAAAAAAGGACATCAGCAATGAATGTCCCCCATTCTTTCAGTTAACCAACTGTACCATGTGACCCTTGACTGAGGTCTGTACTAAGTTTGAGTCAGAAGGAACGTTTTAACATTTGTGACCCACAAACACGGCCAACGTGCACTTCCGTTCCAGCCGCATTTACTTCATCACTTTCACTGATTGACCCACTGTGTGCTGCTGGAATCTGGCCTTACGCTGCTGTCAGTCCTCTACTGCAGCTTCTTCCTTTGTTATCTACAAAAGCCTCCAGCTCCCTATGCCAGTGAAAGGAAAAGCAAGATGCAAATAAACCTCCTTGACTAGATTATATCACAGTAAAATGCTTAAGCTAATGTGACATGTTTTCAGAGAAAAGTCAAAAGAAAACCCAATTAGAGTCAAACAATACAGTCTGAAAACAGACACAGGCAGCAGCTGTAGGCTTAGATCCTCTTGCATTTTGACATGTGCAGGAAGAAAACAACAATTCTGGAAATTAAAATTTAAAAAATGTATTTTCTGCAAAACATGCCAATGTACAATACCAGTGCAAATTATTGCATCTAATTACAATAAGGTTAAAAACAAAGGTTTAAATTATGAATGAACAAACATACAAAAATAAAGATATGACTGAATAGAGAATATAAGCTGTTATTATTATCTTCCAAATGGTATGGTTTTGTTTGGGGGGCTCCAAGGGGGAGGGGGTTCGTCTTGGAGGATGGCCCGGATCTTTCTTTGGCTCCTCTCTCGTCTCTCTTGACGCTCTTTCCTCTTCTGTAAGTAAAAAATCAAAATATGTTTGTAAAAGATTAGCTTAGGACATCTGATAGAACTGCTTATTAACAATTACTACTCATTAGTAATCTATTTATTAAGTATGACTTGTTGATGTATTTAGTGAC
Organism: Albula goreensis; assembly: GCA_022829145.1. Taxonomy (NCBI): domain Eukaryota; kingdom Metazoa; phylum Chordata; class Actinopteri; order Albuliformes; family Albulidae; genus Albula; species Albula goreensis. The sequence goes on from CM040758.1 coordinate 10,902,020, forward strand.
GTTAGTAAATGACGATATCTGAGTCTTGAGAGAAGTTGACCTTGGTAACCATGACTGCCTGCCCTCCTGATGCCTTAGCCATGTTACAGGATATCCAAAAACACTGCAGTGATACTGCTAATCAGACTTATGGAGCAGGTGACACTGCTGAAGAGTTCACTGCTAGGCAGAGTCTGGTGGCAGTATTCTAGCTGTGTAAACAGGGTCCAGCCTTGGGCTTTACTCAATCAACCTTCTTTGTGGTTTGTCTATAACAAATTTAAGAAACACAGTGCTGAGTTTGACAGTAAAGAGCTACAAAATCAGGAGCACACAAAAATGAACTCTTAAATTTGTTATTCAAAATTAAAGATGCAATATGGAATATTAATCACTTAATGCCAGTTACAAGTGACTTTGTAATTAAAGATACTGAATTAAACAATTATATAAACATGTCTACTCCATAAAATGAATACAGCCACTCTGAATGGAAGCATAAAGCAGACATTGAGATCATTGACAAAATGATCTGTGATTGAATGGAACATTGTTAAGGGCCAATTAAAAAGTATGTCTGTTTCCCGAATGTTTGCAGAATACCAAATTATTACTTAACAATTTTTTGGTGACTGCTGAATGTTAGTGATTTTGACTCATTTACAGACAACAACCATCACAAAAATACAAACAGGAAGTTTTAGGTCTGCTCTGTACATTTAGGCTGATGAAACACATTCGCCATCAATGTAAAATAGAAGGAGAGGGTGATGGTAAAATTGCATGGCCAATACTTTATAAAGAAATCCATACTGCATCTTTAAAGGAAACGATAACACATGGTGAATGTGAATCCCCAATGAAAGAAACATTTCTGACTATTCTAATTGCCTGCTTGATGAATTTGAAAATCACAAAGAAATGTCATATGAATGTCATCATTGTAGGCACATGATCTACTCAGATGCTGGTTACATAAAAAAAATCCATACCTGTGACCCATATTCTTATTAGTGAAAGGTAGATGGTAATCTAAATTACATTTGTGAAACTACATGCTGTACTGTTATGTTTTCTGTACTGTTTCTACTCGTCGGTAGGTTTAAAACCTTTTCTTCAGAGCTATGCAGCCATATCAATTTGGCGATCTACCCTTTCCACTGTTCCGAGGCCTACTGGCTTCCATTCACTGCTGCAGGCTGAAAACACACCTCTTCACACTGCATCTTGGTATAACATATCCTGAACTCATGAGAGGGGTTTGGCTGTAGACACTTCAGACCTCACTGTACAAGTCCCTCCACAGAGCGGCCCTAGCACTTCACTTCTGATCCTCTCTGTTAAGGTTGGAGTGACTTCTTTATTCTGGGTCCTTATTGGTTAATTCAGTGCAGAAGGCTGGTCCTCTTGGAACTCTCAGTGTTTTGTCTGGGTCACTTACAGAAATTGCACCACAACACTCTCAAATCCATTCGCACTATAAAGTTCTTTATCCTCAGTCTCCCTTTAGAAGCTGCTTACATTGTGTTGTTATTAAATGAACTGGCTACCACTATCAGTCGTGACATGACAACTCTGCTTTTTATGCGCTCAGCCTAATAGCATCTACTGAATGTCTTGCTGTATTTGTAAATGTATCCCATCTGCACAGCCAGTTCTGCCTTGCCGTGTGTAATGATGACACCTTCAAAAGCGTAATAAAACGGTAGGAGTCTAGTTTAAATGCCCATATTCTACATGATGAAAGGTATGCTTGCAATATGAAAAACTATTGGACACAGAATTACATCTTCAAATAAAATCTTTGAAAATGTAATCATTAATATCAGTGCCATATCTTAAGCCAGTGTGGAATAGTGTGGAATGAATTTTATATTGGATTGCGTTTGTATTTGGCACTGCAGAATTCAGGCTTTGATAGCATTCTCAATAACTGGGTCAGACATAACCTTTGTGAACTTTTCAAAAGATGATTTTGCCTGCTTATGTATGAGGCTGTGCGGTTTGGGTCTTCAGTTCCGGTCCTGGAGAGCCGAAGGATCTGCTGATTTTCTTCTTGTTCAGAACATTGTTTATCAAGTAAAACAGCTGATTATGCAATTAACTTACATGACTTGGTCTCTTGGGGCTTAACAGGTTTTTGAATGTGAGGTGGAAACAAAGACAGCCATAAGGTTTGGCCTTTCAGGAGTGGAACTGGAAGACCACTGCTGTACAGTCTGCAAGGTACCACAGCAAAACAAAACAAAGGATGTTTTCCTTTGTCCATCTTTTGTTATGATCCCATCAATGCACTCTAATCCAATTATATCACAGACAAGTGCCATGCAAGGCTACGAGTAATCTTAATAGTAGTGATCATGTTATATCCCAGGGGTGTCAAAATCTAGTCCTCAGGGATTCCAGGATCTGCAGGTCCTTTTCAACTGCCAATTTTAGCCCTGGAGATCGGATGTACAGACTCTTTGGACAATCAATATCTTAAATGAAGCACTTCAGAGCTGAAATGAAAAACCAGCAGAAGATGGCAGTCTTCCAGGAATTAGACACCCCTGCCAAAATTCAGGCTCCTGGTCTAACCCACAAGCCCTTATTATAGACCATCCAACATCAGGAACAATTATCTAAAATCACTGCAAGAGCCATAAACAGTTAACTAGGATGGGGTTATTTTTTTTCCATCTGAACCACTGTATTTGTAATTTTCAAGTTATATTACATATGTTACATATTGCAGTCACTTAGCTGATGCTTTTTATCCAAAGTGACTTACAGTTGATTAGGCTAACCAAGGGCCAATCCCCCCTGGGAGCAATGTGTGGTTAGGGGCCTTGCTCAAGGGCCCAACAGCAATGGTGTTCTTGCTGTGGCTGGACTGGGACTTGAACTCAGCCAACCTCAAGGGTCCAAGTCATGTACCTTAGCCACTAGACTATAGGCTGCCTGCCCCAAGTCTATGAAAGCTAACAGTATCCAGCCCTATAAAGGAGGGAGACTAAACCTACCAATTACCTCCTGTTTTTATCTCATTCCGAATGTACAAACCTTACATGATGAAGCAGAAACCTATACAACAGTGGCCGATGGGACTCCATAGTAACAAGCAGTTCGGGGTTATTAGTATAAAAAGCATAAAAGAATAAAGGCATTTGTCCTGCATTTTACTAGAGTTAGTGTATAATTAGGTAGCTGTCTGACAGGTAACAGCAGAACTATTTCCTTGGATTTATTGTTGAGTGCCTTTAAACACTAGAGAGTACAGACACTGGTTGCCAGGTCACCAACTTAATCAGGTCTTTTGGACATGGCACCTCACTAATTGTGCTGAAAAAAGAATGTTCTACTGACTTTGATGGCCACAAAAGCCAAGAAACTGACCTGTTGTGAAACAGAGAAAATATTATTTCAAAGGGAATTCATTTTCACCATGTGCTGTCTTTTCCCTAAGGGGCAAACCACAGAGTGGGAGGATGGGTACATCCTCTGTGTACTTACCAGCCATTTTTCATACATCTCTAAAGCCATTTTACCCTTTTCTTCTTTCATATATTTATCCTCCTCTTCTTTTAATCTCTCTTCTCTGCGTTCTCTCTTTACTCGGTCAAGGATAACCTTCTCCTTCACCTGACTCCTGAAAATTTGAATACAAATATAATGAAGTCCATGCTTCCTAAATATTCTTCCCAAAAGACATGAATCCTGTATGTATTTCTGTACATACTGTCTATTAGCAGTCTTTTGTGAGGAAGGACACTAAACTGTACATCAAGCCCAAACCTCTTTTCAGCTATACCAAAAAGCTTGTATCGCTAATTCAGCAATAGGACAAATATGTTGATAAGCACCATGCTAAAGTGGTAGCGTGGATGATAAACATGTGTGTCCAAGTAAATTCTATAATTTTAACAGGACAAACACATTATATCTACATTCCCTTTACTGTACTAGGTGGGCCAAACACCCATTATTCCCATTTGCTCATGAAGCTAATGCTGTTCTAATGTGAGAGTCTCCATTATGCCTTTAATATGGTATTGAATAGTCACCATAGGCACATTATTAACTTATAAAAGGGTGTTTTCATTCGTATTCCAACCTATCCAACCATCTAAAATGCATTTTGAACATAAAACACATTAAAAGCAACAATACAATACATCACTGACAAGCAGCGATGGAAAGTTTACTGATATTACAGGTACCATTTTGAAAAGGTGGATATGCTGTCTTTTTTTCTTTCCTCTGCCTCCTCCTCTTTCTTCAGCCTCAGCTGCTCTTCTTCCAGTTTTTGTTTTCTGTGTTTCTCTTTAAGATGTTTATCTTGATCTTTCTTCCATTTCTCAAAGACCTGCTAAGCATAGCATAAGAAAATAGGATATCTTCAAGACTAATGCATATAACAGGAAATTCTCCTATGTCAACATCTCAACAATGCAAAAACAATGGAATAACTACAAAAAACTAGCTGCTTTGTATGCTTTCAAAACAACAATTTTTATCTAAAATACCAACTGCAATCCTTTAATTTACTAACAGAAATATAGTACAGTAGCACAAAGCCTTCATCTTGTCTGTGCTGCCAATGTCTCATGTTACCTAGATTAAACCACTACAGTGATAACTGATGAATGATGTTTTCACTTAAAGCAATCTGATCGCAGGATCAATAAAATAAATTACTTTATTGATCCATATTGAATGAACGAATAATCAAACAAAATAACTAAACCGCTTAAGTTTTTACTCTGTTCATTCCCTGTTGTATTCCTCCCGAGCTTGGAATCGCAGGCAGTTCTTCTCAAGTCGGTGCTCTGCTGCTGGAAGCGGACCACAGCAGCTGTAACTCTGTACGCTCTGCCGATAAACCCCCCTCAGCCGAAGTGTGTTTTCCACACTACCGGCTACAGTCCTGGAACTGCCAATGGCAGGGGATATGGAATAAATCGAACTCTGATGGAGGGGGCGGGAGTGGGCGATGACAGGAAATGCTAAGTAATGCGGTGCCATTAGGCCAGGGGATGGGTGAGCATGGCAACACAGTGTAGCGGCTTACCGATAATTACCTCTAATTCACCAAATTTTAGGTATGTCTAACACGTTCACACTGCTGGAAGTGGGATTGGGTTTTTAGAAAATAGCACTGACAGATAATAGAGTACTATTCATTGCACCTATTCTAAGTATTCTGTATTGCACTTTATTTAAAAACCTGTTAATATATACTGATTAGAGGAAGCTAATGTAGGCCTGCATGCCAAATAAGAAACAGTTTATTCACAGACGAGTATTCATTCTGTTCCTAATAAAAACATCAAAAATTTATATATTTCCTACAACAAATTATTCTCATATTTATGTCAAAATGCAACACACGTGTACATGGTTTTGATAAAACCAAAATTCCTGGCCAAAGAGATGGTTATTTTAATAATGGCTAACTCCTCATATTGGTTTAATATGAAAGCCTAATTGCAGAGCTATTTGATTTATTTTTTTGTGTTCAATGAATGGATAACAAAACCACATGGGCTGGTACCCAATCAAACGCGCTTTTGGAAGGCATATGCTTTCTAGTCAAAACATATTTTCAATAACAACATAATTTGCTTATATTTTATTGGAGATAAGAAAAAATGTCCTTTGAAGTGTGCTTTTTTAAAATTCTAAATTAGAGTAGCCCTTTAAAGTTACTAGAGTCCACTTTGACTGAAATGCAAATGAGTACAACTTTGTTTGTGTCCCAGCCATTGTCAGAGGAGGTAAATCTGCGACAGATGACTGTGTGGAAAGTGGAAAAACAATGAAAATACATAGTGGGAATATGGAAGACAGGAAAACATATTTTAGGAACCTCTGGAAATGTAGCATGTGGTCTGGTTTAAAGCAGTACCGTATGAGGTTCCACTCCCAGATGCCTTAGGTGATATGGGGAGAAGCAATAATGGCCCACAAAAAACCTCACATTAGCCTAAAGCAGCCTGGACTCAAGCCTGCTATGTTGTGGATATGGGCCACAAATTGCAATGAAATGAGCCACAGAATGAGCTTACATGGACGATTCAGGTATTCCTCATTTGTGTGTAGACATAAGCCTACACTGAAGCACAAATGTATTCTAAGTAAACATTCAAAGCCTGCCTTTTTGGCCGTTTCTTTCTTCTCCTGCTTTTCGTCAATTTCCTGTTGCTGTTTCTTCATCAGGTCCTGCTTCTCTTTGGCTTTGGCTTTTATTACTTCCTCTTTCTTCTTGCTCCAAGCTGTGAAGGATGCTTTGGCGTCCTCTTTTCTGGAGATTGCCTCCTGTGAAGTGGCAAGGGAGAGACGTGTGTTATAAATGGGATATCCACCGACGGGAGACAAAGCACGTAATGTGGACGTATCAGCGGCACAAAGCAGAAGGAAAAGGCGATGCACTTGAGAGACACGGCAATTTCCTTTCGTCTTATTTTAACATAATTGCTAGACACCAGCGCTACCCAGATTGAGATTGTTCCTTCTGTCCGACGGATCTGTCCGGAGACACCCACTGGCCAAAACGTTTAGTCGCAGAGTGGACTTCCTGTTATTTCCTTAATTTTTTTTTGATTGATGGCGTGCTAAAATTGGACCATACAGCATCGGACAGGTGATGTCACAGAGACTTCCCAGTGCAAGAAAATGAAGCAGGGGAAATTACTTGGAGGTTTTCATTAAGATGAAGGTTATGATTTGCATTTAATAAAAGTAAAACAGGTGTGTATAATACCTCAATTCTGAAACCTCAGAAGACCTCATTAGTTGGAATGATTAACAAGTTACATAACAAAGGCATCCCACATGTCCCATAATAAAACTGTAAATCTGTTTTTGAACTCTTCTGCCTTAAATTTAGACAGTAAATAAACTGAGAATATTGCATCTTGGTGGCAGATGAGAATAAAATACATTTGTAATAACGTAGCATCATATGAATGATAGAAAATCAACTAATAAAACAGATAGGCCTTCTGCCCAATTTCAAAGGGTTACGACTCTGCATTAGTGTCCGTCTGCAATAAATAGTAGGTGGGGAAACACATTGCTGTGCTGATAAACACTGTGTCTTACGTATTGTATTTCTTCAATTGTGTTTAATGGGTGAAATATCTGCCTTGTGCACTCATTTGTTTATCTCTTTCTGTACAATTCCAATCTGTTTCAACAGCATCATCCACAGTCTTTTTTGACTGTCCAGATCACCAAACACTCCATGAGACATATTATACACAAAAGAGTGTTTTCCAAGGTTCACTGTTAAAGTTCACAACGAAACAGAGCAGTATTACTCAAATTTGAAGCAACCACCTATGGTGCCCATGTAAAACTATGATGTGATTCCAAGAAGTCCCATATAAAATCAAAAGGTATATATTTTTCCAAACTCAAAGATGGTAAACCTAAGTATTCCTAAGCTTCCTTAAAACAGCTTCTTCACATTCAAAGTCAGTAGACTATAGCTCCACTATAACTCTCAATGTAGCTTTGTGTCAAACATCTGAGAGCATCTAAGTACATCCCAATGCAGCAGAGAAAGGCGTTGCAGCACTTCAGCGGTGCATGCAGGGACTACTCCCCCTGCTGGCAGCCCACAACATTGAAATCTGAATGACCATGTGGGGACTTCAACGCAATAAACATGGAAATATAAGGTATGGAAATGCATGCTTTTGGGTTTTCATGACCCAGCACATCACATTTACTTTTTCCTGTAAAGCAACAGATGAGACTAGATGCACTGACATTCTTATGTTCTTACATTCATTGCAGGTTAAATGGTATACAAGGGCTTGTAAAACACACTGGCTGAAAAACTGAAAGACCGCGTTATCCTCACCTGTTGCTTCTTCTCTTCTAGCATTTGCTCCTCTTGTTTTTTGACTTTCAAAGTTTCATGAAGCACTTTCTTTTTGGACTTCAACCATTGCTGTCAATTGTTTTTAAATACAAAATAAATGTGAGGAACAATTCATAATTTTCTCAACATGACAGAAATGTGACTTGGGGCACATATACTTGTAGCCAATCATTAGCAAAATGTATTTATTAAAAACATGTATATCATGTTAGACAGTAAGGTGAACTAGTGTAGCAAAATAAATAGTGATTTTTATGCGTGTGGAACGCAATGTCTTACCTGATAGACAGTGGCGCGGACAGAGTCGGCCATTTCGGGCTGAGGGCTTGTTTGTGATGCAAACTGATCCAAAACTTTCAGTGTGCCCAGGTAACGAGATTCCGCAGTTTGTGCACTTTTAGGTCTCATCATGCTTTGGGTTAGAGAGCTTCAACACGACAAGACGGATACACAAAGTCACATAGCAAGACAAGACAAGAAATGTAGGGAATTGCATCTCATTATTTGCCATGTAATGATTTTGAAAATATCAAGACATACAGCTTTAATATCATGTCTATATCAAAAACATACACAAAGAGGGGCTTGAAATGGAGGTGCTCACCCGCTATTTTGTGACTTTTCTGTCACATGACTTTGTCCGCTGCCATTCCCATCCAAGCTATTACCATCATCCTCCTGAGGGATCCAAACCAGCAAAGCTATTTGACTCCACACCTCTTCAATGCTCTCTACTTAACGACAGGGCACTCCAGCGTACCCATAAATGTTGCTGCATTGCAAGTACTGGATGTCTGTTTATTATCTTTTAATTATTTCAAATACCAGGTAGCTCTGATATTAGATTTTACAATACTAGGAAATATATATTACAAATTCAGCGTTTCTGATCCTTGTTAAAAAAGAAACTTTTTTAAAAGAAACATGACTCTCCTTAAATTAGCTGAAAAACTAATCCAACTCTCCAATGTTCACCACCGTTCTATCATCTCAATGGGAAATGGATGCTCTCGTCTTCTTACCTGATAATCCTCAAAGGATGTGGATCCATACTCTTGCTTGCTGTCCGGCTCATCTCTCCCAGTAAAATCCCTTACTGCAAAGAACCAGATGATGTAGCTTTCACTTTTGTGAGTTTTAATGTTAAGGGACAGCTATGTCACAGCACCTAAACATTAACAAACAGAAAGAGGGTACTCTAAAAGTTTATTTTAATATTTTTAGGGATTATTTTTATGCAGAAAAGTGAAATGTTTTCAGACTGTAAATGTCTCAATCAGAGCTACAGGACTTTTGTATGCCAAAGAGACAAATAACTAAGAGACATATAACTAAAATGCACGGCGGTGATCTCTAACAGCTGCTTGTAGGAGAGAACGTTCATACAAGAGGTATGAGTCATTTTGGGTCTAAAATTATGAATTAGGACACTTCAGGGAAAAATTAATTCTGCTGGTGGAAACATTTACAAATGTGTGAAATTTCAGAATTCATGGGGAAACGTGTCCCTCACCATCGGAGGCCTCCGAAGATCTGCTGTAAGCATCAGAAGGCTGTTCACCCACCGAGGATATAAGATGACTAAACCCGGACAAAATGGATTGGCCATCTTCCTCAGTCCACTAAAGCACAGACATACACAGTCACATGGGCCTTCAGTCTTAGGCAAGAACTTATTCACTAGCACATAGTCAACAGTTAATGTAATTCAATGTCACAATCATGTGTAAAAAACTGAACCCACCAGATGTACAGATTTACCGCCAGCTAAGCATACATAAGGCATGAAAACATGTTGCACTGATCATTTCAAGGAAAATTTTCATTTACAAGTTTAAACGAAATGAAACCTTCAGGCTGAGCTGATAATGGTTAGAAAACAATAGTCTACCTAATGTCCAGGTTGTGGATTACTGTTTATTCACAAGAAAAGACTGAAATTTTTTATTGCTAAAATTCAAACATTTCTGACAATATAAAACATGTGTTTATATTGCATACAGGCCAAGCAGCCTTGCAACAAAAGGGAACAAGCAGAACAACACTGTTGTTCAGCCTAGAGAGAAGCTTTTCCACTCTCTGGCCAAGGCTTTGCCAAAAGTAATTCAAGAGAAAATGAATCTAGGGATTTTCCATGAACAATTCTGTCTGCGGGAAAGCTGAAGAGGCGCTCCTCAACCAAACAATCAAACCACTAAATTACCTCAAACCTATCTCAAATGTTATACATTCATTTGTCATGTATTTATTCATTGTAAGAAATGGAGCTTTGAGATTACACTTGGACTAAATCCTAGTATATCTCCGGACTGATATGTGTCACCTTCATGGTAATAGAGGTTAACTGGTTTACTAGCATCAATTAGCTCATTCAGGAAGGGTCATTAGAATCAAAACCAGATTAAAAACCAGCCCTCCAGGAACAGAATTGCCCATCCCTGGCTTACAGCCCTCAGCAACATTTGGCTAATGGGTAAGGGTGCACAATTCCAGTCCTAGAAGGACACACTATCTGCAAGTTCTTGTTGCTGACTTTGAAAACAGGCCTGGGAAACGAGGCATGTGGCCAATCGTTGCTGAAACACACCGAAAACCAGCATCCACAGTGGCCCTGCAGGACTGGCATTGTGTGAATCTAATTCTACAGCCAGTCTGGCTAATGAGGCTAACCTGCGGGCTGGGCTCCCTGAAAGTCTCCACTTCCCCAGCTGAGGAGGCCGAGGACAGGGGGATGGAAACAGAGGACGTGTTTGTGGTGCTGAGTGGGGCCTCCTGCTCTACCACACTCCCCTTCTCTGTGTCATTCTCCTCCTTCAGGACCCTCTGCCGTGGCCTGGGCTTTGGGAACTCTTCCTTCAAGTCACTATCTATTTTAGGAAGGGGAAAAAGATATTATTTCCTGAGCAGCTCTCTGAAAAGTACAGGGTGGCAACGTTATGGTTGGAACAGAAGTTTTTATTAGTCGGAAAATACTGATTTTCAGACCCCAAGTGTCTCTGGGGACAGTAATATTTAGCTTTTCTGCAGAACGCTTTCTCTGCTTATCAGAGGGAAAACAGTGAAAAAGCTCTTCAGAATATGTGCTATCCTGGTTCTAAGTCCTTTGAGTGTAAAACATAAGACCTTCCTGATTAATAAGGAGAAGCACACTCCAGGCACAGTCTGCCAGCGAATAACATTGGAGGAATGATTCCCTGACTGAGCACTGTTGCTACACCCATGAGTCTGCACCTGGTCTGCTTTAGTTTACCCAGCTGTGGAAAGAGATAAAGTGTTATAGCAATGGAAGTTGTCCCAGATGAGGGTGTCAGTCAGCCAAGTAGTGAATATGTTAAAGTCCTGACCAAAAACAATAACTAAAAACTAGATTTTTTTTTGTTGGGGTCAAGGAAGAAAATAGAAATGACATTTATATGAAACACTGAAAAAGGGGAGAAGCCCCAAACTTAGTCATAGTCCCTGAATATGAAGATCTCCCCTTCTGACAAACACACTTTGGGCTTTACTTTGACTGTTTTTGAAACTCATGGGGCAGGGACATAAAAGTACATATTAGACTGAATTACTGGTGGATCATGTATTTGAAAACCCAGCTTTGTGTGATATCTGTATCAGGGCATAGTTCATTTTATAGCAGTTTTGAATGTAGCGACCGCATGTAACTGCCTTTTCTACTTTATTGAAATTGATGTCACCATTTTTTTTCAGTGAACACAATAGCAGTTACTTAATGAAATACACTCGACTTTGACCTTTCCTATTATCACTAAAATGGAGCCCCTAATCATAAAAAAAGGTTTCACCACAAGAGGTCACTGCACACTATGCATAATGTTATGCATGCTGAGGGCAATACTCTACTACAATATGAAACAATATGATTTCAAATAAAGGATAATATCATGCCAGGCTACACCACAATGATAAGAAATTAATTGAAAACATTTCTATATGAGCAAACTGGCCATAAAAAAGAATAAGAAAACAACCTGAGGCTGGAGTCTTGAGACTGCGTTCTCTGGGCTGAGGAACAGGCAGTTGCTTCTCTCTTCCTGCCCTTCCCTCATGTTCTTCTGCAGCAGGTGTGTCCTTCCGCTTATGTCTGCCAGACACTTTTTCCAGCCTCTTTGCGTTGGTTACTGTTTCTTGCCTTTTCCCATCGGTCACTGTTACCTGCCTCTTCTCACCAGGTGTTGGTTCCTGACTCGCTTCGTCAGTCACTGCTTCCTGCCTCTTCCATCCGGTCAATGTTTCCTGTTTCTTCCAACGTGTGACTGCTTCCTGCTTCCTCCAACTGCTTGTTGCTTCGTGGCTCAGTCCATTAGTCACAGACTCCTGGCTCTCTCCATCAGGATCTGTTTCTAGCCTCTCGAGTGAGGCAGCTCCCCAATAGTCCTCAGTGCTGGTCCCCCCTTCCTGTGTCTCTTCACTCCTCCCTGACAACAGAGGTGGGGGAGAATCGGACAAAGTCCTGTCCGAGAGACAGAACTGCACGGACTTGGGTCGTGACCTGTCGCGGCGGGAGGAAGTCGGGGACTCAATGCTGCTGCCGTTGGCCCCGTTTTCCTGCTCATCCCTGTCAAAGTTCCTGGAGTCTGAGGGGCCGCCCAGGATAGGCGAGCTGTTCCACCCTGTGCTTTCAAATGACACTCTTTTCCGTGTTTTTGACAGTGCTTTTCGGTCCTCGCTGGTGTCAGACAGCTGAAAGTCCACAGCTTTCTTTTTTCCTGCCTTAAACATTTCCATCCTGCTCTTCCTGAAGTTCAGGAGCTCCTCCAAAGCATCTGCAGACAGAAAAAGAGAAAAATAACGTCAGAAGTCAGAAATAAGGTCAGAAAATGAAATCATGGCAAGAAATGTTTACTTTTATACACTTATCATCTTATACACACAAATAAGAGGGTGAGTAGGCAAATCAAAAGAATCAGGAGTGTTATCTGATTGCTTGGCAACATCAAAGCTTCATTGAAAGAAACTCATCAAAATTTACTAATTGACTTGTATTTACACAATGGTTTAACCAAGTAACTTACCATCTTCTTCAAAGTCATCACCATAAGAGTAATTCTCTTCCATGTTACTCCTGCGAGCTCTGGCAGAAATCGCTGCTTGCAACTCATCCTGAAAGCAATGTTGCATTGAAAACAGTGACTTGCAATGCACGTCTATACATATATAAATATACACATATTTTGTATATAAATTGGCAATAAACTATTTGTAAACGTTATCATCAGACTGTTTAATAAAACTCATCTGACTTTGTGTTTGTACCTGGAAGGAGGTTCTTTTTGAAGTCTTTGGGCTTTTTTTGTATGCAAGTGTCGTGCTCAAATCCTCGTCCGACATCTCTCTGTAAATATAAAGTACTGTTAACCGTGTTCTCAGGAAGGCAGCTACAGAACTGTTTTATCTAAATGCACATTAGCCACATGGCAAATTATAATTGTGTCTGTCACTAGCTGTTGAAATGAACATAGGATATAAAATGAGCAATTTGATAACATTTGGTCAAACAAGCCAAAGGTAACTCATATAGGTAGCATATGAATAAATCATCATATATCTGGGTATTCAAGTTATCTTAAGTATCATTGGGTAGGTAGAACTTGCAAAGCAGCAGACGTTATGAAGTGCCAGCCAGTTTACTGTCATCATATTTAGAAAAGTGCAGCTAGCTAATAGCGAATTAATAACACTACTGTTACAGCTTTACATGCAAGCTTGTTTATAAATACACGTATGACACATACAACACTGCAAAAAGTTGCCGCTCTTTGTAGCTTGCTAGGAAACGGTAGCCATGAAAAGCATTCAACGAAACTACTAAAATGATAGGATATAATTACTGTCTTGATATTACGACTAGCGGTACCTATCCGAGCTTAGTTGGTTATCCCGCTAGCTAGAACTACTGTCTAACGTTAGCTAATTAATGAGGTGGTGCGCCTTGTTTGTTTGCTAGCTACCTACCTTAAACTGCTTTTCAAAGCATAAATGTCAGTAATAAACTCATTTCCACATGAAATGCATACAGATCCCGTACGGCTTGAAAGATATAAGTCAATTTACTCGGAATGCATGTTTCGGCTAGATGGAAAACTTAAATAGAGGTTAGAATGCTTATCCCACTCTATCCCAGCAGAAGCCATCTGACTGTTTCTAAGGCGACGGGACACAACGGAAGTGACGTTATTCACCCCAGCTGTATTTCCGGGACTTGGATGTGATTCGCCTTCGATTTGAGTTTCCATACTAGGCGAAAAATAAGCATCATGGCGTTGTGTTACCTGTACAGCTTCATGGGTGATATAAGTCCTGTCACTGGAATGAACTGAATTTATGATTACAAAGGGCACCAAAAAAATGAACGTTGTGACCGTTTGAGAGGTTCCAAACCATGTAAATAATGCACTGCTAATACGTAGGTTTTGTCTGGTATTAGCAGTTCCAAAATTAATCACAAGAGGGGGAAAACGGTCTTTGGAAAATTCCGTACGTCAAAACACATTAATAAATATGTAACACTTGAACGAATCAAGAATTTATCAGTTAGCTATGTAATGTTTAAGTGGTAGATTTAGTAATAGTACATGAGTCATACTCTGTTTTCTGTACCTCGTTTGGTTAAAAGTCAATGTGGAAAACAGTGTTAGTCTGAGTAGCCTGAAGTTACTTGATTCCGATTGGCAGATGACCATGCGCATCACGGCACAATGAAGGCAGCGAAGTGCATCGAGATTTGTAACGTAAGGCTATGAGGAAAAGCGAAGATCTGGGTCAGTGATTGTCTAAAGCAATAGTCCTGTGCATTTTCGGCTGCAAGAATTATGTTGTAAACGTCGTTTCGTTTCGAGTTATACATTGCTTAAATGCTGCATTTTATTGGTGTTTCAGTAATTACCCAATTCTTAATCTCTATGAGCAAATTCATATTTCTGCTCTGAGCCGTAGCCTTCTGTAGATTGATCTGGAACTGAAATAGTGATCAGTCCCAATAGATAAATAAATAACGTCGCCAAAGTCAAGTCAAAATTCCTTGGAAATGGATTTATAAAACGATAAACATAATTGTAATTTTTCCTAATATGGCAGCGTACGCAAAAACTGCCTAGTAGTCACCGACAGATGACTTCCAAATAAGATTATTACCAATTGGTTGTATTGTGGACTTCTTGGAAAGCTGACGGACAAGTGAAAAAAAAATCTAATTTTCAGACGGTTTTTCTCATGTTCTTCTGTGTTATACTGAACAACAGTGCAGTATACCGATGGCCCTCGAATGGGGCCCGTAAGTGACTGGAGATAGCGGCTTTGTCTCATCACCGATTCCTGGGATTGATATTTCCTCGTCACACGCCTGCCGCCCGCTAATCCTGTGTGTTAGTAGCCAAGGGCCCTGAAAGTAATGCTGATGGATGGAGACACGCTATCTAATTATTTTAGCGTCAGTGCACATCCTCAGTCTCCCAGTTAATGCTGAGGTTACGTAATCGCTGCAGAGCGGTGTTTCAAGTCGCCCCTTACCCCTCCCCCTATTTTTCTCAGTCTGCTTATAAAACACGGGGGCGAGGTAGGGATGGGGGTGAACCTTTTAGGAGATTATTGGTTTGTTTTTTATGCTCCATCTGAAAGGGAACGATGGATTGGTATATATAGTTAGCCCTCCACAAATTCCTCAGTAATACACTGTCCATACGGCTTGCTTAAGGGCAATCTGCTTCAATTACTCATAATAACAGAACGAGTCAGGGAGGTTTGGAGGTTTTTGCAAACCGCCCAGCGCAGTTTTTATCCAGGAGGTACGTGTCCAGCTTTTTCATGCAGCATCCTCTTGAGTCAAGCATAGATAATTCCTCACCGTTATGTCACCAACGAGGTGTTCTGCCCAGAGTGGTGTGTCTGTATCTGTGCAGTCCTCCTCCCTCACGCTCTTGCGGTCAGGAAGAATTTCACTTGTGACCTCCTCAGAATCTTCAGATTTTATTCTCACGGATAGGCCAATACAAATGAGGACCAAGTTTAATTGTTACCAAGTCAACAAAAACCTTATTTAAGTCCATGTTTTACAAGCGTCACATCAAGGTCAAAGTTATTGGTGTCAATACAGGCTACACAAACACACTAAATACCGCTGGTGAGCATCAGACCGATGGAGAAAAAGGAGATGCCAAAACACCTCATAATACATGATGAAGACCTTTGCTGGTTGGTATTTTATTTGCCCTTTAAACAGCAAAGATCTTCACACCTATATATATATATATATGGGTAGCAGGGGTAAGGACCGGGCCATGAAATAAAAGGGGATGTCAGCATGGCGTATGTTAAATGGTAAAGACCTTTGCTGGTAGAAATGTTGTTGTCCTTTCTCTTGACCAGCTGAAATGTAAAGCTTCTTAAAGCAGATTTTATTTCATTCAGGATTTTATATTTTTGTTTACAGAGAGTCCTCAATGCTTATGCAAGTTTGCAATTTCATGTAGTGGAGGCAGAGAGCTTTGTGGTGTCAAAACCAGACCTGATGCAGTGCCGGATACTCTATGATGCATAGACTGTCAGTAACAGATGAGCCCAGATGGACAGAAAGACCTGTTCGTGTCATGTTGTGTATGCTTTTTTTCCTCATATTCTTATGAGACAAGTTTTTAAACATGAATACTGTATGTGGAATGGCTCTTGTTTTGGCAGCCATCAACCCAACAACTCTTAATGTCTGGCACATAATCTGTGTTTGTTCATTCCCAGTTAATGTCAGACTTGCTGAATCTGGTACAATGACTCATCTTCACCACACCACACTCATACTGCAACCTTCGGTGACTATTGTTGCAATTTTAATGGGGCACACTACACAACAGTGAAATTTTATTGAAAAGTTTTATTTTTTTATCATTAATTTGACTCAAGTTCACCTTAGGGCAACACAGATTACACATACTCCATCAGTGAGTAGCTTGCATTGAATTTTAGGTCATTAGAATGTAACACTATGTATTAAAGGTCTGAATACAATGTAAGTGAGCACAGATGTGCTATTAGCTTGTAATTATTGCTGCACAGTATATTTCCCTTGTGACTGAAAATATTTGGCTGCCATGTAGGTAGGAGTTTTCTAATACCGTACTGCGACTTCCATCGCTGTTTTTGATTTTGTTTCGATCTACTTATTTTCCCACAGGCAGAGATAATGCGGAGAACAAAGAGACACTGGTGTCAGACCACAGAAATGTAGTATTTAGTACATGCAAAAATGTTTTGCTGGTGCAAAAAAGACTAAAAGAGTTTGTGATTGGTAGTTAATTTGCCCCAATGGTAATACATTACTGAAACTGCATGTGCAAAAATGTTTACATATGCTAAAGGCTTTGATAAATCTGACCTAGGTACATTTTAATGACTCTAGCCCATAGTATCTACCAAATTTATAATATCTACTATTCTTGAAGTTAGCCACAATAGCTGGCTATTATCAGCTCTGAAAGATGCTGGATTTGGTGCTTCCAAGAGAGATTTTTTTTAAGGTATGACATGATTTTATTTGGGAAATTGCTGTGTGGCATCAAATGAATGTTTACAAGTCACTGTCCAGATGATAGAGAGTATATGTGTGTATCATCTTATAGCATAATAAAGTCTGCTATTGCAATGATTTAACCTGAGTAGCTGAAAAGTAATATAGCTCTATGAAATGAATGGAGCGAGTTACATCTTTACAATGTCAGATAGAAAATGAAAAAGACTACTATATAATGTAAAAAGAGTGACAATAATGAAGTGGAACAATTCTATAAATGCATAAAAAAACCTCATTATTGTTACGTCATGGAGAGTCTTAACATGTCCGAATAGTCCTTTTATAGCTGACTTGATATTTGCATTTGATAGTTCCCTGAACTGAGTGACAGTTAGACAGCGTGTCTCACAGAATGAGGCAGATGCAAGGGGATTGAAAGGGATCGACCAAAATATCAATATCCATCTCAGTGGAGCAGATGTCAGCAGCAATAATTTCATTTCCCAGAAGAGCTCCTGATTGAATGCCACATCACTGTGTCTCTCGAGGCATCAGGAACAAGTGATCCTCAGGGTTTACAGCCAGAGTCCACATGGAGCAGTAATCATGTTTCAGTCACAGCCCCACAGGTGTGTCTGTCACTTCTGCTTTTATTCCTCATCTTGTATGCTTTGTTTGCTTTTTTTTGTTTTTACTAATCGCTTCCAGATTTATTGTAGAGAAGCATCTTAGTTTCTCTAAAAACAATGCATAAATCCTTGTTGATTTGATATCATTATTGTTATTATTATTACCTAACCTTCCCCATTCCCCCTCTCATATACTCCTGTCTTCTCTGACCTTCATGGAGTTTGTCACTTTATTAACCATATGTTCAGAGCAGCACATCTATGTGAACCTTAATTGGCAGATGCTCTGTGCATATTTCATGCATGAGTGCAATATCATTCTGGCTGGAGAACGTGATATTTGGTATATTCATATTTAGTTCCAGTTTTGCTTAAAGTACCAGTTAGAATAGCAATAGGCAACCCTGATTTTGGAGGTACTGTAGAGGTTTATGGTTTTTATACTATATACTATTAGGATTGCTATATACTATTAGGGTTAATGAATGTAGGTGACCACTTGCTGTAGCTGGAGGAAGAGTTTCATCGCTCAGAAACCACACGCTCACACACCACGCGCTCACACACCACACATTCAGAAACTCAGTAAGTACTCAGTAATGGGGTGAGCTCAGATGGAGCAACACTGTCAGTCCAGGAGCAGAATTGCCCCCAGGTGAAAGGTTAATCCAAATAAATCCATTCTGTACTCACCTAAAAACTACTAAATTAAGGTCTAGGACTGTATTAGCTTTCAAACACTTTTTGAAGGAGATTTTGCATGCACAGTTATTCTCCTGTCATCATTGGAAATGTCTTAATTCTCCCATTAAAAATATCAAGAATCTGAAATTGTATTTGTATGTAGCATAATTGGTTAACTTACTTATTTATCCCTTAAAATGGCCATTTCCAACAGAACAGTTAACTGCTACCTACAAAATGGATCTATATTTTAGCCATGATGTGGTCTAATGGTCTAAACAGCTAAAAAAAAAACTGGCTGACAAAATCCATCAAGAATGGATGCCATGATTCAGCGCTCAAAAAGATGAAATATGATTCCCAAAAGCCGAAGTAGAACTGACAAACAGAAAAATGTAAGGAAGAGGCGTGTTTTAGAAGATTATTGAGTCCTAGCGCCAAATGATTTATGATACCCCTAGCCACATTTGTCAAGCTCATATCTATGATTCTGACAGATATCACTTCAGAAAAGTAACTCCGCAAAACTTGTGTGGATATGACTTTCTAATAAACCAAAAGGTTAGTTACTATTTCTGAGGAATCCTGCATTTGCAGTGCATGACGTTATAAACCACATAAGCCAGCAATATTCACCGTCATAAATATGCTGGTGCAGACTGTGGCAGGACTCTTCACCAAGGTCATGGCTTTAAGGGTCATTTCCCAACAAGCACTGTTTAGACTACCGAGCCTCAGTTCCAAAACACTCCACGGATGCTGAGATACACATACATGCACATACACATCCAGACAAAAAGTTATGTTTTTATACACCCTATGTATACATGGCACAAATATTTTGTGTTATTTTCACATGCCATAGTATCAACTTGGTTAACTGGAAGCTTGCCTATAAAACATGAATATTACCCTGCACTATTCTGAAATTAAAGCGACTTAGACATAATATGAATAAGGTCAATCTACGTGAAATAACACTCAAGGCACAAAACATCGGTTGCACCATTATGGTTCGCACAGATGCATCACAATTGGTAAATCATTTTTCCTCTTTTTTCCTCTATCGCAACGTTCAGAAGACAGGACTTTCCTTCAGAGAACGCTATCTTCCTTCTGTGTTGTATTCCTGGCACTGGCACTAGCCATGTACCAGTGAACAAAGTGTTTGACAAACATTCCTTGCGTCTGTGCATCTGAAGACAGCTGTGTACACACAAATTGTATTTTAAAGTCATGGATACAGGCTGCTGCTTGGGCATTAGGTATGTCATGCTTCAGAGAACTGCCATGTCTTCCTATGTAAACAAACCATATTGTGCTCCTTTAAAAGCTGTCTGGCCACTGGGGAGCCACAATGGGGGATTTCATTGTTTACTGTACATGGCCTTGTAAGGCCATGGACTGACATTCTGGAGTTATAAACACTGGACACTAATTACATTTTCTAAAGTTCAAATCTAGAAAATGAAGGACACTGTCTTGTGATGACTTAAAAGTTAAATCTGTAAACTCATGGTGCAAGAGTCAAACAAGAGTGTATGACCTTCAGTAACTAACTAACTGATTATTTTATTTATGTGGCATAAATATCACAGAAGTAGAAAGTTACCTGGCTCTCAATGGTTACATTCATTTTTTTATCATTGCGCCATGAGTTTTGACCGTCAACACAGAGTTTTGAGAGTAAAGATTTCCTGTGGAGAGACGGTCACATGACAACAGTGTGAATTTAATGTCCCATCAGGAACTCATTTCAAGTGCAGTGGTGTTATCTCAAGGCTCATTACTCTGTAACTGCTTGGGGCAGGGGGGTTTTGGGAGTTTTATTTTTATGTCACCTGAACACTCATTCATTTGTGCCTGATTTTGGGTTTTCCCCTTACCCTCTCCCTCCACCATTTCACTGGAAATGCCAGACATTGCAGCTGACTCTCACTGGCCACAGCTGTACTGAACTGTGGGCCAAACATGTACTGGCCAAAAAAGGACTTCATTTTTATATTTCTGGATTGGGAACATTTTAGGAGATATCTGGATGGTGGAACATTATTGATTTTAATGAATGGGAAAATGTCTCTACATGTCAAGTTCAGCCTCCTAAACCTATTGTGCTACCTTAGATACCATGGAAAAACATCCAGACATAGGACATGACATACTTTCAGTACCAAGTGGATTCCAAGGAGGCCTGAAAATTCTATATTTAATATTTGTTAGGATGTAGTACATACCCACAAATATGCTTCATGACTTCCAATACAAATATGCTCTGCAAATGCTCTGTATTTTCTTCATGCCAAACCCATGTCATCAGAAAAATTTCAAAGTGACCTAAAAAAGCATCTGCAAAGTTACATTGCTATATAGAAGTGTTATTGTTCTGTGTTAGCCTAAAGGAACCTATTTTCATATTCAGGGGAGTTTTCCTCTTTAATTTCTGTTTCAGTGTGACATGTTTTTATAGCATAATTTGTTCAAAAAATACTAACTACTCTCTTCTCTGTAGATATTTTTCCAGAAGAAAAATCACTCACTGAATCCAGAGAAAATTTGTTGCTGTTTTTGGGAAATACCATTTGGCATTCTGGGTAGAGGCTGTTTTTTTTTGTTGTTTTTTTCACAGAACAGACATCACTGTTTTTTCCCCATCCAAACTGCCTTTGGTCTGAGACACTCTCCATTTTAAAACCTCATTAAGCAGTATGATTTATCTTATTTTCATTATCATTTTAGATCTCATTTCATTTCTGAGAGAAGCCTGGAGGCAAAAGGGAACCAGATGGCCTCTCCATTTCTCAAAGTTATGGAGAGATTAGTGTCCTGGTGGCTGGTGCTTTTAGGCCACACTTAAGACATTTGAAGAAAAAAAAAGTTGAAAGTATGTTTGGGCTGGGAGAGCAAAGATAAGAGAGAGATATACCCTTGACAGTAATTAAGAGCTTTTTAAAACTTTTATTTGGAAGGCCATGACCTATTCACAATGTGACTTGTCATGCTAGTGTTGTAAACGGAGTGAGAGAGAGCTGTGTCACTGAACTACAATAGCTTCTCATGAGAACGCTGGGGACCGGGCTGAGTCAGCCGTTTGACCAGACAAGGCTGACCGTGGTGAGGACATGGTTAAGCACACTGACCTTGGAGAGTATAAATCACTAATAGTGAGCAGGAGGAGAAACAGACTCAGATGAAGATGGTGTAGACACACTGATAGTGGAGAAAGTGCAGCTAGACAAGGAGATGAAAAAGTAAAAGATTGCAAAGAGCTGATTGTCAGACATGAACATGGAGAAAAAGTAGTTACCCATACAAACATTCAGCAGACTGTAATTTATTGAAAACATATGAATGTTTCTAAAATGTAATGATAAATATATTTTCCAGCAAGTTATTCTATTCATAGCTGTACTCTGTCATTGTATCCTTAAGCAAGGTACTTTGCCATGGAATACTCACGACTTCAGAGGGACAGGCTGGCCATTCAGGGGTGTAGTCAGGTAGGCTGACCGTGAACAGAAAGGTGGTCAGACAGACGAGTGAGAAAACATGCCAAAAACATGATCACAGATGTTGGCCGAAGGTGTAGAGGATGCAGTGATGCATAAATATCATCCATCCTCAGGACTTGTGGTTTAGCCTTGCTCGGCTACTGGATGAGGGTGGTTGATAGCATTGAGGTTCAGATGGCGAATGCTTATCGCTACGACTGTGGACCAGCGGCTCAGATGTGAAGTGTGGCATATACAATGACATCATAACTATGAGCCTTTATAGAGGAGTGGGTTTTAAACATAGAAATATGAATGTGTAGAGGTGCAGTGGGATTGGGGGAGCCAGAGAAAAAAGTATGCAAAATGTATCCCCGAGTTCAAAATGACTGCTTTGTTTTATAACTTCTTGGCCGTCCCTTTTCAGCTAGAACCCAGTCAAATCACCCAATGTTGTCATCCTTGAGAACCCAATGGCTGAAATATCTAGGATTTCTTTGTTTGTTTTTGTGTTGGGGTATACTAGCCATACTTATTTTACAAACAGACATTTTACCTGTTAGACATTTAAATTCAAACTCAAGCCCTAGCTTTGAAGAGTTTTCATATTGTTTTTACAACTGCTTTGTTGGTTTGATGTTGTACGGAAAATGAAAAAAATTAACACATTTACTGTAGCCTTCTTTCTGCCGCACTTAGACACATAAATAAGACATATGGAGTCTGAACAGTTCACCGTGGGAGGTGAAACTCACCACTTTCTTTTGGATTATTTAGACTGTAAGATGTGTTTGTTGTGTCAGCTTGTTAAAAGCAAGCTGAATGACAGACAGTATTCCATGCCAGTTCAGCTCCCACTCTTTCTAATTACATTATTGTTGACCAGAAGTATGGAACCTCACAATTGTTTCTGCATTGTCAATTCCCAAAAATCTTGCCTTCTTGATTAATTGTTTTAATTTTGATTTAGATGACAAAGGAACACTCTCCACTCTATTCTTCCTCTCCTCCTATAGTTTGGAAATTATTTTTTGTTATTTGCATTTTGTTTGATTTTGTAAGTAGAAATCATTTAAAACAATGACAGTTCAAACAATTTTGTCAGAATTTCATAAACCTGTGATTGAGCTCATAGCAGAGGATAGCCATAAGATATATTCATGTATGATATTCTGTCTGTCTAGATTTCTGTCTACCTTCAAGTAAGCATTTCTATACAGTATATACTGTGTGTGTGTTTAGTGTGTAGCATATATATAGTCACATCACAGTTGGTTTTGAAATCATGCATATAATGTCGTCACATGTTTAACTTATTGACTTTTTTGCTGGATAAAGCATTTGAAAATGATTAGCGGGTACGTTATAAACACAGAAACAACCGGGAGAGCTATGAGTACGACAGAGGCTGATGATATGAGGAATTTTAATCAACATTCACAAACAGGGCAGGGGGAGACAGCACAGTGTCTCCTCAGGGACTGCCTGCTTTCTGCACCGTTGCTATGGCATTTCACCGTGAATAATTCCTATCACAGCCTACTGTTTTTGAATATACCTGTGTACAAACCTGGAAAAATGGAACGCCATAGAGGTCTGACACGCACACACACACACACACACACACACACACACACACACACACACACACACACACACACACACACACACACACACACACACACTCTCTCTCTCTCCCTCTCTCTCATACACACACATGCACACACAGGTATGCGTACACACACAGACACATATACACACATACATACACACACAGAGCTATATGCTCACACATCTGTGTTCCCGAAGCGTGTCAACCTCTGGTCATAAATTAAACAACAAAATGAGGACGTTAATATTAAAAATTCACTAGGATGTTGGATGATCAGTATATTGTGTGCTAAAAATAAATCTCTGTAGTATTTAAAATCTAGATTTGTTTTTATGTCATAATACCATACATCAGGTCTGTGGTAATTTTCTACTGTGTTTGTGAGTTTAGAAACGCTTGTGACAGGATGTAAATTTGTGAGAGTGGAGCAAAGTTTTGGAGTTCAAACGATTCTCCTTGGTATCCTGGCGCACATAATTAAAAATGACATCTTTAATAAGGATCAGAAAACAAAACTGTCACATCACCTCAAAGCAACTATAGTAGGCTTTTCTGTACCGAGGTTTCCATTGAATTATTTTCTCTGCCAATGTCATGTGCCAAAGATTGTGACAGAAACATTATGGCTGGGATCCAATCAAATGCACTTAGTCTTTTTAATGGCAAATAAAATTTATTCAAAACAGACTTTGCATTGCTACATTAGTTTTCCACACGTTTCTTTGAGTATTCTCTATTTTAATTTGACACAAGGAATATGCCCTTTGGATTGTACTTTCTTCATTTTCACCTTTGCCAGTGAAACATGGGCTCAAGATATGATCAGTTCATGAATCTGCGGGTGCCAGACAGCCATGGAGGGGAGAAACTAGACCAGGCATTTCAACCAGCTTGACCTCTGTTTCGCCCCTTGCAAGGCTGAGCCCATGTCGGCTCAAAAATGTGAAAGCTACGGCCGTGGCTGGTGATGGTATGACTAGGACTCCAGTACACAGCCACCAGACACGCAGCTTCACTCTTTGAGCCACCCGATGGCCCCACTTTTTGCATCAGATTTTACATCTGCCTCAGTGTTTTCTGTGTTTGAAAGTGAAAACACAACTGCAGAAAGAAGGATCTATGTCAACCCCCCACGGTCATTAAGGAAGTGGGAATGCATCATGTCACCCACACTCCACAGAGCTGAGCATTCACATTATTGCCCCTGTATTGAAATAAGCATTCAGACTCAAACCTGGAGGAAAAATGAAGCTTGGGGTCTGTGCGTGGATGGCACAGCTCATCGGTCAGCCGGTCATTTCGTCTGATAAGAATCAGCATTCCCAGCATACTCTGCATGATCTGTCAAAACCGTGACACCACACAGTATTTCCTGTGTCTTTGACGGAGAGGGATTTTGCTAATGTCAAAGGAACATCCCAGGGGGAAGGTCTTTGAGGGGGATTTTATTCCTCTCACTCATGGGAAATTAGTTTGAGGGACAGCATTATTTTCTCTCTTTGATGTTTTATGACATTTTTATTGTTCAATATCATTTCATTTACAAGACATGGTATAATGCATTAAATAAATAAAAGGAACTTTCCACCTGGGCATTAGTGTGGGATGTGAATACACTGACTGTGGAGGTGGGCACAGTGTAACTCCAAAGCCCATATGTAAGAATGGTAATAAGGGAAATGGCCTTACAGCATATTCTATGTGCATGTGTTCACCATCAACTGCACCACTGCTCAGTGGGAGGACATAAGATTTTGTCAATAGGTAAATGTTTTTTTTGATGTCAGTTGAACAATCTGACTCCCATAGGCTACAGCTCAATGCAATGTGAAGGTCAGAGTGCTCTGTGGTCAGTGGAATTAACCTCCCTATGTGGTATCACACAACAGGAAAAAAAGTGTCAACTCTTTCATTTTTATTTAGATCCTGCATGATGACTTTCACTTGAATGGTAAGAGTGTTTCAATTAATTCAAACACTTCGATTCAAGCAAATCCACAGAGAGAGAATGTCACAGTTGAGAAAAACTTTGCTTCAGTTGAAAGCCTTTTTTATCACAGGAAAACTTGTTCCTGTGAACAGGCCATTTCACTTTCCATTATGTGGTGCGAACACTTTCAGGATTTTTGGCAAGCCAGCTTAGCTTGGATTCTGATGCACCACCACCCCCCACCCCCCCCCCCCCACCCCCCACTCACCACCCAACCTCCTCCAACTCATCAGACAAGGGAGGGAAATTTGACTCAGATTCAAACCCAGTCTCAAGTTGTTTAAATTATCTACAACTTTGGCAAAATACAATTTACTTAACAGCGATCCTGGCAGGCACATGGTCCCTTAACAAGCTGCTTTATCAATTTTAAATTCTATGTTCTCCAGAGCTTTGATTTATTATAAGCTAAATATATTTTGTCTTGACTTTGAGAGATAACTTAGCTGAAGCTTTTTTTTAGATACTTACACAACACAATGACTTGAGCCATCACTGAAGTTCACACAACATGTTATGCAGGAATGACAATAAACAAATTTAACTCTGAGCTACAGACAAACACATTTTGTTTATCTAAAATATGTATCAATAATAATAATTATTATTATTAATAATATTATTATTAATAATAGTTGTACTCTTTGTTGTGAAAGGTGTGGTATCACCATCATCATGAACAAAAATATTCAGTACATGAACCTGTGTTGATGAAAATACTGGAAAAATTATGATTTTCTTTCAGTTAATTTGAAGAAAACGAGGAATTTTTGAGTTTTCTGTATATGTACCTGAATGATCAAAAAATAATACAGTGGTGCAGTAGTGAATTGTGTACATGTGACATTGTGTACATGTGAAACACTTTCAATAAACAATTTCTTCATCAGAACATTTCCAGTTAGATGTTCTAAAATTACTCAAATTGAATGAGTACCTGTGCAGGTGTAGTTATTTTCCCAGGTTAAGACTCAGTAATCAGCATATGTCTTACCTGGCCTATAAAAACAGCTGGAAACTAAGGCTGGTCCTTCGCTGGATGTGCTTGCATAGGACTGTATACTTTTTGCCAGGATTAGAATCATTGTTGCTACTGCACTAACATACTATACTCTAAGAAATCAACAAAACAGTACAAGATATTTACAACTCTTTAGATTAATTTGGAAAAATCAGCATAAACATGGAAACAAGCAAAACAGGAACCCAGATGAACTTTATTTTTTTAATCTAAAAACTCTCATTACAATCTCCAGTGGCAGCTACTTAGATGGACTATCTAAATCTCCAAGGGGACCCCTGCGCTGTGCGTCACGCCTCTGATACGCTGTGTTGATGGGCACCCAGCAACTCTTATCCCTGTAATCGCGCATGCTTGAAGTGATGACTTTGAGGGCGCCGCCCTTCCTCATTTTTATTCGTCCCACGCTTCCTCTTCCACAATCACCAGAACCGAGGAACCGCATCACGGATGGGGCGGCTACAGCAACTTCTGAAGGGAAATGCACTTAAATATCATTACCCGGGTGGTGAGTCTCATCATAGGCAGCATTCAGAGCTAAAGACACCGTTATTAACCCCTGAGAGCCAGGATGACCTTGTGCCCACTGTGAAAACATTTGAAAAGCACTGCATTTCCATCTGACAACAATGTGGATAAAACACAAAGCCATTAGCTGTGCAAAAAGCATAAATGCTTCCACACACTTACATTTAACTCTGCATAATGGCAATGGACTATAAACAATTGTTGGTGTTTACATTTTAATCATTTGCTTTTACATTTTAGATTTGGCAGAATATTTTTGAATGTGCATGTGTATATAACTTCATACAAGGTGTATAAATGAGTGTGTATGAATTTGCAAAGGAATGCATGCCCAAGTACTCAAACACAGACAGATAAGTGTGTATTTAAGTATTTTATGAGCTATTTTGTTGTATTGTATGGTCACATTTTATTTTATTAAAATATTAGCATTACTCCAGTTATAATTATGGATAAATAACATTGTCTTTATTTCCATGATTGGACATCAATCTACCACCAACTAAAACAAAGTAAAGGAAAATCCAATCCCCAAAAAACCAAACCTAGTTAACAACGCTTCCAGACCAGCATAAGCACAAGTGTACACTAAAGCACCAGTTTAGGTTATCTATGTTAATTCAAGCTGAAATACAACTGATGAACACAAACACTACATTCAGAAAGGGACATATCCCTAATAAGAAAACCATAACCATTGAATGCCTTAACCTCAATTAGATGGATTCTGTAGAGGTGATTCCTCAGTCTATATTGGAAGGTGGCCAACATTTCTGCAGTTCTGACAACAGAGAGAAGTTTGTTCCACCACCAGGGGCCCTGTACAGTCAGGCATCGTGACTGGAGGAAGCGAAGCCTCTGCTTGTCTGTCCTAACTTAAAGGTACCTCCTTCATTCTGATAAACATAGCTCCATACACCCCAAGTGCCATATGGCCCTCATTAGTCAGACAATAACAAAAGGTAGACTCCACTCCTGAGCCCATTTGAAACACTAGACAAATGAACGGCTGAGAGCCCTGATTTAGGAATGAGTAATGAGGTCTCACATGGAAAAGGCAACATTTGAGGACCTATTTTTAAACGCGGGCTCGACAATGCATCTCACATGGTAGACATTTTTTTGCCGGGAACCGACCTGAACATGAGGCAGAAGATGAGAAATGGATCTTGTGATGAATCCCTCAAAAGTCACAGGCCAGCCTCCGTGCCGGAAATGGGCACTCATCGGATACAGCTTGGCTGACAGTGCAGGCATGACAGAGACGAGCTTGGATGGGTCTTTTTTTAACACTGAGAACATGGAGTGAGGCCTATCTGTGGAAGGATTCATCTCCCCCACATATTATGTTTTTATGTTTCCCTCATCTCCACTGAAAAAAAATCCAGTTTTCATTTGACTTATTTGTTTATTTAGCAGAGACCATACGCAACCGACATGTCAGTTTTAGTATGGAGCTAACTTAATTCTGCTACCCCATTCTCATCATAGTCATACAATACGGAACACTACAATAAACAACAATATACAATATTCAAAGCCAAACATGCTTGTATTGATACTTTTTTTTACCATTTCCTCACAAAGGCTTCAGCTCAAGGTAAAATGGATAAAATGTGCAGGGTTCCACTCCAGTGACAAGAAACTGCACATCTGTTTAGTACAATACATTTTTATATATTTTTTTTTAATAGAATGAAACATAATTCCTCGTTTCTCAGATTATTCTTTCAGATGACAAGGGAGATGATCATTTACTATTCCATAAACTCATTAATATTCATTAATAAGCAAAGTGTCATACACACTTGGAGTGAGTAGGAGGAGATGATTATTGGTTGGCAGTATTCCAATATTGTTGTTTGCTTATGAAAAATCAAGATGGCAAAAATAATTTAATGATATTTACACTTGGTTGAAATGTATCTCTGTAAATCCCATTGTCACTGAGAATTCAGATTAAACGCTTCTTCCCTTAACCCGAACGGACTCTAATAGCTGTGAAATGAACACAAATGGTCATTTCAGAGGTGGACTGAGTTTGGACGTTAGCCCAATTTCCAAAAGCTTAGCCACAACGCAGGCACGGCGGTGACCGTGTTTTCTGTTTTATAGATAAAAGTTCATTCAGCTCATTAGACCATGAAATGAATTGCCCAGTGAGCTAATTTAGGAGTCTCATCATTCGGATGGGCGCGCAGAAGGTTTGAAATGAATCAGCGACAAGATCAGCGCTACAAAGTCACTGACTAGTAGTGTACAATCAGGTGCCAACATGAACCACTTTGCAGCCGTATCTTGCCTACACGAAACGTATTTGTGGTTTCACTATAAAAAAACGGTTATCTTGGCACCTCTCCCCATTGAGGAAACGTAGCCAAGTAATTGTCTTCTAAACACCGTAATACATAATAGCATTACATTATTGTGCAAAAGTGTATATTATTTCTTTGTCAAATTCATACTCAACAACCCAATATCTCCCCATAACAGCAATTCCACTGTGTACCCGAACCTCTTCGTGCGTAACTGCGCTTCACTCCCATTATCTTCCAACTATTACTCGGTTCAGTGCTTGCAGAATAGCCTTTATATATGTATTTAAGAAGAGCCCAGCCTACTTCTACATTGATTGGCCGGATAGAGTATCTCCTGTCGGCTGTCATTGGACAGTGTTCCCAGCGTTTTACTCATCATTTGCCCTTGAATTTACTATGAATCTTGTATTTGGTAGCCGGTACACAGTACCGAGCTTCTGAAAAAAAAAAATTCATTTGGGAAATAACATGAAATAATGCTGGGACTGCACGCGCTGGTTTGCCAATGTGTTGTGCACTTTTCAGTGGAAATCTCCTTGTGTGGGGATGCTATCTGTCACGAGCAGGACAAGAGTTTGTGGTGGACAAAACAGAAATTTGTGTTTGAAATCCAGAAAAGTACCTGTCTCAGAATGTTTTGTGCAAAACTGAAGGAACTAAAAATTAGCGGCGACTGTCCGTTTTCTATGGTGCTACAGAATGAAGAACCAGGAGAATCCGAGGAATGTAAAAATACTGGGGACACACTGCCCATATCAAATGAAGTGTGGGGATCTCTACCGGGGACGGTACCTCAGCGAAAGACAAGCAGGAGCAAAGTTAATCTGCATACATTAGGAGACAGCATCCGCAAATTGGTTTGTCCGGAGGTAAATAAACCATACCTTTGTCATGGATATAGAGTACTTTTTGAGTAACCTAATTGCTCATTATCAGATTTGTACCAGTCATCAGGGTTAAGCATGAAGAGATAGAAGCACTGTCTGAATTTAAAATACCCACGGTCTGTGTTTAGTCTGCTCTGTCTGAGTCTTTGGATGCGTGGACTGTGGAGAAGTAAATAGATTGAACCGATGTAATCATTATCGCATTATTATGCACAATGTATTGGATTGTTCATTATTAACTTGCACACTTTAATATTTCCAGTTTCATCGGCTACGCACTGCTTTCCTAAGAATGATGAAACAGCATAAATTAGACATGATATGGTAAGACCATGGTAAACCTCTTTACATCCTTGTAGTATAATTGCTCTATGAGAATAGTGATGATTAATTGTATTACTGTTTACAAGCACATGCACAAATCTGATTTACATATTGTGCTAGGTTTTTCATTATGCTGCAATGTATTTTGCAACTGTAAGCTTAAAAGCATCCATGTTTCTTTCCACCTGAAGCACAGACAGGTGCAATGGACACCCCGGGTACATTAAGAAAGAGGTGTTATGCATTCAGCTTCTGTGACCACTTCAGACATGTGTTACCTGTGTATCTTAAAGCTAATTTAAGGACATTTTGGAAGCTATTTACTAAACCTCTTACGGTACGAAGGTGAGCCGTCTAGTGTAGAGTAGTTACTGTTCGAGCATATCTGCTTAAGAACAATTTAAACCCACGGATAATTTTCTATAATAATTTATGATGTATTTAAAATAGTAATAATAATCAACAGCACATAAAAATCGTTGTAGCTAATTAATATTAAAACACAATTTGCAAATACATTTTTACTTGACAGTCTGCTAATGCAGTGGCAAAAATACAGTGAATTTTACTTCTGCTGTCATTTCCCCAATGGAGTTTATTTATTTATCAAGATTGTATGCACTGCCAATAGCTTATCGTTAACAAGACATACTCCAAGTACTCCATAGTAGAACGATTAAATAGTTACTCCACATAGGCAATCATTAATTTAAACCTTGATTGAAAACAGATATAGAAGAACAAAAAGATGACATAGATAAACAAAAATCAACAAAAGTTTGAAACACAAGCTAACATATAATTTTGCCTTTTGGCAACACTTAATATGCAGGGCCTTATACAAGAACTGCAATGATCCTTTGTAAGTGTAGAAATAATCGTATACACACGTGATTGAAAAGGTATTTTCCACATCATCCATCATTGTGAGACTGAGAGACTGGCACAGGTCTGAATTTGGCCCTGAGTGTTTATAAGGACGCTATGCCATGCTATGTGACCTTCATAGATGTCACATAAGTGCATGCACGCTTTAATAATTTTACTCCAGTTTAAGATTTTGGTGGCATTTCTGTTCAGGAACTGTTCACTATAAAAGTTCATTGCAATTATATGCAAATATGATTTGTAAATAAACCACCTAAGTATATTTCATCTTTCCTGAATAACTTGCAAAAGTCACCATTTGTAAATGTTAAGATGTATAGCTTTATAGAGACTTTCAGTATGGCAATAGCAGTTATTTGAACTCAGAAAGTGGCATAATCCCATGGTGAAATGTGGATCTCATCAACATCAGCACAGCATATCTTCAATAATATCCTCTGAATATATCTTAACGGAAATAAAAATTGTTTGACCGATAAAACTTAAGGATGATGCAAGTACCTTGAAATCCTGTGTAAATTAGAGGTTGTAGGTTTAAATTCCAAATGGAGCGCTGCTCTTTTACCCTGGAGCATGGTGGTCACCCTGGATCGCTCCCATTAAAAAGTCTTGCTATGTAAACAGACAGTATGTGTAAAGCGCTTTAAGTTGCTATGGCTAAGGACATTTGCCAAGTAAATAAGTTGAATTGTAGAAGGATGCTCAGAGGCCAGGGTAGAATCATCACACTGCCCAGAGAAACCAAGTTTATTGTACTGAGAGTAACCAAATAGCATATACTGTTGTTACCATATACATTTATGAAGTGTACCTTATTTTATATATCATGTATTTGGGAATTCTTGTCCACAGCCCTGCTGCAGTTTGTTCAGATGTTTGTCGAGATAGAGGCTTGGGAAATGCAGAGGACTTGAAGGAAATCATGAAGAATTATTCTGTGAAAACAGGTATAGTAATGTTTAGTTTTTAAAAAAAGACTTATATCATGTAAAAATATGATATTTACAAAATTATCTTGTCAACTATCCCAGGCATTGAAATGGACACCCTGAAAGTGTCCTTGGGGTTGAGGTATTCAAAACTTGCTATGAGGAGGACGGACATATCTTGGGTGTAGTGGGGGGAGCGCTCCACGACTTCCTCAACAGCTTCAACGTTTTTCTGAAGCAGAGCGCTCCGCAGAGCCCGGCAGACAGCGCCGGCTGTGTAAACAAAGCATCTGTGCTCTGCCTGGACAAAGACCCGGGGCTCCTAACTGTGTACTACTTCCACCCGCACCCGGCGACTGAGCTCTTCTTCCCGGGGATCATCAAAGCGGCCGCGTGGGCACTCTACAAGACGGACGTGGAGGTGGCGATGGAGCCACCTTGCGGGAAGGACAGCGGTGGCCTGCAGGCCGGGGGTCAGCCCCACCTTCTGTACTCCGTCCAGGTGACGGACCCCAGGCGCCTTACCCCGAGCCCCATGAAGACGCAGTCAGCTGTGGACATCCCCATGTCCCTGTTCTACACCACGTTCCCCTTCCACGTCCTCCTGGACCAGGACATGAGCCTGCTGCAGATCGGGGACGGGCTGAGGAGGAGGCTCAGCCGCAGGGACGTCCAGAGGAGGCCCACGTTCGAGGAGCACTTCCTCATCGTTTCCCCGCAGATCAGGAGCACCTTTCAGGGGATCCTAACCATGCTGAACACTCAGTTCATTCTCAGAATAAAGCCGGGAGCCATGTCTGCTGATGGAACCACTAAGGTAAGGAAATGTTTCTTTGTCCTTCATTCATGTAGCTTGTCTTACTTTGTATAATTCAGCTCTCTGACTGCTATGGAAATACATTCCAGATTGCATAGCAGTCATTTAGCAGACGCTCTATCCAAAGCGATTTACAGTGCGGGAGAAAATAAGTGCATTCCTCTGATTTATATGAGCATTAATGCTAGACCTGGGGTATACAACATCAGTAAAGCACTGATGCAAGATAACTATGTTAATACAAGTTAAAATACAACTCCCGTGCACTAACAATACATTCATACTAAGCCATCTGAAGAAAACCATACTGATAAGCACCATAACCCAAGACCATATAATACCGTAAGCTCAGTTTGAAATAACTTTGTTTAGAGTTGCATTAGGGGGCTGACTTAAAAATAGCAGTTGAATGAAAGCAGAGTTGCATACCATGCCATCAATCACAATCTCCAGCAGTTGGAAGCGAGCACCTCTTCAGGAAGAAGGCGGCACAGTGCCGGATGAGAGTGGATCCGATTGTCTAAACACTGAGGACGGTTCACCCATCATGCGCTTTTACTCAGGACGGCTCCACTGCTGTTCTGAAGCTCCCCTGCAGCCGCTCTCAGGACAGAACCTGGGTGCTGAGGGGGTTAAATCAAGACAATGGCCTGGATTCAATCAACATTCATCCCTAAAATAAATTAAAAAGAAATACAAAAGGTTTTTTTTTTCCTTTCCTCCTAAACCCAGTTTGGCAAGTTCAGCAATCACCTAAATTAAGTTGCCAAATTGTGGCTGTGGAGTACATCTCTCACCCTTTAAAATTATTCTTTCCCTCGTTATCACAGACAAGTAATATTTTTAAGGACAGCATGTTCTTAGCATTGAGTAACAAATCCAAATGGCTTTGATCACAGATTGAATTCATATCAGCCTCATGAAGCATATGTTTTGAATGTGCTTGGTTTAACCACCTTATAGAGAAGCTATAAAGCATAAAAAGTGGCATAACACACGTGCAAATGCGAGTTTCATCTGTTAACAGTGTAATGCATATGCTATATCATTCTACTTGTTTTTTATCAATGGCCTATAGATTGGTAATGACATGCTAATGACAGTATCATGTACACTGTAGTAGAACTGTAGCTAGAAGGGGTTACGTTACAGTACAGTCATATAGCAAACACCCTTATCCAGAGTAACGTACCACTTGAGAGAACACAAGTACATCCACAAGCACTAAGAGCAGCAGTGGTGCAGATCTGGCTGACAACACTCCTAGACCACAGAGTGTAGGTGTAACAATGTTACAGTGCTAATGTAGTTTACTATGTAATCTTATAACCCAAATACAAATCAAGATTAATACCAGAATACCATATGCCATGAAATACAGTACTTGAACTGTGGTCAGTTTTGTTACTTTCACTTTTATTTGGCTCATAACAACTGTATAGTGTACCATAGTGATGGTATGGCATACAAATTTCAGAAAGTGCACAAGCCAGTTGCTTGTATGAGCACATGGATCTGATTTGGTTACTTGTAAAACATTGTGTGGACAGCCTCCCCTGAAAGAACACGTCTGAAAAACAAACTGTATTTGAGCATTAAGAGCTGTTGTCTTAAAGCAGGCTTTGTTCCCTACGGTGCACACTGAACGGTTGAGCAGCAGTGTTTGGGAGTCTGGCCTCAGGCACACGCATTAGCCTTGGCAGTCTTCGCCATGGTTGCTCATGCAGTCTGTGACACACGTTTACGTGGAAATCCACAGATGCCACTCAATGTTTCCCTGCCATAGGTGTCACATGGCACAGCAGACATTTTGCTCCTTGCAAATGTGTGATAATTTGCTTAGAGTTGTCTCTCGTGGTCTGTCAGTTCGGTTTACATGTTACATCATGATGAATGTGTCCATTTAGCAGAACACTTTTTTTTTGTGTTGATTTGTTGTATGTATGACCTTTAGATTTGGAAAAAATTGTTGATTGTTTTGCTGACATTGTTATGAGATTATAAGATTGTTTTGTTGAGTGAAATTTTAGTAAAACAGCCTTCCATACTAAGCAATTTTCCATGCATTATCAGTGACATGCATAATTTGCTATCTGCACTGAAATTTAAATTACCTTCACCTTTGTCTTGTGCACTATGCAGCAATGTGACACATAGGATAGTGCCGGCCTTAGTCCATCCAATATTTCTAAATTTCTACCTTGTAAACTGCAAAGGTGCAAACAATGAGTCATATTCACTTATCCGACGATAATGTCCATTGATTTGATCAATCATGGTGTCAATGTAAGAAATTTCTTATCGACCATTGCAGGCGAGCACATCATTGCAGTTAGACTGAATATTGGCCTAGATCTCATTTATGTAATCATTTAAAGAGCTGACTCTTTGTAGAAAACAGTGCTATCTAGAGACTGCCCTGGGGGGAAACTGAATGATGATGCAAGCAGTGTGTGAGCTCTACTGTGGCAGTCAGATCTGTAGGCAATAAGAGAATGCACTGTACCCTGTGCTGCATTGGCTAGCTTTTTTTAGCTTACACTGAGAATTTTGTGGTCTGTGTCCGAAGCGAGGGCAGCGGTTGGAGGTTCTTTTATTGCCTTTCAGGAACTGTGCTCTATGGTTAATATAAATGTGTTTTTGTAATGGTGTGTCAAAACAAATACCCTTTCTGAGGACAATAAAGTCTATCTATCTGTCTACCTGTCTGTCTGTCTATCTGTCTGTCTAGTTCAGACCAGTAGCCAACTGATAATTGCATGGCCTCATTACAGCTGTGACAGATGACATAAAGAGCAGCTCACAATTCAACAGTGTCCTTGAAGGTTGCAGGAAGCACAGATAAAAGTTTTGGCAACCACACCATTGTTCCTATGAATGTAAAAAGAGTTCCCTGCTGGAGTGTAGAAAATGCTCCTCATTTATTCTCAGTAATTCCATTCCCTCAGACTTCCCTCCACCACCACCTCCAGTATCCCATAAGGACTACTCTGTTGAAAACATATCAAATGTAGAATTACAGAGTAATTGATGTGCAACATTATCTCCTCTCATCTCCTTCAACTGCTAAGTGTTTATTGTATTTTTGGTCCTTCTCAAACAGCTCATGGACCTGAAAGGGCAGATGATCTTCATCTCTGAGTCGAACAGCATCCTGTTTTGGGCTCCCCCTGTGTGGACAAGCTGGAGGAGCTGACTGGCCGGGGCCTCTACCTCTCCGACATCCCCATCCACAACGCCCTGAGGGACGTGGTCCTGGTGGGCGAGCAGGCCAAGGCCCAGGATGGGCTGAAGAAGAGGCTGGGCAAGGCCAAGGCCGCCCTGGAGCAGGCCCACCTCGCCCTGGAGGAGGAGAAGAAGAAGACGGTAGACCTCCTCTTCACCATCTTCCCAGGGGCTGTGGCCCGCCAGCTGTGGCAGGGACAGGTGGTGCGTGCCAAGAAGTTTGAGAATGTCACCATGCTGTTCTCCGACATTGTGGGCTTCACAGCCATCTGCTCCCTGTGCACCCCCATGCAGGTGGTCACAATGCTGAATGAGCTCTACACCAGGTTCGACCACCACTGCGGTGTGCTGGACATCTACAAGGTGCGCTCCATCCTTCTGTCATAATTTAGGCAACCCTGGTCATGGAATGTCACAGACATAAGTGGTCTTTGATTCATTCAAATATCAAACTACATAGTTCTATTTCATAATCTTACATTTGTTAGTCTTCATGAATGAACAGTTTGGAGTGGAAGAAGAGTTTCACCACTCAGATTCAGAATATTGAGGCTTGAGGATAATTTCCAAAACTGTAAACAAGAGCTCAGACTGAATACAAACCAGAAAACCTCTTGTGCTCCAGGGCCAGGATGGCCTACTGTACCCCTAAATCAAAGACTAAATCCATTTTAATGCTGCAAACTTAATTCAGCAAAAATCTTGTAAAAATTCATTTTTGCCCTTTTTAAATTTGACATATGAAAACTTGCATCACCTGTTGTGAGCCACCAGTAATTCATGGTTCCATTTTAGCACTACAACACTTTTTCACATTTCCTGTATAATTGTTCATTTGGAGGCACAAGGTTTTTTTTTTTTTTGGTTTTTTATAAGGCAGTTATTTTCTTTGTTGCATTTTTTGCATTGTCAGAAACACACACACTTTTCTGTTTTTCAGGTTCTTGGAAAACAGTGACTAATGAGCATGTAAAAATGAAAAGTTTGTCATTTGAATATCTTTGATAGAGAACATTGATATAAACAGATGCTGATACCCAGATAGCTCTTTAAAACAATCTAGTCAAATGAATCTTGATAGATCTGCATAATTAATAAATACATTAATGGCAATAACAGCCAGCCATCTGTCCTTTTACTGCACCAAAACCAGATAGCCCTTCTGTGACAGTATGATAAAAGTTTGTGGCAATGGTGCAAACAGACAGTTTTTGGTGTGACTTAAGTGAAATAGAGATGCGTTGCATTTTCAGGCCTGTCTGTCAGAACTAGAGCTTGAAAAAGCCTCCTGTCCATGGCTTTTACTGGTTCCTGGAAAAATCCAGCATTTTTTTTTTTTGGGTCTGTATTTCAAAATGCGTAGACGGTACCTGCATCTCGTGCTGTGAGTAAACTGGCGTTATCACCAGCCCACGCCGCCATTCCGATAAGAGCCTGGCAACCATCACCAGCATCCCGCTGCAGATTAACAGCTTATCCATATTGTACCATCAACCTCTTAGCAGTCGCGTTCAGCTCTGAGCGTGCACGAGGTCAGGCTGGGATTTGGGAGAACGTTCACAGCTGGCTCTAAAAATAGCATTTCTGACTCTGCCAGATGACTTTCAGCTGCGCTCTTGTTTATGAATTATATTTATGTTAGAAAATCACCCTCGCAACTAAAAGAGAAATACAGCCCTCGTACCCTTGCCTGAAACCGCAATCCCCCACTGCTTATTTTAGATGCAAGGCATTTGTTGATTGTGGTATTTCTGCTCTTGAATCTCTTTATCTTATCCCACTGAAAGGGAGACTGAAAACAAGGGGGTGTCTCCCCATGTGTTGTGGGTAGGCTTATACCTCAGTGTTACAATCTTGGCTGAAAGCAGAGCAGTTCAGTGGGATAACCCCTACCCTTTTTGGAAAGTAATCAGTGTAGCTGATCCAGTGTAACCAAAAGTAACTAATCACATAAACTCAGCAAAGGCAGGTCAAATGTCAAGGCTCCAATTCAAACCAGTGTTTCAAGCAACAATTAAAACAAACTGTACAGAGATGAAATATGAATCAAATATGGCATACTTCCACCATCTGCTGAGAATCTGACCAATGTCCCATATCCCTTGTGTGGCAATCTCTTCTACATTAAGTGTTGTTCTTGGATGGGGATAAGACAAGAGTGCCTTGAGATTTCTTTTGTGGGAAATGTAGCTCATGCAGTGCCTCATGGGTAAAGTCACTCTGCTCGGGTTTCAGGTGGAGACAATTGGTGATGCATACTGCGTGGCCGGCGGGCTGCACAAGGAAAGTGAGACCCACGCCACGCAAATCGCATTGATGGCCCTGAAAATGATGGAGCTGTCAGATGAGGTTATGACCCCTGCCGGAGAGCCAATCAAGGTCAGTGCCACACCCAATCTTCCAATCACAATGCTGCCGAAGCACAGATGGAATGCTGAGGAAGACTCTGCTCAGAATCCCATAAATTGATCAAGGACTTGTACTTGGTCCGACCCCGATGAGCTATTTTCACAACAAAAGCATATATGTTTGATTTGTGCACAATGTAGTTAGACCGAGAATATCTGTACTGCACACTGAGTCTATCAATCTTGTATCACAGGAGAAAAGCTAAGCTGTCTAAGGAGGTAAAAAAAACAGACAAGACAAGGCCATTCCACTCTGCTAACAATATTTTTTGCAGTACAAGACAGGTATTGTCCTCCCATTGCTCATCTCTTCCATGTACTGTTTTCAAATGAAATGGTACACAGACGATTATTTACTTACTAAAAACAGACTATTGCCATTATATTTCACAGACACGACACACTTGGATTTTTTTGTACATAAGTTTTATCTAAAGAACAAGGTGGAAGAATTCTATACTCTAGTGCTGATGTAATAACCTATGTAATTCAATGGATGAACTTTTGGTGAATGAGATCAGAATATGACAGCAATATGATCTTATAGTCAGAAACTGTTAGTTTGAAAAATGTTGTGGTGCAAACAACCTTCATAACTATGTGGCCAAAACAAATGTGTAATCATCCACTAAATATGAAGAGTTGAATGTTCTCAAAAATATGTTGGTCTGCAAATGAATGCAGTGTCATGTATGAGGGAGGTCTCAGTTATCTGAAAAAATGGAGTGATTTAATTAGCTAATTATCTTTTGAGGCTGGAAATCACACCGTTGCTCACTTTGGGATTGCTCAATGTTATGCAGTGGAGTGCGTTGTTACTCTTCGCGGAGGCAGGAAACGGAGAAGAAGCAAGCATGCTTTGACTGCTGACAGCACAGTTCTCACGGCCTACAGGGAGCATCTCAGAGCCATGAAAATATCAACACAAATTAGTCAATTATATTCATCCTACTGATGATTCCCCTCAGAGACCGTGGCGAACCCTGTAACACGAATATAAATGCATCTTTGTAGTTGCCAAACAGATTCATGGCATGTAGTATCTTTGTTCCTTGCTTTAAATCATGGGTTGTTCCAAATGGATCTGGGGAGTCAGACTGACACAAACGGCTAGCCCTTTAGGACGTGAAAAGCATTGATGTGGTGCTGTATATAACAGACAAAAGGCTGCAGGTCCAGATTTGTACTTAAGCTCTGCTATGGGTGTTGTGGCTTCGAACAGAGTGGCTGCATTACTTTGATAAATTCTCTGGCAGTGTGAAGGGACGATGCATACCATTTTAAACTATGAGCCTTTGGGTGTCTCACAGAGAAGAGGCACACATTTGAGGTGCAGCTGCGAGTCCTGCAGTTGGGTGTTTGAGTCCCAGCCATGTGATTACCAACTATAGACGGAGGTCCAATTGGCTCAGCCTCACTGGAGAAGGATAGGGTTTAACCTGCTTAGGCTCATTACTCTCATTGTTCTCCTGCTTCCACTGCTGCCTGGATGGGCATGGGCAAGTGCATGCATTCAGCTTGT
Source organism: Albula goreensis (assembly GCA_022829145.1). Taxonomy (NCBI): domain Eukaryota; kingdom Metazoa; phylum Chordata; class Actinopteri; order Albuliformes; family Albulidae; genus Albula; species Albula goreensis. Next base: position 10,942,659 of record CM040758.1, read on the forward strand.
GTTGACTATGTGTTCCTCTGAACATGTACCAAGATGTGAATGACATATGTGTGGTCTGATAAGTAACATGGTCAGCCGCTCCATCCTCAGTCGATGGAAGAGAAATTGGTTATTATGTAACCTATATTATTCACCCTGGAAATAGCTCATTCTCAGCAAAATAGACAATAATCATTAGAAAATAACCACTTGCGAAAGCTTATTCATATTTTATTTTTATCGATTTTACTGTCTAGGCACACAGTACTTCATCTTAAGGATACAATTACAGTTGGCAAACGCAAGCTTTGGGTATATAAATGACGTGAACACAAATTCTGCAGTCTGAAAATATAATAAAAAGTGTGTAGCACTACTGATAGGAAATACCCCTGTAAAATTCTGGAACAGCAATGATGTAGTACAATGATTACAGAGCTAGACTTTCAGCTAAGTGGTTGCAGGTTTGATTCCTGGACAAGGCACTGTCGTTGTATCCTTAAGGAAGATACTTCACCTGAATTGCTTCAGTAAATTAATCTGCTTCACCTGAATTCCTATCCAGCTGTACAAATATTTGTAAGCTGCTCTGCAAAAGAGTATCTGCTAACTGCCCGTATTATAATGTAAAATAATATGACAATATCTGAAAACCCAGTTATTTGCAGATTTGGCAATATATCATCAAGTGTTGCAATATCTATTTTGTTCTTTACAAAATGTGATGTAATGGAGAGTGGGACTGTCCAATGGCCAGTCCAGATGCCTTCATTGCTCACATTAAATGAACAGTGCCTTCATGTGATCTCATTGTATGCAGAATTAATGCTGTATGCAGTGGCAATGATAACCATTGACCAGCGTGGTGAGAGCAGATCCTGATTTTGAATCTGCCTTTACTCTGCCGTCATTTTAGTTGCTTTTGGCTCTCTCTCAGCGTCCAGAGCATGTTTTTGTTTGAACTTTTCAGTTTATACTTGTCAAGCCTTATGTTTTTCACCTGATGTTACCTCTGGTTTTTATTCCTTGATTGACAACCTCTTTACCTGTTCTGAGCCATAGGGAGTAAACTGTGTTATGATGGAGAGATGAGAGGGAGTCAATACAGTGCACTTAGCAACAAGGTAAAAGTACAGAGATCAGTATTTCTTGGTCTTTGCATAATACTTTGCATATATGGCAATTCCATGCACAGACCTGGAGCTATACTGGAATTAAAATAATATTACTCAATGAATTGGAAGTGGACCAGTGAAAATCACTATGCCACCTTATATATCATAGTGACATCTGGACATAGTAAATTAGCATGAAATTACAATATCCACAGGAATCCAAGGGTAACAGACAGCTGCAAGTTAAATGGAGATGAAGATGTAGAATATGTAAGGAGGTTTTGTTGGCGTCCAAATTGTTGCTGTGCTCGGTGAATATGAACAAAACTACAAATATGTGTTATGAGGACGTCTGGGTTTTGGAAATGACCATGTGTGATTTTTACAGGGATTCTTTTTTTTATTCTCAGATGCGAATCGGCCTCCATTCTGGCTCTGTGCTGGCAGGAGTGGTGGGAGTGAAAATGCCTCGTTACTGTCTCTTTGGAAACAATGTCACGCTGGCTAACAAGTTTGAGTCCTGCAGCCTTCCTGGAAGAATCAACATTAGCCCCACCACACACAGGTTAGACAGTCAAGTGCTTCTGGGAAAACAGTGACTACACAAAAAACAACATCAATCAATTTCTACCACATACACTTTGCACTGTTGGTGCGGATTTTTTCAGCTGCGTTTACTTTCCACATTGAATGCTTTGAAATGCTAGAAACAGTTGCCCAATTTTTACTTTATTTTGAAAAGCTAAGTGCACAATTTTATTAGTATATAAATTGAATTTTATAGCATAAAACTGCTTGAATTTTGTTCAATGAGCACACCTGATTGTTTGTGGACACATTGCATCTGTGTTGAAAATTATGATCCTGTTCTAGTCCATGGATGATATTTTGGAATTTGATAGCTGACACAGTTATGATACAATGCCAATTTTATCCTAACATGTTGCATTTTTAGAGTTTAATATATTTCTTATCTCACTTTTGACTGTTCCATTCCCTCAAAGTATCGGTGTAAGTTTCTTTGGCTTCAAATGTCAAATACTTCTCCCTCTAGAGATATAATAATTTTAACATTACTGTTACTCCCCACTAATATAGATGTATGTGATAGGTAAGTAATAACAGTAAGATTAAATTCTGTCAGTTTTTCCAAGATTGAACACAGCATTCTGTTAAATGATTTGGAGCCCTTTGTGCCGTTGGCCCATTTACTTAAACATGAAGTAATAAAAGCTTCAATAGAGGATCGAGGACAGGAATGGTGGTCTTTATTAGTGTGTCAATTTCCACAAAAACTATGCTTTTAATTATAAAAAACCTGCTTTTTTCAGATTGTTAAAAGATCGTCCAGAGTTCAGCTTCATTCCCAGGACCAGGCAGGATCTGCCTCCAAACTTCCCTGCCGAAATTCCTGGTGTTTGTTACTTCTTAGAAGCATCTTTTCAACAAACCAGCTGCCCAGCAAATGACTGAAATGGAGGGACATTGATGCAACAAAAGTAAACTTCACAGCAGGGGTGGAAGACGCACAACACAGCAGGTGTGGTCAACCCTGGTCCTGGTGGGCCAAAGTGTATGCTGGTTTCCATTATTACTCTGCACTTAATGAATTAATTAAAACCAATGACTGCTCAATTCACTCACCTTGCCTTTATTTGTTGGGTTTAACTTAGTTGCTGATTTTATATATAAACAGGAACCAGAACATTCTGCGGCTCTCCAGAACTGGGTTTGAAGATCACGGGTGTAAATATATGAAGCAATGTACCTCATAGTTTTATGTATGCTTAGATGACATGAAACACTGGATAACGCTGATAGGACATTGCTAAATGGGGGATGAAATATTTTTTTAAGTTGCTGCTGCACATTACTGGATCCACGCGACCACACATGCTGTAGATTTAATATTGCACAGTGAACCTTGCAGAACACCCATTGACTGTAATATCACCGCTTAGCTAGTTCTCAAGGAATTATATTCCCTGTAATCATTTATGAAAGTCATTATTTTTGCATTGTAACAAAGCAACAATAAACTTTGTGATGAAACGTGATTTGGTTACATGTGTCTGACCTGTACTTCAACTGTGTAGTTGCAAACTTTAGCACTGTTTAATCACGCATTACTAAATCATTAGTAATGACTTCACATACTCATACTCTAGAATATTAGTTGCTTAATCATAATAATGAGACATTAATTCAAAAATTATCCTTTTTCTTTATTTGTGCTTGCCGCTACAGACCAACTATACACACACACACACACACAGGCTTGCGTCTCCTCACTTCAATGAAGTACAGGCATTGAATTTATGTCATAGGTGTAACAAAGTATTTCATACACAAAAGTATAGAAATTCTAGAGCATATTCCTGCACATTTCAGTCTTCTTTTAAATTCATGCATCTTCGAAGGGGGAAACAGAGCAGTCTACACAAGGCATTCATGCTACTGCATGTTGTAACAGTGTAATACATACAAAGAGGCAAAATATGGCAACAGAAGGCTGCTTTTCAGCATATTACAAACAGAGATATGCTGATGGGAAATATGGGCATCCACATGCTGGGGATCATTGGTAAACAACTTTAGCTATGATCCAAGCTCCATATACAATTTTCTTTCACCACAAAATGAAAGAAGCTTTGATTCCTCAGAGTAAAAATACTTATCATCTTTATCATTGTTAAAGTAATCAGACTACTTGTGGCTCTCCACAGTGTTATTCTCTTAAGCTCAGTCTGATTTATCAGTCTGTAGCTGAAGCCACAGGTACATGCAGGAGACAGTCTGTGCAGCAGAGAAACTAATAACCTCAATAAAATCACTCTCTGCACAGACACACACACACACACACACATACACTGTAATATGTAATATCAAACTGTGCAGTAAAAATCTTTTTGTAAAGGCACATTTTGAAGCGGAGATTTGTTCTACCATATCATAGACATCAGTTCCTAACCACTTTAAAAACCATTGAGTTTTTGTAGCAGCAGATCCATACTGCACTTCAAAGGGACAATGATACTTGTGTAAAATATTGAATACCTTGATTGGCATGTTGGATTATCAGTGATGGCTGGACAATGGAGTGGAAACATCATGCATTTCAGGATAAACTGTTTGTAATTTTGCTTCAGAAAAGGCAAGAATTCCCAGAGAAAAGCATGGAGCCGTGGTGACCTATTTGTAAGACAGCCCATGCACCGAAGCTAGTATGTTTATACTGAGGGAGATGGATTCTTTGTTGAAGAGGCATTGATGTTACATTTGCCATAGCTCCACTTAACGGAACTCACTAAGAGGCTCAAACGCACAAGGGTCAGCATTTCCTGCTGACTGTCACCTATGAGCTAATACATTTTAAAAAAGAATAAATTACACTCAGTAACACACCATGGGTTCTAAGGAACATAAACTACACAGTTAAAAGTACTGTCATTTGACTGATAGCTTTGCAAGACAATGAAGGTGTGTGACTGATATCATCCTGTGTGTTTTTATCTTTTACTCGGAAGGAATGAAGCACAAACATGCCAAAGAACAGTCATGAAATTGTTGAACAATTTCCTTCTTTTCCATTGTTTTAGTGAACTAGAAATATACCCTCAACAATCAATATATTTCACAAAAATTGTGCCAAGAAAGTGCTTTTACTCATCATGTTAGAGACTAGGATGTCAATTGGACCATTCTGTTTGGTAGGCAATGTTTGCAACCTGGATCCATGGCTGGAGGAATAGTTCTTGAAGTGCAATGCATTTGTAAAATATTGTATTAAATGTTTGATTTGTTATATTTAACACTCGGAATTACACTCTCTGAGGTTTCACAGATGCCCATAGTGTACTTCAGCATCTGCAAGCTTAAACAAAGTATTTTACATGGTCTGTCGCTTCAACTGTCCAGCTGATTTGTCAGCCACCCCAACATGACTTTATGTTTGTGTCACGCTGTAGGCACTAAGCATATCCAAAAGTATGCCGGCAGAACTTCCTGAAAGAGGTGAAGTGCAGCAATGACACACTGTGCAACTGCTCTCAGTGTCTCCAGCAGGAAATCAGAAATAAATCAAACAAAAGTACACTGTCAGCCAAAGGTGATCTGAGCTGTGTTCTCACTCAGGCACATGACTGCAGCACAAATACTTCCCTTTCTACTTTAACACTAATACATTATTCTTTGACAACTTTATATCACCAACACACACACACACACACACACACACACACACACACACACACACACACACACACACACACACACACACACACACACCTATTCAGTAACAGAAAGAGGAAGCTGATAATCATGGTGAGGACATCGGCAATGTGTGTGTGTGTGTGTGTGTGTGTGTGTGTGTGTGTGTGTGTGTGTGTGTGTGTGTGTGTGTATAATATAATATAATATAATATAATATAATATAATATAATATAATATAATATAATATAATATAATAAACAGGTGACAGGTATGAACGGCTTTTCTTGCTTTCAAACTGTACATTTCGCGGAAATTGCATAATGTCAGGTACACAGATGTTTCCTTTCTAAAAGCTGACAAAATACTATCCTGCATAGCCTATAGCAAAACTTTTTCTTCTCCCTTCCCCAAATTATGAAAAATTAGTAATTTGTGCATAATAATCACCGCACTTTTGGCAAACACTTGGGAAAATATTCCATTTAAGCGATCTAGACATTAACCTTAACTCCTGAGGAAAGCGTGATTAGTACACATCGACAATAAGTTATTTTTTAGATTTATGATATCCGTAGTACTACTTAATTAATTTCACTTTCCTGACGTGAATAATTTATTCCCATGTGCGCAATAAAACAAGGAAAAGGCCGACATTGATCAAACTGTTTACACCGTTATCTCTCGCCGTACGCTCCTCCTAGTTCCTTTCATTGGCCAACGAGCCAGCGCTCTCGGGCGTCCTAGAGCAGCCATTGTAGGCGGCCGACGCCAATCACTGCAGAAATATTCGCAAGGATAGCGGTACCCCTCCTCGCAGGGACAATCTGTGGCTTCTTGCGGCTTGAGGGAATCGAGAAGAATAATTCTTTTTTAAAAACATGGTACGTAAATATCCTCATATTGCATTTCGTGGTACAGCGGAGTTGCTATTTTTTGGCTATTTCCACAAGCGCAGGCTATTATTATGCAAGCGCATCCGGCCGGCATTGGTAAAATATCATCGCGAATGATTCGTTTGTTGTGAAAATACATCTCCTCGAACCTTTAACATTTACTCATGATTAAGCAATAAGCATTAATTAGAGTAAGCATTACCAGTTATCAAATAATACGATGGATGGGCCGTGTCTTCTCTGCAAAGATGCATTAAACGATGTGCATGTTTATGTGTACCGTACTCAGCAGGATGAATGCAGTTTCGTCCCTCGTAACATCGTTCCCCCATTTCCCATGTTCACACGGTCATAGATTAAAAATGGTCATTCCCAAATGTATTGTTATCTATTCATCCTCCGTGTCTCTCATTAATTTTTCAGTATGGTTTTGTCAATCACGCCTTGGAACTTCTGGTACTCAGAAATTATGGGCCTGAAGTCTGGGAAGACATCAAGTGAGTTTCAACATCCTGATTTAAAGTGCACTTAATACAGCCACCAGCAAACGTACAAAACACCTCCTAATTTCTTTTAGTAGTAAGGCTCAGTGTTTGTATATGTGACAAATAACGCACTACACTGCTGCCATTGTTTCACTTTGCAGGCTATACTGTTGCACAATATTAATGGAATGCTCAGTACAGTACAGTATGATACCGCACACATTGAAAGTGTTACATTGAAATTCTTTCCTACAAGCACGTTATCAAGAGTATGGTTCAGCTTCTCTCAACCCTCACTTGTTTTTTTTAACTTTTACTTCTGTAACTTAAGTTTTCCTTTCATTAACATGAGGTATTTAATGAGGCACTCACTGGAGAGCACACATTATTCTCCCTGGGAAAATTATCCAGGCATAGGTTATAAATTGTGATTGAATATTGACACATTTAATATTTAAATATAATGCCACACAACTGTTTTTGTTTAATTTGTGTTATTCAAGCCTCATTTTCTGTTGCCTTGTTCTCATTTATTACATGTAGATATGGGTCAATGGTAGATACATTATTTTACCTCAGGTCATTACATGTGGCTGTTGTACGACTCTTTGGGCTGCGCAGTGAAAAAACTGATTTTGTGCAAGTACATTACATATTGCATTCATACATATAGTGTCAAAAAATTATATAAAACATTATGTTTTAGCATTATCAGTAGTGTATCACAAAAACAATATAAATGTTATGATTAACTACAAAGAGATGCTATCAGCTGTCATTATGAAGCCTCACAGGGGACTGCAGGCTGTAAGTTAACCACAACTGGTGTAATTGCAATGGATTGTGGGAATTTGGGGCTGGTCCAAGATGGTAGAATGTCAGTAGAGTTTTTCCAGGTATTCCTGACCCTGGAATCTTCGCCAGAAACATCAGAGTTGTGTTGCCCTTCACTTGACCCTTACAGGCCTGTTTTTAATAAAGCACCAGAGACAGTGCTTTAAAATTCCTCAAAATGTTCTCTTTTTTGTGGGGGGCCTGATATTTACAGTAGTCCATGTTGTTGCCTGAAAACGGCAGGAACATGGAAACAGAAAGAGACAATGATTGTACAGCTGCTCTCACTGTAGGAGTGGCAGTAAACTCCATCCTCTAAGGCAAATACCAACTTTGACCGGCCACTCCCCCCATCTTCTCTCATGTCTCTTACGGTATTGCAATAAATCAAAAAACAAGTGCCTATCCTAGCTCGAGTTTATGTTCTTTATGTTTAAGCAAGCTATGCGCTCAGCGTGATGGAGTCCTTTGAGTCAGTATGCCTAATTTCCCTTGTACTGTCTCATTTTCTTGTCCTGGATTAAGTATTCTTTATAAAGACAAGCACTTGGTATGTACCCATTTGAACGTTTAGGGCTCCGTCTTGACTGTCTCGAGGTGTCCCAGTGATTAAGAGGGACTGTTTTCTATTGAGTATTGATGCACTGCTTATTTGAAAACCCAGGATTTGTGCGACATCTGTGCCAGGTTAAACTTATTTTACAGCAGCATGGAATGTAACTATTGCAGTCACTTAATTGTCACATTCTGCTTCCACGTAGTTTTGAAATAAACACTTTCGACTGCTGCACCATGAAGTTGGACCATTTAAATGGACTCTTAGTGTATATCAGTAGCCTATACTTCTGTTTCCATGAACAGAGGTACAGCCTCCTTGACTGGCTTTGAGGCTGGGGCTGGAGGGACCAGTTCAGTATCTAGATAAGATTGAAGCTGGCTTAAACCACGTTATGATTCCTGGTGCTGGAGTGCACACAGTGTGTGTGCTGATATTGAAGTTTCTCAGCACTTAAAACAGTTGATTTACAGTTAACTCATCTTAACTGGTTTCTTGGCTCTGAACCAGTTGTGGAGTCTCAGTTGAAAGCAAAAACCTGCACTGAGTCCCTCCAGGGGTTTGGGACCCTATGGTGTATGAGGAGCATGTGTGACTATAACTTAGGCCTCTTTGAGGTATAGTTGAGTCACAACTAGTGTAAACACCCCTGAATCCCGGATGGGTTGACGCGTACCACGGAGAGAGATTCTGAAAGCACAGCTTTGGTGCAGAACCGAAGAAGAGGCCCATTGTGTTTTAGGGCTGTTTAAACAAGGTCTATCTCTAAGTGTGCAAACGTTCAGTAAGAGTCAGGTTTATTTTACTTCTTTTTACATCTTTTCGTGTCCCAGACTTGACTTTACCCTGCGCTTTTAAGAAACGAGTCACAGCCCATCTTACATAAACATGTTTTGAGTAGTCTGTGCAGTGTCACCTCGTGAGAAACGCAGGGGCTTAAACGTTATCTGTTTTGGGCTGATGTAATGTGATTAATGGTAGTATTGCTCATTCTCTCATTTAGTTGTAGTGTTCCTGGCTCTCAAAGAGCCATGTGCAATTGAAAAATGAATACTACATGTTTACTTTTGACTGGATTCATTTACTCAGGTGGTTTCCCCTGCCAGAGGAATGCTGTCGCTAGCCAGCACCGAAAATCAATATTGTTTTTGTAGTTCAACCCAGTCATTGGGTGAGTTAGATCAAACGTCATGATTTCTGCAGCAAAGTTCATTAGCTGGAAGACTTTAATTTTCTTTTTAGGCTGCATACTGTAGCATTGTGCCATTCACGTTGCTGTCCAAACATGGCAATTTGTAATTCAGACCCCTTTTAATAACTCTTTACTCTGTCCTAAGCAGATAAATCTGGAACCAGTCAAGTGTTTCCACACTGCAGTAAAGAATGGTACCTGGATTCCAATATGAAGCTTTAAAAAAGTGATTTAACAAGCTCTTTGAGAGCTTCATGCTAATCTCCATGATATTTTTTGCTACATTTTTATCATTGCCAGGCACCTGTTTATATAGCCAGTTTGAAATGACTCATGTCTGATTTTTTACTTGATCCTTTTTGCTGATATTTTTTACTGATATTTTCCTTGTAGTCTAAACAGCAAATAGTCACATAGAACCAGCTTCCAGTTCCAGTTTGGAATAAATATGAACATGGCTGAAATATGGATCTTGCCAATGCGACTTCTGTCTAATCGATCTGTTCCAATTTTTTCTCCCAGAAGTTTTTTTTGCCGTTTCCCATGCCACCCATCACTGACCTGTGTCATCACTCCATGCCAAAAATAAGCATGCACAGCATAGCATTTTCACTCAGTGAACACACACATTTGATCTAGTCACGTGTAAAGCTTTGTGTGACAAGCCTCCAAGAGAGGAGAGTCACAGTCAAATTGTAAAAATTCAAATGTTTTTATAGATGCATTTAAATGTTCATTAGAATGATTCGAGAATGTCCATCAAGTTTACTTGCTTTTTACACTATTTTGTCACAAAATACTTCTTGAAAGCTCTCTCAGATAAATTTTCTCAGTATCGTAATCAGGAAAGTCAGTCACAGTACTGGGCCAGAAGCTGCAATTAGGTATTTTGTATCATTTTCATGAAACTCTAATTAAGAGAGTAAATCATCCCTCATTAGACATTAAAAGTGTCTCATTAAAAACTATTAACAGCTTGTAATACTTCAGGAATCACAATTAATAAACCAGCGCTCACTGGAGTCCCTAGAGAGTTTGGAGTGTCACTGATGTAATGACATTGTGCCATTTTTTAATACTGTTTTCTCTGAAACTCACATACTGTCTCCTGTGTTTACTGGCTTTTGTTACAGCCAATTGAGCAGTTAAAGTTAAAGAACACATGTTCAAAGTCTACCATCAGTTTAGCCTTTTATTATAATTTTAGTACAGTGCTTATTGCCATTTTCTGTCATTCAGGTCTTCACTATATAACATTTTTTTTGTTTCAGTAACCAGGTTTCCACATTTACAGCACATTTACCCCCACCAATTTCACCAGTCAATCCATAATTGAATCAATTAAAAGTGACATTTTTGTAAAGGAATCATGTGTCATGTAGCAATAACAGAATTAAAAACAGAGTTTATCTAACCGATTAAAAGCCCTGGGAAGTGAAACATGTGGTCTGCATGGAATGCATAGCTATTTCTAGCATAACATGGCAAATTATCCCACAAGACATTAAATCTAATCAAGAACAAATTGACAAAAGCTTGACACAATTCAGCTATGGTTAAAATGAAAGCCAGCATCCACAGGCCGTCTCTGGTTTTGAGTCTGAGAACCAGTGCTGGGCTGTGTTCCCAGCTCTAGGACCCCACAGTGTGTACAACACGCATATGGTCACATAGAGAGTAAATCAGACACTCTCACAGTGAATGTCAGTAGTCATGTTTTTTTAAAATTGAAGTGTATTTGTAGTGTTGAAAGTGATGTGTGAACTAATGAAGTAATTTGATGATGTATTGTTGAAAAGAACAAACCACTTGCGATAAGATGAAAGTGCCTGAGGTATTTTACATTTTTCTTTTACTAAGTTAGGGTCCAAGAAAAGTAAGAAATCAGAGCTGTGCTTATCTGCTACAGCGTTGTATGAGATAGGCTGTAGTGCAGAAAAGCTCAGAAACAGACTTGGATGAAACTTGGCGTTGTCATGTTTTTGTGTCCTCAGGAAGGAGGCCCAGCTGGATGTGGAAGGCCAATTCCTGGTCAGAATCATTTACGAGGACGCCAAAACATACGACCTTGTTGCAGCTGCCAGTAAAGTGCTAAGTAAGTGATAGATTAAATGGCATTTAAAAGTCAACAAAGACTTAAATAGGCCTTTTTGTAAGTCGGTACATGCGTCCTGTTTGCAAATGCAGCTCCTGAAGCAGAAATGAAATTGCATTGTTCATCTTCATATTCAGACTAAGGCAAAATATATTATGAATTTTATGGTATCAGGGTTATAGGGTCGCATAGTCGCATAGTGCTTTAGAGTTGTACCAGTGGTCTCTAGTCTTGGAGTGCTGTTTATTTGATGTGCACCAATGTTGTTTTGGAAGTGTTTTGGATGTTCCCTAAAATTGTAAGTCTTTTTTGGAGAATGCTGTCTGGTACATGGCTGTAGTGTGATGTAATGTGTGTAACTAATGCATGTCTTCTCATGTCATACACCTTAAGCGTTTGATTGCTGTTACGGTTTAATATCATTTGTTTATGGTTCACTCAATAGAGATTGATGCTGGGGACATCCTTCAAATGTTCGGGAAGATGTTCTTTGAGTTCTGCCAGGAGTCTGGCTATGATACGATCCTACGTGTGCTCGGGTCCAATGTTCGAGAGTTCCTGCAGGTACTGTGCCAGGTCAAATATTCAATAAAAATGTGCTGTTTGTGTAAACTTTTATTTCAAAACACCATTTTCTGAAATGATGTTTTTGAAATGGAAAATTTGCTGAACAGAAAATGGAGATAGTACTGTTTGAGATATATTTAATAACTTAGCATGAAGTGCTTTTCCAGGGATATGTTTGTTTGGCCTCCCTGTGTTTTAGACATCAATGCTCTACACAGCCATATAAGACACTGAGGAATATTGGGTGAATAGAAATCCAAGGATAGGTTTTGTTTGGCCTCCCTGTGTTTTAGACATCAATGCTCTACACAGCCATATAACACACTGAGGAATATTGGGTGAATAGAAATCCAAGGATAGGTTTTGTTTGGCCTCCCTGTCTTATAGAACTTGGATGCACTGCATGACCACCTGGGCACCATCTACCCTGGGATGCGAGCACCCTCCTTCAGGTGCACAGATGCCGAGAAGGGCAACAACCTCATCCTGCACTACTACTCTGAGCGCGAGGGCCTGCAGGACATCGTGATCGGAATCATCAAAACCGTGGCCCAGCAGATCCACGGAACCGAAATAGAAATGAAGGTCGGTCTCATTTAACTTCTCCCTCTCTTCTTTTAACTTATAATGGGATTCATTTGCGGGTCTCTTTGCTTCACCGCTGGAGCCATGTGCAGCGTTATTAAAGAAGACTCCGCTCAGGAACTCGTTTGAAGTGGCCTGCAGCCAGTAGCTTCAGACTCGTAGTGTTGTATTTTTAGAGATGGAGTCGTTGAGCCTCTGTAGTATGGGCTTTCAGTTCACACAGTCATTGGATAATGGCCAATATTAACTATAGCTATTACTGATTAAAAAAGTTTGCAGAAAACAAGGACAAATCCATTTCTTGTTTTTCCAAAGTTTAGAAAAAAAAGTCTGTCGATGAACTTTAGAACTAACATAAAGGCTTGTCATCGTGTCTCCACACAATGCAGTTTGTTGAGTACATAGTTTGTTGGCGCAGTCCTTGAAAGACTGACCTTCACATGCTTACTGTTTCTATCACTGTCCTCATGATGGCATGCCTCAACTGCGTACTTCCACAGAGCGTTGATGGTTTTCAGTGCTGTTTGCATGTGTGTAATTAATCTTTGGCTGAATCACAACAAAAGTCACAACTTTCCCATGTAAAAGACATATCCCCCTCAGTGCTGGCTCATGGGGTTTTACCTTACATTTCTGATCAGGATCAGGGCACCCTCCACTGACCCCACACATTTCACATATTCTCTTTCCCAGTTTTTTGTGTTAGTTTTATTTCGTATGATTAGCCTTTATTTAAGAATGGTGTATTTTTGATATTTTAGATTTTGATCAACAATGCACAACAATGTAGAATAATAATTATAGACTACAGAAAAATGGTAATCAGTTATTTAAAAAAACAACAACAGAAAAACAGTAAGTAGCAAAGTGGTACTGATCCAAATTTAGCTATATATTAATCTTAGCAGAAAATGCAGATCACATACAATCCAATGCTGTGTACTGTGAATCTGATGTTTCATTTTTCATGTTATTTTATTCGAAGCTACCTCTCCCATAAAAGTGTCGTTTTCTCTTTGAAAATGTTTCTCTGAGTAAGCATGACATGAAAGAGCGGGATTGACTTTCTTTCCAAATGTGACACATGGTTTATCCAAATGTTAGCCACCGTTGCCATGGAGACTGTGTGAAAGAGAGGGGGTTTGACGTCAGTGGTAAAAGGCCTTTGCTCACCAGCTTACTGGACAACATCTATGTTTTCCTCAGCTCCTGCTTTCTATCTCTCACCCAGCACCCTTTTACCCATGCTTTAGCATACCTGCCACGATTCCGTTAGTACACTATGCTGCATGGTCATATTGGAGGGATGTAATATCACCATCATAAATTACCATTTGTACAGTTTTTTAGAAACAGAATTTGTGTGGGAAGGTTTTATTTGAGTAGAAATTTAAAAAAAAAAACACTGCGACTGAGAAAATACCAGCACTATTAATGTTTTTTCTTTGCAGTATCACATAGATTTGCTTGTGTACTAATGGTGGATTTAACACTATTGCAGTTTTGATTATATAAATGCACTTCCAATTCCAGTGTCTGGTAAATGACTAGCATGTGAATGTATCACTGTTGAAAAGAAGGGGATCGGTAAATTGAAACACATCATAATATCCATCAATGAAAATGTACAGCAGGGGCATGTCAGCTGCTAAAGTACATGGGATAATGTGGAAAAATCAACAATAGTGTGAAGCAAAGCCTGACAAAAGCTTTCAATGATGGAGGAAAAGGAGATGCACCCTGTCTTTTTTTAAGCTGTAATTTATGCAGAAAATCAACAAATGCTGTATGTGTGATCCTCATTACTGGTAGTTTGAATAGTGGTCAGATTAAATTGACGTAACATAATGTTGTTAATTAATTAATAACAAACACACACACACACACACACACACACACACACACACACACACACACACACACACACACACACACACACACACACACACACACAGTGCCCTCTCTCTGAGAGTATAAATCAAGCTTAAGGCAGTACAGGTCCCTGCAAGTGCTTGTAAGAATCCCTCATGTCTCTGTCTCGGCCTCTCGCCGTGCTAGGTCATCCAGCAGAAAAGTGAAGAGTGTGACCACATCAAGTTCCTGATAGAGGAGAAGGAGTCTGAGGAGGAGGCCTTTTACGAGGACCTGGACGGGTTTGAGGAGAACGGGACACAGGAGACCCGGATCAGCCCCTACACGTTCTGCAAGGCCTTCCCATTCCACCTCATGTTCGACCGTGACCTGGTGCTCACGCAGTGTGGGAATGCCATCTTCCGCGTCCTGCCTCAGGTTAGGACAGGCGAGACGGCTGTGTTTGTGTGTGTGTGTATGTGTGTGTGTGTGTGTGTGTGTGTGTGTGTGTGTGTGTGTGTGTGTGTGTGTGTGTGTGTTGTCCATTTTGCTTGTGTGTGCATTTTAACTCATGTGTGCATACATGTGTTGTTGAGTGTTCATGTTTATTAATGTGTATGTATGTATATGTGTGTTTGTGTGTATTCATGAATGGCTCATGTTCCTGCATACGTATGTAAGTTTGTTCATGTTCATATGTGCATGCATATGTGTATCCATCTAAATCTGTATGTCGGTGAATGTTCATATGCATGCTTACATGCCTGTATTTGTGTCTGTTTGTGTTTGCATGAACATGTACCACCCAAGGTCTGGCGACATGGTACAGTGCCATTATGAAAACTCTGCTCACTTGCCTCAACAGTCAGCAATGTCTACAAGTCGTTTGCTATTCCAGAAGCTTCTCTCATCCTCTCAGATTGATAGCATCTAAATTCAGACATGTGCCTCAAGGCAGGATGTCGCCATCTAGAGCAGATTATTAACTGGTGTTGCACAGTACAACTGACACAATGCTTCTCTCTGACTCAGTGTTCAGTCAAAACAGTACAGCAATGGTGATATCTTTAATATAGTCCAGTGCTCATGAACCAATAATATGTAATTGAGAATGTGAGTAAAATAAGTTTTAAGACAGCTGTATAACTGTGTAAATGTAACTAAGGAAACAAATTAAAATTGTTTGGCTTCATGGTAGTTGTTCTCATTCATTCGTGTAAGATAGCTTGTATGTCCATACCGAAAACGAGCAAAAGCTTGCCTTCATTCAAAGTGTGACTCATTTGAACCTGATGGACAGTGACACAAAGCGAATCTGTAATCTAAAGTCAACACATTGAGCACATGGAGGGTATTTTAGGGTATCAATCTGAATGGAGGCTGCACCATTATGCAATTAATAATTGATGAGTGCTTTGTGTTGGTTCTCAGCTCCAGCCGGGAGCCTGCAGCCTGCCCTCTGTGTTTTCGCTTGTGCGTCCCCACATCGATTTCAGCTTCCACGGGATCCTCTCTCACATCAACACTGTCTTTGTGCTACGGAGCAAGGTAATGAGGAAAAAAATTAACAGCTGAGCCATGTCTTGTTGTGATCATGTAGATGGGACTATATGTGGGTCAATCCCTTTTTAACCTTATGCTTGGGACATTGTGTTTTATTTTCTTTTGAGCATTACAAACAGTACTAGCATTCACCTTAAGACCAGAATTCTCCTACAATTGGTTAAAAAGTATCAAGTGAATGTACTTAGAAATGTTATTTTTCTGTTTGAAGGGTAATTTATAACTGTGTTCGTAGATCAATCTCTCTTGTGTGGAGAGACTAATATTGGGAGTAGTGTTGACACTGTGCTTGGTGTTCGTCATGCTGGTCCTGTTTGTTGTGCGGTAGGAGGGTCTGCTGAATGTGGAGACGTCTGAGAATGAGGACGATCTAACAGGGGCGGAGATCAGCTGCCTGAGGCTGAAGGGTCAGATGATCTACCTGCCCGAGGCGGAGAACGTCCTCTTCCTCTGCTCTCCCAGGTGAGCCGTTCATCGTGCTTAATTTCATTCATTTTATTTAAAGGCTCGCTTGACTCATCCTGCTGATTTTAGCAACTTATCACATCCTGTAGCCTTAAAAATAGCACTGCCTGTCATCCAGACCTGAACATCACTGAACGCATGGCACTGGAAGTGTCACTGAGAGCATCTGTATTTTGGCCGTTAATGTCCAAATTTCCCACATACCATGATGTGTGTCCTCGCACAGTTTACAAATGTGATATAGCTGCACCTGTGCAAGTTTCTGAAGTAGGTGTAAGGGTCTTTCATTTTTAACTAAGTGCGAAAACAATTAATAAATGGCACAAAAAATGCAGCAATGTACAAAAATGTAAAATATGTGAGTTACCTTACCATGAGGGAACAAATGCATTCTTCAAGAACAGTGTTATGTTATAGGGGTTTTAAAAAATAATTAATGGGATAGTTACGTCTAATTTCAGAGGGTTTTCCAAGCCTGTGACACACAATAGGGTAATAAAGTTTTCCCCAGCTGTGGGTTGCATTCTTATTCACCAGCAGGATGGGGCTCTAGGGAAGTCTGCTCTGTGCTGATTGACTCAGAGAGGATGCATGAATTTTTCAGATAGAGCTATACTAAAAAAATGTTGCAGACAGGATGCCGCTTGATTTAACTGTTATTTTAATTTGAAGCAATTTATCTTGTTGTTAATTGCATTGCACACCACTAATTAGTGGCAATCCTTTTTGTCAATACAGTGTGTGCTGTCATTCATTCTCTCTCTTTGCAGTGGCATGGTATTTTCTCCAGTCTTATCTAAGAAGCGAAAGTGTGGGGCAGGCTTTTGTTCTAGCATAGTAGTAAAACACCTGATTCCAGTCAATTAAGGTCTTGATTGAAGACTGTGATATTTGATTGGATGAAGAAAGTTTTTTAGTGGTACCTAAAAGTCTGCCCTTCCCAGGTAAGATTGGAGTCTGGAGTGCCTCACGTCTCACCTGTGTGTGTGTGTGTGTGTGTGTGTGTGTGTGTGTGTGTGTGTGTGTGTGTGTGTGTGTGTGTGTGCCAGTGTGATGAACCTGGACGACCTGACTCGGAGGGGGCTGTACCTGAGTGACATCCCCCTGCATGACGCCACACGGGACCTGGTGCTGCTCGGGGAGCAGTTCAGGGAGGAGTACAAGCTGACGCAGGAGCTGGAGATCCTGACGGACCGACTCCAGCACACACTGCGCGCCCTGGAGGACGAGAAGAAGAAGACTGACAGGTCTGTATTTTGAAGAAAAAAAGAAATTAAAGCACACAAAAACTTTGTGTGCAATGATTTCATGTGTATGGGGCTGCGGCAAGAAACAAATACAGACGTCTATGGCCCAGCTACTCTATTAGTGGCATTTTGCAAACCGCACTCTCAAATGGATAAGGCATTATTGCATTAATGCTTTAATTTAATGATATCAAGCAGGGCTATTTAGCTCCAGGTTCTGAGAGCCATAGTGTCTGCAAGTATTTGCTCCTCATTTCACAAATTAATTTACTGTCTTAGTCCAGCAGATGGGCTAATTTGTGTGATCAGGTGGTGTAGCATGTAGATGGAGAAAATACTTGCATGCATTATGGCCCTTTGGACCTGGAGCCGAATAGCCCTGACTTAAAGGATACAAACCACATGTTTGTAGCTATCATAAGTAGCCAAACTTAAATGTCATTTAACTAAAGTGTTCATGCAATAAAGTCTGATTATTTTGACTACTCTTCGTTAAAATGTTCTTCCATGGTCCAATACAGAGTGAATCAGCAAAATGAAACTAGAAAATCAGGTGGTACAAAAAATCCAGTGTGCACACTGGAGTGGAGTAGTGCACCCGACTGTAAACTGAGGAAACCGTGTAATTACAGCGTCCCTCTCCAGTTAAACAAGTCTGCGTTCATATTGCAGCTCAGCCCACGGCAGCTACACCGTAATGTTCGACATCCTAAATTGACCAGCGCCATGAAGCTATCGAAAGTGGATGAAGAGTAGCTCTCCACAGCCAGTCCCTAGAACTCATTACTCTGCAGAATAATGAGAAATCCTCTTTCCCTTTCCATAATTTTAGCATTCAGTTTAGACTCAAGCATTCTGTGAACATTCAGAACAGACAGGGTTAGGAAATTAAATTTACAAAATGTACATTTAGTAATGTACATTTTTGGATTAAATTTAGGAGGCTATTGTCCTGATCTGCAGTGTTCAGTTCAGTAAAAAAAAATGTTCAAAGCAAAGTTCAATTTACCAACAGAGCAAAAAAAGTTCAACAGCAAAGATTGGGAATGACTGGATGCTGCTCAGCAGAATGAACAGAGCAGAATGAACAGAGCAGAATGAACAGCAGAATGAACAGCAGAATGAACAGCAGAATGAACAGCAGAATGAACAGCAGAATGAACAGCACTTGTACAACTGCAAGGTCTCTGTAAAAGGTCTTCAAGAAACCAATCAACATCAGAATGATGTATCAGAGATGCAACTATTTTTAGTGCTGGACTACAATAAATATATGTGCTCAAATTGGCTTTGAGGTGGAATGGAGACCTCCCTTTTAATATTGCTATTAGACCCATCTAATGGTATGTATACCCATGTAAGCAGTAACACATGTATTTGTTAGAATTTAAGACCTACTTTCACGCTTGTAGTTTTAGTCATGCTGGCCACGCAGTCAGAAGCCTGTATAATGCACCATTTACAGTCATGATGATGCTAAGCTTTGAGGCTGATTGCAGAACCCTTCCCCAAAGTAAAGGGAAACGTTGCCATACTCATTAAAAGTTCATTCTGAAGCTGCATTGAAGTTGTATGATTGGAAGATGATGCCAGAAAAGCTGTGGTCTTAGAATACATCACAATGTAGAAATCTTTCTCCATTTTAAAGTCACAGTGCTATTTTGTGTGTGGTAAAAAAAAATAATAATATGTTATGGAGAACAATCTAGAATGAGTTATCCTTCTCCTTGTTCATTTGGAATTGATTGCTAGTATTTGCAGAGATTCTGGTGGGCCATCAGAAATTCTGGACCACTTCCACCCTTGCACTGCAAATGCATTATTTAGGACATTCTTTTTTGCATTTGGCATAAAGTCTGAGTTCAGTTCAGTTACCATGGCAACGGCATCTTCCCTGCTTCTGAGGCTGGCAACGGCAAAGGCACGGCCACGACTGAGCCCCTGCTCCACGTCATCTTCGGAGGGACCAGTATGTCTGTGGGTCTGAATGTCTTATTAGGCAGCATAGAGCACGGCCACTGTTGTGTAAGCTATGACTGTCATTGAGTGTCATAACAGATTCCTGAAGAGTATGCATCAAATAAATTACATGTGTATACAGGTGTATAGTTTTAAGAATGTTGTATTACCAAAACATGTTGACAACCGCACAAACATTATTTTTAAGTCTATTTAGGATGACAGCAAGAACTGACCTAAATAAAATAACGCATATTTATGGATGTGCCCCCCATCTCATTTTATAGGTTGTTATACTCAGTTCTTCCTCCCTCCGTCGCTAACGAACTGCGGCACAAGCGGCCGGTCCCGGCCAAGCGCTACGACAACGTCACCATCCTGTTCAGCGGCATTGTGGGCTTCAATGCCTTCTGCAGCAAGCACGCCTCGGCCGAAGGAGCCATAAAGATCGTCAACCTGCTCAATGACGTCTACACGAGGTTCGACATCCTGACCGACACACGCAGGAACCCCTATGTTTACAAGGTGAGGGAGAGAGAGCTCTTCAAATGTTCAATCTGTGTTTACACCCTTCTCCCTCCATTGGGGGTTTATTTATTGGGGGTTTGTACTTTGGTCCTGTTTACCAGAGACAGAATAGTTAACTTGCATTAATGTTGTAGTGTTGTTAACTATACACTCACTGGTCTGGTAATATTGTTAGACAGGTCAGGCACTAATACTCATATAAAACAAGTGAATGTACTTTGTCGTTTTTGAATAAGAGAATCAACGAATTGAAGGTAATGTAATTTAGACTGTAATAATTTTATTATAAATGGAAAAAGGAATGTGTGAAATGGATGGATAGACTTAGAATGGTCATTACTCCCCAGTGAAGGTCTGATGAAGGCAGCTTCAAGCCACATCCTTCTTTCCTCCATTCCCTCCTTCACTCGTTATCTAGAGCCTGTGGATAGTTGAAAGTGACATGGCAGAAACCTCACTCAGTCAATCAGTATTCACTCAGTGAAATGATGAAGGCAGACGGGGAGGACGGTACCTCAGAGGATTCTAACAGGGCCTTCAGCTCTTCAGGGGATTTGAAAGATTAGTCTAAGCTTAACACATAATAACTTAAGTTAAACTTAACACATTCTAAGTAAATGCATAGTGTCAGCCTATTTTTGTATTCCAAAACATGATGTGAGGTATTACAGCCTGCTTTATCAAGTTGCTGCTCCAGATCTGACTCTTTGACTTTTCTTTTTCACATTCTTGGTTTTTAGTTCAGCCCATTTATTCAGGGTGGTGGTTAAGCGAGGAGAACTCTGTGCTGTTGATGTTTTACTGTGGTTATACATTAAGATTTACATAGCAGACTTTCAAACAGAAATGCACTTTTAAGCAGTCAGGCACGCCTCACTAAATCGCACAGATTTCAACAAAGCGTCACCACCAGAAGTAAAATTTATCTTATGTCTCCAGCGAGTGGGTGGTCTACAGCTCTGGCTCTGTCTGAAATGGAGCTATTGTTTGCGTGAAACTGCCCGGCAGTTCAGAGAGGGAGACCCTGAGTGAACTGGTTACTCTGTCTGCTCTCAGAATCTGCATTTTTGGATGATTCTATCATCTAAT
Organism: Albula goreensis; assembly: GCA_022829145.1. Classification (NCBI taxonomy): domain Eukaryota; kingdom Metazoa; phylum Chordata; class Actinopteri; order Albuliformes; family Albulidae; genus Albula; species Albula goreensis. The sequence goes on from CM040758.1 coordinate 10,963,874, forward strand.
GGCTGTTTTTGTCCTTTCTCACTGAACCTGCATGGTAAATCTAGTCTGCTTGGACTACATGGCTGGTCAAAGTCAATTCAAACAAAAGAGATATCCAGTATCACTGCATCTACAATCAGGTTCATAATTTTTAAATCACTGAAGATAGTCAACAAGGAACTGCTAAAATGATCTAGTGTTGAAGGACTGTACTGTGGAAGATTTTCCTATCCTGTTTCAATCAATACGATTTTTACAACTGTGGAAGGAAACTTAGTCCATTGGTTCAGTCAAACATTTGTTCAGATGGTTAAGTATCTAATTAGAAGGAAAATCAAAACAAAAGTCTGCACACACCACAGCCCTCCAGGGCATAGGTTTGTTAGCCCTGCGGGCACTGTTGCCCTCTCAGACAGTGGCTAAGTATGTGTGCTGGCACTGTGTTCCTCCAGGACCAGGATTTTGGGATGCCCTGCAGGCATTGTAGCCCTGAAGGACAGAAGCTGAATAGCACTGCCTTAATCAAACTGCCATTCTCATACTCAGTGGCTTTCTATCATCCAGGGCTACTAGGCCATAGAAAGCCTAAGCAGTTGTTTCTCTTCTTCAAGTTCTTTTAGACCATCATCTTGGTTTCGAGATTGTTTGGTGTTAAAACTTTTTTAAAACTTTGCAAATGAATAAATGGATGGTAGCAATAAAAACGTGTAACTTTGTAAGTTGTTGTATTATCATTAATATATGGCAGCAATATAGGAAAAAGTCAGTTTCTTCCATTCCACATTGGATTTTTGGAAAATGTTTTACAGCTGTAGCAGTTATTCAGTTTTAACATACACTTAAATAAAATAGCTTTTTTCCTAATGAACAGTTTTGTGACTTATTTTTCATGAAAATAAAATAGCTTTTTTCTTAATGAACAGTTTTGTGACTTATTTTTCATGAATACGGAACTCACAAAACTGCATTTAATAATTTAAAAGTCAACATTAAAGACAAATAACTGAATCCTGCTCACTGCTTTTCAAAAGTATCACATCTGAAAACCCAATTATTTGACTGCTTGCCCACATTTTGTATATTGTGAAGTGCTGCAATGTCTTGACCATATATTTTATTTTGATATAGATCATGCATTTTCATCTGTGTGAGATAAGGACTAATGTGTCATAAATGCAGCACACTGTGTCCCAGACTTCTAGATTGGGATTGTAATCCATTAAGTGTCTGATCATGATTTCTGATCCCTCACACCGTCCTTCTCACAGGTAGAGACAGTTGGGGACAAATACATGACTGTCAGCGGCCTTCCAGAGCCCTGCACACACCACGCCCAGTCCATCTGCCACCTGGCCCTGGATATGATGGAGATCGCTGGCCAGGTGAAGGTGGACGAGGAGCCAGTACAGGTGAGAATGCAGCTGTGCCATTGCCTCTATTATGAGGCGTTTAGATAACTGTTACATGGTGAGGTCTTTACTTCTTGGAATCTTATTGGTGCCATTAGATTGATAACAGTGGATTTGACTGGTGTAGCATTAAATCCATCATCTGTGCTAAAATATCTTCTATCTATCTGCATCACTACAGAGGAAGATGGCTTGTCAGGCTGGAAGTGAGGCTAGATAGCATGGACTTAAATGAGTGAAACCATGGTTGATGTTCTGCTCAAGAAAACATTTTGTGTATGTCCTGAAGTTTTAAGATTAAAGCAGTGCTCTTCTTGGAAAGCACAAACTGAGTCAGTCTGATTCAGTGTTCCGTCCTCACAGCCAGAACACAGTGACCCAGGTATTAGTGTGTTCTCTTGGAAAACCACAGCAAACTGATATGCCAGGGCAAACCAGTTTCATTACTCAGTGCATCAGTTTGAAAGACCAATAATTAGTTCTCTAGAGAGCCAAAGTATTTTCATGCTCATTTGAGTGAGTTATTGTCAGCATATTCACTTCACATGTGGACATTCATTAGCTTTGGTGTCCCATGATGAGTTACTGAGATTGATTTTTGACTTGTGGAAACTAATAAATGTGCCATGGTAATGCTTGAAACTAAACAGATTTGACCTGGATGTTCATAGGTCAAGATGTCTCTTTGCCTCATTGTTCCAGGCCTTATAATAGAGATAATTTTGTTTTTATGTAGACTGAGAAAACACAATGTAACTTTTGTTGCAGTTTAAACCAGACTTTTCCAAAATGAAATACAATCAACTGACCTTGAGAGTTTAGAGAGGAGCATGGATTTGTGTGCCAGGCATGTATCCTTTTGTGTAAGCCTAGTGAGAGCCACGCAGTTCAGCAAGATAAACCTTCCTACTTCTGGGATGCAAGCAGTAATTTGAAACCAGCCACATCAGCATAGGTGGGTCTAAGGAGAAACAGTTCAGACATTAATGGGTTAAACAGAGATCAAGAATGTGTTGAGTACGCCTTGCTTTTACAAACCACCTTCTGAAACTCTGACCAGTGTCTGGGCTGTCACTTTCCGGGCCCAGAAATTGTTGCTATATTAAGTGCTTTTCCCAGATGGTAAAGGGTAGGGGGAGAGTATCTTGACAACACCTGGGATGTTTTTGAGAGAAAAAACTCTGTATACTGTAAAATATTGTAAAGTGTTTCTGTTCTGTTTATATGGAAATAAATAATGCAAATATCAGGAAAGAACAGATCAAATGATTGCTACTGGAAATGAATGGGCTTTTTGTCTGTACAGATGACAATACTATACAAATAATGTAATCAAAGCTCCACTTTTCACTTTTTTATTTCATTAGATTATTGTATTGTCCGTAAAAAAGATCTTGTTGTGATTTTCCTTCTTCCGTACAGAGAGAGAGAGGACTTGGTTAATGTTTTCAATTACTTAATTAACCAATCTGTTTCCTGATACCAGATGATAATAAAGTATAGACTGCTTGTTTTGTTCAAACTTGCCTATGGCCATTAATACTTGATCTAAAAAGCAGGCATCCTCATCTGTTTCCAAAGTATATTAGTCTGGAATAGTGGATGAGGCCACCGAATCCTGTTTGGTTCATTACATGTCATTAATTGTAATATCCTTTATGAATTTTCCTAGCCACTCTTTACCACAAAAGGATTTTCATGAGGTTAAATTGTAAACATTTGTGGAGTATTATATTGTATTGTATTGTGGAGTAAGTAAAATATACAGTCTGCCACTCAGGTCAGATTATTGGAGTTGTACATATCACTACCTTATGTGGATTAATTTGATATTTTTGCAGTCTGGTGGGTTTATTTAATCTTAACTATTTCAGTTCATTGCTGTAAATCAATGGCACCTGTAAAACCACAGTGAATGACTTCCAAATTGAACACTTCCAAACTGACTGAAAAAAGTTGCAGATTTTATCCTTATTTACCAGAATAAGCTGTTATGAAGCTGATCTTAAACAGTGTGCTTTTTGTTTAAACTGAAGGATGGGGTTTGTTATTGTGTCAGTGACTGCCAGAGATGAAGCGTTGGAAAATCATGTCTGCGTAATGAGGACGTGTTTACCAGGCAGATGGCACCGCCAGCACTGAAACACAGTTTGGCAGCCGAGGCGACTCTCAAATCATCTTACTGTCCAGCACTCAAAAATACCTCCTCCATTAGCTCTGTCCCAAACACCTAGGGCCTCTCTGCATCTAGTTGTGCTCTCTCCCTCACTCTCTCTTTCTCTCTCTCGCTCTATCTTCCTTTTACAATCTCTATTATTTAGTTGAGGAAAATGGCAGAAAATGATAGCATGTTATCATCAGTGGCTACAATGCCGTACTCAAGAAGGCAGGGAGAAAAGAAAAGACAAAAACAAGGCCTCAGTCCTATTGATGGAGGAGATTCAATGGCACTGAGAAGGTTACATAAGATAATGAACATCGCGTTTTAACCTAGAATTATGATTTTGTAGAAAATAGAGTTGGCATTTCGTCCACAGTTCTGTCACTTGCTTTGTGTCAGAGGGGTGTCTTGTTGCGTGATTGTTGAAGTGTGCAGCTAATTCCCATTGCTGGCCACGGACACTGCAAACTTCTGTAGGACTGAGTAACCCTGTTCCTTCAGAGGGGATGGATGGTTTAAACCCAGGGTGTGCTGCTCGGTCTCTTGTTATTTTCCTCTTGTAGTTTCCTGCTTCTCATTATTAGCTTTCTGGAATTTCAACCATGTACATGTAAATGCAGATATTTTTATGGCAGATACTTTAACAGTTGTTGATGTAAACTTTATTGTTATATTTTCCAAAATGACTGACCTCAACCTTGTAAACCAAAATTCTAACATGTTTAGTCACCACTTCGACTTATAAACTGAAGGTATTTGACTGAAACATTAAATTGTTGAAACTACTTTGCATTTAGTGCAATAAAATTGAAGGTATTTCAACATAAACCTATCACTGCAGCACAGGTTAACTGACATGTTTTGGTAAAAGCTTCTAAGAAAATAAAGGTTTGATTGCAAAGCATTAAGTAGACTCTGCACAGCTGCTTTCAAACCTGGAGCACATTCAGTTCCACAGCATGTATTCAAATCAATAGATTAAGCAGCAGATTCATGTACATTTGGGTATGAGGCACAGATGAACTTAGCTCAATAGTATCTGTCACGAGTTGTTAGTCTAGACATAGAACAAAAGCAATATTTTACTTTGTTTGCCTTTCAGTTCCCAAGTTCATGTTTTAGAGGTCAGGTCAGCATATGGATTTTCTCATTTGTAGCTGAATAAACAAAAATGTAGGTTAAATCAATTGACATTCAGTTTTTTTAAAAATGTTTTTTTCTGTATATTCTGATGGTTTAATTAACATAAACTCTGGATTCAGAAGTGGTGGTGATTGGCTCAGAGTTCATAATCCAGCGATTTCCAGAGACACTGTTTCCTTCCTGTGAGTTTAAAATGGAAAAAACCTCAGCTTGACCAAACTGCAATTCCTCTGACTCCAAAAAGTGCTCATTCATGCAGTGAAATTCAATTTCTGCCTGGGCTTTTTTCATTAAAAGCTGGGAGTGTGGCCATTTCTCTCTGCTACAGCATGCAGATGGAACACTGTTTGAATGAGTTCAAGAATTCAGGGATGTCTCTTGGGCTATTTTGTATTCCGTTTGCCATTGTCTGACCCTTGGTGCAGTGGAAACAGGGAGGCAGGTAGCAGAACAGTGGCAGTTGCAGGTACCAAAAACAATACAATTTCTTCTGCCTATGGCTGTTCATTTGAATCATATTAGTGAGTATTATCTCTCATTAGAGGTTCACCTAATGAAGCACAGTCATTTTATCCAGCACTTATAATTCTACATTTTGGAAAATATACATTTATACATGGCCATGTGTTCTAATTCTTTGGGTACTGGTCTGATTCCCATTGTGTATACCCTTGAGGTAGGTACTTCACCTTGAATTCTTCAGTAAACAGCCAGCTACAGGCATGGATTGTTAATGTGAGCTGTGTAAATGTCTCTCCATTGGAGCTTACACTAAATGTAAATGTGAAATAATATGTTGCAGATAACCATTGGGATCCACACCGGTGAGGTTGTGACAGGGGTCATAGGTCAGAGAATGCCCCGCTACTGCCTGTTCGGGAACACTGTCAATCTGACGAGTCGGACAGAAACCACGGGCGAAAAGGGAAAGATCAACGTCTCTGAGTACACATACAGGTAAGCCAAGGCTTTTTACTGCTTAAGCTTCTCAGTTACGGGCCTATTAGGGTTTTTGTTTATGCAAGTCATCTCTGAAGGATTCAGGCCCAAATCCTCCTTTTAATTTTAGTTTGATTTTCTCAGGTTCCTATTGATTTAGGTCGAGATAGCTTCAGGAAATTATAATTCTGTTTTATTAGTACATTATATTGCATTTGGCCTTACTTTGCTGGGGTCATAACCATGATTCTGACAAACCACTGTCTCTGTGTTGGTATAACTCACTGAACTTGAGGGATGCTCTTTGCTAGCACATCAACAGTCAGTTACTGCCTCTGAGCTTGTGTAGGCAGGACTCCAATTGGAAGATGCTGTTCTGAGATCAGGTGTTGAGAGGATGTTGATTTAGACAAGTGGGTTTTGGGTAAACATCGGGTTTTGGAAAAAAATGTAAAGTACATAGCTGTTAATGCAGTCTTTCTACTCAGGCATCAAAAATGACAAAAACCGACATGCAAAGATTTTGTTTGTTCAACTTCGATCCCATACAAGTGAAACAGCAATTTTAAAATGGCACATGAATGGCAGTTCAGAACTGGATTCCTTTGCAGGTGTTTGCAGTCCGCCGAAAATGCAGACCCCCAGTTCCACCTGGAATATCGGGGGCCAGTCGCAATGAAGGGGAAGAAAGAGCCAATGAAAGTGTGGTTTCTGTCAAGGAAAACCCCCGAAACTGACCTGTGATCAGGTGTGTCTGAATTGTGAATGTTAACTTAAAGCGGCATCTGTACATGGTCACTACAGCACTTATCCGTAGCATTCGCTTAATGGGAAATATGCAAGACAACTCGTCCTATGAATAAATATTTAATAGACTAAAAAGTCTTCTTTAAAGGCACACCATTTGTTTATATATGAAAATATCATATTAAGCCACTTTACAACATGAAAAAATGTTATGTATTTTATGTATGGCAGCATTTTGGCACATTTCAGATTTGTGTCAAATTAAAATTTGTATGTATTGTTTTTGCTGTGTATACATCCATATTTATGAAACACTAATTTTCACTTTAAAGAATAATATATTCGCACACTTGGCATTTTTATGTAGCACACCATGTCTACCTGTAAACTATGAATATAAAGGTTATAATTTAATGACATATTATGGGGTACTCTTATACATTTTCTGTATATAACCATTGAAAAAAAATGACATTGTCCACATTGTCTACTTCTGTATTGTATTGGTTTCAAGGGTACAGGTTTTTAAATAAAATAAACAGTATTTATTATTCTATAATGGTACCAACACTTTGTAAAACACCTTGTAAGTCTGTATTATGCATTGTTTTCACTGAAAAGATTATGCAAAGTCTTTATCATGTTTGTGCTGCTGTGATTGATTTCAGCTGTGCAGGTTAAGTATTGAGTAGAGTCAATGCTGTCAAGTGAGGTGCAGCCTTTCGATCTATCTCCATTAATGATTTAAATTTGTGTGAGCGTGTATGTGCGAGTGCGTGTGTTTGTGTGTAATATACACATTTTCTTATTCAATAAAATGTTTGTGAGGAAGGTGGTGTGTTAGACCATCAGCATTGCCGGGCATTTCAGAGCTGTTCCCCAGATGTAAATGTGCCAAGTGCCTAAAAAAAGCAGAAAAAAAGACCATGTAGTTTTGTATGTAAAAGGAGACAACTTCTTCTCACAAATAAAGTATGACACTCAAGATCTGTTGTTTTGACTGCATTGCTGTTTTTTGGCTTCATAGCCAGACAGTTAAACATTTATTTAAATCATTGTGTTTTCATCTGGCCTGTTTATTCACCTTGTCTCCTCCTACTGAAGTCAGTCCTCAGAAAGAAACATCTGGAGTTAAAAGACAATCTCTGCATGGGTTCAGAATGAACAAAATTAACTGCGGTAATTTAGAGGAGTCTGTAAAAATGAGAGGAGAATACAGGAGAAGTTGAGACCTTTGGGTACATAATAGAACCTAAGGATTGAGGCTTAGTATATTTTTTTGTGAATTAAATTGCATTCCAATCACTCACAAAATATATTGTGCAGTAGTAAAATATAATGAAATATGTTGGTGTTTTAGGTGTTTTATAGCATGTATATTTCTCTGTGTGTGGTAGCGTTACTGTGCTCACACTGTCTCAGAGGAGGCCTCTTAGAGGTGAAGTCCAAAAGCCGGTGTCAAAGTACTCTTCCATATCGGACTTTGTCCTCAGCGTCCTTTCAGCAACACCTCACGCTGTTGCTCTACTGTTGCCTTTTTCCAGACTTATTCTCTATGCTTCAGAAGTCATTGCGTTTAGGAATCTGTTAAATGTTTGCCATTCTGCCAATGTGTGTATTTCTAAATGTGTCTAATTTATATAGCATAAATTGTATTTAAATAATACTCTACAGTGATAATGAAATATTAATGTAAATTATGTCATACTAATTTTTGTACACTTCTGTTTGGATACAAACTGATGGCATATTTGATGGCAATGCTTGCTTGTGTGACACTCAGCCTGTGGACTGCAGAGTGAAAAGAAGCAGTTGCTGACATGGGGTGTTTCACAGGGCGAGGAACCCACATGTCTGGACTGTCCAGAATTCACAACAGACTGTAGCCACAATCCCAGCTTGTACATACAATTTGGCGTTCTAAATTGGGAGGAGAAAAAGGTAAAGAAGCTTAAAACATCTGTGGGCATAGATAATGGAGTACTGGAGGGCATAGACACTGCTGTGAAGAGAGCACTTTCATTGAACAAGAGTCATTTACATTACATTTTACATGTAGGTTTTTAAGCAGAACCTCTTATCCAGAGCAATTTACACAGTTTATTCTTTTCATGTTTAAGCTGGGAATCAAACCTGCAACCTTTTGAGTTAGAAACCTATTTCCCTAACAGCTATATTCCACTGTTTGTTGGAAGAGTGCAGGCAGGCCCCTGGCAGAGAAAAGACAAAGTGCTAATGGAGTGTGACTGACATGGAGACCAATGACATCACTGTGCTAATTATACCTCTTGTTCATACAGCCAGTCTATCTAAAACATGCTCTTAACCAAACTCTTTTTTTGTTTGATTAATTTCCATGTGCAGTATTTTACAGGCACACACTGTGTTGACGTGAAACATAAACTCAGATTATAAAATCAAGATTTCTTTTTTCAGTTAAACCCCCAAGCCTAATTAACCGTGCATTCTCCTCAAGATTAGTTTTGATTACGCAGAAAATAAATGTTAGGACATAACAACGTGATTAAAACCCATTGGTAGTTTATTATGCCATTTTGTTCAGTCTGGCTGTCGAAAGTGCTGGACAAATTAATTGCGGCTTAATATCAGATAGCTTGATTTTGTTTAGTGTGGCTTTGCGATGTATTAAACAACTGGTAGATTTATCAGTAATTTTGCTTGATTTACCAAAGGCTGCATTGCCAGAATATGCACATTCTGGCTTCGTCTTTAGCAATGTATTTTGTTGTTTAATTTTTTGCTTCAACATAGCCACTCTACAGAACATATTGTGAAGGGACAAGACCATATATAGGAAAAAATGTTAAGTGAATATCGAAGCTAAAAAATGAAGAATTTGAATTCTAAACGGGCATTCAATTGAGCGGGTGTACTCAGTGGTCTCAGATATAAGATCGACCACTGTTTCTCTTTTGCTTCAAATAACGTTTGTTTTGTTTCATTACTGTGCTGTGAGCTTAGCTAATGTACCCTTACTAGTGTACCTGAAATGCCGTTGCAACTGTATGCTTGCTGTAATGTGCAATAGCATTTCGTCACCAAGGGCACATGCCCTTGACCCTGCTGATTAGCATTCTAATGGTGGTGGCTCCTTGTTGACCTCTAATGGGGACTGAATTTAATCTATACAATAGCATGTCAGTTTTAAAAACCACGACAAGTCTCTAATTAACCCAAACCTATGCATTGAGCTGTCACACACAGTAAGACTTTTAGTACTTTTTTTTAGTACTTTTTAGAAGGCTAAGAGTTGAAAATGAATGTGGAAGAAAAAGGCAGGATAACCAGTGCCACCCCCCACCCCCTCCTGCTTTCGATCTTCCCGTGATCCCTTATGTAACCTCATGTCAGATTGTGTCACGGTTACATTGTTTGCAGGACTGCATGTGATTCCAGTTATCATTCGGTTCTGACACTCCACTCCCCACTCCTTCCTTTTTCATCCGCAGAGATAATACCCTCATATACCGTGTTTCTCAGACTGTATCTGTATGAAGGCAGACAACAACCAGTAATCTGGTCATTGTTGTAATCGGCTTGAGAAATGAAAGTTGAAGGCGGCAGGACCACTCGTACTTTGGTGCCGTGTGACTTGGTTGCCAACTCCTCAAGACCTGACTTGTTAGTTTTGATGACCTCTCCATTCCTATCTTTCTGTCAAGAAATAAGAATTTGTCTTGATGTGTCTTTCAGCCTCTTGGCTTTGTGCAGGTTGATTTTGCACATGCCGTACCATTGAATCTACCCACCAGACACTTTGATGATAACTTTGAATAATTTACAAAACAACTTATATGTTATTGGAAAAAAAAAAACCTAACTACTACACAGTTAGAGACATAGTGTGTTTTTGTTAGACTGAAGAGAAGATATTAAAATAAACCAGCTTGTCTGCTTTTATTTAACAGGTAAATTTCAGTGCAGCTTTGATCAATCAATCAAATCAAATGAAAGAACAGCTTCTATAAATCAACTGAAAAATTACATTCTTTGACTGAATTTTGAGTACCTTAGAGCTCTTTCAGCTGCCAAAGTGCTGTGGATGTCTTAAGTTTGTAACGCACATGGGTTCAGCATGAATTGTGGCGCAGCGGTAAAAGCCTCAGTTCTTCACCATGGGGACATTTGTTCCGTTAGTTCTGTACAGAACAGGGATATCTGATCTAAGTGTTGAAAGAACGCAGTTCAGCAGCTCTGCTTAGTCCATTAGCACACTCGGAATTGAAAGTTGCTGGTTCCATTAGGCCAGTAATTAACTGAATCTGGTGTATGTAGCCAGTGTGTTTGGTTGGAGTATGGCCTGAAGGGAAACAAAACTGAGTACCCCTCTAGAGGGGTTTATTTTTATGCACACAGATCTGAACCTTTCACTGAAGGACAATGTGTTGCTAATCCCAGGCAGTGAATGACAGAGTCATCACTCAGAATGAGCTAAGCCAGCCGTGACATCACTACCATGAACGCAGCGCTGCTTTCTATAGCGCTGAAAGTTAAACACACGAAGGCCCTACTGTGATTTTTAGCATGGACTCTGAGGGAGTTGGTACTTATCAGAATTTGTCAAACGTGAGGCCTTACTTTGTTCCATTGATTATTATTTTTACTATTATTTACTATGCACACAATAAAAATAAACAGATGAATCCCTGTATCTCTTAAAGCATGAAATGTCACTCACATATTCAACTCTGTCCTGTTTCCCAATGTCTGAAGGATGAAGACAGTTCTTTTTGCAGCACTGAATTACAAAGTTGAAGGTTTTTGTTTTCTATGGCAGGTATGAAGATTAGTCTGATGGTATATCTCCCCCTCTTGGTAGATCAGTAGAATTACATGTCTCAATCGCTGTTATGTCTCATTTCTCTCAAGCCAGCTTTTGCCAGGATGGCTGATAATGTAAGAATGAAAGAGGCAGACTGTCTGTTACTACTGTTTGATACATTTATTTGTTTCCTTGAAAAAAGAGACGCAACATAGGATACACAATACACAATTCAGTAGCTACAGAAGAAAAATATTTGGAAATGTAATGCTTTACTTGCAGTTTATATAAAACATTGTCAACTTGTCGGATTGTTTCAGATTTGAGCAGTGATACAAGCTGAACCAAAGGAAGTGTGTAGGAGGAGTCTCTGTACACCATGTTCCATACCTTAGCTTCTGCCGTTGAGTCCTGTCTCTGAGTCAATGTGCACACACTGCACACACCACAAGCCACCAGCTAATGTCAAGGTCAGGTTTCAAAGCTCAGCATTTCTGAGAAATTCCCATTGCCACCATCCCTGGTTTATTTCAATACGCACAGTTTGTTTTCAGTTGTGTTTGAAAAGGTTTAATTGTTAACCAAATTTTATATGTTGAAAGATTTTTCACTCGTGACTGACATAGTGGCCAAACAAATTGAAATACTCTATTTTTTATCAGGACTTTATCTGTTTAGCGAATCAGAGGAGTAATGTTGTATAACTGAACTAGAATTACCTTTATCAGGGATCTGGCATTAATTCACTTTAAGCCTCCTTTTGGCTCGAACGGATGTTGAGTTGCAACATTTATCATTACATAACACAGAAACTAAATCTCTTTTACCGACTAACCGTGTTATTATTGTTCTTTGTACGTCACTGATTATTGAACTGCTTGGCACAAATAACAATGGGCTTTACATTTACATTCCGTTCAAAACATTGAGTAAATGTTCTCATCCAGCCAGGTCCAGTGCCTTAACCATTACATTACACTACACTGCCACCATTACCACCTATTGAGAGTGGCTTGATATGCTAAAATGCCATATTTGAGACTTCTGACTTAGTTCTCTTTAGTTCTCACATAAGTATTAGTATTTCTGACTGCTAAATACATATGTGTATAATAAAGCTTTATGTTGGTAATAATAATAATAATATGGAGACTAAGGAGTGATTCAAGGCAATAGAAAGCAGTAAAGATACTGTTTTATATGGGCCCTTGGGTAAAGGCTCATGGCACAAAGCCTGTGGTTCAGCTGTGAGTTCTGTGGCTGGAGTCTGAGTCCCAGCTGTGCTATTACTGTCTACAGCCCAAGGACCACATTGCCAAGGCAACAACTGGGTCAGCCTCACTGTGGTGGCTAAGCCAGTTAAACTCATCAGTCACATTGCGGTCTGGAAACTTCTCCAGGCCAGCCAGGCACCTGCGGGTTGGTGAATTGAATGTTGCCTCCATATACATCAGACAGCATTTCTTATCGGCTATATAGGTGATTGGTGTGCTTTTTGAGTGTGGAAAAATAGCAGTGGTGAGTATCCGCATGTGAAAGAGAGGGAGAAAACACATGTGCGGCCAAATTTTGTGTGGCTGTTTTTCCTTTCCACAAACGGGTCTGTCTGGTATCGTGTTGTCATTGGTTTAAATCAATTTGAACACATTTGGTCATGCAAGTAAAGTGGCTGTAGATCTTGGCTAAAAAAAGGGATTTTGGTGGAACTCTGTAATAATTTACCATAACATTAAGTGTGCAAACATGCAATAGAAAGAGTTGAGTCAGGGAACATTCAAGAAGGGCAGTCCCATCACACTTTCTAGAACAGTGCTTTATGGTCCATGTTTGAATAGTGATTTTACTCCCCTTTAAACTGGGGATGGGCCATCAGGTATTCTCCTGGGTTTCTGTTGATGTGAAAGTGTAAGTGGTGCTGCTCACACCTATCAGCCATCTTGTATCCGATTGTTGCTTAGGACATCTTTATTTTTCTCTACATCACTAGTCACTAAGTTCACTGTCCTATGATGAGGGCAAAGAGCAATCGTGTAACCCACCCAAAAAAAAAAACATACACACACACAAAAGTACACACAGAGAAGGTGGGCAGGGCAATGAAACACTGCAAATGATTGGACTAGGAAAAGCCTTAAATATTCTGCATGTAGTCACCAGTCACCTTAGAAACACAGCAGTGTAAAACCACAGTCAAATATTTTTGCAGTAAAGTGTATGACACAATGAGTGGATGTCCCTTTCTTGGACAGAAGCACAAGTAGGTATCTTTCCCTGAAACTGGCATAGCAGTAGTTATAGTTTTCAGCAGATTGTTAAGTTCACCTCTGTGACATGAAACATATCACCACAACAACCTAGCATAATGTTGAGTTTGATGCATTCTGGTTTGACATGTCTGAATTATACTGTGCAACAATAGATTTTTCCAAAGCAAGCTTCTACTGAAGGAGGATGAGGACGAGTCACAGCGGGGAATCAACAAGGCCAGCAAGGGCGGAATCATATACGGAGACTACCTACAAGTAAATACCCTTCCACTCACTGCTAGAAACCAATGACTGGCACGACAGTTCACTTTGATACCAACACAAAGTGCAGAAAGGTTGAACCTCACCGCTGAGTGTAGAATGCAGTGTTCTTTGCTAGGCTGCATTGCCGTTCTGCTTGCAGCTTTTTGATAAATGAAATGAAATGAGAGATGCTTCAGAGAAGGGGGGAGAGATGAAAGCAAATGTTCCTTTTATCCACAGTTGGAAAAGGTGACGAGCGCCCAGGTGCTTCAGAGTGAGCTGAAGGGAAACAAGATTCACGACGAACACCTGTTCATCGTCACCCACCAAGGTGAGTCAGAAACCATCAGAACCACATAGGCCTAGATTCAATCAAACACAGTTTGGGCTTGAATCATTCAGTCAATTTAGTCTCATTAAGAGCATATGCAATTCAATAAAGAAAACACCACGTTTCAGCATCATTGTTTTATTAGAGACAAGAAAATATATCCTTTGAAATGTGATCCTTTCATGCTATAATCATACATTATATTCTATATTCTGATTACGGTGAATACTTGTGAACTACAAGAATGTATACTTATGTCAGCTTTAGGCACCTACTAAATGTTAAATGTGAGGCGAGAGGCACAATGAACCTCTATCAACTGGTATGACTTTGTGTGAAGCCAGGGTACAGCAGGGTACCGCTGAACAAATATAATAAATGTCAAATATGTACATCACAGAAAAATGAGCATACTAAGTGCTCATCATTTATTAAAGAATGAAATGTTTGTTGTTTGTGTTATGATTTCAGCTTATGAGCTGTGGTTCAAGCAGATACTTTGGGAGCTGGATTCAGTGCGAGAAATCTTCATCAATGACCATGTAAGCTCACCAAACACGTTCAGAATGGTTCCGTTAATGTTCAATGAAAATTGGCATATTCTTTGCTTCAAACGCATTTCTGATCTGATTTTCAAGTTATATAAAAAATTATTGTTTTAAAAAACATTCTTAAAGTTTCAAGAAACTTTAAATCTGCAGAAACTTCATTTTCAGATTTTCAGACTTACACTGTACTCTTTCAAACCTAATTGTTCCCCCTAGGAAAATAGCTACTCTATTCCTATCTGTTCTATTAAGTTATTTTCTGTTAGATTGTTTAGAAGAGTGTGATTTTGTTGAAAAAATCCAAAGTGAATAAACTTTAGTCTTCTTTAAGAGTAACACTGCTCAGAGATGCATAACGATGTGAGTGAAACACACGTGTGAATATCTCTGCAGGTGCGAGATGAGCGCAACATGCTCAAAGTGGTGTCCAGGATCCACAGAATCACCATGATCTTCAGGCTCCTGGTTGACCAGTTTGCAGTGCTGGAAACCATGTCTGCGCTGGACTTTTTCGACTTCAGGTAACAACTTAGGGAAGTGGAAATACACCTGTTCTTCAAATGTTGATCCCTTGAGTAATCTCATGACTAAGCTGGAACTAAAGTGAGAACTGACTGTAAAGACTGTCCAACATGTATTTAAAAATCAGTTCTGTGTGTTAAATAATGTGGAGACTCAGCACATGAATGGAAAGCTTACCTCATGTGTCTAGATTTCAAGGCTCTGTTCTCTGGTGTCTACTGATGTTTATGTTTAAAACACCTTGTCTAATGCAATATCAGGTAATAATTCATTCTGTGGAGACACCAGGCTGAGGACATATATGGAGTAGTATATATTATAGACAGAGATATGGAGGAGCGTTTTTGATGGAGTCTCTGATGTGGTGCGCAGGGATTACCTTACCCCAGCCTCCGGGTTCCAGAGCCTTCAGTTCCGCCTCCTGGAGAACAGACTTGGGGTGGCAGATAGCCAGAGGGTTCCCTACAACAGAAGACACTACAGGGACAACTTCCGTGGCCACGAGAGCGAGATCCTGCTGAGGTCTGAGAAAGAGCCCACCCTGCTGCAGCTTGTGGAGGTACCATACCTACCTGAGAGACTTTACCTATCTGTAACAGACTTTATCTACTTCTGAGAGACTTAAACTGATTCTGAGGGACTTAAATTTGGTTCTGGTTGACTGAAGCTGATTCATAGACTTTCTAATATCTAATAGACTTCACCTGCTAATGATGGACTTAACCTCTGCTAAAGACAGATTTAACCTCTTCTGATAAATTTGACTGAGGTGGCATGTGAGAATCAGCTGTCTGCTGAGGCTAATACACCCATGGTAAACCTTCTGTAAAGTGTTATCTGAATAAATAATTATCTTAATTACTTATTCACATCTGTTACTTTAAATTATTGCTTGTTGTGTCTAACCAGACACTTCCAAAGAGAAACATTATAGCTTTGGATATCCTTAAACATCCCTGCATCTATATTAATTATATTGGCAAAATAAAAAATAATAAATAGTGTAACAGTAGCTGTTAAAAAGATTATAGCGCACTACAAACATCCTTCTTTGTCGAAGGTCTTTCAGATGGGGTTATCTTCCAATATTTACCTTTGAAGCAGCATGTCACCACATGTAAATATGACTGGCATATGACCTGGCAATGGTTGTGTCATTTACTCTAAGATGTCCTCTGTCACACAGTCAATATTGCAGAGTTCTGGTATACAATATAAGCAATGTAGATGAAACCTCTAAGTCAAGTTTTGTTTCTCATTCATTTTTTTCTCCTTCCAGAAATGGTTAGAGAGAACCCCTGGACTTGAAACAGATGGATTCAACTTTTGGGGAAAACTGCAAGCAAATATTGAAGCAGGATTTCAGGCTGAGACAGAGAAACTTGATGTATGCATCTTTATAATGCATTAAACTTTGCATGTATTATAATAATACAATGTTACATATTTTTGTTAATCACCTCATCTGTTTTATTTAGTACAGTTCTAGAGTATCCTCTGACTTAATTTGACTAATTCTTGGGACATTTTACAGCAAAAACCGGAGTCAGAGACAAAGCAAGAGATGGTGGAAGATCTAAACAAACAGAAAGAGGTTTTCACATCCTTGTTTGACGAAAAACGGCATGATCATCTGTTAAGCAGAGGTGAGAATCTTGGTTATGGCTTTGAATCCCAGGTGGGAAACGTCTCTTATACTCTAAAATGAAATACTTAATGATAAGGGATTAAACTATATAAACAACTTCTGATAAGTTTTATTATAGTACATCATTGGTACTTAGCAGATGTTCATAGAACAGCTCACAAAGAGGAAAACAGCATTATTTTTAAATATAAATACCATGTATTTCATTGGGATATCAATAATTGTATCCACAGGTGATAGGAGGCTTTCCTACAAGGCCCTACAGGGGGCGCTGATGATCTACTTTTACAGGTATGTCTCTTCTGCAAATGTATTTACTAATTGGTAAAAAGGAATAGCACATTATAATGAACATATCAGCAATTCTGACAATAGATATGGTGCCAGATTTAGCTATAACCTAATTACAATATCAATGCCCCTGGCAGATGAGCAAATGAGTTCATTTCATGCTCATTGGAGAGTCTGTGTCACACCTGCCTTGTTTTGTACCGCAGAGAGGAGCCCCGCTTTCAGGTCCCGTTCCAGCTTCTAACTTCTCTTATGGAAATCGACACCCTGATGACAAAGTGGAGATGTAAGCTCTTCCTTTAAGGTCCAATGACGTAATATCAGAAAATACGCTATTTCACAATGCCTGGGTCTTGCACCCATAGCCAGAATGTGTGTATAAACAGTGTTTGTTCTTCTGCTCCAGACAACCATGTGTGCATGGTGCATCGGATGATTGGGAGCAAAGCTGGCACAGGGGGCTCGTCTGGGTATCACTACCTGCGCTCCACTGTCAGGTATGCTCTACTTTACATTACACTGCATCACAAATGACCTGTCTCTCATAGACTTTACTCCTGCCTCTGAGAGACTTTACCTGCTCCAGAGAGACTTTACCTGCTTTTGATACAGGTGTTACCTAATGCCACTGCAAGCTATTGAGAACATTAGTCAATGGATGAATTCAGTCAGCCCCTTTTCTGCTTTGTTTTTAGTGACCGTTACAAGGTCTTTGTTGACTTGTTCAACTTGGCCACCTTCCTGGTACCTCGAGCTTGGGTGCCCAAACTGAACCCCAACGTTCACAAGTTCCCCTACACCGCCGAATGCTACGACAGCTCCTACTTCAGCAGCGAGGACTCGGACTAGGATGGGTGGGCGGGGCATTGCTGGGGTGGGGCGGGAATGTGTAGTGGGGTGGGGCGGGGCAGGTACTGTGGGGGTTGTGTTCAAAATGCAACAATTTAGCTGCTACTTTGGGCTTTGGGACTGGCATATTGAAGACTGGCATACAGAAGCACCCTGTTACAGTGCAACTAACCCACAGTTACAGTGCTCTGCAATGCTTTGTATATTAAATATTTTGTATCTATTATCACATGTTGAACGCAGCCCTGGTTTCTCTTGAGACCATGGGTGAAAGACTCCAGTACAAAAACCTGCTGGACTAGGTTTTGACACCCCCTACTGTAAACACAAAGCACTGCATTCGTTTGGTCAGGAAATGCCTCTCAGATGTTTGATGTTGTTTCGTGTACAGCTTTGATGTAATCCTTTGATGGACTCCCACCAAAAAGAATAAACAAAAAAAGCTTTGCCTTTCTAACAGAAGGCATGGGGTAGTTGAGATTGGTAGGCTGGTGGAAGCTAGGAACAGCGACAGGGAAAATGAACGATATTCATAAACGAGTTGTCAAACCTAGCTGAGTTTAATGTCTGTGCAGTGACTAGTGACTGATACATTCTAGAGTATTCTTCAGTAATAAATGAAGACTTCATATCCCAAACAAATAAACCTCAGATATTTTATATTGTCTATTATACTTTATATGTATATAAACATTTTTTAAGTAATAATTCCGGACAGGACTTACACTAAATGTAAATAGAATAATCTGTAAATATAATTATCTGGTTCATTTTCCATTTTGAAGGAGCTATCCATTAATAGTGAAGCGTACTGTGTATTTATGTGTAAACTAAGTCTTGTTTTGTTTGCAGTGTATTCTGTTGAATTTAATCCCTGTACTTATTACCCTGTAGAATTTGTGTGAATAAAATGTTTTTAGTGAACACTTTCCTGCCAGTCCATTATTTTTTGTGTTACATATTCATAATACTGGAATGCATATACACTCAGAAATGTGTGTTATTCAGAAAATTTGCAACAATTCAAATGGATGTTTCTGAGTTGCATCAAGATGAAACAAATTTTACTTGAAGTAAAATACATGTATTTATGTAATCAAGTTTAAGTAAGTACAGCTACAGTATCAACACTACTTATCAGAAACATTCTTAGTTGAGCTTGAGTTCCTCTGTTAATATTCAATTTCCTATATTGTGTTCAATATAAGAATATTGTCAAATTGTAGCCTTACATGGATCCCAGAACAGAATATGCAAGTATCTATTCTTTATATCTGTAATAATAATCTGTAATAATAATGATAATAATAATCATATAACACATATTTCAAATCCATAATGACTGTATGTTGTCAAAGAACACTAAGCCATCAGATAAACAAACCTTATTTAGACAGGCCTATAAACTAAACCCTACAGCTTGTGAATTTCACCACCCTGGTGAAATTAGCATAAAACATACAGATGCCCATTAAAGAAAGGAAAGCTAACTTTGTTAACTTCAGAAACTGATGCAGTCATGCAGTTTAAGTCAAAAGTGACTAATAAAACATGATGTAACTACTTTTATGTGACTTAGGTCATTAAAAAAATGTATGAATTTCATGTTCATGTTTCATGTTCCTCATTTATTATGAAGTAAAATATTGTAATAAGATACACATACATCAACCACAAAGCCAAAGTACTATGACCTTCCCTCATGTTTATCTTCATGGTATGGGACTGCAATGAATCTATAAAAAATCTATATTTATGTTTAACAATCTGAATTGAGATGTTAGTATGCTGGTAATAACAGTTGTTTCCGCATTCTCTTCAGATGAAGGTGTGGGTCTGCTCAAAGGCTAATTGTGATTCCTCTGATTTCTGGGTGCTGAGCTGTGAGTAGGCTATTGCATTATTGGGTGGAACCTGGAACCAACATCAACATCTATCACATTTTCTTACTGTCTGTCCTATCTTAGAGGCCAGAGGTGAAACTACCTGTAGCTTCCTCTGGATGGAAAGACTCAATATCCAGTGGTGTCTTGAGTCGACATGGTGTTAATGCAAGAAAAAAATGAGACCCTTTGTGAAGCACAGATAAACTGTGTTGTAGTGTTGATATGCACTAGAAATTTAAGAGTTTGAAATCCAGATCTAACTTTTAGATATATATTTCAACTCTGAGTGTCTCTGTTACAGATAAGGTATAATAGCCATTTTCAAAGGTTTACTTGCACAGACAAACATTTCCAATCAATTATTCCATCAATAGTTCTATATAAAAGAAATTAATAACAGACAGACATGTTTGGGGAATTCATAGTCTACATATCTCCTACGACTTTCTTAAACGAGCCATCTAAGAGTCACTGTAGTTAAAATTTCTGCACTGATAAGCCCAACATTATGTAAATATGTGAAAAGCAAATATTGCATTGCTACAGTAGTCTGGACATGAGGGGTGAGGAGCACTGCTTTTGTATCCTTGAAATTCATACTCTTGCTCAAGTCAGAATTCAGCAGTAAAAAACTGTTTGCAAAGATGTGAAACTGCAAGCATGCTGGGTTCAGGGTTTCCTCTAAGCAAATTTGCAACAAGTAAAAATAAACTCAGTTTCTCAAAGTCCAAAATCTAAAAGTTCAAAGGTGAGAATATCCAAAAATATGATTTGTTTCTTCAATTAAGTGTTATTCAAATCCCCTAAATTACTTAGCTGGCTCAAATAGAGGATGAGTTAATATGTCAAATGAGTAGATTTTTTGGACAGTTAAAATGTGAATATGTATTCAGTACAGTACATATTTATGGGAGAAATATAGCAGTGACAACTGAACTGTATATATCTGAGCATATCTGTGACACAAACAAAACAACAGTAGCAAAAAAATAAAACTCTGGGTGGTGTACACCCCTCTTTCATGTCAGTACACCCGTGCTTTACTTGGCTCTTGCAAGAAAAAATTGCCTTCTGCCAGAACAGTGAGTCCTTCATCATTCAAAAATGTTACATTTTGTCTTAGGGAGAAAAATAGAGAAATTAAACTGTCCAAGGAGTGGATAACCATTAATAGAGTATGTGCCAAACAGAAGTGCCAAACATTCGGCATGTTCTTTTGCTAAACTCTCTCATAGAAGGTAAAACTGATGCAAAATTACTGGAAAAACCTGACACAACATAGTTCAAAAGAATACATCATCCCCTACAACTACACACATTATCAATTAGCTGAACTTTAAAATCTCATCACTTATCCATCGATATGTTATTTATTCACCTTACAGGCTGATTGTTTTATAAGTGCCTGTTATTAAGATTTCTTGAATCTGAGTGTCTGTGCTCAAGTGAACACTATTGACCCCTTGTAAAGGACCAGAACAAATACTCATCCAAAACTGATTTAATGCTATAAGGCATTAGTTGTCTTATTGTGCTGTTCCCATGTTTAAGTCATTTGTAAGGGATGGATGGTGACCATGGCAAAAAAACACAGTAGAAATTAATGATTACCTTTGTCAGGAGAACATTAACATTTAGACCTCGTTTCTCTGACGGTGACCTTTCAAACACTGACCTGTTCAATTTGAAATCTCCATCAAAGAGTCATAACAAACCTGAGTGTTGCTTGCACTTAAATTTATAAGACACCCTTGTTCACTTCAGATCATTAGATAAAACGCAAGCCACTACATTTTTTCACATTACTTTCAAAAACAATGTTCAATTGATATAGAATGGTTAACGAGCTTGTGTGTTAATCCATATGGGTCCCAGTGTCTTTTCTTTTTTGCTGAATTTGTACTCTGTTACCTATGTAGTTTTGTTTACCTACACTGACTGGCCTGTGTTTGTACTTCACTGGATTAGGAAAACATGAAGCCTAATATTTCTGACCATTGTAAAAAGATAGTATAAACCATATTTCTTATCAGCTGCAAAAATATATGAAATGTATCAAAATCATACTGTGAGTACATAGAAACAATACAAATACAATTGTCTAAACAAACATTTATGCACTGTTTTGAAATTTTGTAATATTCAGGCATGACAGCTCAGGGATATCTGTGTATATTTTCAAACAAATTGAACTGTACTGCCCACTCTTAGATGATAAATTAAGAATGTCTTTGGTCTCAATCTTTGATTAAAGAAGAGTTGAAACATTTAAAAACCATTGTTATTGTCAAAAATGAAAGACTCTGGAATCTTCTGAATGGGAATGACCTGGTGTGACAGTGTGAGTCAGACTCTGTCACACCAGGTCACCATCCAAACATGTCCAACAGTCAGACTGACCAAAAGGGCGGCCAATGGGACAGGAGTTCTCTGCTCCTTTGTTCTGTAATTTCTGAGTGCAGGCTGAATGAAAGAAAATAAATAACTGGGGGGAGGGAACCTGTCTTTGTCTGTAACATTTGAGAGCAGATGAGGAGACATCAAATCTAAAGGTTGTCATAAGTACGTTAAATTCATGATCCTGGAACACATGTAAACGTTAGCACTTGGCGTTGCAAAGATATTCAGGTGTTTGCTAGGTTGACCTAGTAGTGAGTCAGTGGGGGAGATGGGGGGGTGGAAAGGTCACTTTGCATGAACTACATTCGCAGTTGCTATATTTGTACCCAAATAATGAGTTTACAGTCAGTGTTGTTTGTGTGGTACTTTGCTTGGATGAGTCACTCTTCAGAAGCAAATCACTAGAAGCGATCTAGTCCTAAAATGAGACTAAAGAATGGTATAAGAAGTCTAGAGGGAGAGTAAAGCCTTCACTACCTATTGTAACAAATACATTTATAATGTCATTTTCAAAAACATTTGGAACCTTAGGAGCCATACTGTACTGCAACTGTAAGGCAGTGGTTTCCTTGAAAAATCATGTTGAGACCCTCCTGCTAAGGGGGTCAAATGATCAATAGGCAGGGGAGGAGGGTTAGTCATATGATTGATAATGATGCTCATACAGTTATTTGGTGTATAATAATAGGTTTTATAGGGTTAGTTTTACAGGGTGTGTGCATGCTGTTTTTAAAATCAACCAACAGGCAGAACAACAGGCAGGGCAGTCTAGAGATTGTATCCACAATGTTTTGGGGGTTCCCTGGCCAAAAAGGATGAGAAACCTTTCCATGCAGTGCCAGTGTTTTGGATGTCAATCAGACAGCCCCTCACTATGCTGTCACCCTATTATTATTGGGAGTTATTGGAAAATATTCAGCACCATCTCAACCAATCAATTAATCTGACATAAAGTGAGCTGGATTTGAGCCGTCTCTGTGTGAATGTAGAGTGGAGATGAATGCATTCTTATTTTCCAGCTCCAGCAGCCGAAGTGCAAGCTGAATTTCAGTACCTTTAGTTACACTTAATTTCAATTAATCATGCCATATGCTGTGTTGTTTATTAATAGTTTTAGCATTGACATTACAGACCCACCAAATCTGTGTTATGAAGATTAAAAGTTCTGTATGACCCATACCGATGCAGAAACATTCCAATTTGATGTTTCTCATTAGAAGAAAAGGTCAAGTACAGAACTGTGGCAATGGATTTTTTATACAGTACAACAGCATCAGAAAGGACAGTCAGAGAAGTTGACAGATAAAGGTAATGCACTTCTGCTTGAAATGGAATTATTCTGAAATTGTTTCCAGAGTGCAATACTGCCATCTGCAGGCTCCAGTGTGTCAGGACATATTGAACAGGGGGAAGATGCAACACTTGTCCAGATGCTGTAGATTAAACAGATCATCATGATGATGTTCCAAAAATCCAAAGCTGTATACATGTATACATTGCTGTATACATTTGATGTCTCATAGCCTAAATAACACACTTATCAAAGATCTGAGGTATTGGTATTAGTTCATGTGAACATACTAATACCTCTCACTATAAAAGCAAAAACACATAGCCATTCAATTCATTTTCTAATAAATTCAGCGCATGAACTAACAATATAATACAGTATTACTCTTTAATACCAGTAGTATGAACTCATATTTTGGCTAAAAGATTGAGGACACAACATAGCTAAAATCTGTCATTATTCATAGGGTTAGGGTTAGAATTGCGTTATGGTTGGGGTTAGAATTGGGTAAGGGTAAGGGTTAGGGTTAGGATTGGGTTAGGGTTAGGGTTAGGGTTAGGGTTAGGATTGGGTTAGGGTTAGGGTTAGGGTTAGGACTGGGTTAGGGTTAGGGTTAGGATTGGGTTAGGGTTAGGGTTAGGACTGGGTTAGGGTTAGGGTTAGGACTGGGTTAGGGTTAGGGTTAGGATTGGGTTAGGGTTAGGGTTAGGGTTAGGATTGGGTTAGGGTTAGGGTTAGGATTGGGTTAGGGTTAGGGTTAGGGTTAGGACTGGGTTAGGGTTAGGGTTAGGATTGGGTTAGGGTTAGGGTTAGGGTTAGGACTGGGTTAGGGTTAGGGTTAGGATTGGGTTAGGGTTAGGGTTAAGATTAGCTACCATATTTTGCCACTAACCCAAATCAAGATTAATCAAATAAGGACAAAAGAACATATCATGATAAAATTTGGGCATTCAGCCCAACCAGGCTTATTGTTTATGTACAGCCTACAATATAGCACAGTGTCTATCCTGGACTTGAATACTACATGCATTAATAACTCTGTGTCAACTCATGCTGCTTGATATCAGTTCAGAGTTTACCTGTATCTAAAATTCTATGCCCCCATTTTCTATTGGCAGAACTCAGTCTGATTATGCTAATTCAAACTCCACATTCTTTCAGTGCTATGATAACTTATTGACCCATTTCTATTCAACAGATAAGACAGGAGGTAGTTATCCAGGATAACTGGATTACTTAAAAAATATTCAAAATATGAATTTCTGACAAGACCAAACCACCTTGATTAATTATGTATGTGATGCATCTGTTCATCCATCTGCTATGTGAAATTAGATTAAAATGTCACCTGGATGGAAATGCAATGGCATGATACAGTGTGTTCTAAAAATTGCCTGTAAACTAACTATTGATGGTTATATATTTACTGTATATATATAATTTTATTTTATTTTATTTTTTTGAGAAGAGAGGTGGGGGTGATTTATAAGGTTCCTCAACAGGAATCAAGGGTTCTTTGTGGGGGGGGAAAAAAACAGTTTCATTCTTTGGAAGGTTTTGGTTTGAAAGCAAATCTAGTATGTTCTACCTAATATGTGTCTAATTTGTATTTATTTATTTATTTTCCAAGAACTTTGCAAAATAACATTACCATGTCATTGGTTCATGAAAAATGTACATATTTATGAAATATTAAGTTTCATTGAAATGAATAACACTCTTTGTGTTACTTCTGAATGTGACAGGTTCACATTAACTTTCTGTACCAAGAGCATTTACTTTCCTTCTCTAAATACAAGTGTAAACTCAAGCAACTGAGCAACCACACAGTGCAAAGTCCAACAGAAGATAGGCATCAACAAAACAAACCCCAGACAACATAGCATGTCCCCTCATGGCCCGCTCTGTGTGTGTGTGCGTGTGTGTGTGCGTGCATGTGTGTGGGTGTGTTTGTGTGTGCACTGAGTCGATGTATTTACTGGCATCAGCTGTAAATATAGTGCAGACAGCACAGTAAAAGATTTGGGGGTGTCTGACTGCTTAGTAAGATATAGAACATTTTTGTTGCTGTTGCTAAGCAACAAGTTGTGTTTCCATAGCACCATTAGGGTTATTGTTTTACACCTATCTGTATGACAAGCATGTACACAGATTAACTAAGAATGTAATACATTTCTTACGAGTCAAACCAGATGTACAGCTATAGACCACCAAATAAAGCATACTTGCCTATTCAAGATGGCATTTAACAATTAAGACTGACAAATAATGGATTGTGTTTTTTCTATTTCCCTTATACATATTTCAATAAATCAGTGGTATGTGCATTCGCTGTGCTTTTCATGTCTGTCTGCCTCTCACATGCTGAGTGTTTTAATTGTATTATACCCCAGACAGACTGTGTTGCAGATGTAAGATAAAGCTTTGAACCTCTTCCATTTTCTGCAGGTTAAATGACAGACCAGGCCAGACCCCTCATGAATAGAAAAGGCTATTTCCCATCGTGTGCTCCTCTGTCATCTTGCTAATTTAGAGCCTCCTTGGCTTTTAAAGAATGGATAGAAAATTCAAGATTTTCTGCATGGCTGGCCCTAATTGCCACAAATTTGTTTGCTCTGCAGTTTCGCCACGCAGGAAGGCCTGGATCTGCCGATAAATTCTCTATAGCCGAGTGAACACTTGCGTCTTTGCGGCCGAAATCCAGTGCTCAGCAGTAAAACGTATTGTATTGTGACTGAGTTGCTCTTAAGTTTGCTGAAAGTAGACAGTTTTTCATTCTGTCTGAGCCTTTCCTGAGGCAATTACAATGACATTTCCCTAAAATTTTGAAGGCATTATCAAACACATACATGCACTAACACACATACACACATATATATCTAAATGTGAACCATTAGTGTATTTGTTTAATTATATGCCCTTTTTTCTATGGTTGTATTTATCCTTATGTTCCTGTATACCAGCTTTTCATCTGCCCTTCTGTCTATCAAACACAAAAGGAGATGATGAGAATAATTCTGAGAATGTGTATGGATGTCATTTATTCAATGCAAAAACAAAAGCTTCCATATGTTCCTTGCCACACAATGCATGGCAATACAAGTGTAAATTTTGTTATGACAGGAAAGCACTTTGAATTTGAATTTGAGTTTGAAATGAGCTGTGATGGATTCAAAGCCAAAGGTGACCTCCTTCCTGGACCAGTGTCAGTGACCTCACTACGCGGTGTCTCCCACTCTGCAGTTACTGCCCCCATTTAGAAACCCTATTGCGCTCGGCAGACAGCCTGACAGGCCTTCCAATGAAAACAAATGACATTTGTATACTTTATTATCCATTAAGTATGGTACCAAATGAATATTTCAAATCAGCTTCCTTTAAAGAAAGGCAACAATCTGAAAGCCATCAGAAAAACACAGAGGTCCTTTGCATTGAATCTCCTGGTCACACTGGGTTATGCTAAATAGCTGCTATGTTAAAGGCACTCATAACCTTGTAAGCATGGGAGTGAGGGAGATCTGTGTAGCAGATAGAGATGAATGAACGGCTCTGGGCCCAGGCCCCCAGGGGGACGGGCCATTTCCTGCAAACTCTGACCTCCGCCTCCGCTTGGACGCCGTCCTAAAGAGCTCCTTTTTATCTGCGGAAACGCTGGCAGCGGTGCGGCCGCCCCTTAACATGAAACGGCTCCTCACTCAGCGTGCGCTGCTCCTTTACGCCGAGAGATGCCTGGGTTCCTGATGACAAGGCCCACGCGGGCGGCCGCCCGGCCTGCCCTTGAACCCTTTTCATCAAGGCTGAGATAGTTTAGCGTGCCAGGATTTGTATCTATCCACTGAAGGCCTGGTGGAAACAGTGGATCTCAGAGTGACAAACCCATGCCAATTTCAGGGCATAACCAATCATTTTTATCATATCAATACAGGGGAGGAGGGGACCAAGGAGAAAGCGGCATAAACTATGAACATAAACAAACACGGAGTATGAAACACCAGGAAGTGTTTCTTAAGGGATATGAGACTCATACCTCCATTTCTGCACCCTGAAAGTCCAACCAATGCCTAAGCTTCCACATCCATGCTGTGGTGACAGCTGATACAAAACTATGTTCTTTTCCCATATGTGAGGCAAGACTGTCTTGACATGCCTCAAGACCTTACCGTGTGGGTTCTGACACAGAGGCCGAGATATCAGCATCACATACATCTGGTTTAGTGCAAAATATTGCTACACAAATGCTACACAAAATGGCTGCAGAGAAGCTAACTAAGCAAATAAAAAAATATATCTAAAGGGTGCGGTTCTCCCTTGTGTCCTCTTGGTGGCAGTATTGTCCAATGATTATAACAGCTTTGCTGCATGAGGTTCCCTGATTTTCCACATAGTATATTTTCCTTTCTCTATTACATGTGTAACCCAGGGAACTGAACCCAGCATGAAGACGGCTAATCTCTGACGTTTGACAGCATCAGAGATCAATCCCTCATGCTGTTGATATCTGATCCCCTCTGTTCCACGGTTTGATAATCAAAGATTATTAAGATTATTAAAGGTGTGAAGCCTTATCAAATAAGAGAGAACTGCAGTACATCAAAGGTTTTTTCAGTGCCAAAAAATTAGAGAAAGGCTTTTATTGATGAACAGTAGAGAGAAATCCTGGTTTGGAGGAGGATCAGCTTGGTCCTTTTCTGTGAAGAGGTGTGCAGAAATGTGATGGCATGTGCATTAGTGATAGCAGAATGAGACTTCATGAACCCCATAATGGGTGGAGCTACTGTGAACTGTCAGTCACTAGCTTATTTGCACCAGACAGAAAGGTTTTGCTCTCTGTAGCAAATTTAAATCATTGGTTCAGCTTGGTGACTGATTCATACAGTTTTCAAAGGTAAAAAAAAGGGAAGCAACAAACTATGACATTTTATGACACCACAAACCAGTAATGCACTGTGTTGTAACCTGCTTTTATATGACTTTTTAAGCCTCTCCAAACAATAGAGACGAGTAAAGCTACTCTAAATCTCAGTCTTGCACTCAACAGTATACATTCATACATACTCTTTTTGCCTCAGGATATTGTCAGCTCTTCATGAAAATATTGCTAATGTCATTTTGTGAAATTCTTTTTTAATGAAGAAAATCATGAATGGACAAAATTGCAACCGCATAAATATTCTGTTACATTTGAAGTTTCAGATCAAGTGGGAAAACTCTTCCTAGATAAGGAGGCTCGGAGACGACGGCACACTGCTTAGCTGATTATGCCTGGGGAGAGTTACGCAAGGGATGTTTTGATATTAATTTGGTTTGAGGAAATCTCTATCTTCTCCTGTGAACAGCTCTGTCATCTTGAACCCACGCTGGCACAGAGCGGGCCTCATATTAAGTATGAATGCGCAGGAGCCCTCAAAGAGCTGGTACAGCTTTGCAGTGACGGGTGATCTGTACAGAGCCATTATAACCGGCCCACTACAATACAGAACCCTGAGAAACAAAGGCAGACCCAAAAAGCCTCACTGTGCCTGTGAAAAAGAGAGCTGAGCAACGGCTGATTAAGATATTCACCTGAGCTCTCATACTCTCACACTCTTATTCAGTATCATAATAATTATAATAATAATAATACCATCATCATAATTATATTGACCAAAAGATGAAGTGAATTTATATGTAATCTGCAAGTGAATTACATCTGTCTAGATATTTCTAACAAATATTACAGTATATTTTTCATAATTGCTTTGGGTTTGAACAATGAGTACTGACACTGGCTTTTATAATAATTAAAACATACAGTTGTTTAGCAGTATCTTCCCTTCTGGGGCCTGACAGAGGATGGAGAATGTAACCCAACCCCCCACCCCATTGAGAAGCTTCCAGAAAAGTAAACAAAACGTCCTGGCTTTGTAGGAAAGAGCATGGAGCAGACCTTGTTAAACATCAAACAGCAATTATCCCTTTGAAAAAAGAAAACAACTTTATCCTTTGTTCAATTACACCATCATCTTTCTGTCTTTCTGCACTGTCTTTGAAGCTGTCCACAGATGCTTGTATGTGTTTATCATCGGTTGGGGTCAAATGTCACAGCAGCAGAGGACGCCCAATCAGACGCAGGGCCTCTGGTATTCCACGTTTTTGTGACACACTTACAGCCTGTAATTCCTTTACCTCCCTTGTTATCCACTGATATACAATATCCAGGGGTTCCCAAATTGTAGCAGAGAGGCTGGTTTGATGCCTCTTTTTCTCTACCCAAATGATCACACCTCTCCAGGGTTACACCTGCAGGAGTGAGAGGAGCTGAAGCTGAAACTGCTGTCAAAGATTCTGGGCCCAATAGAAAGGGGCCATGCCTTGCCTTTTCATGACATTGATTTTCCAGACCCAATTTATCTGTAATACAATCACATGTCAGCATAACATAAAATAAGAATATAAAATAAGAATATTTTTGAAATCAGTCTGTCTTTTTGATACTAACTTTACCGAAAAGTTACAATTGTCACGTGTGCTCATTTGACAAAATATATATATATATATATATATATTACTACATATCAACCACATTATTATATTACAATTACACACATATTGTCAAAACAATGTTTTAAATCCCTTGAAGAGACAATTTTATCATAATTTTTTTCTTGTTTATCTGATTGCATAGGCAATGTCTGATGTGTACATCTAATATTGTGTAGTTAATCCATTATTTTACATAAATAATTACATAATGACAAGCACAGTATCAAGTCCAAGGTTAATGTATGATGAGTTGAATCAAACCATTTTCACCTGTAGAGGAGAAATATGACACTGGCTGAGATTCAATCAAATGAACTTTACCTCTTTAAGGGGCAAATGCAATTCAATCAAAACAGTCTTTATATCACAACATACTGTTATTGCGAATTGTCTGTTTTATTGGAGACAGGCCAACATGTGATTTGGAGTGTATCCTTTGTATCCTAAAATAAATCAGCAGTATTCCTGAACATTCTAAAGTCCATTTAGATTAAATTGCATGTACCCTTCACGTGTGTTTGATCTAACCCGAGGTCTTTGCCGCTGTGAAAAAGCACTGAAAAGTTGGTTATGTAATTTTTGCTGGAATTACCTGAAGCAATGCTGTAATGTGAGAGTCAGTAAACAGGATTAGTTGGCGGAGGAGGAGGGGAGAGGAGGTCCTGAAAAATATCAGAGAGACATGCATATTTGCTTACAGGATCTACACCATATAATAATGCATAAATCAAACACTCACTGCTTAGGTTTACATTGTTAAGTCTTCAGCAGAAACAATTATGCCGATCATGACAAATACAAACATGCTGTATAAACATTACTTAAATAGGCTTAATAGAGACACAGCACACACTTACGTACACACACACACACACACACACACACACTCACTCGACACACACTCACACACAAACTTTTTAAAGTTTCCCTCTGAAGTTTAAGTAACATAAATCCTTGAAGATTTTGCTGGGCAATTGGATTCAATATTGCCTGAAGCTACAGGCATCCTCTTATTACCACTTACTGTCAAGTGGCTGAACGAAGAAGGAGATGGAGAGACACTGAGATCCTGCTGCTGCTGTTCGCAGAGACAGCTCACGCCCTCATTCCCTGAGCAAAAATCATGAGATGAGAAAGACAAGAGTACAGCACAATAAATACTTCTCATAAATGATGCATGCAAAAGTGCAGTGCAGTGTTGATTACAGTACAAGGTTGATATAGAAAACTGGGGTGTAGGCCATTGTAGAGAATCGACTATACCTGAATATTTCTCATTAAATATCATTCAATAAGGTGTTAACAGTAATGTTTAAGGATTTGTAAATGTGTCCAATGACAGACTATACAGTCAGTGACACATATGTCGCTCCATTTTAAATCATGGGTGTATTGGTTCTCGTAGGATCCCATCTACATTACACTGGCTTACACTGGGAGATTTGCACAGGAGACATTTTGCATATTACTATATTGCATATTTTGCGATTTGCTATATATTATAGCATGCCTGGGAACTGGACCTGCAGCCTTTGAGCTTCCAGCCCAGGTTCCTAACATCACACTACACCCTTTACTCCATGCCCGCTTCCTGTCCCAATTATGATGAGCTCCCACGGCCGCCCGTACATCTCCTTTCCTAGAGGTAAAAGAGGAGACACAATAATTAGATAATTGGCCACTTGTGCTGCTCCCTGAAATAGCTCAGTTAAAGTATTCATTATCCAGGCTGTCAGAGCAGGGCGTGGCCTTGCCTCTTCATTGCACCCCCCGAAATGAGACAGGGGCCTCTTTATCCTCACACCGGCGAGCTGAGGCCATGCGCCTGAGAATCCTCCCTGATGCTCAGAATGGTCCCACAACGTTAGGAAACTCAAGGCCAATACAGTTGTGCCATTTGTTCATAACTAATGTCAGCAATGCTGAAGAGGTCTTTCCATTCCAATACTTCAGTTTGGAATATTTAAACAGCATGAGTATATTGTTAATTCTGTTCATGACTAAATCATAACCAGTTGCTGAATGACAGAACATTGTCCTGTTTTGTTATTCCATTACTTATTGATGATAATTTTACAACTGTATGCTGACAATATTAAAATCTTCCACTTCAATACTTTTATTGAGAACATAAAAACATATATTTGACACATATTTTCAATTTTCAACAACTAAATATCACTTGGTATTGACATAGTACTAGAGTAGTGTCATCTCACAGCCTAATGACAGTCTTACTGGAATGTTCCCCAATGTTAAGCCTCAAACTTATGATTATGTTCTTTTCAAATGGATCCGTCCTGTATTAACCCGAATTTCTAAAACTGATAAATGTTTTAATACCATTCACCCAAAGACATAAACTGATAAAAACGTTTTTAAAATGTAGCTTATCACGCACCAAGTTTCAAAAGGATATTATAAGTGTTTTATGAATCTTAAATGAAGACATATGAATTTAAAGGGTTAAATTAATTTCCAAACTTCAGTCCAAGCCTCCAACCAGTCAGGGTTCAAAGGATCTTCAGTTTAAAATTGGCTGCCAGGCCCTTTTCCTCCCTGTCTGTATGTGTGAGAATTAAAATGTGTTTCTTTGACAGTCAGGAGGGGGAAATGGACCGTGATAGCACCCCAGTTATGACAATGGATGTAATTAATTTCAGCTCAAACGAGCGAGCCTTAAACTCCGCCGAAGAGATCTTTAAAGTATGTCATCAAATCCCTCTCTACACAAAGCTATAAAGGCAGAAGAATCTGCCAGTGAAGATATTTCACAGAACTTGTAATTGATGGGTTTTATGGTCATTACAGCTTGTTTTATCTTTATAGTCGAGGAAAAAGGGTTGCTGTGTCTCCCCCTCTCTCTCTCTCTCTCTCTCTCTCTCTCTCTCTGCTGATTTTGCTTTGCTTGGCAAATGAAATGTGTTTACCATGTTAGGTCAGGATCACAAAGACACTTTATATCAGTGTGGAAAAAAGGCTATTTCTGTCCATTCACAAACACCAATCGTATCCAAACAAAACTGAACAAAGTCAGAAAACATTGGGAATCGTCAACAACAAATTCATTTTTTTTCTTTGCCCTTAATATGAGGGCAATGGCAGTTGATACAGTATATCATGAAACGCAAGTAATTATTGATGTTGCAAAATGTATTGCTATTAAATTACAGAAAACAAATATATAATTCATAAATATTTGCCAAAAATTGGACATCAACCTCATGCTGTAGGTTACTCAAATAGTGCAACTATCCCTGGAGGGTTTTCTGATATTATTGTTTAAAGAATATAATAAAATACTTTTTTCAGATTCTAGCTTTTTATTGCATTTATATTTATAAGGCATAGCAACTACAGTCCAGGAACTATGCAATTCCTAAGAGATTATGAGTAACAGCAATCATTAACTCAAGAGCTCCCATCGAAACAATATCTTTCCATATTACATAAGACAATTAAGACTTCTTTTACATCTTGAGTTCTCAAGTGAAAATGGTTGAATTCTTTTGTCAAAGCCTCATTTATTAGTCTTGAGGGTGAGAAATTGCTCAGTGACAGTTTACTACAGAATGTTTGGGAATTTTATGAGGCAAGTGTATGTGTAGAAGGAAGTGTATGCATTTGAAAGAGGATAAACAGAGCATATTGTGACAAAAGTGCAGTTTTCTGATTGGATCAGTGGCACTGTGCCAAACATTAGACATGCAGATCACTGTTATATGAGGTTTGGATTAGAGGACATGCTCAGGGGCATGGTCCATTATGAGAGTTTGTCTCAGATATGACTGAAATGATGGGTCTTATGACAGCATGTGGGTTAAAGTCACATGTTTGTGGTGCTGCTATGTGCTCCCCTGCTGGGAGCTAGCCAGCCATTACCTGTTGTGGAGGTGCTCGATGATGAGCTGATGACTGGCTTAGCCTCGCTGGGGAAAAATGAGGGCTAAAAACTCATCAGTGTCATTGCTCTTTAACTGCCTCTCCTGGCCTGATCAGGTGGCTGCAGATCATGTTGACTTCCATCCCTCTGATATATGGTACTGAATCTATGAAAAATTGCACAGATTAGTCACAACATGAATGGGTGGAGTCAAGTGCAGGGCCACTTCCTCCTGAGTCAGTAGGAGAGGTTCATGGTCCACTGTAGGACACCATCTCAGACAGACAGCCCCTGCGCGACATCTTCTAAATGGTGCTGTCTGGATTCTGGGGTCTGTTTTGGCAGAGCAGTCCCCCTGGGGATATCTTATGATGAATTAATGGTTCTGTGATATTTGCCCTCACAAAAAAGGGAAGTCTGTTGACTTTGGCTTACCACAAAGGGTAACGTATTGACAAAAGTCTACAGCTTGGGAACTTTCCACTGTAAGCATCTGAAACAAGGATGATCACTGTTTTACCCTTGTGCTCAATGGCACTAAGGCCTGGATTCATTTAACATCTGTCCGTAATGTAACTCAGGTTGCATTGCAAGAGTTAATTTTGTTCACAAACACAGGCTGAATGCAGCTTTCTGCTCACCAAAACAATTCAGAAAAAAGGAAATCTCTGATTTTCTTTCCCGGTTCAATTTAACAATGTTGATTTAGGCCAGTGCTTATATTCCCATAGTGTCTCAGAATACCATCTTCCCATCCATATCCTGACCATATTCATTATGAGCTATAAGACTGAGCTGATCCTGGATCAGCACCCCTAGTATGAGATGCTTTATGAATGCAGGCCAACATTTAGGTCTTCAGATCCGTGCCTTGTGTTTGTTTGGGCACCAAGTGGGTAATCTGTGGCAATCTGAGAACTTTGTGAAGGAGCAGTGGCCTTTGAGGAGACTCACAGGGCTGAGCGTTCCCATCGGTCATGTGCCAATACTTAGAGAGGGCTGGGGCAAAATCAGCACAGTTAAGCACCCCAACATTATGTTTCATTATTTTAAAATTTTGCAACAAATATATTTTTGATGCTTTAGTTCATGATAATGTGATATGTTTGGGTTGCATTTAATTTAATTGAAACTATTTAACTTCTTGAAACTTTAAATGACATTTAAAATACATTTTAACTAAATTTTAAAAATTGATAAATCCCAGGTAGGTGACTGTACTGTGTCTACGGTTCAAATGAAAATAATCATTTGTAATTTTTATTTAACGTCACTACATTGCAGTCTCAATTCACAGTACTGACTGATTGGCAATATTACCATATCCTGACCGATTTATTCGGATAATATTGTGTCATGATATCCCTGGCTGTTCCTACTTCTAATACTGTGATAAGAAATTCTATATTTAGCCGTATCAGCATCCGATTAGCTACATTAATAACTCATCCCAGCATTAGTGTTTCGCAGTTTATTTTCCTACAGTGTAAGCTCTGTTATGCAGAGATATAAAGAAGACAAGGTCAAACCATATAACATTATTGGTCCGGTTTCAAGGTTCGGTTGTTTGTTTTCTTTCTTTATTGCCGCTCCAAACACAAGATAGTCTGAGTTCAGCTTAAAGATATGATCTTGTCAGAAGGACTAATGTACTATAGATTACTATAATTGAATCTGCCAATATCTGAGTAGCTGCAGGGCTGAAAGATGTGCAGGAATAGAAAGTTCTGCAATGTGTTATTTTTAAAAACTGGATGTCTGATGCTCAATAGTGACTAACAGGAGCAGGAAATTTGTGTTTAAGTGTGAGGCTGCCAAATAGTTTTTGTTTCCCTGAAGAGCCATAATATTGACTTGAGAATATAAAGGTCACAACTGCCTTTATGCAAAAGTATTACAAGGTAATGAGTCAAAGTCCATTCTGGTTTTACTTGATAAACAATAGGGGGAAAATGGAGGCACATCCCTCCTGCCTGTGTCCTCATTTGCTCTTCTGGAAAGTTCTGGTGCCCCCTTCTTCCTATAGGTGGATATTCTAGTCATGTTTGATATGGCTGACAAATCATATTTCTGCATATCTGATAAGCGTGGCTATCTGCTCAGTCAATTTATAATGTGTTGCATAACCAGTAATGTGTTTATACTGAATTATATTTTTCCTAGTTATTTCTCTCAGTGACAACCAGCACTGTGACAGGATGCCTAACCTCTCCAACACACATGTTATGGGATGTTGTTTGCCAGTAGGATGTTGGTGACATTTCAAAGTTGCTGGGATGTTTGAATTCAGATCTAAAATGGCAAACATCTAATTTAGATAGTACTTATTTAGATAAATCCAATACATATCTACTCTCTGTGTTTAGATATAAAGCCAAGACTTTTCTGTCTGTTACATTTTATCAAAATTGAAATGACACATTAATTAGGAAACTTTCTGGACTCACGTGAGAACATATGGTCTGCGGCAGGTCCTAGATTCAGAGTGTGACATTCTAGAGGTCACCCTTGAGTTTCTCTATGGTGTGACCGGGGTGCTGCCAACAGTAAAGCACTTATGGAATAAAGCAGGCTCTGTCA
This sequence comes from Albula goreensis, assembly GCA_022829145.1. Lineage (NCBI taxonomy): Eukaryota > Metazoa > Chordata > Actinopteri > Albuliformes > Albulidae > Albula > Albula goreensis. Next base: position 11,000,296 of record CM040758.1, read on the forward strand.
CACTCACACCTACAATAGTCCTGTGGCCCCATCCACAGATTACCATTGATTCATTGTCATTCTTCATCACATTCTTTTATGGCTTTTTAAATTGTGTTTTTATGAGGGGCGACTTGCTCCTTTGATTAACTTATCAGGATGTTGATATCTAGCTGTGTGGCCAGCTCCCCCGGGACCCGAAGCCCAGTGACTTTGTGTCTAATAAGGTCCCTGCTGTCCTTCCTCCACACTTTCCCACCTGGCACATTCACCAATCGCCACAGCATGATTATACTATCCTCAATTCGCCACAGAGTATTTACTCCGCATTTGCAAACATTATCATATTAAATATGCTATCAGAGGAACACAAGGTCAACATGTGTTCAGTCAAGGAGCCTGCAGAGGGCAATAGAGAGCATTAAAATAGATTGGCCTACCTCCTTTTTCACCTTGGTGAGGCTGAGCTAGTTTTTGTGGTGTGGCAAGGCAAAAGACACATGCTTTTACCATTGAGTCCCTGCCATGGTAAAAGCATGGCAGGGTCTCAAAGCAGGATCAGTGAGAAACACAGCTGCTCCATCAACAAGTGCCGGATTCATAACTCTGGGAGTGTTCACAATGCATATATTTTGTGATAAAATATTATTTACCCAAAAAACCTTGCATGTTTTTCACTCTGAATTGAACTGCTTTCTCCTGGTGTACGGTGGAGAGGCACAAGCCAGGCTTGCACAAGAGCCCGAAGGGATTCTAATCCATGGTTCTAGGGGAATCTGTGCAAGCTTTCATGCTAATTCAGCACTTCAGCCTCACTGATTACTTTAGGGAATGGCAAAGTCAATTTTGGTTCACTCCCCTCCTCCCAGTGGAGATTCTGTCCTTCTCAGATTCCACCAGTTAAGCAGGCCTTCTCCCGTCTTCACAATGTACACTGAAAAAGGCGTGATTCCTAAAAGCTAACCCAACAGAGAGGTTGGAAGTTTGCCCGTGACTAATCAGACTTTACCCATTGGTCGTTTTGTCAGGGGTAATTGCTTCCTTTGATACTCTCCATAGGCCTAGCTGTGCAATCTTTTGAAGCTCTAGTCAGCTCCCAGCATGATCAGAAGTCATATCCGTTTCCCTTGTGTCATCATCAGAAACCATATGCAAAGAATAATACTAAGGAAGATCAAAAAACAACACAGGGCTAAATTAATACAAAAAGATATTAAAAAAATGAACTATAAAACAGGTAGATGACCTGTCTAAAACGATTTTAATTTGAGTGTTTGTACAGACGTATATGTGAAGTCCGCATTTTAAATTATCTAGCATTACTTGACAGGATCATAACTGTTAGCTGGAGAAATTACTTTCTCCAACTTTGGGAAGGTCTCTACTAGTAAACCAATGGTCAACTTCTGGCTAATCAAAATCTGGGACTCTAATTAGAATAGGTTATCCAGAGCCACCAAAGACACAACCAAAGAACTTCTGGGCAAACTCCACCCACCTCCACTGAACTGACGAGACCAATAAGCTTGCAGGCAGCCTATGCCCAGCAAGTCAGTTCATGCTCTCTTGACATTCTATCAGAGATTGAGCGTCTGCAGCCACGACTAATAGGTCTTTAATATTGAATGTCTACCTAACCCTCCCTGTCTCCCTCTAACACATGTCCTGCCTGCCAACCGCCTTTGCTGGAACTTCAGAGGGCATATCTCCCACTCAGGCAGTCATTGCTGCTTTTAGAAGACCGGATCAGTCAAAACATATTCATGCATACCGTGCTAAGTGCAAGTAACCATAGCCATAGCCATTGTTGTTTGCTTGTTGCTTCTCTGTATCCAGGGCTGTCGCTAATCTTATTAGCTTTGCCATGCTTATTAGCACTTGATAATTAATAGATGGACTTCACACTTAAAACAGGTTGTTTACTTTTTTGTAAGGCTGACATTTCTTTGGAACTTTGCAAAAATGCCCATGCTTCTACAATTTTGATTTGGCCTACTTTCATACTAAGTATTTTTGATAAGAGTATGTTCCTATACTTAGTTAATGGTTAAACTGACTGCATCAAACCTCCATCAGTCCACCCAACCAGCCAAGCTCATTTCTTAAGGCTTAGCTTTTTAACCAATAATGATTTTTACAAAATGATCATAATTTCTTAGGAGCTGTTAACTGCGCTATGCGAGAGATATTAGTATTCCTGCACATTTTTCATCATGAACGGGTTGGACCAATTGCATTAGCATGATATAACAGATTACTCTGTCTTTGTGTCAACTGCTTGAAAAATAGCCATGCATTGCTGTTTCATTTTGGGGGCAGTAATGATATCCATGCAAGCTGTTTGGCAGACTTAGAAGCCTGCACATGGAGATCCAGTCTCCACAATGCTGCAATATTGTACCCAACACCAGTCTGATTTCCATTTAATTACAGAGATCTATGGTGGAAGATGACTAAATTATGCAGGAGGTGAAATTTACAGTTCCCATGATGACGAGGACAAAATGCACAGCTACTTTTTGTCCAATTTATAAGCGGCTAAGTCCTTTTTTGAGAGGGTGTACCTGGAATGTTCATGGACTCCTGCCCTTTCCCTGCGAGTAACACAAAAAAATTAATTCGCCAGGAAAAGCTGAAGAAAAGTGAAGTGTGCCATATATCTTCGGAGCAGCAGTAGCTTTTCTGCCTGTTAAAAGTGGCGGGTTGATGAAGCACTGCCGCTGCCCCTGCCAGCCTGGGTTATAACCAAAGGAGGAAAACTCCAACTGACTTTTCATTACAGGACTCTATTAAATGAACTCAGACATGTTCCGTAGATCCCTAGACCGGACCTGTCAAAAAGCGTGTTGAAATGAGTTGTTTTACATTTCAAGGGACCAGAATAAACGATGTGTAAATAATTTTTCTTCACGTGTATTTTTCCAGATGTCGAAGGCTCTACGCGGGGCAAAGGGCGGGTGTTCTGGGAAACAAAGGCATGGGGAAGTTTTAACTCTCTCACAGTAACATGAGGACATTAATAACATGACTGAGTGATGGGGGCGGCGAGCAATGGACTCCGCACAAGCTTCATCAGTCAAATAGATGTTGTTGGTCAAATTGCGACTGGCCAAAAGCTGGAAGTCGGAGGACATCAATCAATTTCCTGACAGCCTGCCTCATGTGGAGGCCAAACTGGCAGTGAACCAGTGCACTACTGTGACTGCAGCCAAAATCAGGCATGATATGCACTTCTACTTAACCTTTCATACACCTCAATCAAAACCATGATATAATCAGTTTTGTGCTATATGTGTAAGAGCCCAGCATACATTTATCTATCTTTGCTTTGAAAAGTAAACTTTATGTCATAGAATATCAGCATTATATTATATGTGGAATTGTCAGCTGTCTTGCCTCTTCTCTGCTCTTCTTTTTTGTGGTTTTTGTGGTGTTCTTTGTTTTTGTGGTCTCCTGTATTTCATGTCTTTATTTAATTATTTAACATCAGGGAAAGGCTGGTTTTGCCTTATATTCCAGTTTTGTTTCTTTTTCTGGCATTCTCTCGAACACCCTTAAAACTGTGACTACTCTGTATTCACTGTGTGGTGTCTGTTCAACAGATGAGATGGAAGTTCACTGTCAACCTTGTCCACAGTGCCGAGGCAAAGAATAAGGATTCTTTGACTTTGAAAGCCAGGCGCCGATTCATTACCATGACAAGTCGTGCTGTCAGAGGACCGCCGGTCGCCTGTTTGGCGTAGTCATTAGATTCGTTTGGTATTATTCTTCCACTGCCATGCTTGTCCCCGGTTGAGAATAAAGCCCCACAAACATGTCCTCTGGAGACCGCTATCTCCGTTGACCTTGTTTCTCGGGGAACAGCCCTTAAAACAGAAAGAGCTTGGCTCCGAAAGCAGTCTCTATTCCGGACCCTGTCCACAGCCGGTGTATGAAAATTAATTACCATATTTCAGCAGTGATTCTCTTACAATACACATGCTCCGAATTAGAGGGGTTCCCATGCCAGAAAGGACTGAAGGAACATACTGTGTGTTTACATTTAGACATTTAGCAGATGCTCTTATCCCAATCATCTCACACTGCTTTTATATATACACACACACACACACACACACACACAATCCATTCATGCAGCTGAACAGCTGGATACAGCATGTACTGGGGCACTGAAGTTTACCTAGTGTAGAGTGAGAATGCCCCACCTGGGACTTGAACCTGAAGTTACGAGCTCAAGTCCCTAACCATTACGCTAGACTGCACTGGTTCAGTAAAGTTCAGTAACACAAAGGGAAACTAAGGTTAACAGTTAAAGCAATGAAGAAAATACATGTGGAAAAGATATTAACAAACTATGAAAAAATTATCACATCATATCATTGGATCAGTGTTATTTGTTTTGATCATCCAATGCAAGAAATGAAAAATAGCAAAGGGAAGAGATTGTACTGCACATATGCATTTTTCCCTTCAACCTTACGTTTTGTTGCTATTCCTATACCTATCACATTGTATGGGGTCTGAGTATCACCAGGACCCCAAATACATTATGGGAGTTAAATACAATACATTGAAATAAATGTTTTCAAATCTGGGAGGGAACTGATTTTTTAGCAAGGACTCAGAGTGTAGCGTTGGTATGCAAAACAAAACATGGAGCCAAGAGCTGAGCTTTTGGTTGCCAAGCAACCTGCCCTATTGTTTTAAACATTCTTGGTAGGACTGGCAGCAGCTGCTGCCGCTTTATCAGTCTGGAGCCGCTCAGAGCTTGTAAACTTGTGTTAGAACACTGGAGGCCTGTGTGCTGGTAAACAGGTGCGTATTTCTGAAAAACTCAGAATGTGAGCACCACAAAAGCCATGCAGTGAAGGCCATGTCGATTGTTTCTGCCCTCAAATGACATCCAGTTAGTAGAAGTTTCATTACTTGAGATTGATTATGAGCAGGTGTGTATCTTCACATGAAATGCACAGTTCTTTTTTCATTTAGCAGATAAGTTGCACACAGTTTTTCTGTGATGTACTAAATGTTTAAATTGTGTAATGTACGCTAAATAGTTTCCAGAAAGTGTGCTGATTTATCTTTTTCAGTTTAAACTGTTGATTTAAAACAATCATTTCTTAGAAATTTAGGAAATTTATTGACACAGGAAATTTCTTACTAATTTCCTGTGTCAATAAAACCTGTCTGATAAAACTTACTGTTAACATAGTTCCACTAGAGTAGGCATAAGACTATGCATAGGAGAGGCCTACATTCTGGGAATGAAGTCAGCACAGGTTGCTTTTTAGTCTGTGTTGGAACTTTGCGTGTGATTCTGAAGCTGTGGCAAACTGCAGGGATTTTATTCAACCACTGGAGGGCAAATGAAGAAAAAGTGGGACTACAGCGTGTGGCCACAAGAACAGAGAAACAACCGAGAGTGAGGGGGAACTGCAGAAAGGAAGAAGAGAGTCGTGTCCTTGATTGTTATTGCTTTTCCTGGGCCAGCCAGCTGCACAGTTGTGCTATAAAGATTATGTAGCAAGCCACTGCCATGGCCACTCAAGCAGTTACTGCTCCTACAACTGGGTCAGTAGAGATTTACATTTTCATAAACAAATATGAGATCGTGAATTTAGCAGTCTGCAAGTCCATATAACAGTCTATGAATACAAATGAATGATAAAATTTGCATGGGTCACTCACTTTAACCAGCATTCCACTTTGTCTGGGCCGTGTTGATTTTAAGATGATATCATCATACAGCGCCAGACAACACCTATCATCAGGTAGCGCCTGACCTACACCAGATGCTTCCACATGAGGGAGAACAGCCCCCAGCTGGTGCGGGTCATTAGTGGTGGCCAAATCACTTCTCAGCTGTAGGTTTCAGCTGGTGTGCTAATTGCATTTTTTCATACATAGCTCTGAAAGTCTGACAGTAAACAACTGAAGATGTAGGCTTTCCATTCATGTATCAAACAAATATCACAAAAATGAAGATGCATTTTTTAATGGTGCTGACATCTTGCATCACCATCATGTCATCATGATGATGTCACATGTATTGCAGCGAATCTGTTGCTTTGCTTTGCAGGTTCACCTTTTCAAGGTCATTGAAAAATGTAGGAGGAAACCAGATTTCTTCTTTTCAGGTACTGCAATGCAACACACTGATTCATCTGAGCGTGGCAACAGACTCATCTGAGTGCAGCACCAGATTCACGACTGTGAAATTTCAGTGTGTTCCGCTGGGTAGAAAAACAGCTCTGTAGTTGCTACGTTTTTGAAAGCCTATTAAATCTTGTTTCTTTATACCCCATGACCATTCTTGGCATGCATTTGAATTATTGGAGGAAAAAAAACCTGATGACTCACAGACTTCTCTTCTGAAAACCTCATTTTGGCAAAGTTGGACAGATGACAGTTCTCTCTCTGTGACTGCTGAGGGCCTACCAAAGAGAAAGAAACAATCAAGATATATGATCCTTCATACAATTAAATTAGTTTCCCCTTAAAATTGAATCTGTTGAGATTATATCTGTTGAGGTATATTTCAAAAAGAAATAAAGTTTTCCAAGACTCTGTAAAACATGTGCAATGTATTCACAATGTGCACACACATATTAAATATGAGTTATCCAAATTGTACCAGTTTAACAGTTGTTGAGCCATGTGCCATACAGTAAGGGTCTGTAAGGATCAAACTACCAGTTAAACAATAAAAAAATGCAGCAGAAACATGAAAAGTAATGACAAATATAGTAATACAAAGATGGAATAAAATACAAGATGCACCTTTTATTAAAACAGGCAATGCTCTTAATAATTGCATAATAAGAGTGTAATAAGTGCTTAATACCTAAATGTAAGTATCAATGTAAATGCTATTGGCCTCAACCTGCACTTGTGGTGAGCCTGTTAAATGACTCCCTGAGTGGCTATTAACAGTCTGATCATTACAGTTATGGTAACTTTGACAGCCTGAATTTATGATGCATAAATTTAAAAAGATTACAATTCAAGAAATAAAATATAATAATTAAGGAAAAACTGTTTTATTATCATAATAAAGCAAATGTAGTTTAAGTTGTGTATTTATCACAGAGCCCTGATACGCTAATGATGATGCAAGATTTCTAGTAACGTAACAAACTCAAAAACCGCACAAATAGAGGCAACAATTTCTGGGTTTTTTAATGCCAGTGCCAAAAATATTATGTATTATGATACACTGCAGATAGGTCTTACATCACTGGGGCCAATGAAGACCTTCACAGAGCAAAAAAGCAGCCTGCTTATTGTGCGTTAGAATACGACCTTAACCTAATTCTTCTAACAAGAACTTGATAATGAGCTGTTATGTATGCAGCAAAAAAACTACAGTCTGACATATACACAATCACAGCTAAGCCACTTTCCCCAGGCTCAGCACTCAAATACACTGCGCAGAACAGTGCATGAAAACATCTTATATAACCTCGCATTTAACCTGAACACAAAGGTATAGTGTATACGAACTGCTGTTTTACCTTCCAGCAATGAGAGAGGAGCCTGATCTGCCCTCAGTAAATATAAACCATGATTGCTGCAAGTATCATTTCGATACAGTTAAACTCCCAGGCAAGCAGTTGGATTACGTTGCGCTTTGGGCAGCAGGCAGTGTAGTATGATGTTTATGAATGTGACACAGAGATTGAAAGCTTGATTCCCAGGTAGGGCACTAATGGTGTACCCTTGAGTGAAATGAGACACTTAACCTGTGTTCCTTCAGTAAAAGGATGCTACAGGGGGACAAGCAGGCCAGTTTCTCTGAATAAGAATATATGCCCAATTCCTGAGTGTTAACTCACAGTGGCAACACGGCACACAGAAACCCTTAAGTGACGATTATGCCATGATTGATTTTAGTATTCGATCATTTATTGATATTTTTTGTCCCTTTTAGTGACTTGAAAAAGGAAAAAAATGTGTTACTTATCAGCGGTTTTGTCAGGATGTGAAGTCTGATAATTGTTTTCAGGTTTGAGGTATGGGGAGCCAAGGCTGAGGCAACTAAATGAGAATATGCCTGTTCCTCAAACAATAAATATGCGTTTGATAAGCAGCCAAAGTATAAGGGGAAAATAAACCATTAGAAGACTTTATGAATTCCAAAGGTCGAGACTCATGTAGGATTTGTAATTATGTGTAATTATCTGTAATAATGTGCTGTTAATAGCCCGGCTTCTGTTTCAGTGTTGTGTGCAATTAAAAAAAAAAGAATATAAAAAACTTGCAAAGCCAAACAAACAAACGCATGTTTGGTTGCACAGCGGGATAAAAATGCAATGAGCTCATCCAAGACCCTGTTTAAGGAAAAAACAACCCAGCTCATAACAAAGTAATGTCACCGCAATACTCCTGTTCTCAGCCGAGTGAGGGATGTGACTGTCAAATTACATCAAGATGGCATTTCTTACCATCGGGTCTTCTCCATATTGTCAAATCAACATCTATTTTCTAAGTGGAAAAGCCTGTAATGAATTATGTAATATTTTAAGCTGATTCCCCGCTACAGTACACAAAAAAGAATGAGATAACAGCATTAGGCTGTCAAATTGATTTAATGCATCTGGCACAAACAAACACATCATTTCTAGTAGATGTAATCCAAACAGATCTGTTGCGGTAGAGATTATTAGATTATAGTGCACTGTGGATACAGATTGGATTAGCGTAGGGTAGCTGTCATCACAGCAATGTCATCATCATGGCTCTATTCATTTACATGTGCTTTTTCTGAATGCCTGTGATGTATTTAACTGATTATATACATTTTGGTAAATATGTATGTATGGAATTGCACAGGGTAGAGCACACATAATTTGCGGGGGAGCAGTGGCTCAAGGAAAACAAGAGGTACCTCTTGGTACTATATTGAGTGACAGTGGCAATGTCGTAGTCTCATGCTTGCAGAATAGATATGAAAAACATATAGATATCAAAAATTCTGTACCAATTTAAAGATGAATTTGAAGGTACCATTCAGCATATATAGGCTTTACAAGCCACTTCGTATGAGTGGTCTTTCATTTATATTCTATTCTGCATTTTAACCTTCATACTGTGTTTTAGGATTTGCCTTTTTGAGTCAAATGTCTTTCATAAAGTATGCTGTCTAGACAACGAGATAAAAAGAGTTCCAAATCCTGGAGGAATTCAAGCAGAGCTGAATTTACAGGCTGTCCTTTGTGGGCCAATCGGGCAGCTCCCCTCTCACGGACAAAGGTCCTGTCCATCAAGGAGGGAGTTTCTATCATGTTTTTTAATCTAATGGCGGCTATGTCTGCCTTAGATTTTGAACCACGACCTTCGCTGGCTGCTGCACGCATCAAGAGATGCAATTAACCCATTGACCGAAAGAACAAAGGGAACAAATAATACTTTTGACACTTCTCAAAGAGTGACATCACAGTTCACCTGTCTCTGGAAGTCTGCAACAAGCTTTTTTTTCCTTGATGAACCTCTGCAATTAATACAAAACACATGTGAGAGATGAGAGATATTAGCCACCATGTCTTTCAGACTATGTTCCATACTCGAGATTGCACGGACATGACACTAAATGCTCGACCTGCGCAGACACACTTTGTGCTCCTGATGTGTTAACCATCCCTGCAGACTGATTCCCTCACTGTCTGGATGACACTAGTGCCGGTTATGTGTCGCCTTGTGGGATTTCCATTCAGAGCCAGTGCTGGAATGTAACAGAATCAAATCCAGACTATCAGGCTCATCCACACACTGGAGCAGTGCCTTAAGACAATGACCCATCCATTTAGCCCCAGAACTCATTCTGGTGCTTGTACTGACACCTGAGCTATGGCAACAAAGACCATTTCATGGTTTACATGTTAAAAAGGGGGACGGGGAAGGGGAACATGGGGAGTCTAGAGAACACTATCCATTTGGTATGGGACAGCTTGGAATACAACAGGAAATACTCCACATGTGCCCCCCACCCCCTCCCCAAGCAAGACATTTTGGATAGTGGACAATAAGATGAAAGCCAAGATTGACACATTATCTAGGATTGTGTTCCGAGGATGATAATTAAACAAAGCACTCATTGAGTCACTGTGGCGTGATACGGCCAGCCAGTTAGCTAATTAGCTGTAAAAACTTGGCACAGAGCGATTTCACTTAACCTGTACCCCGTATGGGAAATAAAACGGATTGAAGCACTGTAATGCATGTTTGATGCAATGCGTGCTAACTTCAGCAGAATTCATCCTGTTCATGATCCAATTGCAATTCAGTCATTTAATTCAGCCAGTTAAGCTATCCTGAGTGGTATTTATGTCTTTGGCATAAAGAACATTTACTGAGTGTATCCAAAGAAGAATCAAAGCGTACCACTGTAGACTGACTCCATCTGAGCTTTGCCACTTGCAGAGGTGTAAGCATTTTCAGGTCTTTCTATGCTTTCAAATATTCATAGCAAATGGAGCTGCAGTAGACTTAGGTGTGTGGCCTTCTGCGCTGTATTCTACTTATTTGATCATAAGCCACATGATGTGTTAACGATGTGAAGTCTGCGCCACAGGAACATTTTCAGATGGCTTTTTATTTTTATTTAACTTTTTTTTATTTATTTATTTTTACTTCACTTGGAAGAGCTGATTTCATTTTACAAAACATTATTGCATATTAACTTTGTATGACTTATTTTATGCTTAGGCAATATTTACATTTGCAGTTCCTGGCAATGAAGTGACTTGAATTCACATTTTGAGTAACCCATACACACAACTTTCACTGTTCCTCTTGAGTAGATGATTTGATGACAGTTATTATCAGATAGAGGTTATGTAAGGTGATATGACATGCAGTGTGCAGAATGTATGAGTGGGAAGGTGCATGCTGGGAAAAGTATTCAGTGAGTGAATAAATCCGAGATGGGGGCGACTTGGCCGGGGAACAGATGAGAAACACAAAAGTGTGTTTGGAGCAGGCAGGCACAGAGAATTTCAGTGAGAAGCAGTTGCCTGTCTGGGAGTAAGTTTGTACCTTTTTCATTATTAAGCGTTGCCCTTTGCCCTCAAAAAAGTGAAAACTGTTTGGTTAAAATGTTATTTTTATTATTGTATGTTTTTACAGATGTACTGAAATTTTTTTATTGTAAAGGTTATTATATTTTATTATGCTATAGTAGACCTCTAAGGGTCACCTTGGGTCTGACAGGTTTTTCTTAGCTAACTCATATAGTTTTGTCAACTTGTTTTTTTTTATTTTTTAAGTTACAGGTGAGTTCATAAAAGATAATTTAATAACAGCTCTGACATGACCTGATGTCATTCTTGATGATAAACTCTTTCTGCTGTTTTTTTCCAGTGAAATGGCTCTTTAAAGAGCAGCGGCACATCTGTTCCCTGTACGCTGATCCAGAAGGGTTCAGGCATGGCAGCATTACAGGAGAATGTTATGGAAATATTAGATTTGTCTTGTTTTGAAATGTCTTGGATGAGAAATCATGGTTTGAGGCTGTTTTTTTTATTTTTTTATTTTTTTGTGGTATGAGTCTTGATCCGCCTAGAATGAGCGCGAGATGAGTGTAGCTGTGGGTTTCCGAGCCGAACACAGTGGGACCGTATGGTCGCAGGCACATGTCCTCCTCATCCGTCAGAAACCCTGTCATCACTCCCACTGCACCTTACGGGGTCTCAGTCCCCTTGGACCGGCTCATTTGGTGACACCAGTTTAAATGGGGTTCATTGCATCTCCTCCCAGTCTGAAATCCGCTCTAAGCCCTGACGGAGCACGGCCCAGGGGTGATTACATGCTGCGGTTAGGGTGGGTGGGCGCGCCATCTGCAAATCTACACACAGCTTTTGCTCTCTCTTTCTGTCTGTCTCTCTCTCTGCCTCTTTATTTTTGTCTATATCTCTCCCGTATCAGTCTCTCTCCCCTCCCGTCTTTCTGTGTCATTCCCTGAATTTTGTTCAGTTCAATTCAAATTCTTTATTGACATGACATATTTTAAAATGCATATTGTCAAAGTGTAATAAGAACAACAATCTTTCAGAATATTGCAACAAGGCAGCAACAACTATATTAATAATATATAAAGATATAATTATTAAGTCATAAGGAATATAATATTTATTCAGAAAAATAATGAACATAATATCTCTATTATAAACATTATTGCGTGCACACACACATACACTCATATATATATTATGCATATACATCTCTCTCTCTCTCTCTCTCTCTCTCTCTCTCTCTCTCTCTCTCTCACTCACTCTGCCCTTGCCCTTCTCCTCTCTTTGTTCCCATGCGGGTTTGGCTTTGGCATACCCTTGTTTCGCTGGTGGCTGCTTCACTGCCATTTTACAGGAAACATTCTCAAAAACATGTGGCTGTGTCTAAGCGCCACTTTAGGGTTTCGGTTTTTCCAAAACTGAACATTATCCAAAAATACCACCAGCGGCAACAACAACAAAAAAAATCTACACAAGCCTTTTGCCAGCTTCTGTGTGCATTTCGTTTCTGCAAAAGAAGTGCAGCAAAAGTGCGTTCCATTAGGTTCCACTGCATGCCACAGCAATATTCAAAAGGGGAGGTGTCAGCTGAAGGCTCAGAAACATTTCAGACAGGTATCCTGTCCAAAGAGGGTCCAGCCCAGCCAAGTCGTCTGATTATTAAGTCTCCATTATTTGTTTGTACCTTAATTTCTTTTGGTCTCAGCTTCTCCCTTCCTGGGACCCCCATTATAAATTATGGGAATGTAATTTTTACTTCATCTCCTTATACCCTGCTGCATCTTTCCATCCCCAACCAGTCTCTTCTCTCAAAGAAAACATTCATTTATATAAGGCTGAACCAGAGAAACAGGCATCTTCAGGAACAGGCCCTTGTGTTATTGTTTCATGTTAACCTCTATTACTTCAATGCTAACCTTTATTACTTCATCCCATGAGAACCACGATTAATGAGTGTGGATGGGCACATCCAAAAGGCATGCATGTTTTAGCAGACAGAGAGGTTGAGAAAATATGTAGAATTGAAAAAGACCAGGGGCAGAATTGAAGTGGGCATGTGGTGAGTCACCTCATGTGATTTTTGTTCTCAAAAGATGATCTGGTTTGTATCATTCAGCTTGCTTGTGCTTTCAGGGCTAGTCATTCTTACTGTTAATTCTGCACCGCTCTCAAATGATCTCAATAATTGTATTTTTCCTGTCTGTGGGTGCTGTAATTCACATCACCATGTCTACTCATCTAAAATAAAAGCTTGGCAATCACATAATAAAGAACAGCCATCCAGTAGTCTTAACCCCTCCCACTGCCAGCATCCCAGTGAAAAAGGAAGTTACATGTTATGAGATTATGCTTCTGGTTGTACCAGGTTTTAGCCAGTGTTATTGTATGGGCCAGTAAGGTGCCTCCTCTGATTGGAGTCTATTTACTGATTATAATTGACCAACCATCAGTTACATACACATTCCTGTATTCCAGACTTCTCAATTGCATCATTTGATTAGGTACCTTGCAATGACAGTATTTCAGGTTGTGCCAGTTTAATTTTTTCCTAGTTACATGGCATATATCAGAGAAGACTGTTCTGTTTTTGTGAAACAATACTGTTATTCCAAAACTGTGCTCCAAGTACACTCAGTAATGCAGATGTGAAGTAGTATTTCCTTTCATCAGTAGCCAATGAAATACATGTGGAAATACAGTGTGTGGACTCTTCAACCAATCACTGACTTAAATGAAGAACTCAAGTCCGGAAGCATTGAAAACCAGCTGGCACTGTGACTGCAATTCGAGTTTCAGATCTCTTACCCATGGAGCAGTAGAATTTCAGTGGGTGGTGGTGATGTTGATGGGGATGTGGGGAGGGGGGGAGCAGAGTTGGTGCTGAGGAAGCACTGGACTGACAGATTGATGGCAAGATCACAGCAGGCTTCCTCTGTTCTCTGAAATTTTGGTTCACTAAGCTGGAAAAAATAGATAAATCCAGACAGATAAAGCATGATTCCAAGTTGAGAATATTTTCTGCACGGATACCACAAGAGAACAAGGACTCAGGAATCCTGAATTCCCATTAAAGCTTAATAATGGCATTATTGTTGTTGTTTTTTATGGTCATTTGCCATGCAAATTGTATTAAATGAATAAAAACTGGTAAGTTAACAATATTTAAGGTATCAGTTAATGCTAAACTAAGTAGAAAATGTTGATTAAATATCAGAGCATATCTTTACGCCCCCTTTCCCATGTCAGAATATTGAACAAAGCAATGTTTATAATAACTGCTTACTGTCAAAACAGCGATTTAAAAATGTCCCCAGCTGCTGTCTTTGTTCATGCAAAAATGCAAGAACAAAAACATGTAAACCACACATGAAACTATGGTATATCAATATTTGGGCTCATGCTAGTTTTCCTGCCATTATTAGTCGGGCAAAGGAAATCCGAGGAAATGAATGTGTACGTTTGGTGAAATTGTTTACAAACCAGCCTTAACATTTTAAAGGCTGAGAGGGAAGCCAGAACCACAGATATTTAAGGAGCCAGCCATGCCAACCAACCGTACAGAACCGTGCCAGCCTTGCTTGCCACCTCAAACCACGTGGAGCACTAAAGCCAATAAAATAATACCTTAACCACTTTATTAGTGGCTATACCAATGCATATTTCTATTGAATAAAACCTCCTTTACATTCTTGAATGGAGAAATGGAGAATTTATTCAAATATAAACAAGATGTTTTCCCAGTTGTCATGAACAATTTAAAAAATGCAAGACTTTGCAGTAATTTAGGAAAGTTGAATAATTTGAAAATTCCTTCCTTGAAGCATTGTGTGTAATGCATAAATAAAATGAGTGGGTACATATGGTCATATTGGCCTTTTTATGTAAAACAGGCCTGCTTTATTTTCTTGGTTTTTTGTAATCTAACAGAGGTCCCATGATTAGGGATTACATTTTTTAAAATATTTTTTCTAATAATATTTCCCATTTCAGCTTTCATCAGCAACTCTAATATAAAAGCATATTTGTAAGGTTCAGCTTCAGGTTTCATTGGTGAATGCAATCTCAGAAATGTTTGATGTTTGGTCCATTCTCAGAATGTTGGAAAAGTTACAGCAAAATGTTTCAATCACCTAAATGTGTCAGATTTGGCAGTCTCTTGTTATTTTGAAGTCAAAGGGAACATTGCATAAAAACCTGAGAACATTATTCAATTTTGTTATTCAAATTAATAAAGGTTTTTATCTGCCCAATTATAACAATGATTTGCAAGCTAAAAAAAATGGTCTCACAGCCATTCTTTCTCATGGAAAATTTATATTTAGTCACTGTATTAATATGTTACAGCCTAATATGTTATACAGCCAGGAGTAACTAATCTACACTCAACTGTTCACTCCTACCATGTCAGTCCTGACATTGATTTACAATGTGGTTCTATACCATGAGGCAGCAGCTTATTGAGAAAAGAGCTCCATGCATGAAATGGAACAGACTGCAAAGTGCATCAAGGCCAGACTGGAAGTTCCTGGGGTCAGGGTTCAAAGGTCAAGGCAAGGGGATCAGACAGTTCCCAGTGGATTCCCCTTCCCACTGGGGGTGAAAAGAAGAGTCCTGTACAAACAGATCAGCTCCAGAGACTAAGAGCCCCATATGTTAAAGCAGAATGTAGACTACATGTGACAGGACTTTCACTCAGCAAAAGATGTTCCAAGAGGAGATTTTTCAGCCAAATATTTTGAACACCACATCAAAGATTTTATCCATGAGGGGCAGTGAAAAGTTAATATGAGCCCAATAAATCTTCAGATATTCAGTTTCCTGGCAATCTCTTTTATTGGTTCCTTTCAAACTGGAAATATAAGGCAAAAGTTGGTGTCAAATGGTTTTTACAGGTTTTCGTTTGTTCAACTTCAGTATTATCAGATCATGTCTTTTTTAAGCATTGCTGGTGGAGCTATTAGCATTTCATGAAAGGTTTGTAAGGTGTTGTAAGTTCCATCTGAAATGTTCATAGCATCATGACAGGAGAAAACATCAAAGCAAAATAAAAAACTAAAAAAGCTGCAACACCGACAACCATAAAGGTATGTTTTATATGTCTTGGAATAACAAATATAAGTCTACAGCTGTGATTGCCCAGGTCCAAATCAAAATCCTTCACTTAACTGACCAAGAGCCCCTGTCTTTTGACAACACAATCAGCTATGGAATGTTTTCATAGACAGCTTTGAAAAGCGCAGTTCACCAAGGTAAATTCAGCACAGATCCAGGCCTCGCATGACAGGCCAAAAGCATAAACAATACCCCGAGATGTCCGAGGCTTTAGAGGTGGACATCAAAGGGAGTGCAAGAGATTACTCTTTATACATCTAAGTGTTTTGTAATTCCGCTACTTTTCAAATTGGTGTGTTTGATCTCTCAGATCAGAGGGAAACTTCAAAGATAAAAAAATGAATCACAAAGGACCGAGAGCCAAACTGGTGCGCGAGCTGTTGAGTACTGTCAAGGCATTGCACTTAATGTCTGTCAATCACTCACAGATAAGCAGTGCAGGGGATGAATAAAAAAGTGCCAACACTCTTATGGGTGTAATGCAAGACCATTACATTCTCATAGCACTAAAAATTTGGAAAGGAGATTGAAGTCTATCCCTAATTAATTACCCAAATCCCAGCAACACCTGTCGTCTTTTGTTAATTGCATCCAACAAACTCGCTCTCTTTTGCATTTGTCATTTTTCCAGCCTTCTGGTCGACACACCTGGTCCATTGTCACTTCAGACCAATTACATATGGTGGGTTCAACAATAATTAACTTTCCAAACTGTTTTTGTGCCAGGTAAACAATGAGTATTTGTATAAATTTCTAAGTCAATTTTAGAGACAGATGTTGATTGAATACTAGCTGAACTCTTGTCAAGTTATCTTGTAGGTTGACATGGGCACAACTGTAGACTGACAAATCATAATCGCATACTGCAGATGACTGTGACTGAGGGAACTTCACCCTAAAATCAATTTTTGATGGTAAATTTATTTGTCCAAAACACATCACTCAGGCATTTTTTCAGGGTGGAAAATTATCATCTACAAGATTGATTTAAATTGGCGCTTTCTAACCATATTAATGGTGGACCATCGAAAATGGATTTTAGGGTGAAGTTCCACTAACAACATGACAAAAGAACAATTTTGATATGACATATGGAACATGTGACTCGGTGCTTTCTAGATTGGTCCAATGAACAAAAAGTTGGAGACAGTGTGATTGATTTGTTTGGTGGTTACACCTGCATGAATATCTGCAGAAAAGTCCACTCCTTGTAATTGGATTATGGTGGGAGCAGAGCAGAAAATCTCCTGAACTTCAAATAACTGTTTGCTGTTGTAGAAAGTATCCATGGGTGGATCAATACTGTCACAATAATGGCCTCTAGCAATTGCATCAGTGGTCTATGACTATTCCCAACTGGAAAACATCCATCTCGGCTATGTCAGACTGGTTACTCCCATAGTAGACCACCCAGAGGGCAGTGCTTACAGTATATAACATGACCCGCTAAATATGGGTGTAGCTATTATTAAGCGTCATGATTGATTATGATCTTTTTCTTCGGTGTCCACCTCATACATTCCTCTATCTCAGTCAGTCTCTCTGTCCCACCCTCCCTTTGTTTGCCCCATAAAATGGTACATATTTTCCTCAGCACTTTGTGGTGCGGATAGGCATAATAAGTCAGTTCTCAGTGAGATTTCTCTAAATTAGGCATGGTAAATCAGGAATCACTTCCTAATCCAAGGCTTCATTCTTGGAGGGCTAGTGTGTCTGCTTGTGTGTATTTGTTGCAATCAATTATGCTGGCTAATTATGCAGACTAATTTAGCTGATTAGCAGTAAACACCAATGCCAGTTCATTCATATATCAGACCACAGAAGAAAAAGAAATACATAGACATAAGTACTGGTAATCAACTGTTATCTATCAGCAGCAATTTAATTGATGATCTTATCTAGGAATGTAGCAAAAATGCTGGATCACATAAATGATTAGGCTATTTATACAATTAAGTGCAGAAGTTGGGATGATTCTAGAAACTGATACGGAGTATGTTTTTTATTCATTAGTTTAATTTGGTTTGATTGTTTTGTCTGTTCCTGTGACTTTCCTTAACATTTATAATTGTAATCTTCGCAGCAATAGAAAATATCACAGAGAATGTCAAGAGAAATGTCTAGTTTTTCTAAAAGTTAAGTCTAACACAACTGACATGTTTAGTGTGCTTGTCTACTCCCTGTTGTTTTTGAGCAGATGTGTAACGAGGGAATCTCATTGGCAACAAAGCAACGGCTTCCATAAAAGAAATCAGGACCTGTCATGGGTTTAAAATCATAAACAAAACTGACATCAGACATTTTGGCTGCTCGACCTCCCCACACTGTCATGGATTGAATCACCTTATATGTGTTACTTAAGAGTTTATTTTGATTTTTAAATCTGCTCTAGTTTTCCTGGACATGAAATTGATTTCACAATAAACTCATCAAAACTAACTGCCACAGCTGACAGGTTTTTCTTCTGATTTATGTCATTTGGAAGTGTGACGCTCCCATGCAGACAAAATTATACGTAAGAAGTTGGGACCTATATGTAAACATTTGGCCACTCTACATTTAAGGAACCATTTCACCATTTAAGTATTTATGAGGCCTAGCAGGCAAGCACATAGAGAACATCAAATGAAATATCCTACTATTGTAAATCGCTTTGCTGGAACACCAGTTAAAATAATGTTTTTTTTTACTGCTCCTCTTTCACAATCAATAACACCTGTCTTGTTTGAACTATGAGAGGAGAAAAATGACAGGCATATAAATGTAAGAGACTGTGTTGGTACAGAGGAAGGTGCAGCAGAGAAGCAATGCTCTTTCATAAGACTGAAATGGAGGCAAAGCACAGGGAGCTGAGCCTTATTGTGTGGTTCAACCTAAAATACACATGCACACTCACACATTAATGTGTGAACACATATGCCTGCGAATGTCCACTCATGCCAAAGGTGATACAGACAAGTGCACACATGTTTGGCAGTGCTCTCACATGCCTATACATGTGTGCATACTCCATGGTTGCACAAACACATACACACACAAACACATGCATGGATGGTGTACACACAGGCCTAACATTTGCATGCATACTCACTGATACATGCACATGCAAACAAAGACACACGCATTTATGAACAGACCTATGCACCCACAAATATGTACATATGTATAACAACACATAAATACAAGCTTACACACACAAACTCAAATGAAAGCACATACACAAACAAACACATATACGCAAACATTCACATGTATAAAAACACATAAATACAAGTTTACACACACATATAAAATCACATGCACACAAAAACATGCATAGACACACACACATATGCTCAAGCCTCGACATGTGTGCCCATTCTCCAGGCGCACACACACACACACACACACACACAGTGCTCTACTTCAGGTCCCCTGAGGTGGCAGATGGACAGGGCGCTGGCGTGAGAGTGCATGAGCTGATACTCTGAGGTATTAAGGGTTCCCTATGAGAGTCAAAATGAGGCATTTCCTCAGCCACCCTTTCAATAACGCCCTGCCTGCCCTACATCATGAAATAAGAGACACTTACATTTCAAGCCAAAAAGGTATTTGCCTCTGAGCACTTACATGCATCAAAACTCCAAAGAACATCCTCGTCTTTAACCGTCTCCCCCTACCTTTCCTCTGATATATTTTTTTTTCTTTTTGTGATGGGGGGGCAGTGGTGGCAGGCAGAGAGGGGGCTGACAGGCAATTAGAGGATATTCCTTTCCTGGTTTGTCACTCCAGCAGACAGCCTTGACGGATGTAACAAAAGCAGGAGATGAATACTCAGATGTGGCGGTGTGATCCTGTGGTCAGTGTCTGGGCAAAGCCACATTCCAGGACTTAAAGGAAGCCTACATTTTCTCTTTCAACCCACAGCCCCGAGATTTCAAAGAGCTCCCCTTTTCAAAACAGTGCCTTTCACTCAGTCGTCCTGCAAGCTCTTAAAACAAGACAAAGAAAGAAAAAAAGAAAGCTCTAAGGTTTATGGTCAAAGTGTTCTCGCCTAAATCCTTACCAGCACTATTTAAGTGCTGGAGTGGAATTGTTAAAATCTCATGCTAAAAAAATGTATCCCCAAATTATTTTTTCCTTATGGCCAATTTGCAACATTAGATTTTATTTGCAGGTCTGGTACTAACAATCACTGTCAATACCTTTTCGCATATGCATCAGTTAGCACATATGTCCTTGTGCAGGGAGCATGCTGCCAGCTGCATCTTCTTCTAACTTTCCTTTGAACTTTTCCCCTATGCTTGCTGCACAGTCATTGCTTTGGGGAACTGCAACTCATGCATAGGAACAAGAGTGAGAGCGAATGGTCTGACTGAGCAGAGGTGTTGCTCTTCAGTGATGAGATTGGACTGTTCTATGGTTGCTTGTGTGTTGCCCTATGGGACTTCAAGCCCAGTCCTCATTTGCATGAAACAAATTTGATTTTGTGCCTTGGGGCAAATTTGGACACAGTACCAGAGGACTCAGAGTGGTGAGACTAAATTACAGGAAACACAGCGGTGCATTTCAAAGAGACATCTGGGGAGGTAACATGGTTGGGTGCATGTGTCTGTGTGTTGTGTGTGTGTATGTGTGCGTGCATGTGTGTGACTGTTTTTGCATGTGTGTGTGTGTGTGTGTGTGTGTGTGTGTGTGCATGCACGTGTGTGACTCTGCTGCATACCAGACAATCAAACATCATTAGCAGTCATCCAGACCACTATCACCTCATTATGAAGAAAGTGATTTGGAGTCAGACAGGTGACATATTATCATTTTACAGAGCTGATGATGCAGAAACATTTAAGAGGGTGGTATAAATTAATTCTTTTGAACCCATCCACAACATACCACCTTTATCTTTGAAACCTTTGGCGGTTCACTTCATTTCCTGGTACTTTGTGTTCCAAGTACTTTTTCCTTTTTCAATATGCAACTATTTCCTGTCGAACGCATGTTCAAAAATGTTCAAAATTTTGACTTTTCTTTCTTGTTCAAGAGAGCCCAATATTTGGGACAACACATGTGTTTCTCCACGCAGAAATGAGGAGATTTTAACCCTCTATTCTTAGCACCATTTCACCAACCATGTATTGTTGTAAGCAATGATGCTAAGAGGAGAAAGGTTGTGAAAGGTTTATAAGAGTGAAAAGAGCGCTTTGGTAAGTGTCATGATTCTTAGCAGGAGACGTGGATAGTAATGTGCGCCCCTGTGCCTGTGCCTTCTGTTCTGAAAAATCTGGGCAACACCCTCTACCAGCTGTTTCAAAATAGAAAAGAAAAAAAAGAAAATAGAAGATAAAATAAAATAAAAGTGTTCATATAGGCTATTTAGAAAAACATTATACATATGAATAAAAATATAAGTCTCTCCCAAAATAATATAGATGGTAGTAACATTTATGTAATTATTTTCATTTCTTATTTGCATAAATTATGTAATTCTCTGTTGAAATATTACTTATATCGCATATCCAGTATTTTTACAAACCCAATAAAAATTGATAAAGGGAAATCAAAACTGAATTGTACTTATAATGAATTTTGCTATGCAGTTCTCATCGATGATAACCTTATACATTTGAAGATGTAATACTAATGTAAAAATGACCCTATTCTTGAATCAAAATTATAGGCTAACAATTCAATGTACTTCAAAAATCCATGAAACAGATGAAAATTAGATTTTTTTCCTTATATTTTTTAATGTGATATATAGCCAAATGTACTGAATGTAGTGGGCATTCAAACTATATCTAGATAAACATGTCATTGCTATGTATGAACCATAGTTTAACTTTAGCTCCACTAGTGTTTAAATATCTTTGTATCACATGGCTGAGGAAACTGAGGTCTGTTTTATAAAAGGAATGATCTCTTCTTCTCCATTTCGCAAATCTCAGACATGTCCTATACAATGATGTGGGTTATTAGAGAGCAATGGAAGGGAGTGAAATGACATTGAAATGGTCCTGCCCACACTGTGTGTGTGTATTCACAAGGGTAGTGTTTTGTTGACAGGGATATTTACAGCTTTTAAAACCCTCCAGAATTTATTTTCCACATGGCTGGAAACTTTACTAATACCGTCTATTTAAAATGATATCCCTGTATGTTGTCATGGTTCCTGAATTTGTAAGCCTTAAATTAAAAGGTAAGTAGACCGTTGTTTTTATCTGGGTGTGTGTGTTGAGGGGGCATGGTAAGTGAGTGAGTCAGTGCGTGAATGAATGTAGTTACTGCACAGCAAAATGTAGACTTAAGCCCAATTTGGCAGTGAATTGATATGTATACCACATTTTAGACCACTGACTTTCAGTGATTGGACTACTTCATGCAGTCTGTAATTTTGCAATCAGTTTAGGAGCAAAAGACTTCTAAGGGCTTGTTCTGAACCACCTTTTTGTCTAATGGAGGGGAGGGGCTTGACTTTACTGAATGCAAGTCTATGCAAGAGTAACTAAGAGCAGATCGACTTTGGCTTTCAACTTCTGTGGGTTACTGTTTCCGCAAATAACATTGAGCTGATACTCCTATTGTGATGAAACTGCTGTTCTCAGATCTGTTGTGAAATGCAATCTCGATGTATGTTATTGTTTATGTAGGTAAAAACACATCAGTGACACCAAAACCTTCACTGTAATGATTGGCTGCTTGTATTTATTGAGGGATTGACCATAAACAAATACTCAGATCAATTTGTTAAGGAGATGACGTATATTGTAGTTGTGCTCCATATTTAAAACAAACACACTGCGGCAAC
The DNA here is from genome assembly GCA_022829145.1 of Albula goreensis. Classification (NCBI taxonomy): domain Eukaryota; kingdom Metazoa; phylum Chordata; class Actinopteri; order Albuliformes; family Albulidae; genus Albula; species Albula goreensis. Next base: position 11,023,180 of record CM040758.1, read on the forward strand.
TGTAGTGTATGGTTATGATGGCAATTAAGTGATTAATTTTAAATAAATCACCATGCCTTAGCTCCCATTAAAGTTTTCCATTCAAATTGTTTTTGGAGCTCATATCTTTTACAGCGGGGCTTGTAAATTTTTAAATTGCTGTAAAGCATTTCAACATCTGTCATAACTGGGTGAAAACAGACGGCCCCTCGTTACGAACCTTCATTACAGCATAGTTTTCCATTAAACCAGAGGGCCTTAATTACAGCACCGGTCCCACAGCAGGTTTGCTCTCTGCCGCAAAGTGATGAAATACATTTTATTTTTAGCTCTTACGTGACAAGTGACTATCAACAGCATGTTTCATAACATTACTGCGGTGTACCCACATAAGAGATGGACACTCAACATCACTGGTTTCTCTTCTATTAAATATTGTATTATATAATACATTATATACAGTTTGTAGAGAGAAGATATCTATGACATATTTAGATGTTAAGATTTCTGTACAGAGTGAATTTTAAAAATGAACCCTGCTTGCTTGTGTTATTAATTAATATATAGGCAGCAGGTGATCTTTAAAAACTTTTATAGGAGCTCATTATTTTGAGCTGGTATATTGTAATACAGAGGGAAATGAAATTCAGTTTGGCTTGGGGTATTACCATAAGTTTCCTATGGGGCATTTTAGCAAAACACTTTGAATGAAAAACACAACTGCTGAATAATTAGTTCACATAGATAACCATTCTGTATCAGCTTTTAATAAAAGTTCTTTTTAAACCTGCAAAAAATTTCAACCTATGTAGGTGTGGTAGCTAAGTAATATTTTAATTATGCCATTTGAATGGCTATTTAACTTATCGTATTTGGAACTGTATATGTCACATGGGGCCTATACAGTTTTTACTGGTGTTAGAAGCATCTATCTCTCCTGTGACAATTTACATGTTAATTGTGCTTTGGTGGAAATTACAGTATGTGTCAATATCTCCAGATAGGTTTCTTTATATTCACCAGGGTTTTCTTTATGGTGGGATTTTGATACTCTATGAAGCGGTTTGTTTTACAATCAGCAGACACAGGGATCCACTGATTATCCTGGAAGGCATGGTAAACGTCTCCACGGTGTCCCATAAACTGAAAATATGCGGTTGACTCCTTTACCCTTATTACGCTATAACTTTTGTGGAGGGGATTCTCTGAATAAATATAAGGTGTAATGTATTCCATCACAGCAGCTGAAGAATGATTTAAGAGGCGACTTGTGTGGGATGTTTCGGATGCTTATTCACCGTTGATGGCACCTTTTCATTAATGTCTGACACATGAATCAAGTGTATCGGGCAAAACAAGCCAGGCACTCGCTTGCTCTTTGCTTGAAATTAAATGAGGAGTTTTTATCTGTTTTTGAGGAGGGAGCTCATGGAAAATGTGGTGAATAAAATGAAAGGGTGAGTGTGTGAAAGAGGGGAATGTTGCAAGGACAACTGGTGAGGTCTGTACTGTCACGTTCAGAGATGGCCTTGGAGCTCAGCTCTGTTTTTCAAGACCTCCACAAACCACAGGCTAGGTCACAACACGCTCATTACAACACACACTTTGTGGAACAGTGCTTGTTATGTCACAGCACATAATCACAGGGGATGTGAAACTGCTCCAACCATGGGCCTATTTACTGAGAGCTACGATAGCTCTCTACTTCCTGCCCCTTTCTTCTCCTGTACATGCAGGAATTTGCAATTAGTCTGTCCAAAGTACAAATATGGATTAAGTTTACTTCACAGTAAAATATGAAATCAATGTTACTGATGCATTCTGTAAACTCTGTTAGAGTTAAATTTACATTTAACATCTTACTCTGTATAATTTGTTGCAAAAATAAAATGAATATTTATCATATACTGTAGCTAGGGGTTAAATCCCTTGCTAGTTTAAAAGTGAGTATAGCCAGTGAGTTACAACAATTATAACTAATAGTTTTATTTACATATTTATATTGGTATATATCCAACTGTATTTAATATTTCTGTGTGTATTGATGTTACTTTTGTTTGGTTTTGCAAGGTAGTGGAGTAAACGAGTGAGGCTATTGGATATGAGAGTGTTTAATAGACTGAAAATGAAGCATTTATTTTGTCGATACTTTTTTCTGGGTGCATCTGTCATTGTGGCTGAATAACAGTGCTCTATCCCCGAAGGAGCTGTGGGTGGGATTATTTTTACCAAGCCAAAGAAATCTTTGACCTTCACAGTTTAAAGCCATATGGGACATGCGTGTGCCTTCTGGAGGATGTTGCCTTTAAAAAAGTGCATGTGTTTTAAAATGTCCTTGCATCAGCACTGGGGAGTGACTGGTGGGCATATAAGACAAGTAAACGACTGGGAGTAATGGAGTTTGGGGCTTCTATTATAATATCCTAGTATTCCTCAGATACAATGCTGTAGCTGCCCATGGCTGAACACACACCAAGAAATGCTTGCAAGAAAACACACCACCACATGCAAAAGTATAGACACACACACACACACACAAACACATCCAAACATATCCGTACACTCTCTCTGTCATGCATGCTCAAGCATGGGCGTCAGTTTGTTTTGAAAAGTGCTGGGGAGAATGACAGGTTCAACTGACTAAATGCTTACAAAACGTGGTGTTCCCAGCATTTCCCGGCGTATATGACTCCTATGTGCACAAGCACACAATATACCATTCTTGTTCAATTAGGAGTATTTCACTGAAAGTGAAGAACAGTTGCAAACTGTTACTGTTGCTTTAAGACATTAATTGGTCATTGGTGCAGTTCACAATGTACAATATCTTAACTGGGAAAGTCAGTTCGGCAGTATCTGTACCCATGATCCTTATAAGCAAAGATGTGAATTTTTCCTTTAGCTAATCCATAAATTTCTAAGAATGGCTTTAATAATAAAAACAACATGCTGAAATTGAATTAACTTCTCATTTAAAAGTGTGTTTATCTAAGTTTTTATTTGTCATTATAGTAAAATGAATGTTGAAAACATTTGGGCAATTTGTGTAATTACAGTGCAATTTGTGTAATTGTCCATGCAATTCAAAGAATGTACCAATTTATACAAAATATTTTTGAAACTTTTTGTAAAAAAAACCCAAAACCATTGCCGACCACATCTTTCAAATTGAATTGATTTAATTCATGATACTGAATACTTGGTATGTCCACAGGACAGTTTTTAAGCACTGCAGACTAAACAAGACTTAGCTCAGAATAGATCTGCTGGAAGCTGAGTTGCTCTTTGTAAACACTAAAACTAAAATTTACAGTTATCAAAATTGTTGTACAAAAAGGAGGAGACTTGCCCATTCACTCTTTCCATGCTCTGGAAAATGCATGACTCAAAGTGAGGTCACAAAGTGCTCACTCAATTTCACCTGACTCTAAAAAGTGAACATTCCTGGTGATGTCAAAGTGTGCACTTGCTCTTTCCACTGTCTAGCAAGTAAGAAGTTGAGTGATGTTTCTACATTTGGTAAAAGGAAGGGTAACCTGCATATCAGAATCTTTGATCAAGGTGTTGCTTTAATTTATCACAAGTAAGGATGGCCAATCTCTACTTGAATCAGCAGGTTGGACCTTCCAGTCTCTCTAGAATATTTCATATGCTTGAGTAGGTCAAACAGCATTGGAAAATCAAACAGCATTCGAAAATCCAGTGTTCAAAATCCAGAGATCCAGGACTATTCTCCAATAAATAATGGAGATGTAGTTTATAGTTCCTTATGATTATGATTTAATATGTGCTGCATATTTCACTGGACCTTGAAACATTCAGAGGAGCCGCAACATTTTTAACTAAAAATGATTCCAAGAAACGCATTTAGTTAGATGCTCTTTACTTGTACCAAGTACTTGTACCACTACATAAGGCATAGTATTGTATGCTTTTATTCAAATGCCTTTCAGCTATTTCACCAAATCAACAAATCCTCATACCAATTTTCTAAGCAGGAATTTTAGGAATTTTAAATATAAGCAAGATTTAAAAATAATAAGAAAATTTTCTGGACATTTGAAAACTTTATATGATAACAAACACAGCTCTCTGTCTCTCTCACACACACACACACACACACACACACACACACACACACACAAACTGGTGAATTACTAAACGAAAGGAAAGATTCCAAATATTTTAATGTGTCTCGTGCAGCTGACAACCCACACTGTGTGGTTAACAGGTTGATAGACTCTCTAACAAGGACTGAAGAAATATGTGTCCACTCTCTCCACACACCGTAAATGAAATGCATAAACATTTCACATGCTTGACATGGATAGCCATCCAGCACTTTAATTTACGCTTAATTCTCAGTGTGCTTCCTCGGAGGGGAGCTGCACGATTTGTGACACCGGAGCTGGAAGTTTAAGTGTCTCCTAATGCAGCCAGCTCCAGGAGGCTTCAGCTCTCTCACACTGCATAATTCATAGGACAACTCCTACAGCAGTCAATGTAGCTTCTACAGCACGGTGGAGAAAGGGACAATTAAATCGCAATAATTTCTCTTTGGGACTTTTAATTTCTAATGTATTGGTGAATGGGGAATTAAATCCAGTCATAGGTATAATCCACAAATGAGATTTGGGGACTTTTTAATCTAAATCCATTGTTTCTTTATAGTGCCCTTGTCAAAAACGGACAACATAAAAAGACACAGATATATTAGACAAAACAGTCCTCAGCTCCTCTGACATTATACCACACACTAGATTCAAAAATAATTGAGCTAATCCATATCTATTGGAATAAAAAGTATACTATCATATTTGACTTGGCACTGAACATTTTGCTTGGTATGCTTTAGATGAAGAGGTAAAATTTTGCTTTGTGACAGACTTTCCACTGTCAGCATCTTGATATATTATATGCTCTCACTTTGCCTTGTGCTGACATTATCTCAGGAGAAGATTAAAAACTGGCATTCCAAACTGGGTTACAACCAGGATGGACATACAATTAAAGCCAAAACTTCACTTTTGCATATTAGCTTTAGTTTACTGCTACTAAATTTTGTGACTACTCCTTGGCCGCCTTCATTAAGAAAAGATCATAATGAATAATTATATTCATGTCAAACAACTGAAAGTAGAAACATTCTTTCTAAAAAATTCTGTTAGATGCTTCAATGAAAAGCTTGGAATGGATTTTTATATTTTTTCCTCCTGCATTTTTACTGATTGGGATCCTTCTTGCTTTAATGTTTTGTAATCTGGATGGGATGAGGTCCCTTTCTTGAGAAACTGTCTAAATTTTTTAATGTGTAAAATAAAGCCATAAAAGGGGACATGTAAAAACACTATTAACAATGCTTAAAATGTCTTTGTAATGCACAGCTGGCATCTTAAATTTTCCATTTGCAGCTGCAGTTATCTCCTGAGTTATGACTGTTCCGCTTTGATCATTAAGTGCCCATAAAATGCCAGCTTTTTCCACCTTTCAGAAATTCCTTTTTTCCCTATTGACTCATCATTATCCTCATTTAAGCTGCTGTCAGACTCACAGTCTGTCGCATCTAATGTGATCACGTACCCCATCGATCCCCTGATTGGACAGCCAGCCCCCATGTGACCTTTTTAACAAGCAATGATTCAGATGTAGCTGTGCACTGAATTTGTCTGATCACTTTCAAAATTCACAACAAAGTAGTGATTGTGGAAAAGATTGATTCTGTTGTTAGTGTGTTATTGATATTGATTATTATTCCATTCATGAACATATGCCACTTTATTTACAGAGATTTACTCTTTCACAAACTTTACTACCTTTGTATTTTTATAAATTACTTCTGCTCTTCTATACTGTATATCATGAGCCTGAAAAACAGCTTGGGTTGGGGTTGAAAGAGTTGGCTAGTTTAACACACACTACGTAATTCATCTAATCATGATGTGGGAAACATGAAAATCAAATGCAGGCATCATGTTACATGATATAACAGTGCATGCCAAGCCACTAAGCATGTTCAATACTAACCGCCCAACAAAACCCTTTCGTTGAGGTTCATCATCCGATATTTAACAGTACCATATCACAGAGACAATATTACTTAGTTATATTGATGGTATAACAGGACATTTAAACAGTCCCATTAAAGTTCAAGGACTTTAGGATTCCTTTTCAGTTCCTCTGTTGTGCTGCAATAGAAACCATGATTGAAATGGGCATATAACTACCAGTTGGGAACTTTAAAGCATTGTATTAGTTTGTGTGTGTGTGTGTGTGTGTGTGTGTGTGTGTGTGTGTGTGTGTGTGTGTGTGTGTGTGTGTGTGTGTGTGTGTGTGTGTGTGTGTGTGTCAAGGTGTATATGGTGGGCTCTTCTGTTGCCAGAATAAACTTTTATGTTATATTTTATGTTATATTGATCTATGATCTGATAATTCTTTGATAAACATGTGTATGGTATAGATGTTGAACCTACAGTAAGAAATGTTTTCATTTTATATTCTTTGATAGTACTTTCATTGAAAGTATGATCACAAGGTTCATTTGTCCCGTTGTATACATATGGTGTTTTTGTGATCAACATGTTTGCAGTTTGCGAGGATATTGCAGCAGGCGTATACCTTTAAGGCTGACGTTGGTGGCAAGAATGCCCAAAAAATGATCTCTTAGTATAATTATTTTGTTATCAAAGCAATAGCAGCAACAGCAGCAGCATACAAATGAATTCATCTGCTCCAGTAAATATTATGGTGTGATTAAATGCAATTTGTTTTCTTTATCTTTAAAATGTCAGGTGGAAAGCAAGTGTGTGTCTTAATGTGTTTCAGATTAGAAAAATCGACAGAAAAAGATGGCAGAGACAAGGCGTTTGGGAAAGCTGAACACAGAGGCAAGCTAAATTGTAAGCAGATAATTTTTTTAAAAGATTGATTGGCTGAGGGGAGCTTCATTTTGAAAAGAGAAGAGCAAACCAGAGGGGGATTTTGGTGAAAAGGTTTTGAGACAGCATGACGACAATAAAACCTTTTTCTCTTCACTCTCTTCGAAGCATCCAAACATGTCAAATCAGAACCTTTCCGAGTATGAATTGTTTTGTACATAACTCCAGTGCACTTACACCACTTTGTACAAAACCACACTGAACTGTAATCAAGTTGTCCCTCCTTCTACAGAGGGCTTGTGAAGAGGCCTAAAACATAAAAAGCAGCGTTGAGAGAATTTTTCCCGTTACCAACACATTCAGAGGTTGACAGATGCTTGTTAAGCTCCTATTACGCTGACAATGGAAAGATCACAGGCAGGATATTGGATGAAGCCCAAACCCACAGCCCAGTCCTAAACCTTTACAGTACAGGGGTGATTACAGTAAATGTAGTGCACAGCTCTTAATCATGGGGTACTGCGAAATAATAATAATAAAAACACAGCCACATTAAGCAGCATTACTCATTTGCCAGACATATTTCTTTATACTTCAGATATATGTACTGTATATTGCTTCTGCTCTGGAAAGTTCCTTGGAAAATACAGAACACACAAGCAACCAATTGCATGCAAGTTTTTATGTCACATGTTCCAGTAAGATGCACCAATCATGCATTATCATGTGTCTCATCAACTCTTTTATTTGAATTAAGTCAATACATTATTAGAGGTTTTGATTGATTTATTCAGGTAAGGTATTGTTCCAGGAAATTCAGCTGTTATAGAATATAAATTATATTTTTGATGAATCACATTATAGCACAGAGACAGTTCTCCTGAAGGTAATTCATGATCTGCATCTAGTAATTGATGATCTGTATCTAAATGTTGATTCTAGTGAAATCCCAAATCTTGACATATTAGATCAAGAAAGTATCTGTGCAACATTTGATACAATTAATTATTCTTTTCTATATCTGGGCCTACATTTCCCATTGGTGTTTTGTGTCATCATCAAAAATGATAAAATCTGGTGTTCCTCAAGGACCTATCCTTGAGCCAATGTCGTTCCCCATGCACATGTTATCACTTGGCCAAGTTATTTCTAGTCATAATATATCCTTTTGCTTTTATAGTGAAGAGCTCTGGTATACCTATCAGTCTATCTGAATGAAATAAGTTGGCTGTTTTGTGTTGCTGTTTAACAAAAGGTCAAAGCTGGACATCTCAAAAATTGCTCCAGAAAGGATTCAACACTTACAAGCGACCCCTGACTTGATTCAGATTCTGGTCTGTGCTAAGTCAAGTCAACTGCGAAGAAGCAGTGGCAGCCATATGTTTCTGAGGAAAGACTAAGTTTGCTGGAATATTCCTGAACTGGTTGCAGGGGATGCATCCATGGTCATAACCTGTGAATCTGACTGTTCATTCCAAAAAAGGGGGAAAAGCTTTCAAAAACATAACATTATAACATTATCATAAATGGGGGTGCCTCAATGTGAATGAGCCTCCTTCTCCTAAATTTACAGTGGCTCTCCCTAACCCAAGTGGTGTTGGTTACCCAAAATTGGTGACTTAGCATTGGTTCTACGGCGATATGCTGTTTGGCACAGGCAAGTTTTCCGTTTGTGGGTTTTGTTTTTCTTTTTGTGTGGCGTCACTATATGTCCACCCTTGCTGGAACGAGAGGAAACTCTCCACAACCTTTTTCGACAGTCATTGCTGTTCCAGAAGTATTATGCAAAATGTAACTTGTGGTCAGCTAAACTAAAGATATTGTGGTTGACAGAAATAATTCAGTGAAGGCAGATGAGGCTGAGGTGTAATGGCTGGATCCATTGGCGCCATAAAGGGATGAAGGCCATCAAAGATTCAGGGGGCCTAGGGCTGGGCATGTTACCCAGAAATGTTCATCAGTCCATCTATATGGGAGAGCCAGGTGTCACATCCTTCAGTGGGAGTCCAGGAGTCATATCAGTACCTCTAATCCTTACACTGTTCAAATAAACACCACAGATAAACACCCATGCACATTAATGAACAAACAAAGAGAAAATAACACATTACTCAATAACAGTGGGTTCAGCAGCCAAGCCTCTCTATTGAAATCAAATGAAGTGCATTGCACATTGAAAGAGATGGGATCTTAACCCAAGTGTCCTGGACAAATGAATCACCCCTATAGCTCACTGGCTATACAATCCCTTGCAACTCTCACCAGGTTAGGGATATATGCATCATTTACAATGAGAAGGCAAATACAATGAAAAATAAAACTATGCAATCAGAGCTTTGTACCCTTGCAGAGATGTGCACACACTCAGGTTAAGAAATTTCAATGAATGAGTGATTTTATTATAGTTACCATTTACTTCTCTGCAAACAATACTTACACAGACATTTGGATGAATGCCAACTCCTAGATTTTGCACAAATGATTTGTTGATTTTCCTGCACTTAGATACTGTATAGCAATCAGCTCTGTTTTACTGTTACATATGCCTTGATATTACTTTGATCGTCAGAGAACTGATCATTTTTCAAAAGCAGGAAAACATCATAATCAGTAAAATAAAGGGCTTTATTAACAGTTACATAGCACAAAATTTGAACAATCTCTCCATTGTTAAATTTAAACTGTATTGCGGTTATGGTCCATGACATTTTCAAATTTTAAACAGGTGTTAAGTATGATGAAAATCCCCACCTTCAATATCATATTTTGTAATGTTATATTGTTGTCAGGTTCATTTGCAGAGAATCTGTATTAAATGATTTTGCATTTTGCTCAATGATAACTACAAAGGTTTTATATCTGGTGGAAATCTGACAGAAAGACAAGAATCTGATTAACACATACACATTTGAAGACTGAAAGTATATTTTAATTTTTGACATATGAAATGTAGACTCATCACACTGTCATATGAATACTATTACAAAAACAACTATGATTACAGTATGCAACAGCAAATTACTACGCATTTTTTCCACTGTTGAAGAGTAATCTTGAATGGATGGAAACCTGCTTGACTCTTAATGGTATCAAAATAAGATGGCTGCTAAACAATCATCTATCTTCCATGCCAAGAAGTCCTGCCAAATGGGAAATATCAGTTCTGGCAGTATAATCGTGGACATGAATGAAAAAAGACCTCCTACTATCTTAAATAACATCTATCTCAAAACATGACACTTCAAAAACAAAAGAACACATCACTGTGGTATATCAGACTACATTGCTATTTATACGATTCCATATTTCATCTCTGCTGTGACGGTTGTTATCGTCGGAAACTTCAGCTAATTTGCCAAATTTTAAATTAGAGGGTGTTTGCTCCAATATCCACAACTTAAATACCACTTTATTTTCATGGTAGGTCCAGTGTGTGTTTGTTTGACCTCACTATGCCTGGTACTGTAACTATAGAGTTCCTTTGAAAAGAGCAGACATGTAACATGACACTTCCTGACATTACTCAAAATATTTGTAACCAAGAGTAGTTTATCTCCCCTTTCCCTTTGATCTGAGTAATTTCTAGCTCTTACCAGACTCTCTACTTTTTTTATTACAAATAACAGGTACAAGAGACAAAACTAAAGGACAAGAGACAAAACAAATGCAAATCTGACAGGAAAAACAAAAAACAAAAGAAGTGTTAAATACCTTTGGTAAGATATAAGACAATATCAAGTAGCATTAAAAAAAAACTACAAAGAGGGTGTTAATTAAAAACTGAATGCGATGAACAATGTTTCTGAAGAAAGTGTCTTTATCGTGTTTGTTGAAATCAGTCATAGCATCTGTTGCAGATGAAGCTGGACGGAAGCAGAGCACATCTAAGCTGAAGGAGCAATTTCAGCAGAGAAAGACCTCTACAGCTATCCAAGAGCAGGCCAAGGTAAGGCTCTCTAAAACACACATGCGCATACACACACACACACACACACACATTCACATACGCACAAATGCATATGCACACATACACCAATCCTCTGGTGAAGAGGAGAAGCCCTTTTCCAACAAACCCTTAAGACCATGTGTTCAGAATTTAAAACCGTCCTCAGAAAAAGAAGTTGAGAGGGAGTCCAACAGCGGCACAGCCAAAGCTTTCTAACAGCTTTGGACACAGTTCTGCTCCTCTAAAAAGAGGCCTCTTAGCGGCTCGTATACACGGCCACTGAAAACAATGGAAGGCCTTCCAGTGATATAAAAGAGCAAGTAATTAACAGCTCCTGTCCAGCGCGAGCTTTTCCTGCCCTCTCTCTCCATGGAACGTTCACAAAAGGTCCTGGCGTTGCTCGGCAACATGACTCATCCAGAGGTTCAAAATCCCATTCGTATTTTTTTGTATAAAAACTGGACAGCTGTTGATGGCACACCCCATTCTCCCATTGCACATAAATCCACTGCAGAGATAACTGGGATCCAGGCCTTGGGAGTGTGTGTGTGTGTGTGTGTGTGTGTGTGTGTGTGTGTGTGTGTGTGTGTGTGTGTGTGAGCACACGTATGCGCACATTTGTGTATGTGTGTTGTGTGTTTGGTTTTTTTCTTTTCTGAAGGTGTGTGTCCCTTTGAAGTAGGCATGCTGCAACATTCTTTACCCCTCGGAATGGTTTTTGCACACGCATTCACACTCCTCATGGTGTTCCAGAGCTACGTCTGTCAGAGATTTCAGGATCCCTCTTCCTGCACTCCTGTGCCTCAACAAGAGCACCTACCAGGAAAACAAACTGGTTACTATAAAACAATTGGTACTAAAACAGAAGTATTTTCAAATGAATCACTTGAAAAGATACATCTAACCACACAGTAGACCTATTGCCTGTATTACATTCTTATTTTCTCTTGCTATCAAATTTTGGAAAAAAATTAAAAAGGCAATATTAATGAAAAATCCAAGCAAGCGACAGCAAAAACCACAAAATACCAAACGAAAACCCCTCATTGGAATAATGACAGTGGATTTCAGTTGTAATTGTGCAGGGTACCTCGTGGTATTTCTGTGTGACTCTGGTGGGGGAGCAGCGGCAGTCGTAGCACCTGTGGGTGCAGCAGGCACAGTTTCCCCCGCAGCGCTGGACCAGGAGGCAGCTGGGCCAGAAGATGGTGTCCGTTCTCTTCAGCTCCTCACGAAGGGACACAGAGAAGTTCCGGGGGGTGCAGCTGTACAGCCGGACCTCTTCTCTGAGCAGGTTCAGGTCCACCAGCCCTGTGGAGTCAACAGCAACAACAGTGCTGAGGAACTATGGTACAGTTTTACTGTGTGTATGTGACAAACGATTGTTTTCATCAGCACCTAAAGGTCAAGTCTGCTTGTAACCTAAGTTTATCCAGTCATCTTATCTTGAATCTACCTTCTTTGTGGCCTTATTTTGTAGTTTCAAGGTTGGGATGAACAAACAAATTGGCAAATGTAATTGGTAAAACAATGAAAAAAACAGGCCATACTATTTGTAAGCCTCATTCAGAAACATCTGCAGTAAAAGAACCATTTTTTTGTCCTTAGCTTGGCTTGGGGGCCAAAATTCACACTTACTCTGCATCACTGATAATATTCTCCTAACTTGATTATATCTTAGTTTACCTTCATTTATTGGGAACTTTGTCCTCTTTCGCAGGGATGACCTGACCCATGACCTGTGAAATGAACGTGGGATAAAGTTGGTTGGGATACCTCTGGATTTCTTGGGTTGGATGAACGACTTCCCGAGGACCTGCCAGGTGGGTCTGTAGAGCTCCTCCACATCCTGCTGCCAGCGGTCTGGCTCCAGGTATTTCATGACCTCCTCAACCGTACTGAACCCGGCGACTGCCTCAGTCAGCACATCCACACTCTGCAGGGCTGGGGGCAGAACTGAGGGGCCTGGGGCCAAAGCTGGGGGAACCGTCTGAGGGCAAAAAACACAGATGATGCACCATACACTTACCAATGCAACTGCCTTGATAAATGGCTTTAATAAAATTTGCATAGTATTTCATGCACAGTTTTGGTGAGTCTATTATTCCAAGTATCTTACACACATGTATAACGGCATACTATGCATTTATACAGCGGGTGGAATTCAGGCAACAAGGGTACAATGACAGTGCAATACAGTGATAAAAGCAAAGCCCTCTATCCACTATACTCCACTGCAGCCAATTGAAGAATGGCAGACATGTCAGTCAATGCTACAATATCAGGCGACAGTGGAACAGATTTTTCTCTTGGAGAACACATTGCAGACTGGGCACATGTATTGTTTTTTTTTCATTGTAATATTTGAAATGTGCTTTTTAAGAAAGATTAAATATGGATGGGAGTGACAAGGAATGTTATGAGTGGAATCTGATATTAAGTGAAGGCTTGGAATCAGTCCTTCCTGAAGAAAAATTGACTGCTTGCTTGTGAGATTTTGTTTCCATTTTCATGTCTGTTCCAGCACATTGTCAGATTTGTATGTCAGATCACAGATCTAATTCTATTTCTATGAGTCTATACACGGTTGTGACACAGAAAAGAATAAGTCAACATTGTATCATGAAACAACATGCATACAAGGCTTAACATATGGCAAAATGTACACCACCCAAAAAGAAAAAGGTCAAATTCATCAACTTGTATTTTAGATAAAAACTTTTTACAGTGAATATGTTTGTACTGCAGAGGATATTTTCTTCCTCTCTCTCTCTCTCTCTCTCTCTTCCTCCCTGCTGCTAAACCATTGATGGGAAAACCTGCAAACACTGTAACTTATCCACTCTGGTCAGTAGTAGTTTTCCTACTAATTTCGCCTGTGGTTCTGAACTTCTGAACTCAATCCGTTTCATTCATTACAAACCCAAACAGAAATGAGTGTGCCGCTCGAAGGTCCCTGAGTCACAGAGCAGCCATTTTCCTCTTCAAAAGGAAACACATTAAGACTTCTCAATTTCAAAGGGACAACATCCAATGATATGTTGGATATATAACTAAAAATACAGAAATTGTACTGAAACATCATCTTACAAAGAGGTCAACTGCTTCCTGACAAAGCCAGGGAAACTCCAATATATCTAAAAACATCAACTCAAAAGCAGACTTTCTTAGCTTGTGAGACCTCCCAGTAAGAATAATTTGGTTTTCATCCATTTCACGCTGGAAACACGCCTTGCATATGGCCAAATGCAGATGCTGTTGTTCAATTAGAGGCACATGTTCTAAACAAATAGATTAGTTGCCAGAATGTTTATGCCAAGAATTTATTTTCCAAACCCAAAGCAGTAGCATTATGAAGTTTTATGTAGCATGCATGCAGTATCCAAACGTTGTGGGGGTTTTGGAGTTAATACTAAGCTATTGCTCGTCCCAAGATTTTGAAGTTGTCATATATAGCATTAGCTGAATGGTGCAACAGAAAAATAAATACATTCAATATGGTTTTGCTCCGGTCAGCTAAGTACAACTGATCTACTGTATTACAGGGTTACAGCAGAACATCTCTGGACCAAAGGAAAAGGAAGTAATTGTAAATGGAACATTTATATATTTGACTTTAGTGTAACGTTTGTTTTTTTGTATTGAAACAACAACAGCAACATTGTATGCATGGTTAAAATGCAGTAGCCATAGCACCCTGAACCCTTCTGCTGAGGGTACTGAATGTAGGTGTGATAGTCCTTGAATGGGAAACCTTCTGGCACACTAAGCAGCTGTTGGAAAGGCACTCTTCTCTGTGGGCCAGACAGAAATCCAATGCCCCCATCTTAGAGATGGTGTAACTGTGCTGCGCCATTCATTTCAACGAGACGTTATCCAGGGTTCTTGATTTACAGTGATCCAATGGTACTTTTCAGAACAGTAGGGGTGTTAATCCCTGTGTCCTGCTCCAATTCCCATGAAAACGGGCTCTCTACATCTAAGCCAAGCAATCATCTCCTATACCTGTGTGGCTATACAGTCTCTCAAATCCCTGCCCACTGTGTTTCTACTCAGAAGTGAACAGAGCTTGCAGTTGGCCCACCTGATAAATAAAAACATAAACAATCCATGTGACTTGTGGCCAAAGGACATATTTCTCCTGACTAAAACATTGCTTCATCTTTCATGAAAATCCCAAAAGTACCTTATTTGACATTGATGTTAGAAGTTCATATGCTCTTATTGATTCTACTCTTATTTTTCTTTTCTTACTGTTGCAATGTCTTTCAGCTTTGCAGGATAAAGGATACAGTGCCCTACAATGAAAAAGTACTGTGGAATATCTTAAGGCAGAATAATACCCTCCATTGTACCACTGTGCCAGCAGTGGAAGCACTCAAGGCCATTCTTTCAGAAACTCTTGACAGGAATACGTGACAATAGACACTATATTCAGTAGGAGGACAACTAAATTAAACACCTTTCTGACAAGCCAAAAAAAGGACTTCAAAAGGCAGAAATGTTGAGATGGCACACTAGCAGACAGTTCCTTTAAGACACACAGTGCATATATATACAGAATATATTCACCTTCATATAAAGCATTATTTATGCAAAGCAATCAGAAACGATCAAAATAGCATGCTGGTTTTTGTTCAGAAACCCAGCCTCTGCTTTCTGTAAAGCACGAAAAGGGCATTAATCTTTTGTAAGCGTACAAATGTAAAATTTTGAATTTTTTTTTGTAACTTGAACCTGTTATACTGAGAACTGCCTTCCTTTCTTACTGAGTTTCTTGAAAAATGGCTTTTGGAACAGCTTATTCACCAAGGGCAACTGCTTAACTGTATGGGGGAACCCATTTCAGTCCTAAATAAGCAATTGAACGGAAAATTGTTCTTCATCACTCAATGACCGGGAAGCAATTGAACTTTTAACTTAATAATAGTGGAGGGCGTTAGATCGCCAAGCCGATTCATTGACTCCGAGATCTGTGCATAGCGTTCCCTTGCATGCCGCTGCCAGAAACTACAAGGAACTGCTCTCTCCTTCACCCTCCCTCAGGTGTAATGGCAGAGGTATTTTTCCTCTGCTCCCAGAATTCCTTGCTCCCGGGTTTTCGCTGCTGTTCCGCCACGAGCGTGGGACCACATTGGCTCTCGGTGCAGGGTAGAGAGGCCAGGCTGAGATTAAGAGGCCTTTCCCGGGCAGGTCACCCTATGGCACGGTTTTGAAAGACGACTTTCCTTTGTGCACAAGTGTTTTCACAACCTTTTCGCCCCTCCTTAATGTCTGCAGCAAAAAAATCTCTTCCTTAAAACAACTACAGATGGGGTTTCTTTTTTTCCTCTCATGGAAGTGGTAAAGAGGAATTATTGCTGTTTAAATATAAACTAACTGCTGCCCTGAGGCCCATGGCTCCAGTAGCTCTGGTTTACCACAGCAGAACAGAGAGTTGCTGTTTGCACGAGGTTGCTGAATGAAGGAATCCACACACAAAAAGGCCGAGACGAGTTCCTGCAAAACCAGCTTCGCTCTCATTAGCTCTGTCAATGGCCGCAAAAGGATCGACGCCCCCGGCTGAGCGCTACGTCTAATTGCGTTCACTAAATACGCAAGCACCTCACCTTTTGTGACTTACAGTACAGAAAGATAACTTTACTTTTTTTCATTGCTGAGGCAGAAAAGAAGGTCAAAGGTCACACAGCATAACTTCAGGTCTGCCCTCGTTTCTTCGGCTCATAGACTGACATCAGGGCACTGGGAGTTTAGTCATTGCAATTGTAGTCAAAGCAATGTGCACTGGCCAAAACACTGTCCGCTATGTGACATGTTGTGGGCAATTATTAAAAGGGGAGAAAGGGGTGATTCAAAGTTGGAAAAACATTTTTTGCATAAAAACATAAACACACAATGTGGCCTCCAATGCTTTGACCCTAATTTCATGTGAAACTCAAATTATACATACTGAAATTATTCCAACTGATTTCCATCAATGTGGTTGTCTGCACACACTCTAAGATACAGGGTAAGATTCAACTTGTCTTTGAATCTTCTCCTCCGGACAGTTACATCTCCTAAAGCCAGTCACTATTACAAATAGACACATACAAACATAAAAAGAAACAGGAAGACACACAAGATGACATACAAGAAAGAATGGTTTGAGTTGCAGCGGCAAAAAAATAAATGGCACTACATAAATTACATATAGCATAAAAAATGTGCAATAGTCATAACAGATAAATCCTTGTGGTAAACGGGTAATGCCAAATCCATATTGGCAAACACATTGGCCACAAATTGATCCAATCCATGAATGTAAGTTTCATGTCAGCGGTTGCAAGTTAGAGCACAGTTTTCACTGTCCTGTCTGTAAAGAAGATGTACACGAAGGAGGAAAAGAATACAGTCCACCCCCATGCACAAGGGTCAAACCACGTGTCTACCGCTCTACTGATCTCCGATCTCATGTGTTAAGTGTTCCCCTAGTGTAAACAGACTTGTCAAAACATTAACAATACAATACAAAAAAAGAAGTGTGTTCCTTCAACAGCCGGGGCATCACGGAGGAAAGTGTGACAGCTTTCCACAGAACTCCAGATGTAGCCATTAATATCAATATTGTTTGGACAGAGGAAAAACATCACGCGAGCCAAAATAAATTTCACACACTCGCACGCACAGAGGCGCGCGCTTACACACGTAAGAATGCACGCACGCGCGCGCACAGCTGTTGGACTGTTGTGCTTGATCAATGCTTGTATTCAGTGCTCATACGCAAGACTTGCTCTAACAGACCTGCAACCAAACCAAATCAGTCTCTGCAGCAAAGAAATCTGATACGATAAAAGCAACAGCAAATAATACAATTCCAAAAAAAATGCATGAGACATAAAATGCAAAAACAATGAAACAAAGGGGAGAAAAGTCTCAAATGGAAACCGTCTAATTGTTGTCTCTCAAAGCTGCTGCAAAATTATAGGTTGCAATGTGGAGGTTATCTTCCTCCTCAACTGCTAAAATAAGGCTCAGACTCAAGCAGAGATTCATCATGGAGTCTCTCACACAAAACACACATCCCCTCAGAGAAACACAGCATACATTTAGAGAAAGCGTCTGCCTGGCCTAAAATGGTCAGCTGTTCTGTCAGTTCAGGTCACTGACTAAATATTACGTATAAAAAAATAAATAATTTGGGCCCAGTAAAACCTGAAGCACATGCCATTTTGGAATTACAGCTCAGGCTGCACATCACCCACTGAAAGTATGAGACAGATCTCTGTGTGCAGCATGTAGCACTCAGGTCAGGCTGTGGGCCTTTTCAATTTCCATTATATAACAAAAGTGCTTCAGTCACCAATAGATGCTATCAATGGAATACTTCACTGACTAATAATAATATGCATGCATATAAATCTATGCTGTACATCAATGTAAATGGTGGAGGACACACATAAAACAGATGGGGATTTTCAGATACGATAAAATACAATTATTAAAACTCAGTCCTAAAACTCCTTGAGAACAGAGCCTTCCCAGCATGCACCACCATAAAAATGACAGTGAGGTATAAAGAACAATCAAATGACAACAAAGGAAAATTTCAAAAACGAGTACAGTTTTATGATTACCTTGAGTCAATATGGAAGCTTTTTCAGTCTGAACTGTCTGAAGCATGTTAAGTTATCTGATGTTTCCAGTTCATATGGAGCACTATCTATTGTCCCATTGAGGGCGAGGAAATAGTTTATGAAATCAAGACAATCATTTTGCATCTTGTAATATTAACAGGACTCTTGTGGGTTGATACCCGTTATAAGTCCTACATACACATATTATAGCCTAATCCAAAAATTCAGTCCTGATTTCCTTGATCTAAATCCTTTTACAAGTTATGACAGCTATAAGATGAAAGGAAGTTATAAGAAGTTAATTTTCTAGAGACTACAGAAATACACTGTAGGTCTTTTATTTTACAGTAAACCTATTCACATGGAAATGTACTTCAGATAAAACCACATGGAAATTCTGCCATCCCTTTTGTCTTTCAAAAATACAGTATATGCTTAAAAAAATGTCAAAGAGCAACAAAGGCCACGATTTCAGAGATGCTTTGTAAAAGTCAGAATGAGATAAGGAACATGAAGCGAGTCTTTGTTTCATTGAAACAATGGGGCTTATTGACAGAAGCAGGAAAGTTCAGGCAAGCTTCAACACCATGTAAACAACCCGGGAAAAGACAAAGGGAGAGACTGCACATCAAAAGGGATGAAATTCTCCAGAGGGCCGGTCCAAAGAGGAAACACTAACATTTACCATAACGAAACGTTATGGTTATCGGGATACCTATTTAAAGGGAAAATATGATTTCTGGAATCACTTGAACACGGTCCGCGCTTAAGTGGCCAAACTAAAACAAATTTTTTCCTCTTGTTTCGTGACTGCCAGACACACACACTAAAACCCTATTCTGACGGCCTGTGAATGATGCCACGAATGCTGTTGGGTACCACAACATTGGCACGGAGCTGTGGAAATCCAAAAAAAATGGCAGTTTTTCAGAGGTTGAAAATGAAAGATTTGCTGAGGTTTGCAGTTTCATTCTTTGTGTTTTTTGTCATGCTCGTGCCAAGCAAATGTAAAAGGGATCAGGAGGCATGGCTGACCTGTGTGGAGGGGGCATGGGTGTGTTGAGAACAGTGATATTTCACTTTTGTTAACAATATAGCACGACAAAGACAGAACATTTAACAGCGAAATAATACATAAAGCCATCACAGCAAATACAGAACTATAATGAATTTGTTCAGTGGTTCCTTAGTGACTTATTTCATATTTGAGGTAGACAGAATTGTGGCAACATCTAACAGTAAATAAACATGAATTATGAATTAATTATTAATTATTGAACTGCCCTTTCCCTTAAACTATTTGTAGAGGGATGCTGGACCATTCTCCAGTTATTTGGTGGATGAAGGAGGTTGAATTCAGTCTGCACTCTACATTCCAGAACATTCCGTTAAGATTTAATGATGTTTAGATCTACTGATCGTGGAAGCCAAGGACACCAAATTGAAATTAATGATGAAATGACAACTCTGTTCAACCAATTTAAATGTGATTTGCAATGCAAATAGCGTGAAAACAAATGTTCCCAATTTTCCTGGCCAACCTCATAACTTCCTTACCCTGGTTAATTCAGAGATAAAAATCCATTTGGGAAATAATAATGGCTTGGAGAGAATTACGACATATAAAAGATGTACACAGAATAATGACAAAATACACTGTACAAACTTCTGTAGCCCTTTGGAATTAAGCTGTCTACTTTTAAAAATGCAGCATCAGTCAATTATGTCAATTAAATTCAGTATACATATCCATAAAGCATAAGTTAACCATTTCATTTCTTTGCAAATAGATTTTTAGCAGAAAATGGCAAATATAAATACACTTTTTCTTTGGGAGGAATTTAACAGTGGTGATTTAATAGAATAGGGGATACGATATCTGCTGACATACTGCTAGCTACATAATGATGTTTTCTGTCGGAAGGTCAAGGGTAGTGAACTTTTTTGATGGAAAATGGAGCACAGTTTTGTGTACTGCACAGCAATGATCTGTCATTAGAACAAACATTGGGTAAAAGTTTAACTTTGGTAATGCAACAAAACTGCTTATAAACACATTAATAAGTTGTTGGTGATCATTAGTGATGTGTTTAATAATCATTTGATTTGTTATTTGTTCATTTGTTTGTGATCATGAGTAAATTACTCTGTCTGTGGCTTGTAGGAAGCTTGACTGCAATTGGTCACTGTGGGCAAAAGATCCAGCACCCAGATCAGCCTTCTGGGTAATATGGCCTGGCTCAGGCATCAATAAGGTTGGCAATCGTTGTTACCAAGATCATAATTTGCTAATGTTCACAAACACATGAGTAAATGATATATAATGATTCATTAATGGATTACTAATGATTATAAACTGGTTATTAAAGTGTTTATAAGCAGTGTTTTGCATTACTCAAACTAAAGTTTTACCACACATTGCTCTCCTTGCAAAACACTATTCCAGTTGCATTTTTTACACATTAAATTAACCTTTAAAAGCAGACAGGCCTTGCTTTGCCAACAGAGTCCAGTGATTATGCAGTAAAATAAAATGGAGCATGATCCTAGTGCACTGCTAGTTAGCTGCTGTTAGCATTAGTAATTACACAGCATTAGTTATTCTGGCAGTAGTCCAGACTTTATATTATGGCCCTGAAAAAATACTTAAATACAGTGAAAATGAGCAGTTGGCCTGAGGATTGCCAAAGGTACCACAATGGTGATGTAAAAGTGCATGGAAAGTTCAGTGAAAAAAGGTTAACAAGCCCCACTGCAAACAGCCATTGTACCAAGCTATGACCAATTCAATTACAGACAAAAGTCCAGAAAAAACGTTTTTCATGTGGAGGCGGTAAGTGAGTGACAGAGGATGTGGAGTACGCGTCTCTGTGTGAGGTCTTAGATGAAGAATTAGGAGCGATACAATATTGCACTTTTTTTTCAAAGACACGTCCCCAGTCAACTCTGCCCTCATCTTGTTAATCCCTCTTTCACTTCCAGCCGGAAGAATTAATCTGGGAATTAATTCATCCTCAGGCGAACAGCCAGCCAGTGTTTGTGGAGTCTTTATCCTCGCTGTGACAGCTAAACTTTAGATCTGCCATGATCTGAATACCAACGACAGATCACCTCAGCCTTCTCTGCCCCCCCAACCCTATTTATACGCTATTTATACAGCTGCATCAAGGCCAGAAAAGCAGATGTCACCGCATTCTACAAAACAATATCTATGGTGCTCTTTGACTGTCATTTTTCTAATGTTTATGGTAGCATAGTTCTGTATGGTGATTATGTGATACATAATCACCCCTGCTTTGTGGTTTGTTCATAACTTTCACTGATGAATCCGCAGTGTCATTTTTTAAGTGTCTCTCTATCATTACTCACTGCATCGCTACTCTTCCCATTAATTCCAACCACATCCAAACGCATAATGTTGTGTAACACTGGAAAAAAGTCAGCCTGTTATGCAAAAAGTAAGGACGAATCACAAAGAGGGAGGATTACATAATACATAATAGCAATAATTACAGCCCCCTACACTCATGTGTAATAATGACGGCAATAACAATCCGGTGCAGTAGCCTGTTGGTAAAGGATGCTATGCTGAAGGGCTCTGTTTTGACAGCCCGAGCATTTGCTGCAAAGATGGAAATGGCCATATTACACTGAATAACTGCTGCATCATCGGTTTGAAAATGAAGATTTGTGTGACTCATGTGTCAGAGTAAAGTTTGTATAATTGCAGTTCTGAATAGGAATCGCCAGTACTGAACTATTGCAGCCATGCCAACAGCTTCATTCTAACTGTGTGAAATTTATGCCTTATAGTTTTGACAGAAGCACGGCAGCAGTAACTCGAAGTTTTGACTATTGCACAATTGGAGTGTGACATTAGAGCCCTAACTGTATATGAAACCTTCATCTTTATTGTAACAAATCCCATAAAATTGAGAGAAGTGTCCTTACCGTGGGGAGGAGGGAGTAGTGGATGCAGAAACCTGGTTTTGAGGGGAAATACTGGTCCGATCTGAATCTAATCCTGATCTGGTTCCCCTTGGACACCTGCTTCCCTGGTGCCATCTCAGAACCACACCACCGACCAAGAACAGTGCCCTCTTCAGGCTCCTCGATCTCTATGTAGTCATACCTGAGATCGCCAGAGAAAGGGAAGTGAGTGAAAGGCACTATAAGGGATCGCACACTAACACTCCAGCATGTTTTGGGAACTGGGAAGTGCAAACCAGTCAGTCAATATATAGCAGTAGTTTCTGGTGTTATCTGTAATGGACCAGTGTAGGTGTAGACTTTTGTAGGGTTCTGGTCCAGTCCTCATCGATCTGATTCACCTATAGCTAATCAAGTTTTTCTACTAAGACATTGTTTAGCTGGGATGTTTTATTCCAGTAATGGGCTTGAACAAAAGCATGCCCCCACACCAGCCCCTCTCAGACAAGACTGGACACTCCTGACATTTAACGATTGTCTGATTCTTTAGTTAAACATTTATCAACTGTAAGATAGATAGACTGATAGAGACAGATAGATACAGCCATGTGCACTTGGATAAAACAAAAGCATGTGACACCTGGTGCTCATCCATCGTCAACAGATTCAAGGAATGCATTTTATTTCCACAGGGAGTGTTGTGTTTTACTTTTAATCGTATTACTGCAAATTGTATTAGCTTTACACAAGATAACATACGCTTTACACAGGGGATGTTTTTTTATAGTCCGGTCACCTTCTGAAAATATCACATCGGTCACATAAATTTCACAGAGGCATGTTGCCAAGGTGCTTAATTCCAGATAGATTACAGACTTAATCGGTATAAATCACAGCATCAAAAATAGTGAGGAAGGTTGATTAGTGCTGTTCCCACAGAGAGAAGGGCAAACAGGGCAAATAGCCAGTCTTCAATCTACTGTAGTTCACTTGTGTATTGTGAACAGTATGGAAAATGGTACATTTAAAATCCTTGGTTTATAAAATGTGCCCTTTTTTCCTGCCACTGTCTTTTTCCCCAAAAGCATTCAAGACAGCACAAGGCTACACTGTTGAGGAAAGAATAGATTTTTTTGAATAATCATCTTAACACTCTTGACAGTATTTCTTTGTCTTCCGTTGGTAAGGTGTATCTTAATCTGAGAGCCTTCAGACTGCAGCCATGTTGAATGAGCCACAGTGCTGTTTGTGTTTCTCTGCACCCACTGCATTATGGCTCTCAGGCACTGTGCCAAGACCACAGTTAATCTTTTTCACTTCTATTGGCAGACTTGCTTTTAAACGGCTCTGTTGATGACAGTTATCTTGTACTGGTGAATTATGCTTGAGGGAGTACTTTTCACAATTAAACAACAGAAACATCAGTCAATCGGTTGCATTGAAAGCTAACAAAATATAACTTGAATCTCCGAACAGTAAAGTTTTTAGGAAAGTAAAAAACAGTTTTATGATTACATTACATTAGACTTGCAAACAGGCATATGTGCTCAATTTGGAATTAAGATTTTACCTCACAGAGAAATTAAACATGACCAGTACACAATGGATTTTTCAAGCTCCCTTTTTATATATGAATCTAATATGACACAAAAGGAGATGCAAAGGTTTTTTATGATGCCAATGATATATGTAGACCTTTTGGACAGGAAAATACCAATCTTCTTGAAAAATCAAAGTCCATGCTAACTGTGTGACGCTGCCATGGGATCAGTGTGATTCTGAGATTACTGAGGGAGCTGCATCTGGTTGGTAGATCCCCACAGTGAGCTAATTCCACCACACACAGTTTCTCCTGTGTCTCTCACAGCACACTGCCTCTGTGTGACATCACACTATAGATGAGCACAACAGGAGCTGGGGGGTGGTTGCTGGGGAGTTGTTGGTCAAGCCCTTGGACTTTTTTATAAGGACCATTTGCTGTCATAGGCATATTTTTAATGGTTTTTTTGTGGTTATGTATTTTTATTTTTCATTTCTTATTTTTCTGAGAGGACTGATTGCCTAAAACAACAAATTATCAGTAATAAATAGATTATTAAATAAATAACATTATGGCTCTTGGCTGTGCTATTCTAAGCTTGTCTATGGGCCCTAGGCTGCAGCAGCTGGGGCAGATGCTTTAGCTCAATTAGTGAAGTCACACGACGTGGGGGAGAAAATGGCATTTTTCATGACAGAATCTGTTTGAGGCCAATGCATCAGGCATCTGAGACAAGCGCACAGAAACACTGCTCATTCTCTACCAGCAGAGGGCAGTGTCGTGCACATTTACGGGCATCGTTTGTGTCCCTTGATGCGCGGCGTCTTGTAATGCCGCTCATGGAGAAAAGCGAACCCGATCTTAAACCCGGTGTATCTGTCACATTCATGAGGTTTCCTTAACGCTGAACGGGTCAGCACAGAGATGACTAACGGGCCTCTGCAGTCGCGCTTAGCCACACTGTCCTGTTAGCACGTCCAAGTCACCATGGCTCTGCGCACTGCTCTCTGTTAATGAATGAGTGCAGTATTGAATGCACACTCTCTTGCCAGGTAGACATCGGCTATCTCTGTGGAATGACCTTCCTGGTCAAGGACAGTCTTGGGAGCTAGTGAGGATAACACAGGGTCCCATTCACTGGCTCTCAACAGGCGGGACTTTAGGAAGGACAGCCCCATCTCCAGAAGCAACGCTGCGCCACCATTCATGGCCACTAGGGGGCTCTGCAGGAATAGCTAGCCCCAGACGCTGACAGCTGGCTGTGTCTTTCACACAGCAGGAGTTCTCTGAATGAAATTAAAGCTTGGTCTGTGCTACAGTGTGATGTATAGTTTATGACTGAAATGAGAAGCGATGTAAAATGCCAACATTATGGTCTGTATTGACCCCCAAGGAAACCAAACTACTGTGACACCTATAGAGTGATCACCAGAAAAAAAAGAATTATAGAAGTATGTGTTTCACATGTCATTGGCATCATAAAACAAACCTTGAGCCTCTGTTTTTGTCATTGATTTATGTGGTTCGACACATGAGTGAATCACCAGTCATGTACTGTCAACATTTCATGGATCACTGACAAGTAACATTTGTTGAAATATGTTAATAAAACACATCTAATGTTAAAAGTAATGTTTTTTTAAATACTTTTTTCTTTTTTGATAAGTGGCCCTTCTGGAGATGTACAGTTTCTCTATTACAGTAAGAAAAACTAGGGCTACCATGATCTCAGAATAAGACTGTAATACTGGTCACTGTATTTTAAGTCTTAGAGATGACATGGCATTACAGTGTCTCAGATGAGGACAGTCCTGGCGTTGCGCTTACTTGCAAGCCCCATCTTCTGGATCCTCCAGCCCGAACCTTTCGTCAAACATCAGCTGTATCCGGGCGCTGTCGCTCGCGGCGACCAGTCTCCAGACGAGCAGACGGTTGCGGGGGTAGGTATGGGGGAACTCAGGGCTGTGGACCGCTCCGTCTCCCGAAACGGTGATGACCTTCTCATGCTTGGAACTGTGTACTCCTTCACAGAATGGAGAGATTGAAAAAAAATCAAAAGAGGGTTAATGTACCATGAAAGGAAAGAGTCAGTCGTTTTTGGACCCGAGCCCAGGTTCACAACTGACTTGAGTGTATTTCATCCATAACGCAGGGCAACGAATAAGACTCAGTGTCACTCCTCATTTCGCCTCCTCAAGTGTTACTCTCCATTATCTACACTACATTTTTCACTCATTTCAGATGCCACTTAATTTTAACATCGTTAAAAGCAATGCCAAAGAAGACAACACAGGAGACAAACTCCAGTCCACCATATTCAGCCCTGCCCTAGGTATAATGTAGGAGGTGATCAAATTTCTTTCAGTCAGGCCTTTTGGGTTTTCTTACAATAGGTCTTTAAAGCGTATGCCCTCTCATAATCTGTGCCATTATTAAAATCCATGCATCAGGTATATATGAGGCTCTTACTCTTTTCCAATGAGGCTTTTTGACTATCTTATACTAAGACAATGGAGACATATACACTCTCCTGCTCTGAGCCACTATTAAATATATGCTTAAGCACTCAGTAAATCAAAGAGGCAATAGATGTTTCCACTGTGTCAAAACTCTGTACATTTCCTTTAATCTCAGGGGTGGGCAATCTTATCCATAAAGTGTGACTGTGCTTTTGTTCCAACTGCGCTTTAACATATTTGAAGTGATCAATCATGTGAAGACCGAGATCAGTTGATTAAATTACTGTAATAAGGTATGTTCCTGTCTGGCTGTCTGGAATGAAAATCCTCAACTGGTCTTTTGCAAAACGATTTGAAACCCCTGAATTACGTTAATCAATGGAAGCAGACCATTAGTCTGATATCATACGAGCTATTGACAGGACATGGTGCAAGTCCAACACAGATTCACTGATGCAGGCATGACATGCAAGGAAGTTCCGGTGAGGAATATGGTGATATTTGTAGTGTGGGGTCTGCAATCCCCTCTGCTGTCTATCCCAGGATTCAATGGATTGTATTTCACCATAAAATCAGAAACCAAATCAGCCCTAAGTAAACCAGAGTGACTTAACTGTGAAGTCAATTGTGTTAATTGATCAATTAGGTGCTAAATAATAACAGCACATGCTACTCTCTTGCTCTCCAGGACAGGACGAGGGCAAACCACCTCTGCTTCACAGTGCTGGGGGGGGTGTAGAGGGGGCTGGGGGCAACTGGAAACACTCACCTGAGTGATGCACAGCAGCCATTTTGATTTTGTGCCAGAACACTAACCACAAATACGTTGGGAAAGAGAGGGGGAATTACAAGTCAATTAAACTGGAGGATGATTAGGTGACAGGTTGGCAGGACCACTGGAAATTCTGCCAGAGAATTGGGGAATCCCCCAACAAATTTCTGATAAATCTTTAATAACCACAGTGAATCAGGACCTCCTTTTAATGTGTCATGCGGAAGATGGATGCACTTTGCATATTTCAGTTCTGCGTACTGCATTGTTTTTAACAATAGTACAAAGGCCTTCCAAATTTGACACCAGCATATGATAATTGGCTGAGAATACAGAGTAAGGACACAACTGAATCACAGTTCACAGCTGACAAGTAAGGACAGTCCAATAAATATGTCTGCTTCACTTAAATTTACATGACTGTGCTGGGGAAAGTACAAAAAAGCAACTGTGCTAAATACATGCAAGCAGAACATCTGAGGATAACAAGGAGCAACAGAAAGTGGACATTAATTATTCATTTTGCTCCATCTGAGCAGCTCCTATTCAAAAACTGTTAGTGGGAACAAATACTGCGGGCATGGAAATATTGTAACAGCTTGGTTACAACGATCAGACCATCTGCAATCCCACTGCATTTCTATAGAAAATCCATCACTGACAAATATGTGTTAATGGAAATCAATTTACCGTCGGCCAAGAGCTGCAATTTTAGCTGCAGCTTTCAGCTGCAACAGCTGAGTTAGTAACAGCTAATCTGCCTTCCTGTCCTTCCATGGCTCAATAGATGACTCTGTCATGGTAATTCCATCCCTCCCCTCTAACCCTGGGATTGAGTATCTGATAACCTCAACTATTAAATAAAATATTATGAGGTATAATAAGATTATGAGCAGGTTAATGTCCCTTAAAGTGATGTTGGTATGTTATGTGTGCGCAGAGCTAATGTAACACCTTTTATCGTTGATTTCCTCTTTTGCAGCATGTGAATATTATAATGTGTGATAAGGGTCGGTTCAGGTAGGCATTTGTGTTTAGGGAAGGATTTCATTCATCTCATCTTGAAATATCAAAAAATCTCCCTGTGACATCTTAATATTATATATTATCTTGAACATTAACTCACACTCAGGACAGAGGTTGGAGAAACCAAGTGCAGAAAAAACTGAATAATGCTCTAAACTAAATTCATAATAGAAACCCTGTGTTCGTGCTGTTTTTTTTAGTCTGATGCTAATTCAACATACCATGCCAATATAACCTTGTCAGCTAAATACTAATCCAAACGTTTCACATCTACAGTACTTCTACTACATCTCTGAACTGTCTGAACAGTCACATCACAGCTCAATGGATATATAAAAGCTTAATGAAACCTTGGCTGGGATTTGAAATCTCATGAGCTGAAAAAAGGAATGTAGCCTTTTTTCCACACCGCTACACGAGGTAAGCTGGGGACAAGCTATGTTTGTGTAAGTTTATCGTTAAGCTTCCTAAGTTTTGATTTGCAGAAATGAAATATGACATATGCTAAATACTACTTTGTGCTCTCAAAGGTACCATGCTTCTATTGAAAAATCAATCACCACCATGTCTGAGTTTGGGCATGGATATACTGGGGTGTATGTGTGTGTGTGTGTGTGTGTGTGTGTGTAGACGGGTGTGCATTCATGCATGTATATGTTCAAACACAAGGGTGTGCTTTAGTGTTAAATGCGTTTGTGTTTATATGTGTGTGTATGTGGGCGTGAATGAATGTGTGAGTGTGTGTGTATGTGCTTTGTTTAAATCAAATTGTTGCTGCTTTTTTTCCAAAGGCTTTGTCACCATGAGGAGAAATATAGTCTCCTCCTGCCAAGCTCTAGCTCTGCTCGAGCTTCGGCAAACAGAAATTGTGCAAATCCCCCTTCCACTCCAAAACACAGGGGCCGTTATCTGCGTCCTCCATGTACCTGACATAAGCTGCTACGAAATGACTCGAGATTATGAAGCAGATGCATTCCGTCACAAATTTTACATTAAACATAGAAAAAAACGTGCCCATCCACAGCTGAAAACCCCTCACTGATCCTCATTCCCAATAGAAACAGACATCAGGGGGTCACTGATGTGCGGTAATTAGTGCTGTTCCTTCAGCTCTCCCAGTAATCCATCACTGCAACAGGCCATGGGGAGAGCGCTGACAGGTAGTAGATTAAACAGGTGGATAAACATATTTATGGCACTGCAGTGTATCAAAGCATGATGACTCTACAGTGGGGGCTTAATTACGTTGGGAGACTAATTTACACTTACACAGAGGACAACGGTATATTATGGAGATGACTGCAGTGAATGGGTATGATCGAGAAACCATGTTGAACTTCTTCTATGAGAAACTTCTTCCACAAGAACATTTTACAGATTGACTTACTTCTATTGATCGGTTTTAGAAAGTGGATTGAACACTATTTTAGCCATCAACAAGAAGCTAATACATGATTAATCAACTTAGATGAGACTTCTGTTATGCCGAAAAGGGAAACATTCCAACTATGACTTCAAGGACATTGATCCTTTTGTGATTTTCAACTTGCCTGTATTGTATGCACTATTTCATCAAGTATCACTAGATTACATTCATATTCCACTCAACCAGTGTCATGGATGACTCTAGCATGTACAACCTGTCGAATTCAAAAGGATAATCATGAACACATTCAAAATATTTTCTGTAAAATCATCTTTATCAGATCCTCCAACTAGCTTCCTCCACAGCAAGGATTGTATACAGCTTTACAGGGATGGATACACAGACTACTGTTTGCATTGTGGCAGAGTACCATATAAATTTGTTGATATTGTTTGCTGGTAAACCAACAGTCAGTCCCTACATCACTAAAATTTCCTAGTGTAGGAAGAACTCAAATTCAAAGTAGCTGCAAAATTCCATTGCTGTTCTTGTGCAAAAACTGTGAGCATAGACAAAATTTTCAGGGACAACCAATAAGCTTTCAAGCAGCATATGCCAAAAAATCAATATTTGTTTTCCAGATCATGCTTTCAGAGTATGCACATGGATTCAAGACTACTAAGGCCATAACGAAACCTGCAACTTCATTAAGCAGCCCAGCGGCTGTATGTCACAACAGCAATCTAACGATCAAAAGCACGTCACAAGTCTTCCCATGCTGGAGAACAAAATGAGTACTCAACATGCATGAAATTACTCGCTGTGTTCTATCAGCATCAAAATGAATTGCGACAAACCCAGGAATAGTGTTTCAAAATCACTTGTGACAAGGATTTCCTATACAATTTCATTTTAAATGGGTAGATTTTAGGCAATAATGTTACATATTGCTTTTGGCTTGGGAATGCATATCCTCGGATGATCTGACAAAATCTTCATTGTTTATAATCATCAAAAGGTGCCGTTGTATCCAAAACAGGAGGTGCCAGTGAAGGGGGTTAGAGAGAATGAAAAAAAGGTTACAGAGATTATATGAAGTTTCCTGAAGCCCCAGAGGTGTTCTGATGGCAAACGTTTTGAAATATGATCATATTTTGAGGCACAGGGAACAAGAACAGAGTCAGCGCTCCAGGGTCATTTTGTAATTTGGCAATAATCGCCATGCAGGAAAGAAAAGATACCGTGTCCAACAAAGTGAGCAGTTTGCAAGACGATTCTTGCTCTCCGCTCATTGTCAACGGAAGGGGTTTTTGAAACCTTAATCCAAAGTACAGTACCAAATGCTTCAGGCTGCGTTTCATTGCCATGGGCTGGAAATATGCCCTCTTCACAAGAACAAACACTTAATGTATTGGGCACGTTATATAAACAGATGGTACTTTCCTTTCTTCAGCAAAGACTTATTTCATGTCTGTTTTTGAATGAATGAATGAATGAATGAATTGGTTTGATAGCTGTTTTAGCATGTTCCTGCAGTGCATTGACAATGCACTGACTGTTCTTTGGGGAGGAGGGTTGTTCAGATTTTCCCAGCAGGTATGGGATGCTGGAGAACCAAAGACCAGCGCAGACACCTCCTCCCCCCTTCCACAGGAGCTGCGGCTTTGCCTCCGTCTCTCACATGGTTTTGATTCCCTCCATTTTACACTGGGGGAAAGCGGGCCCTGCGTAATGACCACGTGTAAACGCGTGTTCTAAATGGACCGGGAACATGATCCGGGCAGCCAGCTCGGAGGACACATGGTTTCAATCCCGAGAGCGCAAATCAACCTTATTTAAAGCATGATATTAAAGTAGCTGTATGGCGCTCACCATGAGAGAAACGGCATGGGAATCTGTGCCATGGCTGGCAGCGAATATAGATGGCTGCTACATATGAATGGGCTAACTAGAAGGGGTGGGAATGGCCAGGGACTTCACAATATGATATTATCACAATGCATAGGCTATGATGTGAGAGTTATGCAGCTCTTGCATTATTGAATTTTGATACTGCAACCTATTTCTGTAAAATATTTGTGCCAAACAGATTAGAAATAATCTAAATCTAAAATTCTGTCAGAAACTATTTTCCATCCAAAACTATTTCAAATTAATAGAGTTAAAATAGACATAATACATTTAAAAAGTTGACCAGCTCATAATTAAGCCATGAGGATACAGACTACTGGACAGACAGAGACCTATATATATACCTGAATTTAACTGCATTCATGGAAAATCCAAAAAAGCTCAGATGTAAGGTGCAAAAAGTGACACAAGTTTCAGCTCTCTGCTGGATGCTGGGTAAACCAGTGAAAGCTGAAGCATTCACTTCCTTTTTCTCCTTGCACTTGCCCTTTTTATATCTCTTCTGTATATCTTTCTCTTTTGGCCTCTCAGTATTCTTTGTCCGCAAGGTTTGAGTG
Source organism: Albula goreensis (assembly GCA_022829145.1). Lineage (NCBI taxonomy): Eukaryota > Metazoa > Chordata > Actinopteri > Albuliformes > Albulidae > Albula > Albula goreensis. The sequence continues at coordinate 11,055,157 of CM040758.1, forward strand.
TGAGTACTTTCCTTAACTGCACCGTGATAAACCCAGTCTAAAGGACACCGGAGAGCACTCCACCCCTTGTTCTGTATCGGTAAATCTCTCTCAAGGTTGTTCTGTCTCACTTTTTTCGATGGCCTGTTCTCAGACTGTATCCACAACGCCGGCACTTGCCAACCTGTTAGACTGGGTCACTGTAAAATATAGACTGAAGCATGACCTCACTTTGCTGGTTAAACAATGTTGCAGTCAGGACAATGGGCCCCAAGGGCTAATTACCTCAAACATGACTTTACCTTGACCTCATTTTCTGGGAGATGAACAGTAATTGGAGAAGGAACTGAGTAAGCAATAGGCCTGCTAAGTGCTACCGTTGTGCTTTGTTCACACATCACATTCAGCCTACAGTTACCTCCAGTAACAAACTGAATCTGGATATACAGCGGGAAAAATGAAGATGCCATAGGCATTTTAGCTATAGAGGAAGAGCGGCATTTTCTATTTCAGAGTTTGTATATCTGTGTCAGGCAGTGAGTACGCATCAAAAAAGTTGTTCGAATGAACTAAAACATTACTTGTATTCATCAGCGTAGACCTTACATGTACGAACAAATGAGATTAACAGAGTGTGTCACATCATTGTTTTTTTTGTTCATTGTTGTTGCTATCAGTTTGACTCATCTCAGCAATCTGCATTATCTGTCAGGACCATAGTATTGTTTCACATTTAAAATTACTGTGTCTCCTAAAGCACAGTGTCCCTATCACCTTAGTTCAGAGGTACAGGTTTAAACAACTTCAATTACTTTACATACATTTTGTAAGAACATTCTTTTTATTATCAGTAAGATATACACTTACTGTAAAGTAAGTACTTGGGCATGAAATCTGAAAAAATCGTTTATCTGATGCCTTCTTCATGCATCAGATGTTGTTTTTTTTTGTTTTGTTGTTCTTGCAGACAACAGCTTCACAGTCATTCTTTGATATACATGCCATTTTAATTCTGCTCAAATTGTTAACATGAGAACACCCTGTCCGTGTGTGTTCTTTCATTCCTGAAAAAATACATAAAAGTTGCATTGTATCATTCATCACACCTTTCCTATTAATGTTGAAATTAATCAGGGCCTTCTTCTTGGCTGAGTTACTGTAAACAGAAAAATGACTCCTTAATGCCACATCCAAAAAAATGATAAAACATGAAAGATGCCTCTGAACATATATCGCTTTGAAGGGAGAAAATAATATGTATGATATTCACACTACTGTGTTGTGTTTTCAAGTGAATGCAAGAAACAGCATTTGAGTAAACAAAGGGTGACTTCTTTTCGGTGACATAATTTTTCTGACGATTAATCTTCACAAACAGTCCACTGTACGAGCATCTGGCATGACAGAGATACCCGGATAGCTAAAGTGTTTTTTGTTCCTGAACAATTCAGTCATGAAAGCGTATTAGGGCAGGTGGTGAAATTTAATCCTGGAGTTTTTTGGAAGTCGGTACAATAATTCTCTCATCTGTTCATTATTAAAGTTTTGTAGCGGTAAGTACAGGTGCAGTCCGTTCCTGGCCCACTGTCAAATATTTACCGCTTTGAGGTTTACAGTCGGTCAGGAAGTATGTTGAAAAACTGCAGGTGTCCCCTGTGTCCCTCCATTAAAAATAATTCTGCTTTATAAATGGACAGGGAATCTGTGGGACAGATGACAACATCGTGCCAATGTATTTACCGATTCAAACTTCGGGTGATTTCTCTGTGCAAGTTTGGATATCACTACAATCAATACATCAGGGTGGAAAACACAGAGCTCATAGTCAAAGTGAGCTGATAATATCCTCCTCACCTCCACCCAAACACTTCTGCCTCTGTTACGTCTCCAAATGTCTTAGCTCACCCTCTGAAATAATTTACTTTGAAGGTTTTGTCAAAACACCACTGTCTGTTTCACCTGCTCTGCCTTCATTCTTTACTTCTGCAACACTGCAGAAACACATGTGCAAGTGTGATTCTGGGATCCTACTCCACAAGTTTTGTTTTATTTTTTAACTTTTTCATCCATTTTCTCTCCACTTTGGAATGTGAAGTTTCTCTTTCCTCTGTTAATTATGGGGGGCATGCACTTGTGTTTGTATGCTAAAAGATGCATACAAAAGTTATGAGGGCATATTTTTCAGAGGCTTGTGCCTTAATCTAAGCTGGCTTCCTGCAATCTGATTGGTGCCAGAAGATTTCTGGTGGAGGGTTTGAAAGGGTTCAGCAGTTCATAATTTCATGCACTCATTCGACTGCTGCGGAATTAAGACAGGACCTGACCACGTCCCGGGAAGTTAAGCAGAGCTGTCCAAAATCAGAGAGAGTAGTCATAGTGGCTCATAGTTATCTGTCTGAAAAAGGAGGCTCCTCTGCAGACTCTCTGACTAACTCTGTAACAGTATGACCAAGGATGCATCAAACCGATGCAACTCCCAGCTACAGTGCAGTCATCACTGGTCCCAATGTGAATCAATATGGCCTTCTTTGGTTAAATTCAATGGAAATGCAACCACATTATTGCTGCTGGCTTTACATCATGAAATACACTCTCATTCACTGAAAAACCTTTTGACAACTCATCCCTGAGGGATTGTCGTACCTTGTGCACACAGTGCATGCTCACTCTGAAGAACGCTACCCGATAAGAAGGCACACGTAATTCAATAATGTCTGAGAATGAGTTCCCCAGTCCGGTCCAAACAGGGGCCAGACAGTCCTGCTGAAGAAAGGGTAAAGAGTCAAGTGGTAGCACAGAGGGTTAGTGAGATGGGCCTGCCATTGGAAGGCTGTATAAGAGTTAAGGATCAGGTCTTCTAACTCAGAGGTGGCGGATTCAATTCCCCAGTAGGACACTGTAGCCTTGATTAAAGTACAACACAAACTGCATCAGTAAATGTCCAGCTGTATAAACGGAAAGTATGTAGGAATGAAAAAGGAATTGAATGACCCTTTCAATTAAAAGGGTCTGTTAATTGCAAATATGTACATTATGAACTTAATTGTGTACATGCATATTATAATACCGCACATGTAGATATCACTCTGTTTGTCAACCTCTGCAGCTCTATCAATCAAACTATCTTCAGTCAAACCACTGTGCTGCAAATTTAGCAAATTTGCCTGATTTGATTGGTTAATGTGACCCACACTTGAGCTGGATAGAGGCTCCTCAGAAATGGCTGCTTTAAGCCCTCACATTGCAGAGGATGTTCCATGTAATGTGAGCAGTTTAGGAGAGGATACTTCTGCAAGCTGGCTTTTACTTAAATATAGTCCTTATCTGCTGGAATTTCACATTTATGCTTCGTGTGTCACCTGGTTTTGCTCTGTACCCTTTTCATCTTTATGATTAATCATTTTGTACATATGTCTCTTTATTAAAACCTGTAAAAATGGGTCTCTTGGGTCACAGAAGGGTAGAAATGAAAAAAACACAGATAAGACTCCCTCACTCTGCCCCTGTTCCAGCTTGTCCGTGTACGGTTTACTCCTGCTAACAATACAGGAAAGCCTCTAATTAGCGTTGACATGGGGCCTCTTCAAAAGGCAGCGATTTCCAGACATCTGACATGCCACTTTGTCTTAGCTGACATCCCACGACTGAGCTTCCCCTAAGGATTTTTTTTTCTCTTGCATGAATGTGGTTGGATTCACTCATATGTTCACCGCCATATGTCCTCCTTCATCCTCCTCCCATTCGACCTAACATGGCACTTGCAGTCCCAGGGTGCACTAGACCCTCAGTCCTGGGTGCAGATTATGATTTGATGCATGGCTGAAAATGAACACAGGACTTAGGTTTGGAGCAAAGGACAAGTAAAAATGAGAGAGCAGATGTTTTACAGTCTATTCTCTCATTTAAATTTATTCACAATTGTTTTGAAGCCTTGTTCATCAGAGCCGCTGAAGGTATCTTTTCTGCAGAAATGTGGGTGGATCAAATTTTCATTGGAGAATACAGTGTGTGGTTTAAGTTAATCTAGGCCCGAAAGTGACAGTCACAGTGAGGCAGTAACTCCTGACTGCAGATGTTTTGCAAGAGATTTAAGTTGAGATGTGCAGAAGGTTGACGGTCAATTATAGCATATCATCAGCATCATAAAACATTTGAAAACAAACAAAGACGGGCATGCTCTTAATATTTCATGGCTCAGCGGATAATAAAGTTTATTAAAAACACCATGTGACATAAATGTCAGCAGGGGTCCTGCCAGGAAACGTGGTCCCTTTGAAAAGATACAGCACTGGGCCTTCTAGCCTACTGATTGACATCAGTCACCATTTCTGTGGCCCCTGTCCAGCTCTGGGCTCCCTCCGTCATTCAGGGCATTCACCCCTTCACAGCACCCATGAAAGTAACCTGACAGCCTTTTTAGTCTGAAGAAAAGTGGTCTTTTTAAAAAGAAATAAAAGGTCTTTTTATGCTAATAATACCTAGGGAGCCAAGAACAGGTTGTTAGTTGTTCTGTGGGCAGAGCCGCGCAGACACTCCTCACAGGTGCGCGAATGCCCATGGGTGTGTGTGGACCAGTGCCACAGAGCGGCATTCACAGTGCCCGGCCCTGGCATCGGCGCTGCCGAGCTGGAGAGGAGCGTCTTAAACAGAATGTCACGCATCTGTCTTGAGAAATCCCATCAAACGGTCCCTGTTCTTTCCCATCTCTAATTCAGAAATATCACAAACAATAAGCAAGCGTTTCAATCATTCCAAAGCCGACGCGGAGCTGAAAATAAAGATAAAGAGCCACGCCACTGGGGGGGAGCCGGGACCGAGACGATCGCTCGAGTGTCAGGTGTGGCCTGATCCAGGGAAGCCTCAATCACCCGTGCTCTGATCGGCAAAGTCATGCGAAAGTCAAAGACCCTGCGGTTACACATGAACAGACTACAAATCTGATGTCATGGAAACAATCACCTAGGAAGATACGCATGAATAATGCATCAAATCATCTGAAATATTGGTAGAACTAAATATGCAAACGTTTCTGAGTTATTATTATTTTCTTTCCTGATTACTCGCATTGCACGGCATGGCAGGCATGAGCCTTCCTCCTGGCTTTTTCCCTGGTCACTGATTGGCCCATTATGGATCTGAAATAATTCCATAAAACCATTTACCGAGGTAATATTCCACACAGCTGTGGGGATTTACAGTGGTTGGCAGTTCTTTGTAGCCACATCTGTCAGGCGTAGCAGCTGTTACCAGGGGGTAAATTACAGTGCGATCCGGTCCAGCCAAATTGGCAGGCAGGCCTGCATTGTGAGGTCAAGCCGCTGATACCACTGTTATTAATTAGTGACTAAAGACCCAGGCCCTCAAACTCAAACTGGAGGGGTCAAATTTCAGCGATGACTGATGAACCACACATGGTTCTGCCATTGTCTGTCCACCCATGCCTCCGCACCCCCCAATCAAAAATGATACACTGTACAACACAGTCTGAAAAGATTAATCTGCACATTTAGGGGGGAAAATGCAAGATGATGAGATGTAAAGTTTACTGGAATGTGTGACTCACTCCTAGAAATGGGTCACTTACTCTACCTGATAATGGCAGAATCTGAAGAGCTCCAGATTCAGTGGGATGGGGCTGCAGGGATGGGAGCTCTTATCTGAGGAGCTGAGCTGTAGCTTTACTGCATCTTCAGTTACTGCTTTAACAAGTACATTCAAAGTAGCACTGATCCCTTAAGATGTACACACACACACACACACACACACACAAACAAACACAGTACAAATAAATGAAAGATTTCTTGTGAAGTAGTATATCGTATAATAATATGCATTTCAGGCTAATAATAATAAAAATAATAATGTGGATGTGTCTGTGTGGGAAAAGCTAATTGTAAAGAACCACATATGCTTTGAATGATTACTTTCACAGTATGTAATATCAGTCAGTTTGTTGATGATTTACATGTAGGCACAGCTACTGCTAACACTCTAGTCCTGATAGACACAGCCCATCCAGATGCTGCTATTTACCAACAACTGCAAGCCTTTCAGTCAACCCTGACTAACCCCTGTCCTTAAATGGTGCCTAATCATTTATTCATTTCACAAATATGTGAATTTACAAAAAAAACCTTCACAAACTTTAGATTTAATGAATGACAGATTCAAAGTAAGACTAACCACCAAAGAGAACCCACTGACAGGCCATTTGTAAAAACTCTTACTCCTAGAATCTCAAATGTAAATAAATAAATGCATTACTGCATGAGAAAGAAATTAGCACTACATAAGTAGCTGCTTTTGAATGGCACGCTGTGTCTTTTGGTTCAGCTGAAGCTGCTGAAGTAGAAACGCTCCTCTCCCTCGGAGGCTTGCAGCTGTGCAGCAGGACTGTTAGTGAGAGAGGGAGAGCAGAGGCCTATGGGTAAGGGTACGAAGACAGGGAGAGAGGGAGCAAAGGAAAAAACGGGGAGCATGTGTGTGTGAGAGAGAGGGAGAGAAACAGCCCCTGGCCATTGTAAAACACAGCCTTTAATCATGGTGGAGCAGTCCAGGCGTAAGTGGGAAACCTATACTGTAGCGCCTTTATAAAGGTATGCTCTCTGCACAGTGCCTTGAAAACTATGCCAATTATTTTAAACAAATTCTCTTCCACGATCCCAAGGCTGTGCAAATCACATTTTACAAAAGCTCTGATGCATGTGCTATTTGCATTACTATTTGCATGGATGCAGCATTCCCAAATTTTGCAAAGTGAATTTTTAAGCTTTAGAAAAGCGCTTTCTTTTCTGAATGTTCAGACAGCTGAACCGTAAAGTGAGTCACCTTTGTCCGTATTCAGCCAGCCCTGGTAGTCAGCTTTAAAATTGAAAAAATTTTATGAAATATCTTAATCGTCTGAAAATGCTAGGGCGTGAAATTAATTCAATTTTGACTGTAAAGCCAGTTTATGTCAAGTTACTGTGTACTTGTTTTGATTGTAGAAAGGCATTGGAAAAATTTCTGAAAAGGAAGCATATCTTACAAGTCAAAAAACACCTTCTTGCTCTAATGAATTATACAGCAATGAATAGCACTGAGGACACTGACCATCTATGATCGTGGATTGTGTTTGACCAATCAAACTCTAGGTTGGATCCTGTAAACTGAACTTCATTGGCCAAAATTTCTCCCAGTCTATTTTAAGGGCTCTAGGCTGTAGTAGTGCTGGGAAACAGCAGAGGTGTGTGTCAGTGTATAAGCTCAGTGGTAAGGGGCTCCCTGACGGCGCGCCATCCCATCGGCTCCCCGCTAACACGCTCGGATGGCACTGAGATAATAAATGAGTTGGCGCTGCTTTGCTGTCACCATGTTTGCTTCAGACCGCTCTGCAGCTTCCGTTCTGCTGGAGAGGGACATCTGTGTGCCAGTCATGCCATGCCTTATGAATGACGGTCTAGGAACCCAGACAGTCAGATCTCCAGAGATCTCAAGATGGCAAGACACTCTCCTCTTACCGTCTGGAAAGAGCATTAATGATGGCAGCAATAGCTATTCTAGGGGCAGGGCAGCTTAGACCAGTCATAATTCTCAGAGCGTGGTGTGGGTGGACTGTGTCATACTTGTGATATATGTCCCCTGTTATAGCCTAGGCTTCAACAGCAAGTTGTCACCACCTTTACCTTGTGCCCACCGTCACTGGGTTGACTTGATGTTTGAAAACTCTTATAGAGTCCCAGAAGGTCTGCAGGTCTATTTTTTCTGCACTGAATTGCATTCACTGGGATCAAATAACAAAAGATGTTGTCATTCACAGAACCTTGAATGTGAGACTATATGAATGAAAACATCATCAGCCAGATGGGGGGCAGCGGGGAGCAGGGCCTCAGCATCAGTCTTGTAACTGCAGGGTTGCAGATTCAATGCACAGACACAACGATGACACCGCTGCATCAAGTAAGTAAATGCAGATGTGCAAATGGTACAAACCGTAAGCAGTCCAAGCAGCCCAGGTCAACTGCCTTCCAAATAAGAAACAGAAAGACACTGAAGCAGGGTTTCTAAATGGCTCAGTTAGTGAGAGGAGCTCACTCCTCACAGCCTCAGCTGTGTTATTAGCCAGCTTTGACAGGGAGCTCACAGTGCCAGGGCACAGCTGCTCCCATCCCACCAGAGCAAAGATGAGGGTGATTCAGCTAGGCTTTATCCAGGTCCCCTCTGCATCAGATCCCCCCAGCCATACAGCCAATGCCAACAGGATACTAGCTGTCACCGGGAAGAGATATGACCCTCGAACCAATGGCACTTGGTCTATTGTTGTTCTGGGCTGCCTGTAAGGTGTGAGGCAGTCTCTGGATCGCAGGTAAGTGCATCTGAGAATACGCCAAACACTCTTCAGCACTCCCTGTGTGTGCTCAGGCGGCGCAGTGGAAAAATAAGAGGCCTTTTCAGTAATGCCAAACAGAGACAAAAAGATTGGTGGAGGACCAACTTGTAATAATGAAAGGCATTTTTCATTTTTCATTTCAACACACTTTCAGTTTTTACTGTGTAGATAAATTTATATTGGTCTCGGAAGGCAGAGCTGCTGTTTCCAGGTGACTGCTCTTGTGTTCATTTTGTGATTGTGAGGTCAACCCCCAAACATCCAATCAAGCAAGCTCTTAAAAATGAACTATAAAATTCCCTTTAGCACTGTTAAATTTGAAGACACGCATGCAAAAACACTCTTCCAATCTAACAATCACTGTTTCCCAAGCGTCAACATAAACATAATTTCCATGAATAAAATGATACACCAACAGATTTAAATTCAGCTGAGTGTGCCATAATTACAAAAACAGTCCAATTAATCGCTTGACAATTTGGTGTGTTCAAACTGTTTCGTCACACTTAAGAGAAAAACATTTCTGAAGCTGTGTGGTTAAAATGCTCTGTGATATGCATTTACAGCATTATAATTAAATTATCATGTAATTACACCTTTTATCCCATTAACGTTCAAAAACAAGCAATCTTAAAGGCCTGCCTTCTGATTTTACCTGAAGAAACATTCAAAATGGTAGAAGAGAGAGATGACGTGGTAGTTTATGGCAGTAGTTAAAAAAGTAATAACCCTTCATTTCTTGGTAACTTTACAGACGGGATTGTTACGTCACATCCAGGAACACAAATCATGGTACTTGGGAAATCATTTCAGGTGGAAGTCTTGACTTGACCTTTGCAGCCAGAACACTCATTGTCTCTTGACAGTTTTCGAACTCAGATTATTGTGCAACACCGTCCTGCAACTACAAGATGTAATATACACCAAACTTCAACATGAATCAACTGTGCTTGTGCGAATAAGTGACGCTGAGGAAATTGAAACATATGAGTCACTAGCATTGTGTACAGTAGTGGGCTCAGATTCATTTTCACTCTAACATTTTCACTCCAACCAGTTACTTCTGTGCTCTATTTACACCATTTATTTAGGCATAAATAACACTGTTAGACTGAATAAAAAGCATTTCATTTTAATACTTTGTAGTGAAGCAAACTTACATGCCAAAACACAAACCAAATACATACAGTTGGCACCATCGTGAGTCTTGGTCAGTTGATCAGCTACCAGTCTCCAAGAATGACACATTGTAAAGTAAAATGGCACATAGTAAAGTAAAAGGTGTTTTACTTTTGCCACTGATGGAGATTTTGTGTTTGTGTTTTGGCATATAAGCAAACTTACATGCCAAAACACAAACCAAATACATACAAAGTTGGCACCATCATGGATCTTGGTCATTTCATCAGCTACCAGTCTCCAAGAGTGACACATTATAAAGTAAAATGGCACATAGTAAAGTAAAAGGTGTTTTACTTTTGCCATTGATGGAGATTTTGTGTTTGTGTTTTGGCATATAAGCAAACTTACATGCCAAAACACAAACCAAATACGTACAAAGTTGGCACCCTTGTGGATCTTGGTCATTTCATCAGCTACCAGTCTCCAAGAATGACACATTATAAAGTAAAATGGCACATAGTAAAATAAAAGGTGTTTTACTTGTGCCATTGGTGGAGATTCATGGAACATCTGGGCCTTAACATACAGCTTACAGTTAAATGCAAGTGCTCATTTTAATTTTCCCCATCAGCTTTTGGTGATTTAGCAATCATGAAATTGAACTAACCATACACACATATTCATTTGTAAGTGAATTTAATTTTAAGTTTGGATCGGAACCTGCCATAATCTTCTGTGATATGACATGGTGTGATTTAGTAATTAGGCAATTTCCACAAATTATTCTCTCATTATTTTCTATTTACCTTTGCCATTAAGCAATACTGATTAATTAAATAATAAATATCAATGAAGTTATCCAGAGCGTCATTGGCTAGGACAGTGAATAAGGCATTGGCCGTGCCCTTGGGAGAAACTACATTGCACCAATTGCTCCTGTTCAAAAGAATCCATCAATGGCTCACAGGACACATGTGCCATAAAATCGAAGCCAGAGTAATTCGTCCCAGGCAAGGACATCTGTCTTGCAAATTAAAAGTCTAATGGGAGGAGGTGGGATGACTTTCCAGGTACAGTATGTGGAGCAAAGGAGCACTCAAAATACAGCATCCACATAGGCAGGGTTTGATAGCTTCATTTCAGATAAGGGGTATATGACCCTGAAGAGCTGAAGTATGTGTTGTTTTTGGTGTGTATCAGTACTTAAGCAATTCTTTGGCTAAAAAGTCCACATGTTGGACTCCGATGCTTCAACTTGCAGCTGACTGAAAGGAAATAAAAAGCCCTACAGACAAGGTGGCCATCCAGGACTTGGGTGTCACAACCCTGGGCCAAGTTTCATAAAACATCTCAGAGTAGCGGTGCTAGGATCAGTTAGTCCTGTCCATATCCATACAGTTTTCATTACGAGCTAAAAGACAGAAATGATCCGAGGTTAGCACCACAAGCTCTGAGATGCTTATTTGGGTGCTGGATTCGTCATCCCTGTGATGTGGGGGCGCTGTCGCGGCTGTGTGGACCATGTGACAGCATGTCTTACCATCTGCTGAGCAGAAGCCGTGTTTACATAGCGTTTGCACCAGCTTATTTTTTTACTAAATTCAGAAGCTCGCTCAGGCAGATGTAATGAACGGTCAGGGCAAAAATTCAAACCCAAATGCAGATTCCCATACCGCTTTTATCTTAATTAAGTTGTGGGGACCACTTAACCGCCCCTATAAGTTTAAGCTGTGGTGGAGATGATGGAAAAGCCAACATAGGACCATAAACCTCTGCTCTGTCTTTAAAAAGAAAATGTGTATCTTTCTGTGGAAACCCTACAGACCACATATAAGCTGAACCCACTGACGTCCGGCCAGCTGATTATTCATATGGTACATTTTGTGGGAGGGGAAGGAAGAGCGACAGTTCGCCATATCTGTCTAACTTCAGGACCAAACAAAATGTGACAGGAGCACACGGTCCCCTTTACTAATAAATATAATCCAAAGAACTGCTGAGACCAGATGCGCATTTGAAGTCACTGGGTTCATTTTGTAGCATTCAAAGACAAAATTGTCATGCTTTTCTGAGTGCACCATGGCAAGGTTGGGACACCATAACATTTGGAAGATGATTAAAGGGAAATCTGTCTCCCAAAACCATGTAGGCTTACCAATACCTCTAAGGTGATTACATTTTAAGGTTATTTTTTGTTCAGACTGAAATAAGAAGTGAATTTACAAAAGCAGGACTGGTAGTTTTGAACAAGGCAGTGAGCTTCTTGTCTAGATATCTGCAGGTATGCTGCCTACTGTGAAGGTCAGACTTACTTGACCGGAATGTTCTGGCTACCGAACCAAATGGGCTCATTCCAGGGTTTAAATTTTTAATATTTAACTTTGGTTAACTGCGGGGTGTCTACTTGCTGGGTCAGCCAGGGTACTGGGAACACTTAAACACTACAAATAGATGAAGGAAAGAAAAAAATGATAAGAAAGGGGATGCTTTAAAAGATTTTTCCTGACAAGAGGGTGATGAAATCCCATGAAAGAATGTAGGTGTGCCCGGTTCAGACAGAAACCAAGGTCAGCTTGTCAAACACACTGTACCAGCTGCCAAAACTGTAAGTTTAATGGAATTTTGTTGATTTTTTGCCAAGGATGAAACATCTATGTAAATCCTCCATTTAATAGCCTCGGGACTTTGTCAGTACCTGTTCCAATGAACAAATCTCTGTACACAGTTTTCAGTAATCCATAGGTTTGAACATGCCAGTTTAAATAATGGGCCCTGGATGTTGAGGCTTATAAGGAAAAAGAGAGCTTGATTGTTATAATTCAACTGTGGTCCATCTTACAGTTTTCATCAGTAAGAACGGGAGGAATTGTTCGTTTCATTATTCATTCATTCAAAAACGATGAGCCCACAATCCACTCAAAGGTAATACTTAAGTTGTTCAAAGACCATCCCAAGGGGATGAGTTGAATCTTATAATCTGTGATTCTGGGAAAAAATCCAAAAAAGAAAATTCACAGGTGTGTCAGATTATGAAATCGTTTAGAGCCATACGAAGGCAGGAGCAAAACGAGCTCACCGAAGAGCTGAATGACCAACTAAAATCGATACAGCTACATCAATGTATGCCGCTGAATAGCTTTCACTGGTTCAAGAGCTCCTTGTTCTTCCCACTCAAATCTGTTCAGAGTGTAAATACTCACGACAAACTGGGGGTCCCCAGAGAATGAAGCCAAGGCATGAAGGCATGGCATGACTGACAATAAAATTGGGCCATCTCCCAGCCTGAATAGCAGATTTCACATTTTACTGTAAGTGTCTGAATTAGTGAGTCGCTCGGTTCCCTACACGCCATGCTAATCATGCTAATCAGGCTTCACACACGACTGAGTCTGTGATTCTTATTTCCCCTCTCTCTTTGGGAAGTTCCTGCCACTGACACATCCTTGTTTTAACGGGCCAACAATACATCATCTTTACCCAATTTGAGAGGTGGTGCTGTATGAAAAAAAGCATAAATAATTCAACATTACGAACAAATTTCCCCCTTACTCCCCCTTCACCCTGCAAATACAAATCCCCAACCCATCCACACACATAGACACACACGGGGCCTTCAACAGTTATGACAAATGCCTTCTTGTCTTCACAGTGTAATTGTGCTGTTTGTCATCGGAAAGATGATATGCTGCTCGAGCTGCATTCCCCGCAGCTGCAGTGGATGCGGATCACGTTACGACTGGAAAAGGGAGGAATGGGGGGCGCGGAGATGTGACCTTCAAGCACGCAAGAGGGGCTCAGAGCTACCATCTCCTCCCTGAGTTTACGCCTTCACCCTGTGAGTGCGTTTTTTTGTTGGCGGATGACCCTATTATAAACAGGCCCGGTCTGTCATGGTCACTGATGTCATCGACGGTTTTTGTAAATCATGACTTTGCTTGGTTTTGCGTTGCTAAGAGGGTTGCTGATGAAGATTGTCTTGGGTCAAACTATTGTGTGATTTATATTATACCACTATTGTGAAGAGACTTGTCTCTATGTCTGTTTGCCAAGAGCAACAGATTTTTGTGAAAAAAAAAAATAAATAAAAAATAGCAAAAAAGAACCCTGCACTGCTCCTGACACATGTCCAGGGAATACAGAAGAAATTTAGCAACACAGCTAATTCTGGGACAGTCTAGTGGCTGCCCACAGTCCCTTTTCAATAAGCAAATGTAAAAATGCAACCCCGACTTACATTTATCCTTTCTTTAATGCAACCCAACAACTGTGAATGAAAAATAAAAATGAAGAATGAATTACTGGTGGTGATGAACCTGTTGAACCAAACCGACAGGCCCTCCTGAGTTGAGGATAATGTACAGCTAGCATGGGGAATGGGCACAGAGTACACTTTTTGATCATCACTAACATGTAATAACAACTATGTGCTGTAGTGGAGCATGCACTTCGAATGCCAGGAATGTTTGAGCAGTAATATTACTGTAGAGAGAAAACAGAATGAATGGAACAAACAAAAAAAGTGTCAGAATTGCATTTCTAAACCTCACTGGCATGTTACATGTTACTTACGCCGAAGAATACAGTTCAAACATTGCAATCGCATCTCGTAACTTTAAGCTGGCGTAATACGAAATGGTGTTTGGCTTCCGGGTGGTAGAAGCCACCCTGCTTGAAGACCACCGTGTCTCGCTAATTAAAGCACGCCCAAGTTTTTTGGACAACGGCCATCAAATGTCAGCTATGCCGCATGTGAGAAATTCACTAAACCCTTGTATTTGCAGGGGAAAAGGTGGGAGGACCATTAACCCCTGAGTCATTGCTGGTGGTCTACCTTTAACACCCTGTGGATACGGTGCCGGTTTGGAGTTTGTGTCAATCCCCAGAGGTGTGCTGAGAAAGGAACTTTGTGTGAAAAATGTACCAGCCTGGCCCCACTAACACGGTCCCATCTTCAAGATAATACACTCAAGGGAAAGAACAGCACAGCCCTTATTCTGCACCTCTCCTTGTGTTATGCTCAGAAGACAAATATTTAACGTACTTTCAAACAAATTTATTTTCGCACGCTCTGTTTGAAATGTTTAAATTCTGAAGAGACCCAAGATCATATCTCTCCAGCAGCCTTGAATGTAGATTGTACAGATCCCTTGAAAAAGATTGACCCTATATATATATATGTATGTGTGTGTATATATATATATATGTGAGGCATTTCCATGTATTACCTTTCTCTTTACTGTTCTTTAATGACTTGTTTAAAAACATCACACATAAAGGGTGTTTCTACCATTGATTAGAACAGCATATAGTTTGTGACAAAGCCAGTGGCCAGTGTTTTTAAACAGCCCATGCAAAGTTGACTGATGCGAAGTCGATCACTCCACTTATACACTTCCCCCTAGTGGCAATTATAAGTACTTGCAAAATGTCCATGCAGCAGAAAACGTGCATTCACAGCCCTCCAACCCCCCCACCCTCACCCCCACCCGCAAAACCCCCACTCCCTGACACAGTTCACATGAGACACTGAAACTCCATCCTGACCCACTTAAAATGAGAGACCTATTCCCTAGGAGGAGAGAACCTAACCCCCACCGTTAGGGCAAATGACAAACACCAGGCAGGGATGCCAAGCGCATTACACCGTGCTCAAAAACGGGTCCGGCTGCAAAAACATCAACGCTGTGCCACCAAAAAAAAAGAATTAATAATCCAAACCTGTAACCCACAAACTCGTATTAGTCATCGGAACTGCAGAGCACTGGCAGGCAGAAGTCCGCTCATAAACTCTGGTAATTCACCTTCAATAAAATCAATTTTTCCCCCTTCAACACTGTGTTAACTCCAGACAACAGAGACTGCATATCAACTAGAGCTGCAGGATTCAGTATGCATGTTATGTTTCAGACACTCCATAACTGGGGCAGTGCCTCTGTGGTATGGCTGTAATATTAAAAACCATTGCTCTATTTATTATTATTAATATTCATTGTGGTGATATTAAAACAGGTGCTCACAATTAAATGGTTTTATGCTGTAGGTATCCCACAATAACTGTGAAAGCATGTTTTAGTCCATGAATATACATATACAATTCCTTTCTTTGTTATAGTCATCTAATTTCCTTTGGCAACCAAATGAAGTCAGTTAAGATGACGTGGTTAAAGTTATGATTATGATGAAGGTCAAAGTTTACTGTACAGTGTAGCACCAGATGATTAAGAGAGAAAGAATGTGCTGTATGTAAGGCTTATATATTAGCTGACACCAATATCTAAGACATAATAATAATATATTATATCATTAAAAATAATAATATCATTAAAATGTATTAACATATAATAACATAATTATTAACACGATTATACATGTAATATGGTTTTCTCTTTTATTTTAAAAGCAGTTTTATTTTAAATGGACCTACTATTCTGCTAACACTTTTTGATAACAGCCACATCCAGTTTTCATTTGCACCATTTTTAAATACTATCCATTCCCCTGGGACGAACAATAGATGACCTTTGATCTGATTCATGTCTATATTCTATTTGTTTTTAAATACTTATTCCCTGGGACAACAATAGATGACATCTCATGTCCATTCATTCAAGCATATAATAAATAATGGTCATTTTAGTAACTGTTTATTGAATGTTAATTAAGAGATACTGAGATATGAAATTAAAAAAAATAAATGGGGAATTCCCAACGGTTGAGGTAAAGGTTATTTTGGTTTCTTTCCTAAAGGAGGAAATTAAGACATGGACTGCACAGTTACAGACAAAAGTAACAGCCATTCAAATGAGAGCATGTTTGATCATGTGATCATATCTGACAGGACAAGGTTATATATTTAAGCTTCCCTGATCCTCCATCATGTTTCCAAGTAGCTTGATTTCCTTGCCAGGTGTACTTGGAGGGTTCAAAGACACCAGGTGTTGTTCACTAAAGAATAAATCCAGTAGCTTACATTATAATAATCTTTTAATAATCTTTCATCATCATGTGTATGTAATTGGAACTTGAAAGGTAAATTCTCCTCAGAAGAAGTCAGAAGGGTTTTGAAAAAGAACCCCAAAGAATGAGAGGAGTCAAATGTGCAGTTCCTAACCCTCGCCAAAGCAGCTTTGCTTGTCAACATATCCCTCCTGGGTGCTATAACTCTACCCTGTGTCACTAAAAACCCAATGGTCAGTCACTACTTCAGACAAAGCTCACAGTGGAGTGAGTGTGTGAAATGGTAAAACTGCCTAAGCCAACCAAATCCACAACCAGAAATCTGCTGGCATCCATTACATGAGGCCCTTGCCAAAACAAGGTTAACAGTTATCCAGATTCTTTGTCAGAGATTGAATATTTGGGAGCTGTGAGTCAAGGCTGCCAAGCAAGTGGCCCTTCATAAAACTACCAGGCAGATTTATAAACACTTTGTATGCCCAAACAAAAAGCTCACTGTGGGGTTTAACGTTATAATAGACCCCTCGGTGCTTTTGAAAGAAAAGCGGTGCACAGGAGGCTGCCCAAGCTAGGTCTCAGAGGTAGTGTTTGTAGCATTTTGCTTTAGCACATATTCCACCCCATAAAAGACAGCAGGGATTCAATTTAATTTTTTAAAAAGATGTTTCTGCTTATTCAGAGTGATGTTGTTCCATGCATCCACAGGGTATTCCTGTAAGCCACGGGTGTCTTGTCTTATTTGGGAAGAACTGATGGAGGAGCAGGCATTTGTTCTAGCAAAGCGCTAAAACACCTGATACTACTTAAAGTCTTGATTGAAGACCTGAGTGAAGACCATGATTGGTTGATTAGTTGTATCAGGTGTAATAGTGCTGGGATATAACAGAAGACTGAAACCAGACCAGCTGTGATTGGAGGAGACAGGCCAACCTTCTTGTAGCTCCTTGCTCGGCCAATGGAACTTTGTTTTACTGTCTTTACTGATTACCATGGAGACTATGTTGGACACTACAATTAACATTTGATCACTGTCTTCATCACATTTTTTAAACTGTGGACGTGCATGGCAGCAATAAGATAAATAAGGAGTTAAAACAAATTTTTAGTTAAGTATTGCTCCATATAAACAGCAGGAAAGAGATGGATTATTATTATTATTATTATTAACTATTAGTGGTTACATTGGTCAAATGTACACATTGTTCAGTGTGATATTAATCCACTGTACAAATAAATGTAAAACAGTAAAGAGTAGGCCCAGATAATATTAGCCAATCAGTTTTTCCTAATTACCCTTAAACATTTTTGGGTGGATCCCCGGGGGTTCTTAAACATTCGTAATGCCTTCCTAATGCCCTGGCAGCGACTACAGGAGATGAGGGGGAAAAATCCTTTTTTATATACAGTGTCTGCAGCTGGGTTTTCAGATGTGGTCAGCTTTGCTCAGATACAATGCTGTGGGTGGGCTTTCCCAGACAGTGATGGGAGGAGGTTATGAGGTCATGCTTCAGCAAATGGTTTTCAACTGCCGGACCATTTCCCCAGTTAATTTTTTTCTGTTACAAAAGAGAAGCCAGCATTGACTTAGGGGCATTTTATATTCACCTCCAACTGCTCAGCATGTGCTGTTTCTCTTACCGTTTGTACATCATTTTCTACATGACTTGGGGTAGTGAAACAGCACTGCACAAGAATCACAGTTGCACAGATTCATTGTGAATGAAAGTCTCACTTTTACAAACCTGGAATTTATGCATCAATGTCACACACGTGTAAGCAATAACTGGTGAGGAAGTTAATTTCATCACTGATCTGCTCAAAAAGACATACAGCAACATAATCAGGCTTTAACTCAAAAAATGTGGTCTTTGCTCTCATAGGGAAACCTTTTTCTGGTACTCTACAGACCCATTAGCAGACCTATAGACCAATTGCTCATATAGAACAGTTCTGTAGTGCCAGCTAGTTGGTTTATGTTTACACATTACACCAAATGATGTTCTAATGTTAAAACCGATTAAAAGCAAAGGACCCCTGCAGAACTTTTTTTTCTTAGAGTGCAGAACAGAATGTGACCACTCATAAAATGTTCCATTATTAGCATCTCACATACAAGCAACTTACTTTTGTGGTAACCCACTTGTTTTCTTTCTGTGAATCTCATCAAGGCCACTCCACTGAGTTGAATGGATAGAGCGTTCAAACACATATGTATTGGTCGTGGTGACCATGGACGAATAGCTTGGTTTCCGGGCGCATTTCCCCTTGCAAGGCCCTGCAATCGTGTCCCAAACTGCTGACAATGCGATCTGAGGGCGCGGCTCTACCGGGGTAAAGAGGTCCAGTGTTTGAGTTTGCGTCTCCAGGTCACCGAGCTGACTGCGACAGCATTGATAGTCATCATGAGCGCCGGGTTTTAATGAATGGAACCACTGAGACCAGCGGCTATTACCGCCACAGCCACTGCGTATGAACGGCGCCGCCTTAATTTTGTACAGATCAATAGCAGTCATTCTTCGGGTATCTGACATGAGTCATTTAGAGAGGAGAGAAATAACACTGCCCTTTATGTCAAAGGTTACCTTCTGTCTGTCTTTTTCTCAATGAGAAAAGTTTTTTCTAGGTGATATTTAAAGGCTTTTCCCCCACCCCATACTTCCCGAAGCCAGACTGATTAGACCAATTCCGGGGGCACTCTTTTGATCAGCATTCCCCAGGAGTCTGCAGGTGCTTCATGTCATCGCCTTAACAACCGGCGCACAGTGACAACGCAGCCCTCGCTGGGCTAACGAAGATGTCAGCTGCAATAAGCATCTCATTTGGGACTTGGCTGCACATTTCTGAAGTGTACTGACATGCCCTGTGGTAGACGGTAGACTGATGGGAAATGTGTGTACTTCAATCACGCAGACAAGTTAGTGGAGAAGTTATTTCTAACAATATAGGCTAAGCTAATTTAATTAAACTCTTCGTATACTACACTGAAAATGATTACTTATCAACAATAATTAGAGTTGCACTAAATGCACTGAATCTTCAGATTAACTCCAAACGTCTCTTTAGAGATGTTTTCGTACTGTAAAACCTCGTACTGTTATGTGTTTAAATTATAAAATGAGACTGGATTTCTCAATTTGTGGACTTCAATGTGTGGACCCTGATTCTCCCGTTGCAGAAAGCCTATTGAAAAGCACTATCTTGAAATTTAAGTTTCTAACGCATTTATGAGTCACATGTTTTAATATCTCAGCGGTATGTTAGATATGGAACCCATTAGCTTTCTAATTAAATGTAAACCTAACTCTGACCAATTACTCACTAACACCTAGAAGAAAACATCCTCGAAGGCCTCACAAGCAGATGCCAAGAACTACTTTAGGTAACCAAGAAACATTTGCCTAAATATGAATTATTATAAGCGAATAACTGCTAAAATAAATATTTATAGTTCTTTCATATAATAAATTAAAAAGTAAGTCGTGATCTTAATTAAGAAGCAAGCTAGTAAACTAAAGTAGATGACGAAATTGGTTGAGGGAAATGAGCTGTAATTCAGCAAGAGTTCAGAAGGTAAACAAATTACACAGCCCCAAGCTACTCGCTCGGCATGAAAGAAGCCTTTTTAACAGTCAAATAGGAACCTGCTCTCCAGAGACACGCGATCAGAGGTACCGTTCTGCACACACTTCTCGGCCTTCACTTGAAAGATTGAAGTAATTTCCATTTCCTACGTAGGTTTACCTAGTTCTTTACTGAGCAAGTAGCTCTCATTCACGTGCACTGACACCACATGCCAGTCAGTAGTGGGAGATGAGAAGTGTACCACTTATGAATTAACTACTGAGCTGTGGGTACTAGAAGCATGTGCGTGCCACTTACCGCTACTGTAAACATCCACTGTTGAGTTTGTCGGAAATAAATTCAGAGTTGTGCTTGTGCTTACCGTTTTGTTGTTTCATAGTTGCATGGTGCAGCTTGCTGCTGACGGATGACTCTGCTTGAGATCCATATTGTTGGACTGACGATGCGAAGAGGAGCAACAATGACAGGATCATTTGGGATTTGTATAAACGGCAAGTGCTAGTATGCACTTGAGGTCTGTCGTTTCGGGAGCTGAATTTACCGTGCACGAACTTTGTTTGAAAGAAAGCGGTTATCTTTCTTCAGAAACATCTGTAGGAGACCAATACATTGTAGTATCGACATAATCCCAATTCAAAAATGCACAACTACTATTCAAAAATAAATTGCATGTTTAATTCGAATGCCCACAGGCTTATTAATAAAATAAAAAAAATGTCAAAATAATAATTATAAAAAACTTGACCGATTACTTTAAGGAGCGCTCAGAGACAGATTAGGGTGCACATTCTGGGCACCTGTCAACGTTGTGGAAAGTTGCTTCAATTTTTGCAAACAAAATTAGCTGTTACTTTATGCCGATGTATTAACTTTGTATTGCGATGCCCGGTATGTTGACAGGGTAGCACGCAGAGAAATTAAAGTAATCCCATGCTAATTCAAACAGTTCTTATCCAAGTGAGTATTTCTTTAGGCAAGACACTTCCCTGCAGTTTGCAGTTTCTTCCTTAGCCATAGAGTCCAGACGCTTTCAAGTACTTCACGAGCCGCGCATTCCAAACAGAGATATGTTTCACGCTTTAGGTAAGGCTATCTGCTTGCATATCCGTGTGATCCCGCGAAGGAGTCTGTTGTGTAAAGTCTGATCCCATGTATAGCAGACTGAATTAAGAGGCAGCGCTGACTCGACAGGGTCTGTTGAATCCTGCGTGAAAGCAGACTGCCAACTGGCGATTCAACAGGTGCTACACATAAAGTCAAACTTTCGCAGCTAAGGGAACTCCCCCAAGGGAAGCGTTAACCATACAGTTGCTGCCGCTGCCATAGTTAAATCAGATAGCTCTATAATTTCTAATGTCCCGTATGTATTTCATACGCTAAAATTCTTGTAAACTCTTCTCTCTTAAATTTCAGCAGGGCACATTTATTTTCCAGTCATGGGCAAACATGTCAGACTGCAATTCTCGGATCTGGGGGGTTTTGAAGATGAAATTGTAACAAACTTGACAGTGTACCAATAATGTTGTTCTTAAAGATTACTGTACATTAAAATAAATAGTACTGACAACGAAATAAAAGCCTAGAACAATACTTTGTATATTCATCATTGAGTTAATCATTGGGACAAAACAATCACATGCCTTTATCCAGTGTAACTCAACAGCACTCAGCTATATACAGTATCAGTAACACAGTGCACTTAATGGCCTTACCAAGATTCAGTATGAATGTGATTTAAGTAGGTGTCTAATTTATCATTGCACAACATCAAAAATACATTGAAAACAGTCTGACAGCACAGAACTTAATCATCTGTTTTGTTTAAAAATATTTGGTCCATGACTGAAGGCATCTTGTGGTTTGTTGGACTACATCCAGCCCTTATAATCTGTCTTGAAGCATTTCATGAACAAAGTCTAATTATTTACATTCAGTTAGTCACAATCTTCATGGGTGGGACCTGTTAAAGCTACCTTAAGACTGGAGTTTATACCCACTCCCTCCTGTATGCACCACTCACTAATCCCTCTGAAAGGAGGGGGGAAACTTTGGCATTGGCTAGCTGAAGCATTCACCCAAACAGTCACTTAGATAGGCAATTAGCTGGATGGTGGGAAAATGCCACAGACCTGGAGGTACTATCGCCATGAGACAATAGTACTGTGATTCTATGGTTGTTACTCTTTCAGTATTTTGATTTGTTATTGCACTGCACTACTGTTAAATGTTTGTGAAAAAAGGGTTTTATTTTAATTTGACCACTAGTAACAGTACAGTCATTTGCCTAAAAAAACATAATTCTGCCTACATCAATTCTACATTTGGACTTTCATAGGAAAGTTATTTATATAGTTTCAGTAAAGATGCTGTCAAAATACCACAGTATTACAAAATAAAGTGTCATGACATGGAGAATAATAATATCATGACTCTCATCCATATCTAAATTTCCCTCCACCCTTGAAAGGAGCTAAGGTTTCTTCCAGTGATAAACATATTGCCTCATGTCTTCTGCCGCTGCTGTGCTTACACTATACTGTTCAACCAGCTCATTGTGTTACTGTCTGCTCTGTGCACTAGACCTTTGTCTCAGCTCTTACCTGTTATGGTATTCACTTTCAAGTATCATGTATGGATGGCCTGTGAAGATGCTCTAGATAATGAGTTTCATGCTGATATTGACACAGGAATATTAATATATCAATTAGTAGTATAAAGTAGTAGTAGTAGTGGTAAGAAGCAGAATGCATGGGAAATGATTAGGATTTTTATATGCCTGACATATAATAGACCTGGATGAGGGTATTGGGTCCTTTGAAAAGGAAAGCATTCATTTATAAGCAATCCAAAATCAAGGGTTATTTTAAAAAAATAAACCTCCAAAAGAACCACAGGACAGAAGTACATGGTTAGAAGTTACTGGTTGGGCAAGCAGTTGCAGCCATGCTATCTACAGGTACATTTCTGTACTTTGATGGTGACAGCGCTAGCAGCTGGTGGATTCATTGTTAATAGAGAAATCACAAAGCAAATGACTAAGCAGACAAAGCATCTTTGGACGTTTGGTACACTGTATTGAAAGAAAAAAAAATGCTTGTATTTTATTCTAGATTGATAATCACTCTCAGAAGATAAATAATAAAAATTCTCTTCAGTTAGTTTTTAAAGAAATATTTTGGTGGTCTACATATGTGTTTCCTATCAGTCTTCAGATCTGACCAAAGAAGAAGATGTATGAGAGCATTTCCATCAGCCCTGGTGCTAAATCCAGATATAGTGATGCAACTACAGAGCAATTCACCTCTGTCAAAAACACTGCGGTACATAAAAAGAAGCAAAGTTTAAAACATTCTTTAAAAAACTGGATACCAAAATACAGTGATGTGTCTGCTTGAAAGGGGCCGTATTTGACAGTCCCATTTAGATGCCTGTGTTCTGGGTGTAAGATCCAAATTGTTTGTGTAAAAGAAAGTATTAAATGGCACCCCAGAGACTGAAGCAGATGTTGGATAGGGCTTCCCTTTTTTATCTGAAGCTCTTGTTTTACCTTTTGAGTCTATTTTGGCATGTTCCCCCTTTGGTGGTCTTTTAAATCATATTACTAAATCCTACCTCATACAATGTCTCACATTAACAACAAAATAATTTTGGAAAAAATGTAGAGGTTGATGAGGCTGATCTCAGATGCACTGGGGAAAGACCTGTCAAATGGATATGACTGGAAATTATTATGACTCATGAAGAAATTGTATTGATCTGAAAATGACCAAGAGGTGATTCAAACAAAAATGTGTTGTTTTTGCACATTCAGCACAGACCTCAATCAGAGTAAGAGTGCATGATCAGAGGTATAAGAAAACTCAGCTTTAGATTGCATGAACTAAACCCACTGATTCTAATTAGATAGACCCAAATACCAATTAAGATTATGCATAATAATTTATTTCTCTATGATTTGTATGCAATCAGATTTAATTCAATATGAATATACTGCCCATCACAATACAATGGCTTGGTGAAATGTGACCAAAGAGACAAAATCACTAAGAATTTTTACTCAGCTTGCTGTTACATAATACAGATTAGAACTCAACATGAAAGCATTATATAATATTTAAGTTTTTGAGTATTAAAGAGCATTAAATGAATATACAGTATGGATGACTGCATATGTAGGCAGAGATAGCAAGTTCAGTAAAGTGAAGACAGATTTCTGCATGTTTTCTTCCAAGTGTTGTCTAGGTTATTTCCTGGTAGTTGAATTATTATACACTATCTTCTGCTATTCCAATTATTTACCACCCAAAGAATAAGGTAAATATTTAAGTAAAGTACCACTAACAGCCTAGTAAAGGAAATGGACTGCATTCCATGTCTATCAATTGTGAAAGTGTTTCATTCTGATATTTTACTTAGAGGATAGAGACACCTGGTGGTCTCTTGAAGTTACAGTCTCTCTTCTTCTTCCTTCTGTCTTCTGGCAGCAAGGAATGTGCTACAATGAGATAGCTTCCTTCAACATGTAATGGATCTATGTGTGAGAAAGAGAGATAGAGCATGTATCATATAGTTTTGTATAGTTTGTCTGAGAGCCAAAAGAATTCATTTCCATTCAGATTTTGCTTAACACTAAATGTTGGCCCCATACCCCAGCACTGTCTGTGTAGCTTCACCCTCCTCATTACCAGTCCATCTTAGCTGCATACCTCCCTAAGCTGGCACTGCCCTTTGCCATTATACCATAAAGGCAGTGGGGATGTGGTGAGCTTACTAGGTTTGTGTAGCACTGTGTGTCAGGCCCAAAATGATGCACCTGATTAGCTTCTCACACTGTTG
This sequence comes from Albula goreensis, assembly GCA_022829145.1. Lineage (NCBI taxonomy): Eukaryota > Metazoa > Chordata > Actinopteri > Albuliformes > Albulidae > Albula > Albula goreensis. The sequence continues at coordinate 11,080,001 of CM040758.1, forward strand.
TGGCATAATTCTGCCCTTTGTGGATGGGCTCAGCTAGTCGATCAGGGGTCCTTTACTGAGTTACTGGCTAGTTACCGTGTCTCTGTGGTGGTTTCTGTTAAAGTAAAGGCCTCATCCAATCAAATCTACCAACAGAAATCTGCAGGCCCCAATTACACTGCAGGTAACATGAACCAGAAAGGTTAACAAGTCAGTACATTTTTTGTAACAAATCCTCACTGCAGTTCCAAGAGATTTCAGTAGCAATCAGGTGAGTCAGGTCACATGAACCATAAATGAGTGGAGCCATCACCTGCTAGTCCTTGAGTTGAATGAATCATGGTTCAGCATGCACATGGTTCTCCATGACAGAGTCTGATACCACTGTGTAAGGTATGGAATCAGACAACACTGGATTTAGCACTCATAATTGTATTGATTCTGTATTGTAAGACTTTGCTCACACCAAATGACCCTCAGACGGGTTGATTAAAATGTCCTCCAGACTGTATTCAGGTTTCAAAAGTTAATGGCAATGCTTTTCAGACAGCAGTCTTTCTTGGTAATTTGGCGTTTGATTCACACAGCCATTGTGGTGACAAATCCCTCTTGTGTTTTATTTGCAGTGTTTAACCAGCAGACTCAAAATAATGACCATTTCTTTTTGCGATTTCGAGTTTACTTGTGTGACATTCAGGCAATTACTATGTAGTGCACCATTTTTTATAGTTTGAATGTCACGAAGAATGGCATATCCAACGGTCCACACGTGACTCTTCAAACACAGCACGGGTCATTCAGCACAAACTGTTCTGTTATATAAAATATCCTCTCTGTTGTGTAAGACTGTTCTATCTCGCGCCACGGCGCTCGGGATTTAACTCCTGTAAGCGTTCGACTCGCTAAGATAAAGGAGACAGGTTCTAGTCTTGAGTCACACGCTATTAGACAGTTTATCACGTCCATAAAAAACGCACGGTAGGAGCCGAATATTTCACGGTACGAATATTTCCGCTGTACATGAGTTGCTATCCGTCTCGCTTTTAACTTAAGTCTGACATTCAGAAGTGTGCGCATTGAGGAGAGTGAAATCAACTGTGCTGAACAGCAGGTTACTGCATTTTGCCATGGGGCACGCGGCAGAAGGGCTTAAATGGGGCATCCAGATCTGTGAATGTCCCAGAAAATGCAAATGAACATCGCGGTCCGCTGTCTTTGGGGATTCATAGTACAACGCATCTTGCATTTAATCCGTGAAACGTACAAGGTGTTTTTTAATTAATTGTCTCAAGCAAATCAATTTCCTTGGGGTATCATATGTGTCAGTGTTTATTTGGTTGGGGACGGTACCTGTGTGATCTTACCATGAAGTCCTTCAGTACACTCTTAGAATAAAAATGCTTTCTAGCACCTTTAAAGGTCTTTCATTTGCCCTGCTGGGGGGACCCGTAAAGGTGTCTTTAAGGGGGTCTTTATATAACCCTTAGAATAAGGTTCTACAGAGAACCTGTGAGGAAAATCCATATCAAAGAAGAATCTTTGAGGGTTCCCCCAGCAGGACAAGTGAAGAACCCTTTAGAAACCATGAGTGTAGGAACATGACAAATTTAAGGTCTTCTTACTGAACACTTTCAAAATAAATGTTTATACCTCAAAAATGTATGAGGGTGATTTCTAGGAAAGTAGAAACTATAGTGTTAAATAATAACTCTAATTATAGTGCATCAATAATTATCTGATAAATGATGCATAGCAATCACAAAATAGGAATAACACTGTATCAAATTCAACTTTTAAATTAAAAATCCATTTTTTTATTCTTTTCTGGATATCTCTGATTGGGAAAACATCAATCATTGGTTTGTCCCAAAATTCATTTAGACCTCTATTGTACAGCTATGTATATGTAGTTACTATCTAACTTAAAAGTCTTTGGCCTGTCGCCCATCCTTCCTGTTCCATTTTCATATGGACATGCTGTTAGCACTTTACACTATGGATCCTAATAAGAGGGTAATATCTACATAATTCACTGAAAATCCCTTGAATATAGTCTTACCCAAAAAGAGTGAAAAAAGAGGTTGCCTCGTAAATTTGTTATTTTTTGTCTTAAAATGATAGAAAATCGGGTTCATTTCCTAATTATGACAGAAAAGGTATAATAATAGGGTAACATCTACATAAGTTCAGGAAAATCGCTTAGTAATTAATACTTGATAATTAGAGTTACCTGTAGTTACTAGTAGTAGTTACTGGTATAGTTTCTCTCAGTCATTTCCTAATTTCCCAACTAAGCCCATTGTTTGTTACCTGGAAACACAGAGGGTCATTTCTACATAATAACATGGAATCAGGGCTTGGACATGCAGCGCTGTGGCATTCCTTTAATGTGCGGATCTGCTCCTAGAGTTTGGGAAAACCCTATCCGAAACAGTTTCCTTCAACAATATAATTTGACTTCACTGAATGCTTTGTGTGTTGTTGTGCCAAAAGATAAGCCCCCTTGTCTGTCAAGCCTTTGAACCTGTGTTATCTTTGAACAGTGGAAGATGAGTGAATGGGAGCCTAACTGCATTTATTCTTTTCCTGGGCCATAATATTTCAGTGCAATCTCTACATGTCCAATGGCAACAAAGAAATGAATTTGCACTCCGGATAACAACATTGCAGGCATTTTTAGGAAAAGTAATATGTTATTTCATACTAAATGAAAATCCAGCCCAAAAAACTCCTTACAAATGACACAAAACTGTGAAAGGTACCCTCTAACACCATTGCTAGCAAATAGCGCAGGGTATAAGTCACATGATCATCCTGATGCACTGGACTCATTTTGAAAGCAAATTGCTCAAAGAGAAAATGATCAGCTGAAAAAATCAGCAAAAGCTTAGTTTTTTTTCCAATTTTGCAAAACAATACCTAAATTGGAATCTAAGGCACATATTATGGTGAATAACTAACAATATCTTATTTTGTTACACTATTTAATGTACATATTTTTTAAAAGTGATACTAAGGCTCAGACTAGGACCTGATACTGGGCAGTGAAAGTTCTGTGTTATGTCTTGTGTGAAAATTTTTAATAGGTCACTGTCTACCACACACAAAGATTCCCATTATATTCTTCAATTTCATATTCAACAGTTTTCCATTTTCCACATTCTTTTATGTGATAAATATTGAATGTACAAGGATTAATTTTTAATGAACTTCATTGTTATAAATGTCTTAAAATAATGTATGGTTTAACTCCAGTTGTATTTTCCATTATTTCATATTAGGTATTAGACATTGTCTTGTATTTTGGGGATTTCTCTTAATATGTGGGAATTTTAGAGTGAACAGTGGTAGATGTAGTACGTTGTTGCTGCACAGGAGCAGTGAAAGACAATGTGTGAAGCTATGCATTAACCTTTCAGAATGAGCCTCACTGTAATAAAAATCTCTTTCATGGGACCTGGTCCATAGTGGTAGTGAATTGCAAAAAGCAGCATATATGACTGCTTATTAAAAATGTAAATCTTGATGTTTCTAATATGTAAGTCCATAATCCTATGGGTTTTATCATAATCTTGGCTCCAGGCAGTCGTAGTGCTGTAGGTTAGGAGCATAAGTGAGGCTATTCTCATGACTACTCCATTTGGAGGTAGGCTTTTTGGAGCTTTATTAATGACTACTGACCATCCCCTATCTTATCTGAGAGGGCCACTGTGAGTGCAAACTTATGTTCTAGCCAATAATTTAGATGCCATATTCAGCTTATCAACTCATCATGGTCTTCAGTCAAGAACTTTGATTACTTGATTCAGATGTTTCAGCGCTGTTTCCATTCATATGTTGCAGCATTACCCGGAACCTTTTCCCCAAAATGCCCTGAATGAATGTGTCACTGTGTATTACTCCAGTGGCCTCAAAATTACCACACTGTATTGCCTCTTTCTCATAAACTCTGTAATGGGCTTCCAGAAATACCCTAAATTTGGGGTAACATACTCTGATCCAGTCACACTGGTGCTGGGATACAACAGAGGTCTATACCCAAAAGGGCCCTTCTCATTAAAAACAAGATTTACCACCTGCTAAGCCCTGCCCCAGAACAAGGGACACATGAAGACCAATACTGGTCTAAATGGTCTGCTCTCATCAGTACCCACTCTTATTATTTAGCATAATATAAAAGAGGAACACTGTGCTCGCCTGCTTGCCAAGAATGTGTTTTTTTTTTTTTGTGGGGGGTGAGGCGATGTGGAGCATCTTCCCTCTCTCCATAACAGGCAGAAGGCACTTATCCCTAATTTCCTGTGAGGCTTTGAAGGCTATTGGGGCTGTGGCCCTGCAGTGCTGGATCCTCCTCTCTGCAGAAAGAGCTGGCACCCGTCCACCGTCCGCAGTCATTGGCAGGAGATGCTTATAGTCCGGTCTGCTCCTGTTCCACTTAATCAGGTTCTTCTTTTCTTTTCTTTCTTTATAAAACCACATGGTGCGTAGTGTAAAAGTATTAGATACAGTTGCAGAATGATAGGCAAAATAAATAAATTTACACCTTCAAGTTACCCTTCAAGTGGAATGCATGGAAGAATCTCAGAATGATAAGTATGACCTATTAATCAATTTTAATTGCACTCAATACCTTAACTTAAACATTGTTATTATGGATGGTGGCCTGAGGATTTTAAATGACTGTATCGTTCATAAGAGTCAAGATTCTGGATCATCATAAAATGTCTTGATCAGAGCACATTTTTTGAAGCAAGTTGGTGTTTGGGCTGAGGGACGTCAGAAGGAAGTCCTTATGCACAATGTTTCTCAGAGGTGCTATTGGGAAATGGAGTTCACTTTGGTTTAAATGTGTTTCGCCTCCCATTGACTACGAATAAAACTATAGCCCCATTTTTAACTGGTGACCCTGCATTTAGTTGGTGCATACAAGTCACATTTCAGAATAAAAATGTTTTAAAAATCATAGTTAATTATACTAATCTACAGTATACAGCCAAATATTTACTGATTATACATGCATATACAACATATCAGAACTATCAAGTTTCACACCTTGATATTGCTTTAAAAATGTAATTTGTTTTGTGCTGTGCTTGTGTGGCACCCAGTTGTAAATCAAGCTATGGTTTCTCTGTTTATGTGAAATAGAACTGTATGCACATTGTAGGAAAGAATGTAAAACATTGGCTGAGAACTGTCAAAATGAGTCAAGCTGACCTTTAAAATTCTCCAGCCGATGTCACTTTACTGGTGCGTTGTGATTTGTCCCCAGTTTGTTCTGCATTATGTTCTGCTGTTGTTTGCTAGCTTTCTCTAGTGATGCCAAAGCTTAATGGGGATGGGGACAAGAAAAAATGCAGTGACAGGAACACTGAGAGGTACATGATATGAGGTCCTGTTATATTATAATTTAGTTTCACTTCTAATTGTTTGACTTACCCCCAAGGAACGCATCAGACAGGAGCAACATCATTGTCATTGTTAGCCCAAGGATATGCTGCAAGCTAATTTTATCATCTGGCTATTGGACCGAAGTTTCATGGGAACTTAAGTCACTAAAATGTTTAAACACCAATTCAGAACAGATATAAGGAATTGTCATTCATGTCCTACTTGCCTTCAGTCAGAACTCATCATTTGTCAACAAACAATAGCTGATGTTGAACATTGTGTTTCATGTGATGTTTGTGTTAGTCATGTAGAATGCTAGTTACCTGCTGACAAGACAGTAGTAAGGGGTGTGATGATGATGATGATGATGATGATACCACTGTATCTCTTCTGAATTCCTTCATAAGTCCCATGGTGCATATTTACAAATTGCAGGAGCTTCTCTAGATCATGGCAAAGTAAAAACACATGAATAATGAAGAAATAAACATGAATTATTATCATTGTTAGTAGTAGTAGTAGTTGTAGTGACAGTAGTAATAGTAGTAGTAGTTGTTTGTATTATTATTAACAGTATTGCTGAAGTGTGTTTGTAAACAGCAAAACTACTGGTTGAATCTACATTCCTGGGGATCTGAGCCATTGTCTTACATTAAGCTAGTTTACATTAAGGCAAACCATGTATTTTCATTGATCAATCTGGTAAGATATATATTTTTAATTATTACTTCTATCTGTTAATGTAATGGTATATAGTAGCATTAAACTATTTTGGAGCACTTCATCACTTTTGTAGGTATTTGGGTTCAGTCTATGCAAAGTGACATTGACATGTAGGCCATACATTTTCCCCTCAGTAATTGTAGTTAAATATCCCCCTCAGTTTCTTAGAGACATCGTCACACTGTTTTATAAAATTACAATACTATGATGGGAAAGCTCGGAGGAATTGCACAATCGTGCTGACCTTGCATCATGAACACGCGCCTTCATCTCTGGCTGGACGGTTAAATTTGCTTGTGTGAGACAGTGATTTTCCACCGCTTTGAAGCTACTGCGCATGTGGCAGGACAGGTACACGGCACGCGCGGACTCCATCTTTTGCATCCATAAGTAGAGCAGTGCAGCGGGACTCGCATGTAAGGTTACGGTAGCCAGCTGGGACACATGCGAGTACAGTAGAGGTTACGTCAGAACTAGACTACTGAGAAAAAAACATCTATGATTTGAAGCGAATCACAGAGGCTGTCAAGGGAGCAAAACAGTACGGTTTGTCGTGATGGCATTCGACTGTTCGGAAAAATCATTGAATACTATTTTTGGCCAAGAATTTACCAAGGGAAATATACTGCTGATTTTTTGGAGTGGAAACTGCTGACTGGTGGTAAGTAATACTAGGGTAACGTATTGCGGTATCCGTAGATTGTAAAATGTGTTTCCTGCAGCATCATAGGGAGAAATTGCGGTTTAAAAAATATTTTGTATCATTGTTTTTCCGTATCACCGTATCCTATCACCGTAGTGGATGTTCTATGTCCATTTTTTAAAATAACGTTATGTTTAGCTGTCATGAGAACGGATATAAAGATGAATATGAGGTAGGACGGGATATCGGCGTCCGCACACCATGTGCCTCACTGTCATCTGCGTGCCGTGGGTGTTCATGTGCTCACGTAGCACGAATTAAACGTTCGACAGCTCATAGTTTGGAAACAACATTGTATTCGAGCCGATTCATAGAACGACTGAAGGTTATTTGTATAAACACATCACTTTGCTAAATTAATACATTCTGATGCATGTATACGTATGTATAGTCATCCATGCATCCAAGTTTGACGTGCTACTTTCAGCATCCAAAATAAGTTATATATCTGTGACAGTGATACCCACATAAAAATTGCATAAAGCAGACAATCGTCGGTGTTGATGAATCTGACAAATCTGTACAAGGATAACAGCACTGGGTAATCCAAAAAACAACCTGAAATGTTTAATTTAATTGCATGTAAATAGCCTCAAGTGCTTATGAGTGGCATGAATCATTCCACAGTTGGTACTAAGAGGAGAGAAAGGAGGCGGCAGGTGATGAACATGTAGTGTAGGCCGAGAGTGTACATCGCACGTGAACGCACCTGTCACTGAGCGCCTTCCCATGATCTTTCGCTTAAATTTCCAAATGTTTTTTTGCTCGTTGCATTTATATTATGGCATAGCTCTACAACCGCACTGTTCATTCTAATGTTAACGGTGTCAGTATTGCCGTTTATGCTGTAACTGCTACCTTTGTTGGTACCTATTTCAATAAAATACATTTTTGGAGAAGCAAGTCACAGTATTAGCTACAATTGTAAGAAATAACATTTCAAGCAATGGCCTGCTATGACTAAGAGAGTAGTGTTACATGTTTATTTTCACTAAGTCACCAAGGGAGCAGCTATCTGATCTCTTGATTAGTAATGGTTGTTGAAAAGTTCTACAATGTGTATTCCATTAAACTTTTATTTTGAAATAATGCAGGGTTTGCTCTTTGCCATCTGCTTTGTGACTGAACGCCTCATTTTCCACAAATGGCTTTTCATAACCAGATGCCTGCACCACTTTAGACCCCCCCTAATTTCACCTGTTAGTCTCTAGTTTTATGTAATAAATGGTCCTCTCTCTTAAGCAATCATTTGTCATACAGCACATTATGGAGGCATTAGTTGATGTGACTGATACAAGGTTTTGGGGTGTGATTATGGGGTATTTATTGATCATGGCACGCAAAGCCATTTCTGAAATAATGTGGCCTGTAGAGGGGAAACTGTCCTTCAGTAGATTGTAGAAGTAACTGCTCATTACGATTCAGCAGTGAGTACAGCCAGACCATAAACCAGCATACACAGTGAGCCCCAGGACTGAGTCAGGACCCACTCCCCACTTTTGAAGGATCTCAGGCTAGAATCTGTTGAAAATCTTACTGTGAGCGATGTGAAATTCACCATACAGGCAGTGTATGGGTTACGAACGTCTGTCTTACGGACACCTCATACTTATGAACGGGCTGCCATAAAGCCTATTATATAAAAAAGTTGAGCTAAACGTAATAACGAACCACGCACTATTGGATACCGACTGTATTATAATACTGTATTATAGTGTGTGCAAGGTTTTAATGTATTTGGAAGTGTTTTATATGCATAGAAAGGTAAAATATATACTATGTAATAAGACAAACATTTGAATAACTGACACTAAATATGAACCGTATGTACCTGTTCTGACTTACATACAAATTGTACAAATACATTTCATTTAGATGTAATGAATGAAATGCACTGCATATTTTAAGTCTATGAAATGTAATGCATTGAACTCAGGACTGATGTTTGTATCCTATTTTATTATTTTACAGTTCAAATATGAGGGTTGTAAAGACTACCTCCCTGCTACTTTTCCTCTTCCTCTCTATAATGGAGGGATCTGCAAAAATAAAGTCATCCAAGAAGGGGAAGAAGGTCGTCTGCCCTTCGTAAGTGTAATGGTACCTAGCCTGAACTGATTCATTTGGGATCAGAAGCTGTTGTATTGTGTATGTTGCATTTTACTCTTTGGACTTTGCTGTTCAGTGTCTTCTGTTGTTATTTTTCAGTAAGGATTTCACATTCAAGGCAAAAGAAGGAGTATGTCACGCTTGTTGTGTTTGACATATACTGGACTATATGCAGTGTTTAGGCAATGATTTGCCATGTTGTTTTTCAGCCTGAATTTACCACCAGCTGATATATATGCAGCTTGGTGTATTAAGAACACAGTAAATGAAGACCTTAAGTGAGCCAGTCCAGTCACAGTTTGTATTAAGAATATTAGATCATTTTGTATTTTTTATATTGACATTTTTATCACCATAATCAACACATAGTCCAGCTCTCTGTTCAACTACTCAACAAAAATTATAAGCGGTGGCGTTAGTGTTCATTTCCAGTGTTCATTCGAGCTGATTTTCCACTTTTATAAGAATGTAGTGTAAGTCAATGTTGTACCTTTTTCACAAGCCCATTTGTTGCAGCTCATAAATGAATAATCCCCTAGAAATGAAAACAAAGCATTATTTTGTCTCTACTTATGAGTCTTCAATCTGGACATGTAATCCTTGGTTAATCCTGTGTTTCTGAAATCCTGTTTTTAGATTCAGATACAAGTCAAGGATTTAGTAAACTCTGATTATTCTTGACCCTGGGTTGTACTTAAAGGAATGTCCCTCAGCCACACTAATTAATCAGAGTACTATTGACATTTTATTCAAAAGAAATTTTAGTTTTTAATTATTTCTTCAATTCTGTTTATTTTTCTTTTTACATTAAGCGGATATTAGATATAAGTTTATATACTTCTTTAGTATGTATACATATAAATAATGTTTCTGTCTTGATCTGTGAAATCCTAAAATTTGCTGTGCCTTAAAAGTACTTTTCTTTCATGTTATCATTTTGCTAGTACCTTTTTTTAACTAAAAACATAAAATGTCCTTATATGGTACATCATTGCTCAATTTGTGTCTGTTGCTAACAGGTCATTTTGTGTTTCTAAACTCAGTATAATTGGAAAATGGAAAATTTGGTTCCAATTCAGTTTTAGGCCTTGAGTTGTCAGCCCATTCACATTAAAAGTTTATTGGTGAGTGAGCTCTTTGTAAAATGTGATTGCAGTGCTTTGATCACAGGGAACAGCAAATTCATACACATGACTTGAAAGTGCTCTACTCATCTTTAAAAGTTTGATCAGATTTACACAATCATATACAAAGTGTTTCTCATCGAATTCTTTGGCAAAGCTTGAAGGGAGTGCTGTTTCCATCAACCTTGGAGAGACTTTTTTTGAAAGTGCCACCCATGTGGAATGTATTTTCTCACTATTCCCTTGCCAAGGGCAGATTTGACCAGAATTTTACAGGTTACTGTTATTTTTTTCAATAGCTCATGAATCGGTATAAGAAGAACATGTCTTTGCCTCCCCTTTGAGGTTAAACAAGAGAAATGAATATGAAGAACAAAACTAATAAATAAAAGCACAATCAGTACACCCATAGTACAAATGTTTGCCTGTTCTTCAAGAAAAAAGAAATGCAGTCCTGCAGGAATAATTTTTCATGTTAAAGCAGCATTAAAGTGAAGAAATATGCATACTGGCGGATTCTCTTTTGTCTTTTCCCTTTACCATTCACAAGCATTGGGTCTGATCAGTCTTGCTCATTTTAAAGTTGGCATTCAGTGCAATGTCACTTGATTCTCCTTTTTTCCATTTCATCCCCCCAGACAGTTATCGGCAGAAGATCTTGCGCGAGTCCCCGCAAATTCTACGAGCAACATCCTGAACAGGTTGCTGGTCACTTATGATCCCAGGATACGACCCAACTTTAAAGGCAAGTCTTACACCTCTGTGTTAAGGTATTGTGCATATTGCAGTGCACTTCAGACTATGGTTTTAATTACCCGTATATGTTTTTAAATGTCTACTTTTAAAATGGTGTCATTCTCCAGTTATATAAACAATAATTCAAAGTCACCTTTCTAGAATGTATGAAAGGCAGAATTTTAAAACATATTATTACCTCTTAAATTTTGCATCCTTGTCATAGTGGAAAATTGCTGAAACTGGAGTATTAAAAAAAAACATATGTATTGCACCATATGTTGTTTTGAATTCCTTGGCTTTTTCCTGACAGAAGGACAATCTTAGAACATTGTCAGAGAAGATGCCCAAATTCTGCCATATGTCCCTTGACCAGATGGCATTATAATGCTTCGGAATGATTCTCTGTGGTGCAGAGTTATTTTTTAAACAAAGTATGATTTGTTTTGTGAATTTATGACAGGGTTATGCAGTATTCATGTTTCATATTTCATTCCTTACATATCATTGTGTCCTGTGCTTTGTTGAAGTATTACAATGCATTATTAATGTGAACGATAAAGTATATCATGTATAACCCGTTGGGAGTCCATTAAATCCTAACATTAAAAGCTCTCTCTGCATTATAAATATTGTAGATTTCTCAAAGGAATGAAATGGGGAAACCTACACTGTGGGATTTTGCCATTGTGCTTTTAATCTGAAAAAAATGTTCTGTATTTCACATTGTGATTTCTAGGTATTCCAGTGGAAGATAAAGTAAATATCTTCATAAACAGCTTTGGTTCCATCCAGGAAACCACTATGGTAAGAGTGGGTTCCCACAATTTATAATGTGCCATATCTGATTCAGTAGTGTTCTGGTCCACAACACATGAAACACACCTATGGGGCTTGGAGGCCTCTCTCTGTCTGCCAGTAAAATAAGAGCCGATGTCGCTATGTTTTATTCCACCGACAGATGGATAAACAAAACCCTAAATTTACTTTTGGGCCTGTTGGCTGCCATCTAATCCCGATATGCTGATCAGTTTCTGAGTCCTGGACACGGTTTTCAGGTCCTGGCACCAATTCCACAAATGGAACCTCAGCACTAAATCACACTGCTGCATCATTTGTAATAATTTGAATAAAGACTTGAGGAGTCGGATCCTCCAGTGTGAGCGTTCAGTCAAAAAATAAAACCCCTATTGCTTGTCGCAGCGATGCACCACAAAGTCAGGAATTAAACAAACTTTACATTCATTTCAAGCTAGATTAGATTTGATTAGATTCAGATGGCAACTAACAAATGAAGGGCAAAACTAAAAGAACAGCCTAGGTTTGCTGTAAAAAAAGACAAAATGATTTTATAGCATCTAGCAGCAGTAGTGGTGGTATCTTGCTATAGACTCACATGGATTTTATTGGGGGAAATACAATGGGAAGAGGAAGTTTGTTTCTTAGCCATTATTCAGAGTGCTAAATTAATCATATATGCTGTGCTCAGCAATAAATCACCTATTTTCAGGTTGTGCAGTCAAGCTTTTCACAGAGGAATACCTGGAGATGAGAACTGCTCAACTGTGGCGTAGCTGAGCTGAAGGAAATTTCCCTGAGTGGGATCATAACCGAATGCGTTTTTAATCCCTGTCCCGCGGCTTCTTTAAATACTCCCTCTGTAATTACTTTCCCAGGCTCAGTGTTTAATCATGTGAGCCTCAAGAGATGGGTGATTACCATGTTTCCACCAACACTGCATCTGCACTGCCGGCCCACAATAACATAAAAACCAGTATAAGAATGTGCTGGTGATGACTTGGAAAAGTCTCAATATGTGGCCATTTTTCTTCATTAGTCATTACAGCATATTATCCCCAGTGTCTGTGACCTGGCCTGTGCTTGAGTTGTGGACAATCGGGGATAAAGTTAGTGAAAATGTTCATGTTATGTATTTTAGTATAGTATTGAGCGAGCTCTCCATGAGAAAGTCACCATGACAGGTCTATTTTCAGAGGTCTGTGTTGATTGAATAGCAGTGACCCCTCCAGAGAAACATAACAGAACTATTGGCAGCTGCTATGCTGCTTGTAGGTTGTTTGACATTTTTCCCCGACCTTGAGTTTCACACTAATAGTCAGAGTCAGTAAGGGTTTTTTTCCCAACAATTTGACCCCACATGTAAGTAAAAACCACAATAAAAGTGCTAATGAGTGCTTGATAGATTTCTTGAGTCACGGCTGAAAACCACGCTACCCAATTAGCGCTAATGAAGAGTTGTTTTTGCACCGCCATTCAGTAGGTGTGTATGTAAACTCTGAACCCTGTAGACACACAGTCATTTGTATTCTGGGCAGAAGTGGAAGCACAGGAAGGTGGTGGTGATAGACTGGCAAACACAGAGCCCTGATAGACACCAGCTGTGAGTCTGATCCCACAGCTGGAGAGTTAGGTTTCACCAAACCAAAAAATGGGTGGAACTACCATGTGGTATCAGTGGCCCAGTAGCTTTTGAACCAATCATCATGGTTTGCTTTGCAGAGCCAAACATTTTGGTTGGATCAGCCAAAGTCACTGATTGACAGCTGATTAACCCTCCACTAATCACAGGTTTCATGAAGACTCGCTTTTTGTCACTGTTCTTAAGCCAGACTTCTGGAAGAGTTCATCAAAGAGTTTGATCCCAAAGGCCCTGGAATTAAATAAAACCTTATTGAAATAGAGTGAGGATATGAGTTTCTGTTTGCAGCAAGAGAGAGAGGCAGTTTTCACCTGCTAGATTAGTTTTCCCCAAAAACGGTGTGAGCTTCATTTTCATATTCATATTGCTTTGTGGGCTCGCACAAGCATTGTTAGAGTGTAGGAGAGGGATCCTTAGCAACTTTTTACTGAGACAGATTATTTTTAATAATGGTGCATATGGGGAAAACTATTTCCATATGCTATTTGTTTAGAGCCTGTGTCAGATATTTAACAAAAAAACAGCAGGAGAGCAACCTTCGCACAGGAGCAAAACGGTTTAAGAGAATGTTAGAAATTGCCAAGTGGCTAAATATAATCCCAAAAAGAGCACTCCCACAAGCCTCCAAGTGTTCTGAGTACTGTAATGGCTCCACTGAGCTATTTATTCTCTGTAGTGGTTTTCTGAATCTCATTAAGGGATGGCCCTTTGGTCAGGTACATTCAGTATATTGTGCACCATTTTTAGCTCTGATATTATCTGTTTTGTTAAGAGGATGAAGGTGCACCTCTTTAGTAAAATGTTTTCACTCTGCAGTGCTCGGCCTATGGCGTGGTGAAATGTAAAGTATTGATGGGAGTGTCTTGAATGGCATAATAGGCATGGCTGCAGTGGGCTGTCATGCAGTAACTTGTGTGAACCAATCAAAAGGTTAAGCTTCAGCAAAACATGATGATTGGTTGTGCCATGTCAGGCTGTGGAAGCATATTCACCTGTTTGTGGTGTGGTGAAGCCTCATGCTCCCATCACTATAACAAAGTATAAACTGTTCCTCACTTCAGGGATCTTTGTCACTCTGGTTTCCACATAAATGTGAGGGTAAGGAAAAGGGACAAGGAGCTCTCTACATTTAAACACATGATCTGTTCAAATCATTGTGAGTTACTGTTAGCATATGTTAGCCCTTGAGTCCTCACCCTCAGTTTGGCTGTGTGCTGATTGAGGAGATTTGGACATGCGTTGTGTTTTCTTCTGCCTTCATCCAGGATTACAGGGTGAACATTTTCCTGAGACAGAGGTGGAACGACCCGAGGCTTCGGCTGCCCACGGACTTCAAGTCCGACTCCCTCACCGTCGACCCCAAGATGTTCAACTGCCTGTGGAAGCCCGACCTGTTCTTCGCCAACGAGAAGAACGCAAACTTCCATGACGTGACGCAGGAGAACATCCTGCTGTTCATCTTTCGCAACGGCGATGTGCTAATCAGCATGAGGTATCATTCCATTTCTAAAAATAAAAATGAAACATTTATACTCAACTATTACTGTATTTTCAACCCTGACTTCTTAATGGCTGCTCTGGATAGGTGTCACATTGAGGCTGTGTTTGGTCCTTTTTGGTTTTGATTGGTGCAAATGAATGGCAGATTTTCGGGTTCTGCTCTGAGAACACTGCTGTTATCAGTGAATACAGTGGTACAGTTCAACGCAGGCTCAGGAAAGCTCTGTGAAACTGTCTTTTGAATTGTGTATGGCTGAGAGAGCACCATGCTTCTTTAAGGGTTTTTTCAGGTTATGTTGTATGTAGTTATGAGAGAGACCGCATGATGGCTCATCATCCATCTTGCCCCATATTAACTCTGAGGAAATTTGTAATTTCGAAAAGGTGACAGGAGTGCTTTTTCCATGGAGATAGGCCTGGACTGAGAGCGAGAGAGTTCTAAAGCCTGTAGCCCAATCAGCATAGGACATGAATGTATGAATATGCTCATTCTCCTTTAAAAATTGCTGTGAAAATAACTGATTAGCTGTCTAACCAAGTGATCGTTAAATTTCATATAATCTTATAAATTATTAGTTATGGAATATATTGTCTCATATCATGAACCAGATGCATGTAAGAGTGGATCTTGCAGTGGTTTTTGCACAATTACAGAGAAGCTACTGCCTTGGCCCCAAGAGCCGATTTCACAATTTCATTACAAAGAGTGGTTTGCGTCAGGTTAAAACAAGTGCCACACTCCTTGTACAAGCTCATTTGTTTTAGATATGAAGCATGCCAACTTTGGCACTACTGGGAAATTTTATCAGTGCACTGGATTAAATTACATTACCAAAGAGCTTGCATAATCTTCAAAAAAGGATGAATCATATGAATGCGAATCTGATCAAAATGGCAGTGCAGTCAGCATAAGGGATGTTAGGACTGCTGTGTGTGCAGGCATCCCTCCTTCATTAAGCCCATGGCTGTGCAGTTTCATGGGAAGTATCTGTTTTATGAAACGTAGGCTTGGCGTAATTAGAGGTTTGCTTTGGAGAATTCTACAATTTTGTGTTATGTCCCAACAGCACAGCTCTGTTGTAAAGTAATCGAGTAAATAGCTGTGAATTGTCTGTCTTGTGGGCATCTCTGGGAAAAAAAAAAGATTTCTTTTCCTTTTTCTTAATAAGGCATTGTAAATATGATTATCTAACCTATCGTTTTGTCCTCAGTTATAGTAGATCCTTCTACCTTCTGAGTTTCACAATGGACTATTTTGTGAGGTAGCACTGGGAGAATGAGATTTCATAAATTAATTATGGCTGGACCTTCAATGAGCTGTCAATCACTGGTTTCTCAGGAAATCAGAAGAGAACTGTGAACTGTCATTATGAATGGTTTATCTTGTGTCTTGCAGGTTGTCAGTCACTCTGTCCTGCCCATTGGACCTGACCTTGTTTCCTATGGACACCCAGAAATGCAAAATGCAGCTAGAAAGCTGTGAGTGAATAAGCCCACTAAATAAACCCAGTGATTATCTCTTCAACACAAAATTACCATGGTATTGATCAATCAGACTGTGTTGAGGTAATCTGCATTGATTTGATCTTGCTTATCCATTCTATAATGTTTGAGATTGTCCCTTGTATGTTTAATGTTTATCCATTAAATTAGGAATACAGAGTGTACATATCCTCAATTCAAGAACCTGCAGATGCCAGGCTGGTCAGGAGGGGGCACTGCAGAGCAATGAAACAGATGGGTTTAACTAGCTTACATTCTATTATTAACACAGTGAACTTGTACATTTACTGTGTCATACAAAGGCCCCGTAAACTTGGCAGTTTATGTGGAGGGAATGTTTTTCATGATGTTAATCTTTTCCCAGCCCTAATGCATAAATATTTTGGTAAACAAAAGTTATGATATCTTCCAAGGATGGCAAACACATTTTACAGCTGTTCAAGGATGTTTCACACATGCTGTTTCTTTCCTGTGTGTTTTCAGTTGGTTACACAACGGATGACCTGAGGTTCATGTGGCAGTCGAGTGACCCTGTTCAAATGGACGAAATCGCCTTGCCTCAATTCGACGTCAAACAAGAGGATATCGAATATGGAAACTGCACCAAGTTCTACAAAGGGACTGGTACGCTGTTTATACCTTCTGCACTTACCTTATAGACTTTGGGAGAATGATCACTTAAGTACTTTTGAGGCTTTGATTTCTTTTCACTGTTGCATAAATGTACAGTATGTATATGGTCTTGTTTAAATACTTGAAGAGGTTTCATAATAATTCTCATTATCATCAACTTGATTAGATCATCTTGCATGTGGAATTAGATGGATTCTTGTCTTGCATGTAGTGGTGCATTTATGCCATTTGTATATGTAGGATAATTTAATCCTTATTTCAGACAATTGCATATGACAGTACATTCACTTCATTACATATCAGTCGGCATAAAAAATGTAGCATATTTGTTCTGCTGCGTTACACACAAGTGCTTATTATTTTACTGTACCTTTTTAAACTGACACAAAATGCATCTGGGGAAATTAATTTTTCAGCTTTGTGTTCTTAAATACATTACTTACATAACTGCAAGTCCTCCTCAACTGCAATCTGGCAAAGGAAGAAGAAAAGTTAACATTCTCTCCACCCTGGAATAATGTACTCCTTTGAGCCCTCATACATGGTGTGTTATTGCTGTTTCATCCTGTTTTTGTATTCAGATGGGCCAAGAACGTTTAAACTCTCTTACTTTTCCATCAGCTATAAAGCAACAAGAATGCACAAACATGTTTATAGTACGAGAAATTTGACATCAAAGGTATTTTGGCTTATTCGTGAACTAACATTAAATAAGTTGTTTTTATTTATGTGATTTTTTGGCAGGCCTGACACACCCATTAACTAAACAATGAATAGCTTCAATCTGATTACTACCATTAATCTACACATAAAATAAGTCTCATGACAGGTATGCGATTTTAGGATGTGTGTAAAAATGTATACGTTATTTTTATTTAAAGAACTATATCCTCCTGTCAGAATGCAAAACAAGCATGTTTAAGTCTGTCTGTACTCTGAAGCAGGGATTCAGCTACACTGTTGTCACTGGATTCATTAAGATGGATCCATTTCATTGGCTGCCAAGAAGTTTAGGAAACCAGATGGTAATTTCTGGAGAGATCTGAAGTCACTATCACCTGACCGCTTGGGAGCAGCAATAGCTATAGCAACAATATCCATGGCAATGTAGTGGCTGCTCCAGGATTGGTCCGTTTCTGACCAATGAGAAGATGATTAAGAAAAACATGTGAGTTATTCTGACATATTTGGTTTGAACTTACGCCTTCACTGAACTGTGATTGGTCAGAATAATGGTTAAATGTCCAGTGGTGAGTGAGGTTATGGCTCTGAACATCATTGCTGTTTACCAGGCTTGTAAAGGAGAGGCAGTAGCTTGGCATGCAAGGCTAGCTGCCATGAAACACATTGTGAGAAGATACAACAGCACAAAGATTTTCTTTGTTCATCTCTGACTTGGCCTCTGCTAGGAGTGCACCCAAAGAAAACACCCAGAAGGCCTGGGAGCTGTAAACATTGCATCATCTCTCTGTGCTGTTTTATTCTGAAACAAAAACATGCCAGTGAAAACCCGCAGTGAAAAGTAAATCCAGGCAGACAGCAGAAAGGGAAAAAAGTAATAATGGTTATAGTTGTCATCAATTCATCAAATTTATTTTCATAGTGTATGTCTGATATGTATGTGTAGAAAGTGTGTCAAAGCAGGTAATCATATGCAAAATTATTAGTGCAATATTTGCTGTGCTAAAATAAAACCCAAGTTCTTCATCAGAAAGATTGGTCAAATGATAAAGGCTACAAATTGATTGGTAGTGACTAGTTATGTACAAAAGATAACCTGATAAATTGTGATGTGCATGGGGAAATGATACAATAGAATTAAAATGTATCAGTTTATCAGAGACATCACAATGACAAGTCAGAGGAAGGCTCCTTGCCTTAAGACTTAACGCTAAGGCCAACGCCTTAGTATAGATTCTTCCTTGTTTCATTCAAATTTCAAATAAATCTGATTGGCTACTCAATCCCTTGTCATTTTCCACCAGTTTTCTTTATTTACTTGGCAAAATAAATGTGAAATAAAACATATTCTGACTGTTTCAGCTACAGTACATCTTAATCAAGTTCATACATTGAATATGTGATACATTTTTGTGCTCCTTTGAGTGAAGGCTGACATTGCAGGCTGTGAACTCTTTTTGAAGGTTAACACTTGTGAAATGATTTATTTCTTGGGCAGATGTCCTTATCAGATTGTGTAGCTTCCATTGTGATTGTTATTCATGTATGCAGTGGGACAGTTCCTCAAACCGTTCAGGTTAAATACTGTGCTCAAGGGTACCATGACAGCTACCCACTGGAGCTGTAATCTTGTGCTCCTTACCTGTTCCATCACGTTGTTGTGCCACGGTGGTGACAATGAAGGGCAATCTGAAGGTTCCTTTATTTATATCTTTGTAAAGATCAAGGTGATATTGTCATCATGATCTTGTGATTTGTTGTTATTATGATCACACCTCTGATCTGCTGCTTCTGAAAATAATTTTAAATGCTGAAATGTAGATGGATGCATTGACTGGAATGATGCATTGCCTCGCTCATCCGGTATCTGTGTCCTTTTGGAGAGGCCACAGGAAATTTCCATAGTCTTCTAGTGTTAATGCAGCTTTCTGTTTTTGTCAGTTGCCCTTCCTGTATTTATTAATTGCATATAACAATGTGGTGTCACTTATAGATTACACCAGAGTAGAATTTACAGTTTTTAGGGACAAGCTGTCTGCAGTCGTCATTTGTGAGCTGGTCGAGAAATTTTGCTGAAACACCAAAACAAATATTTGTGTAATTTAATAATTAATATTGGAAATTGGCATGAAACCCAGAGACAGTGTGTTCCTCCAGAGATGGGATTCCCTAATGCTGCAAATAGGAGTTCAGAGGTATTTTTCCTTCAAAGAGCCAAACGCTGTGCAAAGGTTTTCAATGCATTTCTTTGTAGCTGGAGTGGAGAACCCCTGGTTTAAGGAAGTAGAAATGCTACCAGTGTATTTATCCACCCATGTGCTAAATCAGCTGATTTCACAAAGCTAGCTTCCTTACCTGGCTGAAGACTTGTGCTTATTAGAATCATCTGGATTAGTGAATGAGTGGAATTAAATACACAGTAGTGCATTGTTTGGGCAGTCCACTTTTATTTGTAGTATTGTTTGTAATTAAACTGCTTTGCAGAGGTCCTTATGATGTTGTTACCATGTGTTTCTCCAGGTTACTACACCTGTGTGGAGGTGATCTTCACCTTGCGGAGGCAGGTGGGGTTCTACATGATGGGTGTCTACGCGCCCACCCTGCTGATCGTGGTCCTCTCGTGGCTGTCCTTCTGGATCAACCCAGATGCCAGCGCAGCCCGAGTCCCGTTGGGTACGCCCTTCCCCCTCACCACCACCACTCCTGCCCCGGCCCTCTCTCGCCCTCCCCTGGTGGTGAGGTTAAAGGGGAGCGAGCGAGAAGCGTGACCGTGATGGGCGGCCATGGTCAGCCCACCATGGCTCTTCCTGAAGCGACTGTCCATTCCCATTCCACCGCCTCTACCTGCTTTCCCCTCCTTCTCCACTGTTGCCCCGCCCGCTGTGTAGGTTTGGGCCCCCACCCACCCCCGCCCCACGCCTCGCTTCCCGCTCCCCGATTCCTGATGGGGGTCACGCATCACATCTGAGTGACTGGGGTCATCTCAGGTCAGTCACATCCTGTCCATTTGTTCAGTTTTGTGTGTTTGTGTATGCTTGCATGTCCTTTTGTGTGTCAGTGTACGTTTGTGTGTCTGTTTGTGTATTTTCTGTACATGTTTGTGTGTACGATTGCGTGTGTTTGTGTGGGTCTGTTTGTGAACATTTAGATATGTGTTTTTATGTTTCTGCATGATTTTGTTTTTGCATGTGAGTTTGTGTGTGTGTTGAGCATTTGTGTTTGTTTGCATACATGTTTGTATGTTTCTGTGCGTTTGTGTGGGCTTTCCTCATGTATTTGAGTGGGTGTTTGCATGCATACATTGGGTGTGTGTTTTTGTGTGTAGTGTGTTTGTGATCTCAGACTCTTTCAGGTTTCAGTTGATTGTGTTGAAGTAGGGCTTCTTGAGGTATGTAGGTTTTGTCATAACTTCGGAACCCTTCTCACTTGTTTTCAGGGATGGGCAACATTTCAAATACATGCATTTCAAATGTGGGCTTGCATGTATGAATTTCATAGTTAATATGGGTCATTCCCCTTTTATCGATGTAAATCGGTGCCAACCAAACTACTCCTCCTCTAGGTTGATGTTAGTTTTTAGATACATTTTTTGGTTGTTAATTTGTGTTTTTGTTTGTAAATGCCACTATACAAAAATTAAAAAAATTGATTGACCTACAGTAGATCAAACACATAGATTTTAAATTATTTTTGATCATTATTTTAGTGTATTCTTCCCATCCCTGTAATTTTTTCCCCATCACCTAGTCTGATTCCCTCCTTCATTAAAAACCAGACTAACATACAAGGCCTCCCTCTCCAGGGATCCTGTCGGTGCTGTCCCTGTCATCCGAATGCACGTCCCTGGCCTCGGAGCTGCCCAAAGTGTCATACGTGAAGGCCATTGACATCTGGATGATCGCCTGCCTGCTGTACGGCTTCGCCTCGCTGGTGGAGTACGCCGTGGTCCAGGTGATGCTCAACAGTCCAAAGAGAATAGAGGCGGAGAAGGCCAAGCTGGCACAGAAAGACAAGGCGGAGGGGAAGACCCCGGCCAAAGCCAACACTGTCAACGGGACAGGGGGAACACCCATCCATGTCAGCACACTGCAGGTGAGCGACCGCCCCTCATACCGCTGGTCCTACTGAACCCATGGTCCTGGGTACACGGTTTTTTTTTCCAATATCTTGTCTTCCCATAGATGGAATGATAAGTAGTAGCCCCTGCAGTTTTCCGTATTTCACATTGGTGGTTTAGATTTTGTGTGATTGACTTATTAGGTGCAATTATAAAAAGTTGATTTGCTTATTCTCCATTTACTTCTCCTTCTCCTCTTACAACTTCTCCTTTTGCATCTCCTTCCCCCGTTCTTATTTTCCTATTCCTTCTCCTCCTTCTCCTCCCCCCTTCTCCTGCTTTTACACCAGAACATTTTCAGTTGTACGAAGAGAAGCATTAGATAAAAGCAGGGGCATCAAGTCATTACATGTTCTGTGCACTCCATCCATAACGCCATCTAGTGGTCATTGCTCACACTGCACACATCGCTCTGGTCGCTGTTGCCGTGCGTCACCGCTAGCCGCTTGCTGTGTTCCGTACCCGTGTCCTGTGCTGCTCCCTGATGCTCTCGCATCCTCCTGGATATTTTTATCCGCTCGGAAGAACACAGTGCCCTCTCCTATTGAGCCAATAACTGATGACTTTGTACAATTATGAAGACGTTCCATGAACGGACGCTAGAGGCTGAGACCAAGACAGATAAAATCTGTGATTTATTACTGCTTTCACTGGTGTGGGAAATGTATCAGTCCAGCTCTTAAGCACCTTTACATAAGGGTATGCACATATTTAATGTAGTTTGTGGGGAAATTAAGAAAAATAAGAGGAGAAAGAGTTAGTAGAACAGGATTATGAAGTACAAACAAAAAAGTTCTGAGAATTATTATGCAGCTTTATGAAGTTATGAAGTAAAATCTTTGGGCCTCATTTATCAAACTCTTACACATGTAAAGATACTCCAGATTTTTTCTCTCAGCAATAATAGCAAATATTTAGGATGAGATTTATTTTATACCACAAGTAAATTTTATCTGTAGTCTTTACCTTTTACTTTTATTGTTACATATATTTGAGAGAAATAGTTGTACGTTGATGAATGTGACCCTGCATGTTCATATTTTGTCGGAGGGGGCTGTAGTTACTGTGTGTTAGGGCTAAGAGTTTATGGCCCTTTTCTCCTGGCTTTTCTGTGGGGGTGGTCTTGGGGCTCTTTGCTGTATGCTGTTACTCGGTGGATGGCCAACCTGCCATCTCAGTCTGAAACCTGTAACAGAACATGTTGCTGGGTGGGTTTAACAAAAAGTCCACATGATTCAATCATGACTAAAGCTATCACAATCACCATCACCATCACTAAGCCTAATCCTAACCCTACAACCATCATACAAACTATGAAGTCTGCATCATAAAATTTTCATCACTGTTTTGCAGTGATATATTTTTTTCATGTTTGAATAACATCATTATCATTTTAAGTAAAAACTAGATGTCTATAGTTTCCTCCACATTTTTGATGACAATTTAAGCCTATACTTTGAATTTAGCCATTGGGCTAGTATACGTCAACCTGATTCACCACATCACATTGTACAGGAACATGTTAAAGTGTATTGTATCTGCCCATCTTGATTTCAAGACGCAATTTATGCACATGATTCTTTCTATAATGTAATGAAACACTAACACTAGTAGGGGGAGGGGCAGTTGTGATAACAACGATAAAACTGTTCACTGCAGTTAGTAGCCCAAAGTTATCAGTTAACCTAAATTTCATAATTGTGGCAGCCCTAATCACAACCTTCCCTAGATGTAAAGTCTTGGGTTTTTACGCAGCCCTCCAGCTTCCGCTAAAATATATGAATGAGTTTAGCAGTGTGAGGCTAACAGCCAGGACGGCACTGTGAGCTGATATGGGTCCTGCCCCATGTAGAAAGGATGAATGGGTGTAACTGTAGACGGGGCGCTCTGCCCTGCCCTGACTCGGCGGTAAGAAACAGCCGCTCCGTGGCGGGGGAGCGAGCAGACCAGCCAGGACCAGACTTCCGCCGCCAGGTCTCTCCTTTCAGTGGGCAAAATTTCATCCGAGAGAGTGATTAATCACAGCCAAGCATGGAGAATCAGCACAGCGATGGAGACACCCCGCCGTTCCTCTGACCAGACATCAAAACAGAGGTTCAGACGCGCTGTGTTTTTACAGTAGCAATGGAGGAGTGAGGTCTAATTGAACCAAAAATGGGAGGAGTTACTGTATACTGTATAGCTACACCCTAATCATCCATGTAGCCAATCAGAGGTAGAGGCCATGTAATCATCATGGCCTGAGAAATCATGAGGTTTCTCAGGCCATCTCTGTGGTGGAGAAAGTTGTCCTACTTAGTTAAATGAAGGTAAAATAAAATCAATTGATGAATGTAGAGCAGTATATCATGATAATGCAGTCCAAGATCAGAGTTGTATTCTGCATCACACAAAGTGATACGAGCAGTTTGATTGTATTTGTTCCCTATTGGCTCTTCAAACCTAAAGCTGATTATTTTACAGAAGCACTTCCATTATAGCGATAGCAATTCCCTAGCATGCTGGGACAATGTGCCGCTTGATGGCAAGCTTTCACTACACGTGTTTAAACGAGTGAGGCTTGTGCAAATTCTCCTTCACAACGCAGGATCGAGGTGACGAAAGGAAGGACCTGGAGGTGATGAAATGATTGGCAGTGAGCCGGCCTGCAAATATTATTGTTCTTGACATTTCTGTAAAAAAAAAAATAAATAAGAATAGCGCCACGTCCACTCCAGCTGTAACAAAATGCTCTGCAACCTGGACAGTCATATGCCAAAGGAAACCTTACCAGAGTAACAGACAAAGCGAACCAGGGAAATGAGAAGAGCAGAGGCGCATCACAGCTATTTAGCTCAGTCAGGAGTCATCCAGTGTTTTATTTGAAATGTTTCTGTCAGGATACTTTATGGCATATGGCAGTAGGGAGCGTAGTGTGGTGTATCTAAGAAATCCACACTAGTGGTGTTCAAAGTCTTTCTCAAAGGAGGGTAAAATCCATGTCACTGTTACATTTTTCACAAGGAACGGGTATCCTCCGTTGTCTTTAAGATGTAGCGATGCATAAAGTACACGTGTAAAAAAAAAACCCAACACATTTTAGGTGTGCAGCATGCAGTGAGCAGTGAAAAGGACCTTGAACTGAGCATGCTCAGTGTGAACATTTCCATGATTGTGTCCAGTAAACTGTAGCTTGATAACTGAATTATAAAACTATATCTTTGAAGATTTAATGCAAATATAGGCATATTTAATTTATACATTCATAATGTTCTTATACAATTGATGTATTATGGAAATATGAAGCTTTTGTACTGTTTTTGGGAAACATAACATACGCTAACTGAATACTCACATGTAGAGGATTGTAATTTTATACAGTGTGGCCCACTGGGCACCACAGGAGCCACAGATCTGCGTAAACCTGGCTGCAGACTAATTATGAAATGTTTAAACTGCCAGTTAATACACAAAGGAGATGGAATGTCTATTTACATAAAGTGGTTCACTCCGGGTATCTGAGATGTACAGGCCTCCTCACATCTACACACAAACACACACACACACACACAGTGATTCACCTGGTTCACTCCGAGGTCTGCGCCGACGCCCTTGTCAACATCCTGCCTTACAGCTGTTGACAGGAAGACACACCTTTTGAATGAGAAAAATACAACAGCCAAGCTAGTTTTGCTTGTCTGTGACAAAGACTAAACAAACAGTCAGAAGACAGACAGCAGTGACTGTAGAGGTGAAGTCAGTCAACTCAGTTATGTATAAATATACAGTGTGAAAAATGTGAGCTCTGTAAATCTTCTGGATTACATATAATATCATAGTGATTTTTTCACTCTTTATTAGACTACCATCATGATTTTTTTCTAAGACAGAAGACATAATAATATGTATAGGAAAGCAGCATACATCCAGTTATGAAACAGAGAAGCACATTATGAAACTATATATAGATTTTAATCTTTTTGTAATATACTTGTACCACTTAAACCATGTACTCTTTGTACATTTACAAAATCTGAAATTACCCAGACACCTATTGGGAAGAGGAGGAGTGAGAGGAAGAGTTGAGCATACACATGTATTATAAATGGGGGGAAAAGTGTGCCCTGAGCCAGCTCCGGCAGTGCAGTTCTGGGAGGAGGCCTTGATGGTGAATGCCCCTGCTGCGAGATTTAGCATAGGCTGCCCTGAGCAAAGAGCAGGAAAAGGACCCCATTTGCCCAAACAGAGCTGCTGAATGAGAAAACCTGGCAGAGGCTGAAGAATGAGTCAGATATTGTCTTATGCCCAGTTTCATTGCATGTGTACATTTTGTAATATAAAAGTAATTTATTACAAAAGTAGTTAGTAGTTAGTCACCTCATCAGAATGCTTTCAGGGTCAGTGGACAGTTTCTCCGATCAATCGAGCCCAGGGGTTGAGGTGATTTTCTGTAGGTTAAGTTTGTTTAAAAAAAAATAAAAATATATATATATATATATGTGTATATATTTCATGTAGATGAAAATGTAGGTCTTATTTATGTAAGTCTTCGGTTGGAAAAGGCATTTTTATTTCATCACTCCTTTTAATTTATGGCGCAGAAATGATAACCACGCTCAATGTGTGAACTTTAATTAAGAAGTGTCTAAGGAAAAGCCTGTCAGGTTTGATATATAGGCTGTTTAAGAATCTCACCCAGACACTGTAGGCCCAGATGCACCCAGCCTCAGTGGTGCAGGGAACTAGAGTCTATAAAGGCCTGAATGGTGCATGATTTCAGTAATTAATATAATCTGTCCATAAGCATCCCATGCATATAATAAATACAGGCTGCTTAAGGACTTTCATCTGTCTGCTGGTAGAAAATCATAAGCAGAATAGATGTGGTAGCTCGTTTTGGGCTGTTAAGAAGACTCAATAAAAAAGGACCATTTACTTAACAAGACTGTTTAGTTATATTGCATTGGAAGCTAGCTTGTTAGCCAGATATTTTTAAAACAATTCATGTGTGCACTTGCAAGGAAGCCACCGAATTTAATCATGTGGTTTTTCATATTATATTTTTAATATTACAATATTGTACTTGGAAATATTACAATATTATATTTCCAAGTACAATATTGTGCTTATTGTATTCAATTACCTATATTGCTAACTAAGCAGTGTAAGAAGCAAGCTTAGCCAAAGTTATGTATGTTATAAACAATTCACAAGAGAAAGCCATAATGATGCACTTACGATATTAAATTCACCAATATTGCTGGCCAGCTCATTTTTTTGAAGTACATTTGTTTTACACAAATAATTCATTTTGAGTTCATCAAGGAAAGTCCAAGCAATGTTTTAACAAATGGCATGCTGTGTGCAGCCAGTCTGTGATGAGTGCAACACTTGGATATAGATAACTTTGTGTGATTAGAGCTCCATTCAGTTTCTATTACAAAAATGTATATACATGACTGTGGAGGTTTTATTTTGCTTTTCAAAGTATGCTGTTTTAACATGGGCTTCAGTGGACAGAAATATTTCTTTCATCCATAATATGCACAGTAGAGGCTGTGTCCTGTCACTTCCCAGGGTTCACACCTAGTCATTTTCTATATACTGTATGTTATGTGGTGTTCAACCGACACACATCAGCAAGAACTGAGAATTCCACTGCTACAGACAGGTTCTTAACTACTTTATCATCATGTCATAGCACCGTTCCATTTATCACAGCCTTAATTAATATCTTTTCCTCACTGGTCATGTTTGGTCCCTTAATCATTAAAAGCAATGGCCCTCAGTAAATAATTATATAAGCCTTAATGAGAGCTGCCTATAAATTACAGAAGGGCATGTAGATCTTGTAGGATAAAATGAGTGATGGTGAATGAACATACAGAATGAGAGCTGCTTCCTGCAAAGGCCTGTGGTCCTACTCTTTACTGTTATGACCATATGGGGGTTTGAAGATTTTTATGGCTCATTTTGTGGATGAATTGAGGCCATACCAAAGGCGCAGCGTCTGCACATATCTTAAGGCCCTCCTCTAAGTTTCCTAGCGGCGAGCGTTGGCCAGAGGATGGGAATTGGCGGAATCATGTGACACCGCAGCTGTTGGCCAGGAAAATGTAGACGCACATGTGTGCTGTGCTGTACTCCCCTCGATATCAAGTGATACGGATTGCAGATTAGCAGGGATTTATATTCTGAAAAGAATTTGTGGTCTCCAATGTCAGGCTCTTAATGCACACATACATATATCCGTGCGCTATTACTGACCCTATTGCCATGCTTCTTGCACCTTGTGTAACCTCTAAACTGGCCATCATTTTAAGTGTTGTTCGTTTTTTACTTTAACAAAATTTCAACTAAACAAATATTAAATTTATTTTGATCACAAGTTGAAGTGCTCCGTTTTGACCTTCCAAATATTGCATTATAGATACTAGCTGGTGCGTGATGTTTTTGTAAACCTAGTGCCAAGACAAAGAATGGGCATGTCTGTTGTCAGCACGTCTCTCTGATTGGTCGCTTTCCCTCAACAGGTGGTGGAAACCAGGTGCAAAAAGGTGTGCACATCCAAGTCCGACCTGCGGTCCAACGACTTCAGCATCGTCGGGTCACTGCCAAGAGATTTCGAACTGTCGAACTTCGACTGTTACGGGAAGCCCATCGAGGTGAGCAACGCACTGGGCAAGTCCCAGGCCAAGAACAACAAGAAGCCTCCCCCGGCCAAACCCATAATTCCCTCTGCGGCAAAGAGAATCGACCTGTACGCACGAGCGCTGTTTCCCTTCACCTTCCTCTTCTTCAATGTCATTTACTGGTCTACATACCTGTGATTACCTCTCCTCAACAGCCCCTCTCCAAGAGGCATTGGTTTTCTCGCTATTGCTGTTTATTATTAGAATTTTTATGTTGTATTTTTTGCTCTTTGCACTAGAAAGCAAAAAAATGCATTTGAGGCACTGTGCAATCCACGAGGACGATACAGGCAACAATCAGCAAACTAACTGGCTGCCAATCGCACTTTAACTGACAGCATGACGTGTGGCAGAATGATATACTGTAATGTATGTATGTATGTGCTCCCATCTGAATTCAGTATGAAAAGCTGTGCAGCTTATGGCCTTGCTTCAAGAACACTAAGTACCAGACTGCTTGCTGAAGAAGTACAATACTTGTGTGGAAGAAAAGAGACATTTTGCTACCATCTTGCTAGCATTAAATCAAAATATAATACCTTGCATGTTTAAATATATAAAGCGATATAAATACAGCATATAAATACATTATGTACATGTATAAAATATAAATACAGTTGAGCATATCAAATGGAGAATGAATTTTAATTGGTGAGTCCTTTTTAGAAAAAAATGTGTTTATTTTTCTGTGTGTTGTCTGTTGTTTATTTTTCTGTTTATTTTTACTGTCTTTATTTTGGTTGATGTTGTGGCTTCGTCTGAAATGGGCATTTTGAGAAACAGTGAAATGGTGCGATACATTTCATTTAAAATTCAAAGGGAATGAGCTGCTCGTCAGTATGAAATATATAAGCCAATAAAGGACCAATGTGACACCATGAATGTTGTATATTCTTTCTTTGCTTTTAAATGGATGGCGGCGGTCCTGCTAGCTGATTGAGTGCTGCAGTAGCTATGCATATGTTCACAGTATGTTGCTGCTAGGGAGAATTATAAGTGCTTAAGGGAATATCACTAAATACCAGTTCAAATTGTGCTGTGCCATCTATAACAACACCTTTTATTCATTTCTTCCCTTATTCCCACCCTTCCCTTACTATATTCACAATATATCCCAGTCAATTGGCCCATATTGATTTATTTTCATCTCTCTGCTAAATATAATTGCATATACAGACACGTGTTTTCAACCCAGAGAAACATTTACTTTTCTTATTAACCACGTAAGCAGTTGGATTTTCCTGGAGGTATTTATGTTACCTTGCAGTGGTACTTTACTCATTATTAGGTTATATACAAACTCCCCTGTTTCTATGCCTATGGATATGAGCACATAAACATGTATGGCTCAACATGGATGTCAATAGGTATTCTTAAAATTCTGCAGCCATGTGACCATTAAATATGGCTTGATGTGAACGCCAACTCTGACTAAAAATGGTGGTTTTATTTTTTATAAGCTCCATATTTGGGGCAGAAAATTGTCCCCTCATCTGACAGTCATAAACATAATGTTATTTCCCTGTTCATCATACTTCTGTATTTATTTCCTCTTCTGTGAGGTTGCATGAGAGAAGTACAGACCCACAGTCCTTCACACATGTAAGTTTAACACGCACTGTCCATTGGCGGAGTATATAAACGAGGAACTGGCATCACAGCACAGAAAAGCAGGTCTCAGGTAAGATCAGATCTGAGATAGTGGCTCTGCAGCAGTGCCTTGTGCTCGGTGCTGCACAAAGACGATGTTCCAGGCATCACACAGGCAGAATCTGAATTGAAAAATGATGTATGAATGTGCTCTCGGAAAGAACAAAGTGACAACTCACACCGTATCTGACTGCAGTGAAGATTTTACATTAACATGACACATACACACACACATGCACACACGCACGTACCTACCTACTGCTGTCTGTCAGTATGCACAGATTCTTCTTCTGTTGTGTCCTTTCACAAACACGCATATATCTAAAGCACTGCAAATTCCAGTGTATTGTGAGTGACATTAAAATCCTTGCAATGCCTTGTGTGGGATATTTTATTGCCATTTTTCCAAAGGGATCTCTGGACATGAAATGTTTTGACTGGCTGCCAGCGTCCATCATTTGATCTTGCCACCCACACAAGCTGCAAGTTGATCTAATTGTGCCAGAATAAGCCCCTTTCCCCTGGACTCTGCTTCACTCATTTCCACATAAAGTATACCCTCCCCCATGCGGAGTTTAAATCCTCACATACCCCTGACTTTGGCCTGCATTTCAATGTCCCTTACTTTTAAACTGGGGGGAAAGGGACTTCCATAAGGAGATTTGTGATAACATTCAAGCATTTTCCATGTATGAAAACGGTGGGGCTGTAAACACCACAGAACCTGTCTAAGTATGTGCCAGCTGCCATGGCAACAGACATCGAGATTAGACCTCCAAGTTTCTGGCTGCTTTCTGTGGAGTGAATAACTTCAGCCAGAATATTAAAACAGTTGGATGACTGAAGTCAACTCAGCTGAAATTGTAAGGAATTGTGTGATGTGGCCATATGGTAATTATGTTGAATTAAACATCAGATATAAAACAATCCGATTTAAAAATAATCACTCCTGTTAAATTTCTGGTTGTTAAAGTACTGGTGGTAAAGTATTAGTGGCATGAAATACTTGTATCATGTGTATATTGATTTGAGGACTGTGGTCTCATGACTAAGTTTGATGGACTGACGATATGTAACGATGTTATGAAGTGGGCATGCTCGCCATCATGCTCAAACGCTACACTGCCCTCTAATGGAGACCTGACGAAGTGACTCAAAACCAGATTCAAAGGGCTTTCATTCTGAAATATAAAAAACAATCTACCTTCCTTCCTTCCTTCTTTCTTTTCTTTCCTTCCACCTGTCCTGCCAGAGGCATCCAGCTGGTCAATGAAATTTGCAGTGATTCTGATAACACTGTATTTTATGCAGTACAGACTACACAGATCAATGCCCTGTGGTCTTCCTGAGTCATGCGTTGAGGAAAATCTCTCTCAAACGGATACTTGATCTGCCCATGGGAATCATTCCATAAGAAAATGCATTCTGTTCAGTATGCGGTCGAAGAGATTCTGTATTATATTACATGGACTTTGTATGTAAATAAATGACACAACGAAAGCACTGTATGAGGTACTGTATTTATCTAAATTGATCTGATGATGATCTGTCTTCGTCATCTTGATCATTTTAATGATTTCATAACTGCCTCCTGGCAAGCATTCACATTGTTGAAAAAGTAATCAGAGAGTGACTTTAATTGCTTTAAACCAATTATACAACAATTATGCCAAGATTTGTTTTTCATTCTGAAAAATACTGACAGAGCTCACGAGGGCTGGGTAGAGGAATATGTCCCAGATATTAACTGTACATTTAAAGAGAGATTTCTCTGAGATTTTTTGATGTCCCCTGAGTTTGGCACCAAGCCTCAGCACACAGCTGCACAGCCATGGCAGGGAAACTTACAGACTTTTTGCTTTTTCAGCTTCTGCTGCTTCCACTCTGACATGGATACGGGAAGGGGAGCGGCTTCCACAGAAAGACTGCTGTTTTTAGCCAGAAGAGAGGAGCAGTCTTTTATTATACCCTTTCAAATGGCTTGTTTATCTATAGAGAAAACATGTTTCTATATAAAAGTTATCAATGTGTTGCTCGACTGTATTTTTCTCTGCCTATTCTATTCTGTGTCCATTATGCATGTTCACTTTCTATTCTGTTCAGTTTCATAGTTTCAAATCTTGTTCTCTGCTTTGTTTCACAACAAGGTGACTGATTTCTGTTTCCCTCTTGAACAGAAACTGTAAAGCAGAAGGAGTAACAGTTGATAGCTCCTCATGGTCATGTTTTCTTGCAGTACCAGTGACAAACTGTAGGGGTCTACAGAAACATTAACAATCACCATCTGTGTTTGAATGCAGTCGGATTGTTCAGGAACATTGACATGAGATTGCTGGAAAGTCTCTACATCATCCAAAGATCCAAAGAACTCAACCCCCCAAAGAATTCCCAACAAGGTAATCTGAAATACTACAAGTGTTTTTGCTTTGATTTGAATACATAGTCCAATGAACAGTGATCTTGTCTTGTGTTCTTTTTTTCAAATCACATGATGCAGAACTTCCAGGGACCAACTGTATGAAATAATGGCCTTTGGAGCACAAGGTTCAATATTGCACCTTCAGCAGGTCTTTACTTAAAATGGCATCATATTGGTTAACTGCTAATCCATCCAACAGCTATGTGACAAAGGGATACATATAGTAATAGCAACTTACAGCATTCGTTTCAAGTAACAGAGTGGCACTTACCATTGTGAGATAAATTATATTCTCCATTCTGTGTGATTTGAAGGGCCCATTCTCTTAAGGGAATGGAGTCTTGGCTGCTGGCCCAGAAGGAACAAACTGTAAGGAATAAACACACACACAATGCATGAAGATGGACCAGAATGGAGAGCCTGGTAACCTGGATCTACGGGAAGGAGGTGGGAAAGACAGAGACACCGCTGGCCATGTTATGAACAGGGAAGACTGAACAAATTAGCGTAAGTAGGCATGACTTGACATTTTCATTGCTGTGAGTCGGTTGTGCTCAGATCACATCGCCAGAGAGAGAGAGAGAAAGAGAGAGAGAGAGAGAGAGAGAGAGAGAGAGAGGAAGTTACCGTGAAAGATGAACGAGGAGTAGCAGCCAAATGCGTTGTAGCACAATGTAGAATGTGATGAATCTATTAAAGAGGTGCAAGGCTTCATAAATGATGTATTGCATTGGAATGGGAAGACATTCTCTCTCCCACTTTTTTCTCTCTCTCTTTTTTCTCTCTCTCTTTTTCTCACTTTCTACCTCTGTAAAGTCTACTACCTTGACAGACTTGAATGTTTTTAATACATTGAGCCTTTTACCCCAATATCTCTGGTAGAATTGAGTCAGAAGCCACCCTCTAGAGAACCTGCTATGTAAAAAGTAAAGTGTCAATCCAAATATTTGAAAGAGGCTATGGAAGTACTGTGCTGTCCATGTGCATACAGGTCTGTCAAGTAGCAATTTCTGCATTCATAGAAGTAGCTAAACCAATCAGCCACATCCTACACCGGAATAGACTCACAGGCTGTGGGCTCATTCTCTTTTGTCTCTCTCTTAATGCTGGAGGTAGGTCTTGGGGTTTCCATAACAACAGGCAGCTTTTTTTGCAGCGTTGGTGAGGACGCCAGAATATGGCTTGGGTTTTAAAAGTGACATTTCTATTCATCTCAGTTTTTTATTTTTTCGTTTTTATTCATGACATTCAGGTGACACACAGAGTAAATCGTCATGGCGCCTCTGTTGTTCCCTTAGCCAGGTGTTCAGTCCCATTACCTGCCCTAGCCAGAGGTCCAAACTGGCTGGGGAACAACTGGCTCAGCCTCACTGGGGAAGAATGTAGCATCTAGCAGGACAGACTGGCTCTACCGCCCTGTGTTGGTCAGCCGGGCACCAGCAATATTTGTGAACTGATCATATGTTCCTCATTTAAGTGCTCATGTAACTTCCATGGCATATGAAGTATGTGATTGGCATCGCGCTCGCAGTGTGCAAAAGAGCTAAGGCTAATCATCACATGAATCTGAGCATTTATATGTGCACAACTTCCCCTTCCTGAGTCAGAGGGAGACAGTGAGGAACAGTGAGGATCAGGGGGAAATGACTGATATGACACTTTAGCAGTGCAGTTTTAGCACAATGATGCCCTCCCATGCAGAACCACATGCTGACCTTATCGACTGGCCATGGAGACGCACAGTAGTTTCATTTAGCCAGATGGAGAGTTTAGATCCATTTAGCAGGTTTTCTTTTTCTCATTGGCAGTCATTGGCAAAATGACCATGCACACTCTTCGGATGGAACACTTGCTGAAGCACTGTATGTAATTAATGGTGGACGCTGTCATGAAGGAACAGTCCTACAAAGACTGGCACCCCGGTTTGATGGACATTTGTTGCACTATTACATCATGCACTACTTCAGCAAGGTGGGGTCCCTCAGGGCTTATCCAAACCAATAAAGTAAGGTATGTACATTGCTAGGAATAAGGCTGTCTGATAATAAAATGAAAATGCATAATTGTAATAACTGAATCAGCTATATTCCATTACAACACTGAAAGCATTGTTTTACATATGAATAGAGGCACTGTCCAACTATCAGTTAAGCTCCTGAAAATGTTTCATTTTATTTCACTTTTTTTTACTTTTGTGGGGCAAACTCTGCTAAGGAAATGACTTCATGTCCAGAGTTTAATCTTCGAGTGCAATCCGAAATCCGGGGGACATAAAAATAATTTCCTTTCACCTCAGACAATATCCCTCTCCATGTCAAAAGTAGCAGAAATATTCCTATGTTGTATTCTCTTTTGTATTCAGCAGACAGCAGAGATATTGGGTGTGAGTTATTCAGATAGACATTTCCTTCTAAGATATGAGACCCCCCCCCCCCTTATGATTCACTACATATGGGACACATCAGTCCACCAAGGGCATCTAACCCATGCATGCTTTTGTGGATTCTTTCCAATAAGCAGCCAAGTTAGGTAACATAGTGCATAGACTCCTTATCCAATCAGCGACTGATTAATATCATAAAACACCAAAAAATCTGTGAACACTGTAGCCCTCCAAGATTGGACACTTTTCCCTCCTGAACTATTACTTTCTTCTTACTTGATATGGCATCCTTTCAAGAACATGTATTTCAAGTATTAGTTGATTACTTATATAAATACAAATTATTTGCTAAGTGACAGACAGTGTAGTATCATGACTAATGAACTGGGGGGTTGCATGTTTGATTTGGGTGGGGCACTGCCATTGCACCTTTCAGTAAGGTACTTATCCTGACTTCCTCCAGCAAATACCCAGCTATGTAAATGGATATAAAAGGGCTTAAATTAATTGCTCTCGATGAAAATGTCTGCTAAATGCCTTAAATGTATTGTAATGGCTTTTACCTTTGTGGCCACTGCTAATACATCAGACTCTACTGCCCAGATCATGCAGGGGTTGCCAGTGTGAGGAGTTTAAGGATTTATGGGGGATTTTACAGAGTAGGCTGAAGACTGTGAATGAGCACTATATTGGTGCGTTGTACGGAGATGTGTGTAAGTCTCTACATACCTAAATGTAGTTAATGGACTGCATAATTAGAGCACTGACACTGAAGAACCCAAACCCAGGATGGCGCATGCTACTCTCTGCTCCGCTCTGCGCTGTGTGCCAGTAGGCTGGCACAGTGTTTCTGTGGAGCTGTCATCCTGCAACAGGCACATGTCCCAGCCAGGTGGTGCTCCGATTGTTCCGGATGTCCGGAAAACCTTCCCATTCTTGCCATAGGGATCTGGGAGGTCTCCAACCCTGCATGATCTTATTCTTTGATCCTTGTTCCTGTTAATGGAATGGTCTTTTTGTGACACAGTGATATAAGAATCAATCAACAGGAATATGATTTACACTCACAAACAGGAAAAACGTGCCATTTGTTGGGTTCATTTTTCCTTGTTTTATGGAAATATGTTATTATGGGGGTGTTTAAAGCTAAACAGAGCTTGCTTGCCTGGGAAGTGCAATTGTTCTCTTGTCAGATAAAAGGCTGGGTTCTGTTTTCACTATTTCATTTTTCTCTCTCTTTTTGACAAGGTACACATTAACAGCCTTTGCATATGATGTTGATCAAAGCAAGAGTAAAAATATTTGTAATATCTTTAGTGTAAATAATCCTCATAACTATCTCATTATTTTTTCATAATATTTGCCACTTGACTTGACAGGCCCACTCCAGTCAAACTGACTTCCTGCTTTTACCTGAAGAAATACTCTTAAAAAATGACAGTGAGATGGTGACGGCTGGAAGAGAACCGGAGAAGTGAAGGCCCCTCGTTTGCTCGGTAGGTGTACCAGTAGAATAGCTGACGGTCTGGACCGCCAGGCTCTGCCTGAGGGAGGGAGGATGCTTAAAGGAGGAGAGGAGGGAGCGCGAACATGCCAACCCAATGATTTTGCATGGAATATCTAAAATACGATGTGGTCATGGCAACCACCTCACCTGGCAGGACCTGGCTCCTGTGCCTCCTGTGAGGCGGTTGCCATGACCACATTGTATTTAAGATATTCCATGCAAAATCATACATCAGCATATGGGAAAAAATATTTTAGGAGGAAGTCAGAAAGTCCTGTCACTCAGACTTTCACTTACATTTCAATTTGTGGAGCTGAATCATTGTGCAACTACAGAATATAATGTACAGCCAAAAATGTCATAATGATTTAAATAGGCTTTTAACTCGTGAACAAAGTGTGAGAGTCTGAGGAACAGCATGTGATAAATGCATAGAGTAAATACCTGCAATTTGTTAAAAAAAAATGTTGACTCTCAAAAATGATACATCTCTTTTGATTAGTTGTGTCTATTGTGTCTATCTAGTGTCACTCAATGACTCAACAGTTTTAACCTCTTCAAAAGTTGAGGCAAGGGTGTGTACCACAAACTGTTCTGATGTTGTATTAAATTTGGAATATTAATCAGATAGCTGTAGGCTAATCTCCCTCCCACAGACTCACTGTGGGAGAGGTGGAGGATGTGACTAACCCTGCAAAACACATACTGTAGATGGACATTCACAGTTTCCAAATATAAAAGACTTTCTGGGGTGAAGGACAAAGTGTTTTTGTTCTCAGTAAATCAAAGTTTAAATAAATTGTTGAACATCCAGATGCAATTAACCTTCCATCTCCCTTTGGAGGAGATAAGATAATGAATAAACAGAATGTTTACTCCTTATAGACACAGAGAAACAGGAGCGAGGAAAGCCACCGATGCAGGGCTGAAACGAGTTTCTGATGCCCTCTGTTTTTGGTTGATCTTATTTTTAGTGCCTGTTCATCATTTGGTGTTAAAATAAAAATGCTCTATGAGAACTGCTCAATCTGTCAGTCCGGAAACCGGTGAGTGAGTTACGGACGACTATTTGCTGTTCCTTCAGTTGCTCTGTTACATTAAAAAAATAGATAACTTCCGATGAAGAGTGGGAATTCAACAATTAGAGCAGAACACCATGAATATTCAAAAGCAGAGAAGCAACAGAGAGAGAGAGAGAGAGAGAGAGAGAGAGATGAAGAGAGAGGGGGATTTTAACTTTATGAGATGAGCCGGCACTCTTATGGAAATAATGGAAAGATACCATGGATAATTGTTTTCTTTGGATAATTGTTTTGTTTTGCGTGTGACATAAAGAAGGATCCAACTGTAACTGATTTTACTGAATAGACTTTAAAACCTTGTACAACCATTAATGAAGTATAAGTATTTCATAATGAATATACCTCTTTTTAGAATCAGCCACAAATAACACACCAGCCCAGATTATGTTTTTGTTTATAGCTGCACATAATACACTGATGGGTTTTTGTAGACAAAATATTAATTACTGGTTTGGAAAGACACATGAAGGTAATTGCTTTCATTTCTGAATCTGTGTTTGGAAGATGGATCATCATTGTTTATATCATTTATTTCTGTTTTATATATCTATGTATGTATAATTTCACCACTCAATGTGAATGGTCTTAGTTCAGAGATACAATTAGTACAGATAGAAGCCATGATCAATGTGATACTGACATAGGGGCTGAAGAAGCATTTACTTATGGTGAGCAGGAAGTGAACTGCACAGCCACCTTGTACGACTCCTGACAAGGGAGGTGATTGGCTCATTAAGCTAATGATCCGTGTCTACAGCCAAAAGAACCAATTATACCTGGGGGTAACATCACCTACTGTACTTGACTCAATATACTCCACTGCATGAGTAAACAGAACTCACATTTTAAATACCAATAATTAATCTTATTTGATTAGCACGCTATCTTCTAAGATGAATTAGAAGTTTAGCATTTGATGTTTTATCTGTTGTTTTACTTCCTCATCTGGTACTTGTATCACAACCACAAGGTCTTTGTTCATGAGGGAATACAGATGAAATAATCTTGAACTCATTTTTAACACTTTTTTTCAGTGATGATTCTTATTCTGTCATGAAAGTTATCAGAAGTGAAGTTGTGCAGACACAAGCATGCATTTGTAAGTGTTGATGTTCATCCAGCAGGCTTAATATAGGCATCTCCTTGAGGATTATCCTTGGGGACATAGTGAAAGCTAATGCTTAGGTCATTCTTGTTTTGGCCACACAAGCTCCCAAAGATTGGGCCAAAATGGCAGCAGCAGTAAATTCAAATGCTGACTTTATCTTTTGGCAACATAGGCTGACACAATGTTATTGGAGCATTTTCCAAATCATACACATTTGGTGTGTGTGTGTGTGTGTGTGTGTGTGTGTGTGTGTGTGTGTGTGTGTGTGTGTGCGTGCGTGCGTGCGTGTGTGTATGTGTGTGTGTGTGTGTGTGTGTGTGTGTGTGAGTATGTGTGTATATGTGTGTGTGTGTGTGTGTGTGAGTGTATGTGTGTGAGTGTGTGTGTGTGTGTGTTTTTACTGTGATCTCATTTATCAGCATCTGAACTGTCCCAAAATTACATTTCCATGTCATTAAGATGATCAGTTCAATCTTATAGCAAAGAGGATTAGCCTTTTGCATAACTTGAGCAGTGTCTGTTTATCTCTTTCACAGAACTTCAGGCCTATATTTTAGGATGTATTGCATAAAACTCATACTTTATGTAAATTCCTATATATTTAGATACTGTATTACAACAACAATATTGAATTCCTTTAAAATTGTTCCAAATTAAAATTGAACCTTTTTACCAGGTAGTATCAGCCCTGCCAAGTAATCTATTGTGGTGCTGTAGTTTCCTGCTAATACAAGGTGATGTTGAGATTGGTTGTTGGTTGAATGCAAGAGCCAGGAAAGTGAGTCTGTGTTTCA
Source organism: Albula goreensis (assembly GCA_022829145.1). Lineage (NCBI taxonomy): Eukaryota > Metazoa > Chordata > Actinopteri > Albuliformes > Albulidae > Albula > Albula goreensis. The sequence goes on from CM040758.1 coordinate 11,119,253, forward strand.
AAGTTATTTTGTTGGGCCAGAGGGGGTCAGTGGGGGTTAGATTCGTTCATCACCTGTTTATCATCACTTTGCTCATTGATTAAGTGCACCCTTGTCTTTTCACCTTCACTTCACCTGATGTCATAGTGAGGTATCTATAGTCTCATTGCCTCCCTAACTAAGGGATACAAATTGGTATTCATTTAGGTTATGTGCCACTCCTTGATCTGAATCGCTTTGATGTCTTCATAAGGGTTAAAAATACATACAATTCAAAATGTAATTCCCAGATGTTATGTGGACCTGTCCGTGGTGCTGAAATTGCATTCAGTTCGTGGAACCAAAAGCTGGCAATTAGTTGCGACCTGGACATTCAAAACGTTCCTTTAGAGTGTTTGTCTCTAAATTCCACTTGTTTCACTGGACATATTTTCATGTTTAATCGCACTTGCAACTAAGTACAACTGACAAAACAGGCTTTGAAAGAAAGCGTACGTTGGGGCACGCACATTTATTGTAGAATGCATTTCTGATCTCTTCAGGGTTCTTAGATCTTAATGCAGTTCTATCTACGTATTGATTAATAGGTATAGTTCCAGAGGTCGAGCTATCTCGTGTCCTTAATGAGATGATACCTACCTCTGACATTCTTTTAATTGACCGGGACAAATTACAGATTACATATCACCAGATGAATAATTTTGGCTCAAGCGGTACTAAACAACTACTCCGATATGTACACTACACATGTAGGCAAATACTGAAAGCAAAATGCATTTGTAATGTGTGGTTACAGCGTTTGGGTTGCGATGATTGCAAGAACAATCCCATCATTTTGTTCTGTTAACTCTTTGTTCTGTTAACAAAACGCAGGGAAAAAAACAACAAACCGGCAACTGAAGCAACACTGAACTAAATAAAGAGAGCTCGGGTCTGTTCGTGGCTTTACGTCCTCATTAACATTCCGCCCTTGTTCGTGATGCTGAAAAGAGCTCCAGTGACTGACGGAAAGAAGTGCGGCGCCCTTGCGTGAGAGCGGAGGTACCGATTCAGTGGGACGGCACCGCAACGGAGGAGGAAGACAAATCAGCATCACCATTCATTTACTATTGGGACTGGAGTCACGATCTTTTCCCCCAATACACATCAGCCGCAAATGAGAGCTGGTTTATTTCACTAGTGCGCCTTCAACATGAATACGAAATAATAAAAAAGAAAGAACCACGACCGCTGTTGATATACAGGGATTATTTTTTGGATGTGGACAGAATCTGTTTGGAAATGCAAAATATTATGAATTTATCAGCATTCTTGCTTCTCTTTTTATGGGGACTGGCGTTCGGGGGCTCTCCCAGTGTGCAAATTGGTATGTAAAACTATGTATTTTGTGACAATGTACATTTCCGAGGTTATGTTATTATTTAAATGTGATGTGGCTCGTATACTGTAAAAATTGTGAACATCAATTGGTTCGGGCAAATTGCGCACCAAAATGTAAAATCTACGGGATACCAAGAGCCTGAAATGCATTTTGTATTGCAGTCTGTTATAAAAATGCATGCAAAGCAAGTGTCAAATGAGTATGTAGCCGTTGTTTGAATGCTTTTCTGTCTCCTTTCTGTAGGGGGTTTATTTCCTAGGGGTGCCGATCAGGAATACAGCGCATTTCGTATAGGCATGGTCCAATTCGGCACGTCCGAGTTCAGGCTGACGCCCCATATCGACAATCTGGAAGTGGCAAACAGCTTTGCTGTCACCAATTGTTGTAAGTAAAATAGCCTTCCATTATATAAGAGAGTATGAGTGTTATCATAAATGAAGAAACGGTGGGCGTCACCAGTACCCTGTGCTTTACTCATAGCCAATTCATCCCAAGATCAGAACCCAGAACCATGACTGCATTAAACGTTCGGATATATGGCATAGCGCACAGACAATAATGCTTTGGCAACCACTATCTAACAGATCTAACGTCATAGTAACTGACTGTAACCGCTGGTCGCAATGAGCTGCATTAGTGTCAGTAGCATGACAATTCTATGAATTTAACTTACAGTTGCCACAATATGTATTCTTTCCATTTTGCACACAACTTTAATAATCGTTGGACTAGAGATCAGTTTGAAATCAGGATTTTGGTGGATTATTTCCCTATCAAAGCTTTCCATTAATGTTAATCTTTGAATCTTAAATTAACGGTACAGATGTTAAAAAAAACCGGAATTGGCTCCGTCAGCTGGAATAGTGAAGTCCATTTGAAAGACGAGGCGAAATTTGTTTCCAGAGTAACGGGCAGAATGGGCACACAATATGTGCAGCGTCAAGAAACGCGAATGTAACCATATGTGTTTGATGGGATTAGAATTTTTGTAAGCATAATAGTTTATCTTCGAATTATGACAAGTGACAAAATGTCTGTAGCTGTGCTAAGCCTGGAAAAACCATGCTGACAAATGGCAGTTTCCCAACCTCTTTGCCCCCTCTCGTCTCTTGCGGGCTGATGAAGCAGCGAAGACTATCTGGTGCAGTAAAGAATTTCAGATATTGAAGGGGCTTAATTAGGGATAATAATTACCTATGTATTGAGATAACGATTCGCAACGCGGTTGATAAAACATATTCATGACATGCATCGAATGCGACAGAATTCCTAAGTATAAGGAAGACCAGTCAATTGCAACAAAAAAAAAAAAAAGCATGAACACTATTTCTTTACGCACACCAGTTTTGCCCTGGGCATATAATGAATTACCACAACCATGCCAATGCTAGCCATACTTCTGTACAGATGACAAACTCGGAATGGATTCATTATTACTGTTCTGTTGACTTGTTTATTAGCCAACATGAAAAGGTGGCAGACAGCACAAAAGCATGGTTACGGCTACTATTGCTATAGAACTCCTTAAGAATTCGCCATTTTATTCTCCCCCAAATTCTCCATATTGGACACTGCAATACAAGAACCATACTATGCGAATAAACAGCATTTTTACACAGCACACATAATCTATAATTCAGTGCCTCCGTCATCGTACATAAAATAAAACGGTGTGCGCTATGAATATTGATAGGATTTCAAGAGGGGGAAAGCACCCAGTGCCTCGCGGATAAATCAAGCGAATGATCTGCCTCCGCGCGGACCCGTCCGCCCAGTTGTAGGCCGTTTCTATCTAAGCTGGAGCGCTGCGGCTCTGCGGGCTTCACTGCACCATGTCATTGTGTCACGGGGGTGCTGATTCATGCAAAGAGCTCCCTATGTCTTCGCTTAGGCTGGATCAGACTTAAGCACCGTGGTGTCAATTCCTGCGATGACAATGCTAGTGGTTGTTTAGCTACTGTGTTCGTAAGTCTAGAATTCGAAGGTATTGTTATACTGGCTTGTGTGCTCACCTCTCTCTCTCTCTCTCTCTCTCTCTCTCTCTCTCTCTCTCTCTCTCTCTCTCTCTCTGTATACAAACGCGACCTATTTAAATCTTGACGTATTCCTTGCAGGTCTAATACAATTCGACCTACAGTAACCAGAATCTCATTACTGAGCATGTATTGGTAGCGGTAAATGAGGCGTGCGGGTGACTACTGTATCTTTTCTCGTCAGCGAATACCACATCGATCCATTTTTTAAACCACAGAGACAAGCACGTTTTAAATAGACACAGTGCGGTATTTTCATTGTATTTGCAAGAGAAACTCAGATATTCATGTTCATTTGTGTATTGTAGGTTCATTTGGATCATTGTGTGAATGTTCTTGACGGTACGGAATGTGTTTGGACCCTGTAAACATCAGCGCAGTTGCAGTTGATGCATGCGTGCCCTTTCAGTGAAGTGTACTTATGTACTCTTACAGTAGCCTTATATACAGACCATAACAATGTAGCTATTGTAGTTCCTCCAGTTCCAGCCGAGGTTTCAACATTTCAGCATTAGATCTATCGATACATTTGACGTTGATATGAGCCTGGATAAATACAGACTTTGCATTATGGTCAGTTAATGAATTTGTGTAGGGCTTCAAAGAGGACTGTTGCATACATGTCTTTAGAACATGAAAAGAATATGAATATGAGAAGAGTTTTCAAACAAGGGGAGACTGGTGTGTGTATATGTACAGTGTACTTCAGTCTACAGATTTCAGTTAATCATTGATGAATACTTCAATATTTTCCTGTAACATTTCTAACATATAATGTTTTAGTCTAACATGACTCTTGTTTATTGAAGTCAGCTCATCATGACTTATGTCTGACCACTTTGATGTAATGTTTTGATATTGGTCAATACAATTAGTAAATTAAAAACACCTAAAATAGCTTTCCAACATAACCTCAGCAATTATAACCAAAGACAGCAATTATGGGCAGCAGAATCTGTATTTTAAATCTCATTAAATATTGTATCTTAATAGCCTGCTGGTGCTATTGTCATTGTTATTATTCTTATCAATATGAATTGATTCAGTTGTACTATAATTAATAATGCACAAATAAATCATCCATGCTACAAAAGGTTTAAATTTAGTTTTTTTCTGTTCCTGTTTCAAATAATTTCACCTGACCATTTAAAGGTTTTGAATGTGTTGATCTCAGCACACAAGTATTTAATTTTGGTTCAAATAAATATCTAAAAACAGACATAGCATTCACACAATGCTGTCGTCATCAAATTAGATGTTGTAATGTGCAATGACAAAGACACTGTTTTGGCACTGGTCTTGTGTTTTCACCAGGTGACCTTACTTTTGTTCCCAGATCAAAATTTTCTCACGCCAGTTGTTCTTTTTTTGATCGTACTAAGTTAGCATATGGATGACAGAAACCTGATCCCAGATCAGTGCCTCTACTCTAAAATGTTTGATGAATTTTGCTGATAGTGAATAGTGACTGATCTCACATTTTGGCGCATTGTAAAGTAGTACTGCAGTCTTAATGTGTTTCTCAAGAAGAAAAAACCATCTGGTCATGCTAATTAAAGACAAGACTGGCAGGAGATGCTGTGAAACAACTACCCTTAAAATATTAATTTAAGAGAATTTGCGAAAGGGGAGGAGGATCGGTTTTTTGTTCTGCTTATTAACCCCGTGCGTTGCCAAAAGATTAGCATAAAATTGGGCTTTGTTTTAGGAACACCTAAATGTGGAGGTAAAGCAAAATGTTCCAACTCCTACGCTGAGTTAAGACAGATAATAAGGTTAAGGGCTTTTTCAGGATCCCGTTATTGTACAGTACTTCAGTATCGGTCAAAATGCACCTTATGAAACTGGTATCTTGATTTGACATTTTTGATATGCTACAAAATACGGACAAATTAGTTTCATTGATATGAACCATAACCAGACAAGAACTGTAGCATACAGGCAAGAACTGTGGCTGTACTATTTTGTCCCTCAAGGCATGCCGTTGGCCTGAGCTAAATCTCAAAGGCTTGGGCAGGCCTTGATGGGGATTTGAAGCAGGTGTCTTAGGTGTGTGGGTGTACATCCCATTGTGTGTCTTATCGCTCTTTGACACTCCAGAGAGAGCTGTTCTCATTGTTTAAAGTGGATGTACTGTAAGGTTCAAGCCAATCTCAGAAAATACAGCTCTTCTGCAGTTTCACATGTGTCTTTTCTGAAGTGCTCATTATAAAGATTTGCCCAGGGGCTAGGGACTATTTCACTTATGGTTATATGGATCAGAGTTACTGGGACTGTGTAACAGTGTGCAGATGAACAATGACTGTTTCTCTTAGCTACTGCGTCATTAATACTTTATAACAGATTAAATAATTAGCTGTCCTAGACTTTTCACTGGTGTGTACTGTCTTTTCAGATAATGTGCATATTTCAACGATATGGGTTTAAGAAATTATCTGCAAAATAAATCTATGCATCTGTGAATATGTAGAAATTTAGAAGAGCAGTAAATTATTTGGATTCAGCCAGACATTCTTAGGTATGACAGCTTTTCCAAAATATCAAATTTGCATTTAACTCTGTTAGGACCACTTATTGACAGTTTCATGCTGATACTTATTTGTTAATATATAATGTTATTGTTATTAAATGTTATTAAAACGTCATCTTGCAATTATAATAAATGTGTAAATACTGTGTTGTAGCACATATACATACATAAAAAAAAAATGTGTTTCCACTGCAACACCATCCCTAGTTTAAATACAGATCAATACAAAGATCGAATTTGCAGTGTGACAAATTGATAGCCCCCGCAAATGAAGGAGAAATAATATGAATATTGGTTTTCTGTGTGTGAGGATAAATTTAGCTTGGGCAGGATTAAAGATGTTTTAAAATTTAAAGATGTCTTTGACCAAGGGTTTGTCATTCATCGCAGTCTCTTCTCCCACCAAGCTTCAAAGTCACATATCTCTTTGGATAACTATGCAAAATCCCTGGTTCACTTCAAAAAAGTCATGCCTAAGAATTACCCCCCTTTTTTGTTTTAGTCATTCAGCATTTATCTCCAGTTAGAGCGCCCATATCATCCAGTTAACCCCTGTGATATTGAGCTCCCTTTACGAGTGAGAGAACGGCTGCCTGGAAGGCTGTATAACAGGCTCCAGAGAATAGTCAAGCCAATCGGTAGTTTGTCTCATTTAATTTCATGCCGTAATTGCATTTCATTTCTGTTCAATCAGAGCTGGAGGTCCCAGCACTACAGTGCAGCACAGGGTGGGTGGCTGCTTTGGTGGACATGCAGGCATGTATTCATAAAACATCAGAGTGTGGGAATGCTGATACAGAATCAGGTTTGCCCTGTTGTTATCCTAAACTTCTCCATTACAAGCTAATGGGCAGAACTGATCTAAGATCAGTGCTCCCAGCATAAGATGTTTGACAAATATGAGCCATGATCTATATGCTGATGTGGAAAAAAATCATTATTAAGTACAGTCAGATGGGAGAACTCAGTGTTCAATATTCAATACTACATAGGGATTTGTGCATCAAAGGGTTATTGCTAAATTAGCGTCCATCTTGAGGTGACTATTACACAACTGACCCTATCTGGTGTTGTCTTCTCTTTTCTCCCTGTTTATCTATACTTACAATGAAAAGCAAATCTATGTAACTGTCAAAGACAGCCCTGTTGAATAATTTAAACAAATGGTTGTCTATTGTCAAAGTAAACCGACTTGTTTCAGGATGCTTTTCTATGCATATCCTGGTTCTTCATGTTGTAAAGAGAAAAAAAAACATCACAGATTTACACAGAGCATTGTATATCTCAGGAATCCTTCAGGAATGTTCTTTTATGTTGTGGCTGCAAGCTTCACATGTTTTAGCTCTGAGTCTTACACCAGGAGTTTCATATTGAATTTAGGGTATATTGGGCTTTGAAGCGCAACAATGCCTGAAAAATGTGTTTATATCACTTTATGGGTTTTAGAAAACAAAAGAGATGAGTCAATGCATTTCTTTTGAAAAGCATGTAATAAACAGAAGAGACCATGTGCTTTTTGTCATTTCAAGTAATTAAGAATTCGTCCATATGTTGAATGTAAGCAGGTCTAACTGGATTAATAATGGAATTCTATGGTTGAGGTGTACACACAACGTCTCCTGTTCATGTGGCATTTATTTGCCTTTGTTTTTTTTCACACTGTAGATGCCACTCCTATCACATATTGCCACCAATCACAGAGGAATGTGGCTATGATATATGTTGTAGGGGAGAGTGAGGAGATTGATGAGTTTAACAAGCTCACCCATTACTCTTACCACAGCAAGGCTGAATGAGTTGGTGTTTTGCCAGTGTAGACCAAAGAGCTGTATGTACCTTCACTCCATGTTCTACCCAACAGCTCCAAACTGAATTTATATAAACTGCTACATTCCCTACAAAGCGCCTGTGTTTCTCTCACATACCTGTGAGGTTATTATTAATATTTTATACCTGGCACAGAAATATGGAGTATGAATGATGCATGAATATTGCCGTGTTGCTCTGTACAGAACGTTGTGTTGCATGATATACACAAATGTGATTTTCATGATTTTCAAATTATAATGATACCTAAACCAAGACATAGTTTGCACAGATAGTGTAAATGTAAATGTTATGCTGAAGGATAATGCTAAACTTAATTATTTATTCCAAAAATCATATTTATTGATTAGTACATTTAATGTTTCAAGTATCATCTTCATATTTAGGTTTATTTCAATTGTGTTTATTTCTGCACTTAAACGCCTCACTACTGTCACCAATGGCACAGAAATGCCTTGAACAGTGTGTTAGTAATGCAGAAGGGCTTTTCATGTCTACCTGAATGCTGCATAGATTGCTATAATGGTAAATCAATGTTGCTGGCAAAATACTGCATTGACCTTTTTCAAATCATGTGTGGAACACAAGTATAGATTTACTATGCTGTCCAAAAGGTCAGAGGTGCAAAGGTTTCTAAAATGAGCGGATATACATGGAAAAATACAGAGATGTTTTTCCCTGCCGTTGTTTTCAGTTGTGGCATTGCAATGCTGGGATCAGACTGGTTTTGGGAATGTACTGGATGTATAAGCTGTGCGGAGAGCTTATATTGTCAGTGTTGTTCAATGTTATTGTTAGCAACAGCCCGAGACTATGAGGCGGAACCTTCTAGAGCGGCAAGCGAGTTTAATGGCCTTTCGTTTTCGAATGGCTGAATACGCGCCCATCCCCCCTCTCTCTTCCACGGAGAAGAAGCTTTTTGAGCTCTCTTTGCCTAGGAGCATTCCTTTTCATACCACCGTCTCCTTTATTTTTTCTTTCTTTTTTTTTTTCCTTGTGAGAATCATCTGTGGTTGCTAAAGGAGCCAGTGTGGGACACTGGGGTCTACTGTTTCCCCCTGGGGGCAGCTGCAGGGGGCAGGGGGGCCCGCGAGGTGAGGATACCCACAATGCACCGCCTTCACCCCTGTGAACCAAAAAGGCAGCACAAACTCTCACTGTGACAGCACAGTGCCGTAATTGAGATCCATGTAGCCCCCTGTGCGATACTTGGCCTAACGTCAGAACAGAAAATAAATAAATAAAGGGACAAGCCTACCCTGTGGTATTGGTGATTATTGATGCAGACTTAATGTGAACTCAGCTGTGGGAGAAAGGCTAACTAAAAACCCCCAGTGACACGGTCCAGATTGGAAAAAGGCTAAAGTCGTGAGAGAATCAGACTGCAAGTGTGTTTACGGGAAGGTTTCCTCCACTGTAGCTGAGAAATGAGCCATATTAAATCATTGTAAGACCATTAGCTGGCTCCTCTTGGCTTAGGACTGTAAGGTGTCTTGTTGATGAGAAATGAAGCAAATTAATTCAGTTCATTGCTGTTTGGGCTCAGTTACCACTATGAATGGAACAGAAATATGAAATTAGAAAATATATTCAAAATCAAGAAAATGTTTGATATTACATTGAGTGTATTACAGCTACTGAGTAACCGCTAAACCACAACTATTTATACTATTACTTAATTTTTTATTAACATCTGTTAACTGTTTACCTTCTCATAATCATAATGCTGATCATCATTACTCCTGTCAAATGAGCAGTACAACATTACACCACAACACATTGAAATATTTAGTGTTATGGACTTTCTTACATTAATATTTCTTATATAATATTTCTTTCATAGCCTGCAACAAAAGGTAATCACTGAAGCAATAAAAAAGGTGCACCAGTGTTTAATTTTCACACATTAGCTAGATGCACATTTGCACTTTCTGCATGAGGCCATCAATATAGAAATTGTATGCTGGCAGAGGAAACAAAAAATATGGATTTAGTTTGTTGATGAGCCAACTTTTCTTTTTCTGAAGACCGGGAGGAAAGTGGGTCTCAGCACTTTTCATTGAACGAAGTCTGCGGTTGGAAGCTCAATCCGCCAAGCTGACCTTGAAGTGCTGAACTGTAGGGGTCACATAGGGTTAATGGCCCATCTTATATCTGTGACACATGGATCTGCTCAGGGTGACAAACACATTACCTGGATTTCTGACTACAGTTGCCATTGCAAAATCCATTACTTTTTTTAAGAAAGGGGCATAACACCGAATGCTGTAGTTTACAGAAAACATCACAGTGGAGAATATCCAGTTGTAGAGGGCAGAAAAGACTGATTTAATTAAAGTTGTATGGCCTGTGTTTGCACAGTTTGTCTCTGCACAGAGGAAAGTGCTGAATTATCTAGCTTGCCTTCTCCATGTGAATGTTACCCTTAGCCAACTACATGACTTAGTTTTACTTTTAAATTTGCAACTCATGATTCATTGCTTAGGCCTGGCCTGGGAATCGCTAAGTAAATTTACAGCGGGCTTGTTTTTCCTTCAAACAATAAAGTAATCAGGACACCTAAGTAGGACACCTAAATATACCTCTGTGCCTTTTGGCCCAGTACAAACATAAGGCATCGCCAGTTTTTTGGGTGGATGGTGTACACAATGACTTTATGTATTTGCAAAAGCATGTCCAATCTGTTCCCTCCTTTTCTTTTGCTCTCGTCGGCCCATGTCCGTAGAGACCGCTTGCTTGCTAAAGTAAATGCATGATGGATGTTGCTGAAGACAAGCTGATATTAATCACAGAGGGAAAGGCTCTTTCTGGGTCTGGTATTTTCCAGGAGAAGAATTCTAACTGACTCTAAATGCTACAGCTGACCCGAGGTGAAACAGGCAAGCCTGGGTGACATGAAACAAGTGCTATGCTTATTCCTCAGTCATTTTAATGACTGCTCACCTGCTAAATAAGCCAAAACCTTACTCTATGGTGCCATTGACAATAAGCCAAGTAACCTCTAATATTGGAAATCCTTACGCATAAGAATATATTATACTTCTACTGTTTAATACAAATCATGAGGAAAGGGTCATTTAAAAGTAAGCTACCCTTTCCTGTCAGTACAGTTTCAATTACTCCTGGAATCCTATTACACAGTATTTGTAAGGTTTTGAGTGGGGTATTGGATCAGGCCTCATAAAGAAAAGCCTACAGTTCTCTGAGAGATGCAGGAGGTGGAAATCCACTCTTCATTCTGCTTTCCACAGCTTCCCATAAAGGTTCAATGATATTTAGATCATTGTGTGTGAACTAGATATGGGAGCCGCAAGGCAGACAGTCAAGTTTGTTTTGGTCTCAGAACTTTTTAAAGTTCTAAAATATGTGCTGTTCTTGTACAGTTCCTGTCACAGAGATAAAACGGGCATGCATTTACATTGCATGGTATGTGATGACAATGGTTTATATTTCAAGAATGTGTTTATTTGCTGGCCTTTATCAGAGAATGGCAGAGGATGAGCAATACGGTTTGCTACTTTTCTCTGGCTTAAACAACTCATTAAAATCTCCTTTTCAACTGTCTTTGGTGTTGGACGGAATACATAATTTCCATTGGGCATAAAAGAAGGAATATTTTAACATAAAGAGTGTCTCAATCTGATAAAATGACTTTAGATCTTCATGCAGTTTTTGCAACCTTTTGTTTGGGATACCTCCATAAGTCATGTGACAGAGTTAGGTATTGAGCTGGAAAATGTACGTTTAGTCTGTCTTAATTTACCAGTATGCCTCACCTGACCTGTGAAAGAATATTCAAACCTGCAAAGAGTTTCATCAGGAGATGAAAGTGAAACAACAGTTTTAGGGAATTTAAAATGATCTACCATATGTATTGGAGGGATAGCTGACAGCACACAGTTACCCATGAATGGATAAAAATGGGTATTTAGCAGTCCCTCACATTCCCGGGAAAAAGCAACATCTGCAAAATGTCATTTCCGAAATCATGAATAATGACATTCACAATTAGCAAATCCAGCAAGTCAACATCACTATAATTACCCTTGCACAAAGGTACAGTCATTTTAATCTGAAAGGATAACATCAGCAACTAAATTCTGCCATGTCCCCATGGCTAGTTCCAGAGGGAAATAAGACCTTATTTTAATTACAGTAGACCAAATACATTTCTCAAGTCAGTAGCGGCCAATGACACAAAAATGTCACCCATAGATTCATGGAGGAATCTGCAAATGTGCAGTGCTGTAACCAAGCAATATAATCAAGGGCTTGAATCAATCATAGTTTAAGTTTTTTTTAATTATGAAATCATCTCGTGAGATATAAGGCATCAGAATTTGTTCGGGGTTGCTGTGGCGCAGTATGTTCCCCCAAAGCCCTGTGAAGGCTGAACAAGTGAATCTGACACAAAAGTGTTTCTGAATGAAAGTTTATATGAGTTAAAGAAGATTCCAATGTACAGTATAATGGCAACATGCAGTTTGCCAGAGTTGATTTAAAACTAAAAAGTTTAGCTGCTGTGTATTCCATAGGCCAAATGCCATTTTGAAAAACCTGAGTAAGAGGGGTTGTTTCACAATAGCAGTGGTACAATTGTGCTAATAGGCAATACATCAAACAATTAAACACTGTTCTATTTTAGTATAAAAAGAGCACTTCCAAAAGGACATATCTGCTTGTCTGCAACGCATTGAAAATACTCAAAGAAATATATGTCATAATGCAAAATCTGTTTTGATTGAGTGGCATATGTCCTTATGTTGGATTGATCAGCCAATGGCTTTTACTTTTATCACCTCACATTGATGAGCAAGCTGAGCTGTCCTTATCATTGAAGTTAATACCAGGCACACCCAACCATAACCCCTTCTTCAGACCTAACGAGGTCTCCATGATAGTCATAATTAAAGACATGTGGGCCAGTCTGGCATTTTTTTTACACTACCCTTATGTCTATTTTTCTGTTTCTAGAGGATTACATTTGCTCAGACCTCTATTGTAGTCTCTGATGTGAATACACATGTTGCATTCTCACTCAGGTGTTTCCATTTCAAATAATCGTTTTGGATCTTCATATTTCACATTCACATCTGCTATTATATCCGCCTTATTAACGCACTTTATTTCTGTTATTATTCACCACCTGGCTAACGTGGATTTCTTTCCTTCTCTTTTCAGTCTGTTCGCAGTTTTCAAGAGGAGTCTATGCCATTTTTGGATTTTATGATAAGAAGTCAGTCAACACGATAACGTCGTTTTGTTCGATGCTCCACGTCTCTTTCATAACGCCGAGCTTTCCTGCGGATGGACTGCAGCAGTTCATTTTACAAATGCGGCCAGACATCAAGGGCCCCCTTCTCAGCCTGATTGAGTACTACAAATGGGATAAGTTTGCTTATCTGTATGACAGCGATAGAGGTAAGTCAATGGATTGCAACATATTTGTTTTAAATTATTAAAAACAACTGTCAAAGTGCCACAGTATCAGAGCGTAGCAGCCTGGGAATTTTACTTTGTAAAAGAAGGGCAGATATGAACCACTTACTGAAGCTTTGATAACTCGACTGGCGTCAGGCACAGTTCAGTTTGGATAATAAACGACTCTCTGTTGTAATTGCTCTTTAGGCCTGTTTCATTAGCATTGCTTTGAGTAATCAAAGGCATTCATGGTGGAGAGTCACTGATAGCACAAATTTAGGTCATGACAGTGATGTACCTCTGTGACATTTACTTGAACTACAGAATCGCCACCCCATTGGTGTAAAATACTTTCACTGCGAAGCTCTCAGAAGTGATTTTCCGCTCTATTCTGTGGGGGACTCTGGGTCCCACAAATGGGTACTTGGTCATTCCAGAATACAAAGTCATCCTGAATTGGCAGTCAGCATACACTTCTGGTTAGGGTGCTAATAGTAGGTAAAGATATGAGCAAAAAAAACAGCAAAGCTTCAACATTGATTCATGAGGACATTAAGGTGTAGCACATTATGAAGAGGTCACTTTATTTCCTGGTTGCATGAAAGTTCCACGGTTAATTAACTGCAGAGAGTGTATCTCACATTTCTGTGGCCGTGACTGTGTATTGTTTAAACTGGGTATTCTTGTGCTTTCAGTTAAACAGTGTGTGCTGGAATTGATCTGATTACAGGATAAATGATGATGTGAAATGGGGGCTGGGGGGGTAGTTCTGAGGGTAGGGTTGCTAAGATACCTGCATTTTGTATGACGGGACAGGACAGATAGATTTGATCATGTTGGTATTAGAATGACCTGATGGGAGTTGAGTAAATAGGCGGAACACAATTTAATCGAACTGTATATTATAAACATGGATGTAATAAAGCTCTGCATTATTAATTACTTCAGCTGTTAACAACTTACAGGCTAGTGACCATAGTAGGCAGGGTTTTGTCACAAATGCTGGTAGATGACCCTTTGGTTACAAAATCCATTCTTAAGTGTTTTATTTTAATCTCCAATTTTGAGATGAAACTTGAGATTTGGGTACCTTGGTATCTCCATTGGGTAGCACGCTGAAATATAACCCAATAACTGTGGCTTAGATTCAACTAAGCATGTAGCCAATAAGGTTATGAAAAGTAATATTTACTGTGACATTTTTTTATTTTTGCATTTTGGCAGTTATTTTTTTCTCAAGACTATTCTTGACTATTTCAAAGCTAATAGTATTTAATCACATGGATTTAAGTTTTCCAGTGACAGTGCTCTTCTCAGTATTCTTCGTGTTCTTATTTGCATCACTGATGTTTTAAAACCACTGTTGCTTGCACAGCAAGAAAGCATTGCCCTTAGCTATCCAGCACCAATGCAACCTACTCCCTCCTGAATCTTCCACCACACGTAATTTCCAGACGTACTGTCTAAACATCCGCATCTATGAATAACCACAAATTGTACGCCGCTGTATAACGGTCAGCACCTTAGAAACTTGAAGCTAATTTCTATTGCGTTCTCATGTGCGTCGGAAGCTATCGGCCACGGCTGTCAGGTCTGCATTCTGCCGGAGTTGCTGGCCGTATAAATCGCCGGCTCCTTAGTCCTAGAAATGAAATCAGCCGTGACACCCTGTTATCAGAAGAGACAGAACGGGCCCTGGGGGAGCTCTCTCCAACTGCAGCCTCTCCCCAGCGCACCGCAGAGACCCGGGCTCAGGACGCAGCACACCTCAGAACAGAGCGACCTTCTCACGCGGCACGACTCACTTTGTCTCTTTCAAAGTGACACCATTTCATGTCCTCTTTCTTCTGTAGGTAAATATGTATTTATGATGAATGCTTGCGATGAAATGGAGGCGTATGAAGTGCGTCTCGAATGCATCATGACTGTATTATCGTAGAATTCCATCTAAGATGGAGGAACAAAGAAACAAACTGCCCGAGGGATAGAGTCCTCTGAGCGATTATTGGTTGGTTAAATACATCATTCCTTGTAAATAACTACTTTGGATTTTCACTTAACTTTAAGCTGCTAGTGGACAATAAGTGTATGAAAACAAAACAAAGCAATTTTCTTAGTTGGGCACACCAGCTGCACACAAAATCAATGGTCCAAGCAAGGTTTATTGGATGTACCATTGAATTGTAAACCTTTCCCCTCGGCTTTCTTCTCTCTGGGATACTTTTTAAAAGATACAAATAAAAGGGATAAAATGATTCTCCTACACCTCTCTTAGTCCCCTGCAATGCTGTTGGCATGTATATTGGTTGAAAAGCTCAGAAAAATTCACTTTTTCCCTCCAACAGTGAGGTGCACTCCTTAATCAAAATCTAATCATATAGAGTACACATTTATGCAGATAAATTGTTAGTTAACAATGCAGTGTAAATGAGTGTGCTGAAAAGAGGGCCTTATACCTCTTTCACAAGTAAGAGATTATTTAGCGATTGTTATTATATTGCACCCTGAAATATGTATTCAGCTCAATTTAAAATACACCCCCACTGTTCACAGACCCAAGAGTCCATTAAAAATGAATATGAATCACCACTTTTATAGATGCTGTAAATACACACCGAATCCCTGGTCCAGCAGTCTACATACCAGGATTATGATAAAGTGTGGAATCAAGCAGAGTATTATTAGCTATTGCCGTAATGAATCAAAATAACTGTCATGTCATATAGTTCATACTAGAAATGCTACCTGCTAGTTGATGCTAACAAGGTTTCTTTTTTAATTCACGTATTAGTATTCAGAAGATTTTGGTTTGTAAAGTTCATACTCAGCAGTTCATCACTATGCATTTAGTTTTGCTAAGCTGTGCATGATGAATTTATTTCTGAATGCATTACTGGCTGTAATTTGCTGTCATTACAGCCGTTTTGTCGTTCCAAGGAATAGAGTGGAAGTGGCGTGGTAATGACAGGATCTTGTGGTTCAGTCCATCTCTGGGGAATATTTTGTTGTTTATTTTGCTTGTAGTTCAAAATGATATATCAAAGTTACATGAGCTGCAACACCTCTTTTAAACAAACTCTTGAGGGATGCCATTTTTTCCTTGTCTAGGTTACCATGGTTTTAATGGACAATGGAAGTGGGAGCTACCTATTCAGTGAGGCTTTAAGAAAGCCATCCTGAAAACCTAAACACACTATATACACTACATTAAGCCTTTTTCTGTTATTAGATTAACATTTTTTTTTATCATATTAATATACAGATTGGGGACCAAGCAGGAAAGAGCAGAGAATAATTAGTAATCTATACGGTACCTCATGGGACATGGAAAATACTCTCAGATCATGTTTCCTATATTTCACCACCCTTTAATCATATAGGTTAATGTAGATGCCCCTGTCCAATAAACCCTGCTCATTTTCATTTATTTAGGTCAGCTTATGCTCAAATAAGGCTCTGTCTGTAATGGCTGATGTTTTAAGCTTGAACAATCATAAATATACAGTAAGTTCCATAAGGTGTGTTGTGCATGTAGTATACTGTGTATGTCGTGCTATCTGTGACATACACAGTAGGCATAGTCATCATGGTATAAATGAAGGTTTTCCAAGCCTATTGACATACACCTCTGTAAATAGTTTACTGTATACCATTTTTCATTAAAAGTTTCTCTCTTGAATGATTAAAATTTGTATCAAGATACATTTCTTCAGGTGTAATAGTTATTTAAGAGTAATTATATGTGACAGTTATTTTCAGTTTTTCTTGCCCACATTGTTTTACCCAAATTTGGAAAGCCCAAGCTCATTGCCTCAGGCTATCAAGCATCCGATTTCTGCCGCATCCTCCATTAGTTCATGAGGGCACACGCTGCTGCTCACGTCCTGCAAAAGGCACACAGCCAACTGCCTCCGCTTGTCACTGTGTGGGCCACCCGGCTGAGCTACCGCTGCAGATCCTGCACAGAGCTGTGCAGCTGATGCAGTGAGACAACAGATGCCTGGTTGGTACAGAGCAGCTGTGAATGATTCCATATAACCTGAAAAATTCAATCTTGTCGGGCATTGTTTTAGGTCTGTCTTTTCCTTTTTTTTGTCAGTCTTTTATTATTAGTACCTATTGTTGTTTATGATACAGTACTTAATTTGGACTGTCACTGTTAGAGTATTGTGTGCAGTTCTGGGTACCCAACTTTAAGGAGGCTTTTGAAAAAGTAAAAAGAAAGGCAACTAAACTGGTTCTGGTCTTGGTATAAAACAACGGTTATGCGGAACAATAGTTTTTTTCTAGGTGATGATAAACACCCACCTAAGACTTCCCCAAAGCCTCAGGAGGTAGTGGCCACTGCACATGATTCCAATTCACGTGGTGTTTAGCCTTTGCTATTTTTCACACTGTATACATGACACAAAAAAATGTTGTCTATGCTAGCAGAGATTTGCAGAGTCAACATATCTTCAATTCACAAACTTGCCGGCACCTTGCCAGACAGGGGATATCACTAGAGAGCGATGAGACTGATGAATTTAACTGACTTACCCACTATTTCACCCCAGGGATTCTCAGTCTATTGTTTCCTTGCCAATGTTAGCCTCCAGCCATAGGCTGTAGTAGCATGGCAATTCCTAGGATGAACAGCTTTCACACCTACATGTGTTTTTACTTTGCATGGATCAAACAGCCAGTGCTTTTTTAACATTTGGACGACGAAGGACTTCAATATTTGGACTCTTTCAGATATCTAAGAGAGTAGAAATATCTGGAAAAAAGAAGGGCAATATTTTAGGTTTTATAGCTTTTATTTCATGCACTGTTTTATTTCATGTTATTGTTTGTTTGGTTTGTAGGTTTAGTTATGTATGGAAGCAGTATTTTTTCACAACTTTTTGAAGTATACCTTCCTTAAAGAATAAAAATAATGTGGTAATGATGAAACCTCACTGGGCTGAGGTATGGTCTTGGTACAATTTGCTGTCAATGACTTGTTTCAACCAACTGAAAGGTTTAGATTTTTACCACAAAACACAATCATTGGTTTGAATCAGCCAGCCACTGGCAACATATGTATGCTAGCTCCACCCATTCTGGTATCATTTTAAGTGGTGGGTGACATGTGGGGTTGGGCTAAATTAACCATTGTGATACTCCATCACTGGATGAAATCATCAATATCTAAGAGCATCTTGACCAAAATGTTCTTAAATATGATTCATAAATGGTTTGCTGTTTTGTCAGTTACCACCATTGAAAAATATTCTGTTCAGATTGAACCTGCAACATATATTATCCTTGGGTTGCTTTATGGTTATGTTCTATGCAGGGATGTCTGTGTGACACATTCGCAGAATTGCGATTTTCAGTCAAGATTAGCTGCAGGGGCGTTTATATTCACAAAAGACCTTGAGGAACATACTACAGTCGAAAGAATAGCTTGCCAAAAAGCCGTGGCCCTAATTATTATTTATTTGACAGGTATAGTAAAAGTTTCTCCAGGAGTTCTGGGTAAATTATTTAGTGTACTGACCTGGAGCTGGCTCAGAGGTATAACATTTATTTAAATGACATGAAACAAATAACAAAATTCAAATAATGTGTTAATAAAAATGTTCCTATAAAAATATATTTCTTCTGCAATATAAAATTATGAGCTCTCATGAATAAATGTAACACTGAGGTAAGGTTTGGTGTTAGCCAGTTTGAAAAATAGATCTATTAATACTAAAATGTACCATTATCTTACATCTTATAACTGTTGGCGACTTTGAGCTAAGTGTATTATTTTCCTTGAGCTTTGTGGGGGGGGTAGTTTGGGGAAGATCATACCATTCTTTCAGTCCTGGGAAGGGTCTTATGTTTACCTTGGGGTTAAGGGGCATTGTTTTTAGCACTAGTTTTAGTCTAACGTTTTATATGATCCTACTTTTCAGCTAAGAACAAGTGCTATGGGAAGACTCAGACCTGAGTTACACCCTATTTAAGTGCATTTTCTGCTTAACGATAATTATCCGAAGCCTGATTTCACACAGGAAATAGCACTTAAGCTGTTCAGAACTCATGCCTGGATTGGGCCCAGTGAAGCACCATTTCACAAAGTGATTTCTGCACAGGCTTCCCTCTGCTGAGAAGGACAAGGCATTTTACACAACTGTAAGATATTTCAGGAAAGGTATTAGGTGCTTACATCCTTTACCCACCCAATATACTCACACACACACACACACACACACATTAACGTTTGGCTGGTTATAGACAACACCTATAAGTCAAGTGCATCTTCATCACAGGATCATTTTCAATGGGTGAAAATGCACAAAATATAATATGTATTAACACCTGGATTTTGATATAAATAAATAAAAAGTAAATCAAACTAGGCAAATTTATCAACAAAACTTTTAGAATGACTCTGGATTTCAGCTGACAAATGGTAAATAGTCAGTGCTAATGGTGCAGACACAGGCAATCGGGGTGCTGGGCACCAAGGAGTCTGCAGGTTTTTCATCCTTCCTAATCTCTTAATGTATTAATGGAAGTCAATATTGAGATTGGAGGGGGGCTCACCTAGTGTTCCAGGTGTAAATCAGCAGCTGATTTAAAGGAAAACTCCGGAACCCGCGGCGCTATGGCCCTCCGGGCCTGGAGCTGTCAATCACCGCGCTTTGATTCCTAGCGAGCATCGATGTCACCACCAGAGGGGGCCCCTTTTTCGGAGGCCTGCAGGCTTACATTCATTAATATGTTCATCAAATACAGCCTGCCCGAGAGGAGGCGAAGGGTACGCGGCCGCCATTACACAGACGCTTATAAATGGGAGGTGAAGATGTCACAGTGTAAGGAAACAAACACTAACATATACTTCAGTAATTTTAACTAACAATGATATGAATTTGTTTCAATAATTCATGTAAAATGTATTAATATAAATGTGCAGGGCATTCAGTACAATACATTTATGCATCAGTGTCCCCGGTCCCACCTTGCGTATATGTATTGAAAAAACATATCGGGCAAACAAACAGAAAAATGTATCTGGCCTCCAATGAAATATCCCTTTCATTTGTGTGTAGAACTGTTCCTCAAATGAAATATCAGTCTGTGTTTGGCTTTGAGGATTTAAACCACCTTTGGTGCTCTGTTGTTTTCTACCCTTGAGCAAAATTCTTTTGCAGATATCAGGTTTGAATGAATATAGAGTGAAAATGTTTTATCATCATGTGTGTCACCATGTTGGAAGGTGTGAATAATGTAATGTAATGCTTCATGGTCAGCCATTTAAAAATATACATAGCTCAAGATTGACACTGGCCTGACTGTGGAAGTGCTAAGCAGAGTCTGTGTTTGAAATAACTCTTACAGATAGGGCCTTGGTTTCCAGCATTTGTAGTGCTGTCACTCAAAATTGATCAACATTTTAATTCACATTATCCCCTTGACTCGGCAGATAAATCTTACTTGTCATGATCTCAAATCCATAGTTTATATAGTACAACCTTCAGCAGCAGTGTTGGCTAGTGAGCTCAAAATAGGGGAGGAACAAACTTTACCTTTATACCTATCATTATGTCCAACCTGTTTCCATTTATACTCTTTGATTAACAATACAACAAGTAATTCATGGAGTAATCAACACAAAATAGACTTATTGCTAATCAGGGAGGATAAATGGGATCAGGTTGAAAGTAATGACAGGTTTAAAGGTAAAGTTTGTTCCTCCCTTGTTTTGAGCTCACCACTGTTCAGCATCCTCTTAAAGGCACATCCCAAAAATCACATTTTATGTGATTCTGATATGGATATACAATGCAGAAATATCTGCTCTCAAAAACAAAAGGATGCAAAAGAACTATGGATTTGCACACCAAGATGAATGATTACATAGCAGGGAGAGAGGAGGCAATGGGCGGTCTAGCAAGCAGGCCCCTTTAGGACCCACAGCAACAGCACCTGGCACTGCAGCATACCAATCAGCATTACGGCAGTCCACCAGCAGCAGGACTGGTCAACAACTATTCCTCTTCCCCTGAAAAACTGATCCTCATCTTGGCTGCATCACATCTACTGTCCAGCAGCAGGCCATTGCAGAGCCAATTTGTAAATGCTGGTGGACACAAAGTTAGGCCAGCAGTGGGCTACTAATTGGCCACTACATTATAACAAGCTGGGGAGAGCAGAGGTAGAGTATAAATACCCATTCTATGTAACTCATGGTATTTTTTCATTCTGTAACTGGCCAATTCCTTGACAATGCTGTATATTTAAATATGTTTGTATATATAAATATGTTTTAAAACATCATGTTGTCAACAGAATTCCATTTTATGCATTATGCAGATATGGTCATTTGGTTTACAGCATCCTTTTATAGATGCTGTCCTTTTATAAAACTGGATATTTACAGAGAGGAATCAGGTTGTACCTTGCTCAAGGGAACAATGACAGTACCCTACCTGAAAACAGAGCCCTTGACCGCTGAGTCACAAGCCCAGCTCTCTACCCATCACAGTGTACCAATACTGTTCAGGCTCACTGAGGTAGAAATCATCAAGAAGGCAGTTCAGTACACTCACCACATGAGAGAGTGACAGCACTGGAGTAGAAGAGATCCATAAGCATCTGTGAATCTACACAGAGGCTCTGTAGCATTTTAACTGCTGCACATAAGAGCCCTTTACTGTCTGTGCTTCAAGTGTTCGTAGGACACTAGTGATGTATATCTGAGGGATTAAGCCTTTTTCTCGCTCTGAACTGGTGGCTCAAGGGAAGCTGTGCAGAGGAGGTCTGTGTTCACTAAGAGTCAGAATTTCATGAGAAAGGTCATTGCTTCACCATGCAAATTAACAGCTCCACACTGCCTATTCTTTTCTTGTGACATCATCCACTTAAGACACCAACACACATTAAAAGAGATGAAAGGAAAAAAGGAATAAAGGAGAAATTTAATCCTCCACCTTGTGTGAATATTTTTCATCTTTGTGTAGCTGTACTTGGAATTGACAGGCTCAGTACTTCTGTCATAATTCATTCTTTTATTTCCCTCATTTCCTTCAGTGTGTTTTTTAATATTTTCAATGAAATATATATCTCTCTAGAGTGATTATGAAAATTGCAGATGTGTTTTTTTTACCATTGAAGAAGACTCAGACTAGCAAACGCTAAATTCTCACCATACCAAAATGGCAGTTACATCTCAGTTTCTGATTGGTGAAGACAATTCAGTTTCATCTGTTAACTGTTACTGATCCTGGATCAGCTGATTTAACCATTATAGCTCATCTGTGAATAAATGAAAACTCATGTAGAATTGGCCCCTCTGGCTAAATCTATTTAATTGGAAGACTATAGACCAAACCAGATGGACTCTAATCCTATTGAGGGATATGTATTACTCCTTTGATTATATAATCTGTGTTGGCTGGGCAGTATAGTAAGTTGACTATTTGTTTTGATTAAGTAAGAGTGCAGAGATACTTGGAGTTTATTGCAAGTGTTAGAGCAAGTTGTTTTTCAGTCAGATTTATGTGTTATTATTGACAAATAACATGCATGTAAAACTGAGACAATTGAAATCATTCTTGAACATAATTAGCCTGGAAGAAAATATGAGCTAAACTCCAGTACTGGCTGTGTGTATGTGGCATCATACTGTCTTTTCCACTAACGTTTCAATGGAATCCTCGGAAGTGCTTTTGAAAGGTTAAAATGTTTGTTTTAGGAGCATCAACAATTTTCAAGAGCAAATCTTTTTTTATATTTAATAACCACAACTACTCTATTTGTATGTGTTCAGACAATATACATTTTTTTTTTTTTCAAACAGGTTTATCAACGCTTCAAGTAGTGCTGGACACGGCTGCAGAGAAGAAATGGCAGGTGACTGCAATCAACGTGGGCAACCTAAAAGATGAGAAGAAAGATGAGGCTTATCGCTCACTGTTCCAAGACCTGGAGAACAAGAAGGAGAGGAGGGTCATCTTAGACTGTGAACAGGATAAAGTGAAAGACATCATGGAGCAGGTTGGGAGGGCCCTTTTTTATCTCCATGTTGCATACAAAACTGCTCTGTTGGTGCAGAAATACTAAGAGAGCATGTGGTTGATTGAGGTACTTCACTTGCACAATTTCAACATGTGGTAAAGGCTGCGATAAATTTGGCACTGCGTGTTTCAAAGGTCTCTGACCAATGAAGTGCATCCACAAACCCATGTGATCAGAGTTTGTATAATGTAGTGTTATGTAATGTAACCAAATAAAAAAAGTATTTCCACATGTCCTGAGAAAATATCTTTCTGCATATTTTTTTATTTAAAAAAATGCTACAAGAGCAATATGCTAAAGGTTTGCCATAGTAATAGGCAGTTTTTTTTTTTTTTTTACATCACTATACCAGTCCTTATCACTAAACCCAGTGCTATAGGGGATGTGATTTATTACTGTGGAGTGTTTTCATTGAACACCGTGTGGGAGAGAAATGTCCATTATTGATTGGAATTTAATAAAGACTGACCTCTGTTTTTGTTTCTAGGTTATCACAATTGGCAGACATGTTAAAGGATATCACTACATTATTGCAAATTTGGTATGTTTCATGATTTTTACAATCTATAGGGTTCTTAAAGGTAGAATTTTATTTCATCAGTATTTATTTATATGCCAATGTATTAATTTTCCTTTTTGCAATTGTTTAATTTTTTTAAAGACACATTCAGTATGCAGGCAGCAATAAGCTGAAAATCAGAATACACCTATTTCCATTTTTTTATTATTATATTTTATTTAACTTTTTCTTTTCTCAGGGCTTTGTCGATGGAGATTTATCAAAAATCCAATATGGCGGTGCAAATGTGTCCGGATTTCAGCTTGTCGATTTCGACGACCCCTTGGTATCCAAGTTTGACCAGAGGTGGGAGGCGCTGGAGGAGAAGGAGTACCCTGGAGCTGACAGTAGAATTAGGGTGAGATGAACAGAGCCACGCAACTTTACACGCCCAGGTTTTGGGCAGTCTCACCATCGCCCCCTAGTGTTGTAACTGTATTCTGTGCCTGTTCTCTTCCTTTGTGCAGTACACATCTGCGCTGACCTATGATGCCGTGCAGGTGATGACTGAGGCATTTCGACACCTGTACAAGCAGAGGGTCGACATCATCAGAAGAGGAAACAATGGGGACTGCCTGGCCAACCCTGCAGTGCCCTGGTCACAAGGAGTGGAGATAGAGAGGGCTCTGAAACAGGTGAAACATTGCTGCAGAAACCCCTTTTGTGCTTCCTTTCAGCTTGGCACAGACCTCAGTTTTCTCTGGCCAATAGAACAGCAGGAATCAGGTTATTGACAGAAGGAGTTTAGCAAATCAGAGTTCTGAAAAACCCTCCCATTCCTTCATGGTGCAAGGCCTTCAAAAATCTTGTGACTTTTATTTTAGAGGATTAATTGGACTCTTATTTTGAAAGTTTCCCCCAACCAATCAAGCAGAAATGATGCCTCAGGTTGATGGGGTGCTTGCAATTTGCCAGCATCAGCTGCACTGTTTCTGTCACCTTTAGGTCCGGGTGGAAGGTCTAACAGGGAATATCCAGTTTGATCAATATGGCAGGAGAATCAACTATTCCGTAAATGTCATGGAACTGAAAAACAGTGGCCCTGTGAAGGTAGGCTCATTGTAATCTTATGACTGGTTATCTCCCATGTGCATGCACACAAGAACACCGCAAAACTGTTACTCATGCATGGTTTATATTTACTGTGCTTATGGGAACCAACTTATATTCATTACTGACACATTATTACTGGCAGATGATAAGTTGAAGTCAGCAGTTCATCCTCGGACGAATTGTATTTGTGAGGCAATTGTGCAGCAATACCCAAAGAAAGACAAACGCAGCTGAGAGCAAAAGTAATTCAACTGCAAATCACCTCGTTTTCTGTTCCACAGAATTGTCAATTAATATCCGCCCAAGTGAAACCGACTTCAGCTACTAGCATGAAATTTGTTTAACTTGCTCTGTATTGCAGAATCAGTGGCGCTCTGTGTGAGTGCGGGATGTGAGAGCAGAGAGAGAGGAGCTCCTAGTGAGCAAAGTGTACTGTTACAGTGATTTTTTCTCCAGTCGTCATGACATGTTTGCTTAATTTTTTCCCTCCCAGATCGGATATTGGAATGAGGTTGACAAAATGGCTGTGACAAAATCAGATGTCTTTCCAAATGATACAATGGGAATGGAAAATAAAACAGTCATAGTGACTACGATTCTGGTAATAATTCATTTCTCTGCTCGATTATAACCATTTATCTTGGAGCTTGTTCATTTCATTGCACTTATTTTTGCTCTTTTTTGACATTTGCAGGAGGCTCCGTATGTGATGCTAAAGAAGAACTCTGACCTTTTTGTGGACAATGATAGGTATGAGGGATACTGTGTAGATCTGGCCGCAGAAATAGCCAAGCACTGCGGCTTCAAATACCAGCTGAAAATCGTTGGTGATGGAAAATACGGAGCCAGAGACGCTGAGACCAAAATCTGGAACGGGATGGTGGGAGAGTTAGTATATGGGGTAAGAAATCATGCTGCTCTGTCAAATCGGCTTTGAGTCCATGTGAAACTTTCACATTTCCGCCATGCTGTAGCTCCCGCAGATGAGCTGTTAAGAAATGGCAACCTTGTGAGCCTCTAGAAAATGCGGCCCTTGCACTTTCAAATGCATAAAATCTGCACTCATTTCAGAAGAGCTCTACAAGGATGACCTTTTCCTCATTGCGACAGACACACCTAAGATATATATCCATGGCATGCATTACAGATTCTTAACCATGGACAAGTTGTATTGCAATCTGTGAGTTTGGGGGTTTTTCCTTTCACGTAGCGAGTGTGTACAGATAGACCTCCTGGCACTTTACCCAGGGGTCCCCATTCATCATCCTCGGACACTTACAGAAATCTAGGTGGAGCAGCATATCCGTTCAGTGTGATTTATTGGGGAAAATGTCACGCAGACAGACGCTGATTCTCATGTCTGCTCCTATCCCTGAGCACACAAAATTCCCTTTTGTTCGAATGGCAGCACTGCAGGGAAGAGGGATGACCCAGTTAAGACACAGAAATAAATAAATAAAAACTGTCCACTAGCTGTAAATGTTCATTTTACATTGTTTTAGGATAATGTCTTAGACAAAATGTCCTCACAAAGCTCTTATCAGGTGAAGCAATGTAAATTTGGTGTGCTGTTTCAATGGGTAGTTTCACCTACTGTGATAACACACCTGCTCAAATGTGAAGGTATACTAATTTGTTATACTTTTGTTATCTGTTTGTTTTCCATAGATGAAATGCACCATTTTTTCTCCATTTTTCAGGTTAAAATATCTAAAGAAAATCTCAAAACATCTAAATGTCTCTTTGTTTGTCATATCATATTCTATGATATGACCTCAAACAGCATGTGTTGTTTAGTGTATTATGGTCATACAAATGGCTTTTCTTGTGTTTTGGCTTTCTAATGATGTGAATACATTAGATATATCTGCATAATGTTTTATAATTCTTATCTTTTTTGAGTTTAAGTCTTTATTTATTATGCTGATTTTTTTGTCAGTGGCCTATGTTTGCCTGATTTAAAGTTTGTGCTTTTTTGGTGTTTACCCTGAAAAAATTTGGCCAATCTTTTTTGATTTGTTACAGGGCCTAGTCATTTGTACTAAACAACAGACCTGTGTGTATGTGTGTGTGTGTGTGTGTGTGTGCGTGCACACACGGGCGTGTGTGCAGGTGTGCGTACACTCTTAAAAAAGGTTCCTTGAAGGTTTCTCCTTTGTCCCCCTTTGAAGACCCTTAATGAATTGGTTAGAGATATCAGCATCTGTGAAGAACCCTTGAGAGTTGGAGATGGAGTGTATATATATATGATAACTCTGGAAATATGAGGCATTTGTGATAATGTCCTGTTTCACGTTTGTTTCCCCCCTACAGAAAGCTGACATAGCAGTTGCTCCGTTAACTATCACACTGGTACGTGAGGAGGTGATTGACTTCTCTAAGCCATTCATGAGCCTGGGTATCTCTATCATGATCAAAAAGCCCCAGAAATCCAAACCGGGGGTATTCTCCTTCCTGGACCCACTGGCGTACGAGATCTGGATGTGCATCGTGTTCGCCTACATTGGTGTCAGCGTGGTCCTCTTCCTGGTCAGCCGCTTCAGCCCCTATGAGTGGCACACAGAGGAGTACGAGGATGGACAGATACAGACCACCGAGTCGACTAACGAGTTTGGGATATTTAATAGTCTCTGGTTTTCTCTTGGTGCCTTTATGCAGCAAGGATGCGATATTTCGCCAAGGTTGGTCCGTCCACGCTCATACGCTTCGTGGCTTCGCGCATCTGCGGCCCCAGTCTGATGCCATGGTGCATATATGTTTGCCTCCTGTAAAAAAATCTGTTCCTTTCGCTATACGATTTCTCCCTACAGAAAGAAACCTCTTTGTTCCCTGAGAGTATATGTTTTGTGTGGCAAAACTCTCCCTCTTACAGCAAAGAGCCGATGCAGGACGAGAAATATGCGATTGATGTCGTCATTCTTTTCAGATGTCAATGGCGTATTCCTCCTGCGAACATATATACGCCATGCCGAGGCCGTAAAATACTCGAAGTCACTCACATTTCCCGTCCTCTTGGAGGGGTACCGTGTTTTTGCTGCATATTCTCCATTTTACGGCCCACGGTCCATGGTTCTATATAAGTGCTATTATGGTTGAGTATAGCACAGTAACAGCTTTGCAAACTCCCTCTCTCTTACCTTACGCTTAGCATCTTTATCCAAATGTGTAAACCCTCCGCTTCTGTCAGCGTGCTTTTAGGTAATAGCTACGGCTTTGAATCTCCTGCTAAAATGAAAGCAACATTTTGGGTTTGTTGTTTTTGGATCTTTGGGATATTTGATCACTCTAGTTAAACAAGCGGTTTGCACTACAGATTCTGAAGCCTAGAACACACATTATGCTTGTTGTTCAAATTTAACAGTGATAACAGGTTGTTCAAAGTTAACAATTGTTATGAAAAAAGTCATGTGTTGGAGTGCGCATTGAAGTAAAAGAAGTTTATCTTGAGAGCATTGATACTGTACAAACTGTGAGTCCATTTCTAACACATTAGAAATGTAAGCTTAAATCATGTCCAGGGTCGTGTTTCACAATCTGAGCCAGTAAGAAAGATTGCGTGCCACCAACAAAAAACCGTTCAGAAGCATTTTGCAGCCACTTTGTGCCACTGAGAGAGAATTTTGGAAAAGGTGAAATTGGTGGCAAGAAACTAATGGAAATGTACTGGATAGCAAAGGACAAATAAAGGAAACACAAATGCAGTAAGTGGAAGTAAACAGCCAGGCAGTGAAAATGGTAGTTTACTTTGTGTTCTGCTCTTTGAGCTTTGGGGTGGCAGTGTTGTATTTTTAGTGAGCTGGACCTGTGACACTTCTATTGTATCCTTGAGATACTACATCTAGATTGCATCAGTTAGTATGCAGCTGCATAGCATAAATGGGTGGCATGCAAATGTAATTTAGGTAAAAGCTAGTCAAGTTAGACATAACCACACCATATATACATCATGTGTGATCTAGGCTTTACACAGACTTACACACATATGGAAAAGCAGCTACATTTTTTTAAAAGTGAGAAATGAAACATGTTTTAAATTTGGCATATGATTTTGATCTTGAGAGATACACATCAAGTTGCTTAGGTGGTAAGCCACAAGATCCTTTTGTAGCTCAATAGTGCAGCAAACATACATATATATACTCCAAGAAAGATGACAAGGTTTCTTTAAGGAATTTGCACAAGGGTTTGTGCTAGGTGGTGCTTGAATCTTCTGCATAATTCAGAATTTGTCTGAATTATTCGTTAGCCTGCATGGTCCAAAAATCATGTTCAGAAATTACGAACAGAAACAGCACATAATCCATGATGAAATGGTGTTTGTTTTGCATTCTTTATTTGAATGTTAATACTTCTCTTCCCTAGGTATGTTTGAGAATAATTAACTTCTGTTTGCTTATGCCTGCAGTACATATCTTACTCCCTAAACAGTAGGCCGACTCTCTTCTCTTTATCTGTGGAAGAGGAGAAGAAGAAATCGTAGAAATGCCGGCACACTGGCAGCATGAGTCTGGGATCTTTCTTCCAATTAACTGTGACAGCCATTACCTTATAATGAGTGTTACCTCATGATCACATTCAGATTCATTGACATACGTACTGTGTGCCTGTGAGCTGCAGCTAATTGGCTGGATAACTCCATTCACTTTTGTTCTGCCAGAAGCTTCTTGACGTGCTTTGTGTCCAGTTCCAGCACACTGTCACACAGAGCAGTTCATAGCAGTGCAGAATGCGTTACATTAGTTTGTTCCTCAGTGTCATATGTGAGTTTAATCTTTGGAACATCCATTTATCTTTTGTGTGGCATTTTGTCAGAAGACACTTAATGTTCTGGCATTACATCTGTCTCCTGTTATGTGTTAATTGGAAATTCACAGTACGAAATGAAGGGTGCAAAGGCAGCGATTTAATGGCATATCAGGTAACGACAACTGTTTCGATGAACCATGATGACTTGGTTGATCAAGTCGCCAAAGTTTGTGAAGTTGATCGAAACTCCTCAATAGCAATAGTACTCCCTCTCTTGAAGAATGAGAATGAACAGAACAGCTGGTGAATGACTTGTAATGTTTCGTTGTTGTTTTTCGCATGGACTTGTTTCACATCTGCTGATAGATCCCTGTCTGGCCGCATTGTGGGCGGGGTCTGGTGGTTCTTTACGTTGATCATAATATCGTCCTACACGGCTAACCTGGCTGCTTTCCTGACTGTGGAGAGGATGGTGTCCCCTATAGAGAGTGCAGAGGACCTGGCTAAACAAACAGAGATTGCCTATGGCACTCTGGACTCTGGCTCAACTAAAGAATTTTTCAGGGTAAGAGACAATTTTTATGTACTGTAAAACAGGTGGGATATAAAGCTTAAAAAACAGTACAGTACAAGTAAAGTGGACCTTTGATGTCAGTATACATGGTACAGATTATGGTGCAATTACACTGAAACTGACTTCTCTTCAAACATTGGGTGTGCATCAGTGGTGCAGGTATGATGGTGGAAACACATCTGACACCTTACAGGAAACCAGCAGGACTGTGAAAGGTGCCTGATCACCGCCAAAATGTGCGCCCACTCAACTGCATTTGAAATTGGCCATGCCACAAAGGTGATCAGAAGCTTTCCTCTCAGATATAATGCCCCAGTTTTAGCTGAGTCAATCATTTGTAACTCTTACAAAATATAATGCGAGGGAAAAATGAACACAGTTCAAATATCTTTTTGAGACAGAAATGTCCAGCTGAATTTCATCTGGCCTTTTTGAAAATTTCAAGTGTCTCTCTTACATGCACATATGGGTACACCTAATTTTATAGATTTATTATTACTGAGCTCGTATAGCTATCCCAAGTATATACACCCATATCTAAAATATCCCAGGGATATTTTCTCTTTGGATGACTAGATTTTAAAGCAGTTATTACATATTAAAACAGAATACAGGCGTCAGTGAACAGCTGTGTCTCTACGGTGATTATAAAACAAACTGAACAACCATCATTTAATTTATCTTACAAAAAATGCTTAGTTATGAAGCAGGTTATTTTAATCACTGTAATTGCATTGAGGAATTCATAAGATCCAAGTGCTTGTCTAGTGTGCTGAATGGGGCATACAAATTAGCCTGTAATTACAGGCATGGGGAGCTTAAGAAGAAATGTAAGCTCTTAGCCAGAATGGAAGAACAACATCATAGGAAATAATGTTAATTCTGAAAGTGAGGACAGCCATTGTGAAGCATCTTTTCAAACTGCAAGTTTTTGTTTTATTTTCATTGAATCGTTTTCGAATTGAAATTAATTCCACAGTAATCAATTTCTCTCTGCTCCTTTCACCCGACGCGTTTGATCAATGCGGAACTCCACCCTCGCCCTATTTTCCAATTACAGAGATATGAATTCATTTAAAGTTGTGGAATCAATATACCACTGGAGCTGAGTGAATGCACAAACACATAGCTTTGTAATATGATGAATAAAACCAAAGGCTATTGGCCTAGCAGCACATGGATTTGTTCAGAAGAATGAATAAAACCCAATGGTACATGGCTCTGTTTAATGTAATGAATAAAATGAAAGGCCATTGGCCAAGCAGCATGTGACTTTGTGTAATATAATGAATAAAACCAATGGCAAATGCTTCTGGCTTCTGTTGCATTGATGCAATGGGTTGTATTTGAGTCGGTCACCAGGTGGTGTAAACACTCCCTTCATATTGATATGTACCTATGTGATATCATGCACCTCTTTAAAGGCATATACAGTTCAGAACAGATTTGTATTACAAACTATGTTTAAGTATTTTCTGTTTTATCGGAGACAAGCAAACATGGCTTTTGAAACATGCTTTTTAAATTCTAAAAAAGAATAGCATATGACTTTAAAAAGATGAAGTTTGGTTTGTTTGAATCTCAAACGTTCTTAATCAGGTGTTTCTTTTTGGTAATTAGATCTGATGACCCGTGTCTTTGTCCCTGTCCTGGGTTGTGAGGGAGGATGGTCACATGATCTCTTTCCTCTCTCATTTCCTCCCCTATGCAGCGCTCCAAAATCGCACTGTTCGATAAAATGTGGCAGTACATGAAAAGCGCGGAGCCCTCAGTGTTCGTGAAGAAAACAGCGGAGGGGGTGCTCCGGGTGCGAAAGTCCAAAGGGAAGTACGCCTACCTGCTGGAGTCCACCATGAACGAGTACATCGAGCAGCGGAAACCCTGCGACACCATGAAGGTCGGGGGGAACCTGGACTCCAAGGGCTATGGAATCGCTACGCCGAAAGGATCCTCATTAAGGTGGGTGGAATAGTATAACAATATGTGCAATGTTGTTATAGTATCCCACCTACCCTGATGTAGCTTTGCTAATGTATCATGGGTTTGTATAAGGAGATGAGGTAACCTTATAAAAGAGCCAATCAGATTCACTGATGGATGCAAATCATTTCCAGATTTGAACATCCCTTATTTTTCAATTTAAAGCTAATTCTAAGTACATAGTACATATCCATAGTGTTATTGTTAGTTGGTGTTGATTACGTAATTATAAAAGCCTAAGCTAACAATATTGCTAC